>JAUJYP020000264.1:7058153-7696849 GCA_030674075.2 Linum usitatissimum | reverse complement strand
TTATAACTTCTGTTGATCTTATATGTATATATTTTGTTGTATTAACAGAGTTAAATGAGTTGAGTTTGAATGAGACGGCTATCACGATAGATGATGACTCGTGAATTTAGAAGATAATGCTTTGCTGAATTTTCAGTCTTGGTAGAATATTGTTTGGAATTGGCTTCTTGTTGTTTGATAATGATATCACTATGCATTCGGCAGTGACCCTGTGTTGCTCACCGATGAAAGCCAGTCTCTTCTTATTGTTTTTTAATGTCTCTGCTAATATTTTAACCATGTAAGAGATCTAGTTAGCTTAATTAATTAAGAAACATCAAAGGCCGCGTATTAACAGAATTTGTCAGATGCCTAGTTGATAGGATTAGGTTGTTCTAGTCTTAAACAAGTATTTCAGAAGCTTAACAACTTATTCTGAAACTAGAGCAGAAGTTTCTCACGCGATTCCATGGTGGGGGTGGGGTGCATGTTGGACAGGAATTTCTAATGTTGTTCGTAGCATTAAAACTATAGTAGTTGTAATTTCGTTTGTTCTAGTATACTGTACTGCGCTGGTGTTGTTGTTGCTGATGTTGTTGCTTCGACAGAGGCTCCTACTGATGTTGTTGCTGCGGTACCGGTTATTTTACAATTTTTTTGCAACATTTTTTTGTAGCAGTAGCAGATGGGAGTTAGCAGAGGCTAGCAGCTACTGAAGTTTGAAGAATTAGTTATGGATATTGTGGTTGATTGATTGTTTATCAAGTTGAGATTTGTTTGAGTTTTATGTAACCTTAAATGGGTATAGCCTGGATTGCCCTATGCTTGAGATTGATGTTCGAAATTTCGAATTGCGTAGATTATTGGAGCAGTTTTATGATTTAAGAAGGAGATTAAATGGTTTTCAATTGAAGTATTCACAATTCACAATACTTTTTCTACCCATTAAATGATTAATTAATCTTTAATTTGGTCTAACCCATAATAAAATCCGACTCAACCCACACCAACCTATTGGAGTTGAGTTGGGTCAGATTAAAAAAAGAATAGGTTGAATTAACAAAACGTACAACCCATTAATCCCTAAACCCAACTCTAATCCTCTAAAACCCACCCCACCCAACCCATTTACATCCCTAGCTGCGGACGAGAGAAGACAGGCGAAGAACCAGCAAGCCACGTTGTCTTGGAAACGACATGGCTCGCTGCACAAAACAGCACCGCAATGTCTTTTTTTTTTTACTGAACATATTTTCCAATTTCGGATATTTATGAAATTCCCATTTTTTTTTGGTTGATT
The DNA here is from genome assembly GCA_030674075.2 of Linum usitatissimum. NCBI lineage: Eukaryota > Viridiplantae > Streptophyta > Magnoliopsida > Malpighiales > Linaceae > Linum > Linum usitatissimum. The sequence continues at coordinate 7,695,570 of JAUJYP020000264.1, read as the reverse complement.
AGGGTGCGTTGATGTAGATAAATATGACATGTTAATTTAGTGAACATCCCCTTCTCATCAATCCGAATCGCTAGCCTAATTCCAACACTCCATTAAATCACCATTAATTGAGTGAATGATGTGATTACCCTTCAATAGATAGTAATATAAAAAAAATATTATTTTTAAGATACAAATTTACTCGAAATCAGTCACCAATCCACTATCCAAAGCCCTCTAATGTGAAGTTGATTCTACAATTATTTAGTTATCAACTTGCAAACCCAACCACAACATCTAACAGAAAGAAAGAAGTAGGTAGCAGGACATATATAACAGCAGCCAGAAGAATTGGGAATGGTCAAAAGGCAGCATCTCATCATGATCTGCCTGGTCAAATTCTAATTACCAACTTCTCTAAATTGCAGTGATGGCCACCAAAGTAGCTAGTTACAACTAGGACAAACCGGACCACCGACACATAGAAACAACAAGAAAGAACAATGACAACTCACCATTATTAAATACGTTACTTACTATTTCCACCAAAATAATAACTATTCACAACGCCCTAACGTACGTGTGGACGGTCTAGTTCTAAAGTCTTATTAAATGATAGCTTATTAGTGTAACCCATGTGGATTAAAATCATTAATAATTAAGCCTAAAGGAAGCAGTGAGAGCAAATAAACTTTGATTTATCCATGCACTACGACGTACGTATCAATTAGTTGTAAATTGTAATACAGAAGTACATATCTTATTATTCCAAATTAAAATAATTAGGCGCTAACCCTTACGAGTTGCGAATACGCAAGTCAAAGCTAGACGTCTACCTTACTTGCTAATTAATTAGGGTTACTTGTTCCAGAATATGCGTACAATAAGCTTTATTAGTTTATATTCAGTTTTAGTGTTTTTGGTGAAATTACTGTTTATTCGTATATTTGAAAAAACTGTGCATTTCTGGGAAAATTTGAGATTCAAAATATTATAAAACATCAGTGGCGTGATTTATTGAAGGTGTCAACGTAGCAAATTCAAGTGTGGTTGTTCTAGGTAGATATATCAAATCTTTTTTTGGTAGGATTTTTTGTCGTTCGTAATGCATGTGTTTGTGATGCTGTTAGGTTAGTTTTTTTGCATGTGGTTTTTGAAGGTGATGTTGAGTTAGTGGTTTCATGTGTACGTGTTGGTCATCTTTGTTTAGCCTTTGATGGCTCTGCCGTAAGAGGCATGTTATGTTTGTTCTCTTTTACGGATGGGATTCGCCTTCAGATCATTTGTCGTTCAGCTAATGGAACCGTTCATTTTGTAGTATGTCCGGCTCTTTAGATATCTTATTTGAGTGTTGTTGGTAGTCCTCGGTCTTCCTAAGTAGACGTTTAGGTTTTATCGCTTTTTGACTATGTATCTCCTTACGGAGCTAATTGACCCCGGACAGAATATAGTTTTTTGGATCGCTATTAACTTTTTTATCGTATACTTTGAAGTAACAAAAACAAATAAATGTCTATATTTTGAACCGACACGTCACATGTGGTCAGAAATCGGTGACGTGTTGGTTCACGAGGAACAAACTGATTGAACCGTAGGCCACTATGGGTAGGTTTCGGAAACAACAACATAGTACAAACATGAGGTTGGGGAAAGTTAGGCAGTAAACGCCACCATTAATGAACTTCCTGTAAATCCAACAATCTGATTTCATTCCTTTCCGGCTACCCGTATCAATCAATCATGGAGTCCTTTTCTCCACCACGTGTCAACAAAGAGACCCGCCACGTCACTCTTTCTAAACCGCGGGAAGCTCCCACGCGCGCGCGTGACAGATACTTACCCCCTCCCACGTCGCCAGCTGGCAGTGACAGGGTTTAGTAGCCTACTGGCCAGAAAACCTTATCCTCTTTCCTTTTTCCCTTTCCCCACTCTTTACATTTCCCACTTTTCTTTTGCCAATTTTCTCCGTAAAAATTACGTCTTTAAGCAAAGATACAGATAGATAGAAGAGAGAGGGATTGTTAAATGCGACCCCCTTTGAGATTTGGGGGGAAGAAGAAGAAGAAAACCCTAGATTTCTTCAGTCTTTGATTTTAGCTCGTTACAAATCCAAGGTCAGTTCTTTACCTTCAAATTCAGCATCTTTTAAGTAGAATTTGTCCCGTTTCTTCCTTTCCCCTTATGGCTGCTGCTGTTTTTAATTTGAAGCAAGTATCTTTCATCCTTAGTCGTTTTGTTCTTGGCTATAGTTGGATCTCATATCTACTTGTTGATTGGGGTTTTTACGGGTTTTGTTTCTAGTTGGATCCATCTTTTGTAGCTAATTTGGTCAAGTACCCAACTTGCAGATCCTGTTTTAATCAATTCGTTTGAACAAGATGATGTCCAAATCGTACACCAATCTATTGGATCTAGCTTCCGGTAACTTTCCGATGATGAGTCAACCACGGGACAAGAAAAGGTTGACTCGTGTAACGACTGTTCCTGGGATTATATCCGAGCTTGATGATGATCAGGCCAACAGTGTTGCTTCGGACGTGCAGTCTTCGTTAATCCAGGACCGGATTATAATTGTTGCGAATCAGCTCCCCGTGAAGGCCAAGCGCAGACCAGATAATAAAGGTTGGAGCTTTAGTTGGGATGAGGACTCCTTGCTCTTACAGTGTAAAGATGGTTTCAGTGAAGATATGGAAGTTATATACGTCGGTTCTTTGCGAGTCGAAGTCGATCCTAACGAGCAGGACGATGTTTCCCAGATTTTGTTGGATAAGTTCAAGTGTGTCCCTGCATTTTTGCCTCCTGATATTTTGGCTAAGTTCTATAACGGGTTTTGCAAGCAGCATTTGTGGCCTCTTTTCCATTACATGCTTCCCTTTTCAGCTAATCATGGAGGGAGATTCGATCGGTCCCTGTGGGAGGCGTACGTTGCAGCGAATAAGATCTTCTCCCAGAGAGTGATCGAGGTTATAAACCCCGAGGATGACTATGTCTGGATTCATGACTACCATTTAATGGTGCTTCCAACTTTCTTAAGGAGGAGGTTCACTAGATTGAGAATGGGGTTCTTCTTGCATAGTCCGTTCCCTTCGTCTGAGATATACCGGACTTTGCCAGTGAGGGAAGAGATTCTTAAAGCGCTTCTGAACTCTGATCTTATTGGATTCCATACCTTTGATTATGCTCGGCATTTCTTGTCTTGCTGTAGTCGGATGGTGGGGTTGGAGTATCAGTCGAAACGAGGATATATTGGGTTGGAATACTATGGTAGGACGATTGGGATCAAGATAATGCCGGTTGGGATACACATGGGACAGATCGAGACGGTTTTGAAGCAGCCGGATAATGAGTGGAGGGTGAAAGAGCTGAAACAGCAGCTCGAAGGGAAGACGGTTTTGCTTGGTGTTGATGATATGGACATCTTTAAAGGTCTTAACTTGAAGCTTCTGGCAATGGAAGCAATGCTGAAACAGCATCCGAAGTGGCAAGGGAGGGCGGTTCTGGTCCAGATTGCGAATCCCGCTAGGGGAAGCGGGAAAGACCTTGAAGATGTGCAGGCCGAGATTCAGGAAAGCTGCAAGAGGATTATCGAGTCGTTTGGCCGACCGGGGTATGAACCGGTTATCTTCATTGACCGACAGGTTTCGATTAGTGAAAGATCGGCATACTACAATGTTGCTGAGTGTGTGGTGGTCTCTGCTGTAAGGGACGGATTGAACCTTACTCCGTACGAGTATATCGTGTGCAGGCAGGGTTCGAGTTCAAGTTCGGAATCTAGTAGTGGTCCAAAGAAGAGCATGCTTGTCGTATCTGAATTCATCGGGTGTTCCCCTTCGCTCAGCGGTGCTATTCGGGTCAATCCATGGAACGTGGAAGCTACTGCCGAAGCAATGAACGAGGCGATCTCGATGTCCGATCACGAGAAGCAACTGCGACACGAGAAGCACTACCGATACGTGAGTACCCACGATGTCGCGTACTGGTCAAGGAGCTTTTTCCAGGATCTCGAAAGGGCTTGCAGGGATCATTTCATAAGGCGGTGTTGGGGTATCGGGTTGGGATTCGGTTTCAGGGTCGTTGCGCTCGATCCTAATTTCAGAAAGCTGTCCATTGATGAACTTGTGAATGCATATTTGAAGTCGAAAAAGAGAGCCATTCTGCTGGACTATGATGGAACTGTGATGCCACAGACATCCATCAACAAGACACCGAGTCCCGAAATACTTTCGATCATCAATACCTTATGCGCTGATGCCAAGAACAAAGTGTTTGTTGTTAGTGGGAGAGGAAAGGACAGTTTAGGTACGTGGTTTTCTCCTTGCAAGAAACTCGGAATTGCTGCGGAACATGGCTATCACATGAGGTAAAGCAGCAAGCAAAGCAAGCTACTTCCTTTTTTGTACTTGTTTATTTGTGTGAAAGCTAAAAGCTTTCCCATTTCTTGCAGGTGGTCTGGTGATAAGGAGTGGGAAACTTGTGGGCAGAACTGCGATTTTGGGTGGTTTCAGATTGTTGAGCCTGTAATGAAGTTGTATACAGAAGCCACTGACGGTTCCTACATTGAGGCCAAAGAGAGTGCCTTGGTCTGGCACCATAGAGATGCAGACCCGGGATTCGGTGCTAGCCAGGCGAAAGAGATGTTAGACCATCTTGAAAGTGTGCTCGCTAACGAACCTGTTTCTGTGAAAAGCGGTCAATCCATCGTCGAAGTAAAGCCTCAGGTGAACATCTATCCTCGATTCTCATTCGATTGTTTCATCATTTCCAGCTGTACAATGATCCGATCTTTATGGTTTTGCTCTCAGGGGGTTAGCAAAGGTTTGGTGGCAGAGAAGATATTCACATCGATGTCCGAGGACGGGAAACAGGCTGACTTTGTCCTGTGCATTGGCGATGACAGGTCAGACGAAGACATGTTCGAGAGAATCGAGAATGCCTTGACGAGTGGAATGCTTTCCACGAGCACAAACGTGTTTGCTTGCACAGTCGGCCAGAAACCAAGCAAAGCCAAGTACTACTTGGACGACACAACCGATGTGATCAACATGCTCGGAGCTCTTGCAGATGATTCAGACCCTTGTGATTCCGACCACAGCGACTCGTCATCATAAGCCCGACAAATGACAAATTCGCCCCATGTTGATTCATCGAGGTTGATGAGTTAGTCGCCCTTCCAAAAGGGTTGCATACAAATTTTGACCGATCGAGATACACAATGAATGGATTCAGTATGCATTCGGGGCAAAGTCGCGAGCTTGATGAGAACCGAAGAAAGGGGGGTAAGAAAGGAAGCTTCTTTGTGAAGGAAAACAGGTGAGAACTATCTGTTAACACATAAATGTTGGTTCTTGCTTGACAGAAGATTAGCAAGAATACAGTAAGGTTCCCCCTTATGTTAACTGAGACGCCAATGGTGATGTTATATTCTTTTCATATGGTGTCGACATTAATTTTTGCTTCTGCTATTTTGGTGAAATTTCATTGTCTGTCAAAAGGTGTAAATCTGTTATAATAGTGGAAATTGGCAAATTTATTAGTTTTTTCTGCAAATAATTTTATATGGTAGTTTCTATTGTTTTCATATGGAACTCAAGATGTCAATGTCGGAACTTGAGAAGACCGATAATGCAGAATGGATCTTTGTGTTGGATTCAAATCCTTTCTAGGAGTGGGTTGTTGTTTCTGATTTCCTTTGACCGATAGTTCTTTCTTTATTCATACCATGTTCTTTGTTTAAGGTTCATGAATGTTGTAAAGGAAGTGACAAATGAAGAAGGAAGGAAGACCATGTGGTTGGATCTGTGCATGATTAGTAACTACTAAACATCTCGAGAGATTTAGTTATATTCTGATTTGGTTATATCTCGAGATTTTGTGATATCTTGATCCGGTTATGAAAATATTCAGATTTCGTTATGTGGCATATAACTTTTATGGTCATTTATGATACAAAAAAAAATTATAATTTGGATAATCAATTTATAACAGATAACCATACGAGGTATGACAATATTGATATTGTTGGTGGGTTCATCTTATTTTTAACAATGAGGTCAATAGTTCAATCATCGAGAATTCTTGTTGTCAACCATTTAATGTTTTGTGCGAGTGAATAAATTGATTATTGTTATCGAAGATTAATGTTAAGCAAAACGGTATCCATCAATGCGCCCATTGCTGGAGAATTACCTTAGCTGCCCCTTTGTAATTTACAAGTTCAGATGCGGTGTAATTTTCAGATAATGACTCATAACCACCTTAATTGAGTTGGATAAGTTGGCTTGTCAATATTTCCAAGCAACCATTCTTCAACGAATTTCAACAAAACCAGTCGGTATTAATCCTAGCAATCAATAACTCACCTGTCTGTCTTGGCTTAAATAGTTAGATAGATAGATGACTTATCTACAAATACGTAACTATCTCTCATTGGTTCAACTCGGAACCAGTGGTCAGCAGAACGGTCAAGTTCCCGAAATCCTCGAGAAGCGGACCACCGATGACAGAGGCATGACTGTTGGGCAGAATGATTTGACGAAGCAGTTTGTTACTTTGTTTACAGTCATGTTCACTGTGTAGTGACGAAGCTGATGGATGAAGGTTTTGCAACTTGCAGAGATATAATCAAGCAAGGGGAAAGTGTGTAATTGAAGAACGGACGTACTGCAGTCTGCAGCAGCCTAATCTGATGAGTGACGAGCGATCCAATATATTCACATGTGGTCTCTGCTTGCCTATTTATACAATAACGGCTACAGAGATTGCTTCAGGTTTCACATTTGTCAGCATCCCAAACACTTTCTTTCAGAAAGACTCGTGAGTAAGTAAATGCTATGCTGCGCTGCTCCCATCTGGACGCTACTCAGACTTTGCTGACCAAAATTCGGACCCCAATTTATGTATGTACATGATCCAGGTGTCTAGTTGAACATGAGTCACTACCTAACTGGACGGGTTGCTATCACAGAGGACAGCAACCTATGGTCCAAGGGGTGAATCTCTAAATCGTTGATCAACCAAACGATGTAAATAGACTTGTATAGTAATTGTCAATCTTCTGACATTCTGAGTCCCAATATTAAAATTTGGACACTATGAAAGACAATGATACAAAATATTGTGCCACTTATCATAAATACACTCCTCGCATTGTATTGCAGAAAAAGCTTGTTAAATTGTATTTTCTTTATGTCACATCATTTGTATGTTTCCCTCACTGATCGTAGTGTTAGGTCAAATATATGACTCACGAGATACAAGCTCCAAACGTTCCTCGAGCTAACCATACTACCACACGGGTGACAAACAAAAAACAAAAGCCATTGGTAGATATGGTCAACACTTGTTAGTTGTCCTAGTGTCACGCACCACCACCGCTACTACTACAACTTATAAAAACACAAAGAAATAGAGAAAAAGGAAGAAAAGCTAGCAAGCCTACCCACATAATTCCTCTTCCATACTTTCTTCGACCATATACGAATTAAAGTGCATGCATTAATTTTGGGGGAAACAAAAATCCATCTTGAACCAATAAACATTGAGCCACGGTCCATCCTCATTTCATGACATAGGTGTAGATAGATTCTCAAGTTGCGATTTCTGTTAGGGGATGACGAGCTAATACACCAGCATTTTTTTGAAGTCGTCGGCTTTTGTGAGATGTTGGATTGAGACTGGTTGATTAATGTTAAGACAAAATGGTTCACCACTCAAGCCGCGATCCCGCCTGTGCTAGAGAATAGTGAGCTCATACTGTCACACACCAACACTCTTCTAAGGTCGTTGGTTTTCGTGAAATATTGAATCGGGACTGGCTAATCAAAATTGAGCATATCGGGAAGGCAACTTAACCGCTGACTACTTGATTGGCCTTGATCATAATTTACCACTTAATATTCACCGTATCTCTATCGGTGATTTTACTTTATTTTGATTTGACCAACTTTAAAAAAAATTGAGAAAGATTAATTATTTTAGGATCTGTGACTGTGTCTGCTTAGAATCAGAATAAAGACATTCGAATTTCGATGTATTCACATTTGCTTTGTTCCAACGGACATAACTCCCTTCTAATATAATAGATTAATCAACTAAATAATCGATTATATACAAATTGCAATTAAAAATCCGAACTAAATCTTCTAATCAGGAAATTTAGGCTAATCGACAGCATGAAACATCCCACTTACCTAATTTCGATGGTCATATCTAGCTAGCATACTTATTGCATAATATTTATACAAAATAAAAATAAAAGGAAAAAAATAAAATTTTAATTTTATTAGAAAAAGAAGTATTCAACGCCTGGCCGGTGATTTACACGCCGGCGTCAAATAAACCTGACTCTGTACCACCGTCTGCCCAATCTTAAACCCTGGAACCACCGTGAATCCCACCCTCACATCGGCGCCACCACCGCCCGGCGCCTCCTCGCTCACGCTCTCCATATACACTTCCGAGAACCGGCAGTTCTTCCTCACCTGGAAAATGTGAAGCTGCTCGCCGAACGACAACGCCAACAAATTCAACACCCACACGCGCCGCGCCATCTCCGCAAACGCGCCGAAAAATGCCGTGTCGGGGAACGCGCCTGACATCACCGCTTTCCTCTGGTTCAAATTTCCAAACAGCGAAACTTCCATCTTGGCGTGGACGAGCTGCGAATACTTCCCTCGAGTAAACTTAGCAAACGACGAGTTCGGATTCTGAGTTAGGTAATGCCGGAGATTCACCGCCTTCATCTTTTTAAACTTGCCGAAGCAATTCTCCCTGCGGCGGTGATTGTTGTCGTCGTGGTTATTCTCCGTCAGAGATTCATTCGCGACTACGATGAAATTGAGGTGATTGAACCCTTCGTACATCGTCTTGGAAATGAACGATTCGAATACGAAGGAGCGGTTCTGCTTCGAAATCGGAAACCCTAATTTCGGCTCGATCGCCGCCGCAGCGGCGTCGAGCTCCCAGTGAGCCGATTCCATCTCGCGGATCATCAATTTCGAGAAGCTCCTCATGGATCGCAATGCGTAGTGTAGGCAGCTGACTAAATGCGACGGATTCAGTACGGAGAGTTGAATATTGTCGAACATCGGCAACGGACCGCTGGCGTTAAGCTTCTTTTCGAGATTCCGATTGAACGCCGTGTACTCATCCAGAAGCTTCTTCATCGATTCAGCTTCGGAGGATTTCAAATCAGCTTCAGCTTCCAGCTTCTTGATCGTGATCTCGTAAGTCTTCATCAAGCTCTGCTGCTCCTGGATCTCGGCAAGCATCCCAGTCACCTGCGGCGAGATGAAATCGAGCTCGTTTTTTACGAAGCTCCTCTTCAAATCGGAGAGAGTCTTGAGCTCGTCGACGACGAGCTGATCGGCGGCCTGGATCGCCTCGGTGGAGTAAGGATTCTGCGCCATCTGGAGCTCGGCGTACGCGGCTTTGATCGCAGTCACTTCCGCAAACATCTTCGCGAGGAGAGCTTCCAGGACGGCGCCGCGTTTGGCGGCGGTTTTGGCATCCTTGTTAGGGTGGTGGAGGTGGTCGTCGGAGAGCTTGTTCGGCCAGATGCCGTTGTTGGAGGAGACTTTGGTGGTGGTGGTTTTGAGATTGATGACCTTATGGAATGTTCTGGCGATCTTGCTGCTGCTCTTGTTGCCGCCGGTGTGGATCGATCGGCATTTGGCCGTCTCCATAGATGGAGGAGAGTGATTGTTGATCGGCGTTTTCCTTTATGGTATTTTGATTTTTCTGGTTATGGAAAAAAACAGAGGGAATTGAAGAGAGTGGGAAGAGATATGATATGGAAAGGGGGTCGGAAAGTGACTAAGAAAAATAGATTTATTAATTGGAAATGATTATATTAATAATAATTTATTTATTTAATTCAATGAAAGTGAGAGGAAAAGAAGAGAGAAACTGAAAAGGAAAAGTCTTCGAGTTTAAAGCGCGGGAAAGAGAAGAGACGATTATTATTAGTTTTATTTATTTAACACTTGTATTTTCATTTTCAGTTTCAGTTGTAAATTGGAGGGTGTTTCAGTCGGGACTGTATTTACGAGAGTAATTGTTTTGTGTTGAGAGATTTGTCGATGTTTTTGCTTGCTTTATGTGTATTTGTCGGGTATATATATTCTATTGTTTGATATGATTGTCTATTTGCAGTTGCAGTTTTTGTTATTGTTGATTTGGGTATTAGTATTGTTATGGATTTGAAATTAAGATTGGCTAATTCTTATTTAATTAATAAATAATAATCTGACTTTTTGTCCTCCATTGTTAATATATAGAATTTGTGGTGGAAAGCTAATTAAATAAATAAAATATTTTAACTCGAAATTTATTATCATTTCATACTAACCCACTAACCACCCAAACTCACCCATCAATAAACAAATGACTGTATCTTGAGTCTTTTAAACAGTCACCCACCAATTAACACGTGAATTAAATTTGACGTCATCAAACCCAACTCAACCAACTCAATACTCACCATAGATTTAAGGTTTCTAACCTCAAATTCAATCCGGACATCATTGAGTATTGTTCTAATTATAAGTTGCTTAATGCTTATGTTGTACGTATGACATTACATGCACCTACTCATTTCAGCTTTTTAATGTATTATTATTGTCATTTGTAAGTGAAAAAACTTGGGTGGCATGGGTACAGTAAAAACCTGAAAAGGGTAAAGTAAGAGATGCAGTGAAAGGGACAGAAGAGGAACAGTAAAAATAAGGAAAATGGGTAAATATTGATACAGTAGAAAGTGGGGGCTCACTCCCACAATGGCAAAATTGGCAATTGATTAATCGTCGTAGAAGGTCCACATGAACACAGAGTCAGGTTGAATCTGTGGTGATGTTGCTGTTTTCATGATTTCTGACCGTTATTATATCACACATTGTCTATGTCTTGCTTTCACTTTAAACAAATTTCTATGTGATGTACATAAAGTTCAAATTTGAACTACTTCCAATATGGAAAATTATTGTCCATGTGATTCAAGTTGTAGTAACTGTTTTGCTCCGAACGAATCAGGTGGAATAATAATGGTTTGAATGAATAACACCTAATTATCATGTTCTCTTCAAAGGTCTACTTGTATCTCATAATGTATGTAAAATATACAATTTTGAGAATGCTGGATATACTTTTATCGTATAGATAATACGTAAATAATACACAAATTCATACCTAACCTGTCCCGTCAACACATATTCTTGTTAGTAAAAAGGTTTTTACTTTGTCGTCTACTTTTTCATGTCCTCATTATCAATTATTATTATTACTTTACTGTTTGATATATATATTATGCATGGGGGATGCTGCAGCTTCATTTACTCTGCAGCACTTGTGCAAAGTAATGATGCTACCTTATCTCCATTGAAGTCGTGATCATCAATGAGACACGATTGCTCTAACTTTTCTCTTCTGTTCTGTCCCAGCCTTTGTGTCTGTGTGTTTAACGAATTTGTCCCTCTCTTGCCCCAAAAGCCAAACATAAAGTCGTCAAATTTACTGGTCTTCTCCACACACACACATATATATATATATATATATATTAATGTCAGTCTCTTGATTAATGGTTTGAGAGTGTGTTGAATAATCCACTAATCCAAACTCGCATTTAGCTGTTAGTAACAAGTAACCAGGATATGAATATAATGATAGGATGAGATACAAAAGCAATTAACATGGAAGAATTATGCTCGATCGGCCTGCCCTCCCGGAAGCACCACTCGGACCTGAACTTACGGTAACATCATTGATCAAAAGTTCATACACCGAAAGATAATAGTATGTAAGCGATAGAGACTTTTCGATCGATACAACATAGAATGGTCTGTCCGTCTGTTTGTCAATGCATTTTTCTTGTTTGCGAAAAAGGGGTTTTACTTCCCTGCCCTTTTCATATCCTTGTGTGTGTATATGCAGCAGCAGCAGTTTCATAATGTACACCTTATCTTCATTCAATTCGTGATCATCAATTTTACACGATTGCTCTAGAGACTTTCTATGTTCACTACTGGTCTCAGTGATTCTGTCTCTATGTTCATCATGATCATCGTGATCGCATTTCATTACCCTTTATTTTGGCCTCGTAGAACTAGCAGAGCGGTTGATCATGGTGGCCAAACAAATTAGATTAGTTTCTCTTCCACGTAATTATATTGGATCCACTATACTCTCATTTAGAATTTTTTATAAAGCATTACCCTATATGGATGAACACACTCAACCTTCATGTAAAATAAAATTCAAAAATAAAATTAAAAAAAAAGCAGATTGTGATAATACAAATGATTTTACGAGGAAAACTATTTAAAAAAAAACCTACAAACGTAACAAAAGCTTAATTATGAATTACAAGATATAAAACGACTCTGATATCTAATACGACTAAACAAAGAATATTTGTAACAGTAGGTCTAAAAAGGAAACGGATGATTCGAGACACAAGATCAGAAGACCGATGCCGAGGCTTTATGGTGAACTAGCATCATATGATTGTTTGTTCAATCTTTCAAACGATGGACTGAATGCATTTACTTTTGATAATTCCAGAGTTTAAATACAAATGAGTAATTACGCAATAGCTCATCGGAATGTTCTAATCAAACAAACAAATAATTTGTCTGCTTGTGATTTGAACCGACTAGGCCATCCATTGTTCTTGCTAATGACCCTTAAAGTATTGATTAGTGAAAATGAACAAACACTGTCATTCTCATTCATGACGTGTAATGTCGTAAGCTACTCCAGAAAATTTCCCCCAAAATAAGATATAAATTAAAGTATCCAACGGCCGAAAGAAAATTGTAACTATGAGCTTATGTTTTATTTTTTTCCGAACCGAACATCGAATTGTTCGTTAATAATTTGGTTCATTAATAATCCTAGTCACACGCACACACAAGCTACACGAATTTTTTAAAATATAAATTAAGGATATTATGAACACCAATTCATAAGGCAGAGGAATGGATAGGAAAACAATCATAGTGAATAATCACACATGTTTATTCTAATCGGATTCCCATAATCATACTCTTTGATACATGCTTATCGACAGTAATACTTTTGATATTTGCTTTATTGGCATGCAACAATTAAATTAATTAAAAATACCTAAATTACCCTAATCCTTTGGCTTGAAGAAGGTTTTTTTTGGACAACAATCAATACCCTTATATTATTCCAATAAGAAATTTGAAAAATACTACATGGACGATAACTCAGGAGGTACAACCTATTTAGATTACAATAAAAAAAATCATTAACTATGTAGTTAATTAACTTCGTATCCTAGTGCTCATAGATACCATGACTCATCCAGTAAAACTCAAAGAACCATAGAACTGATTGTGACCAACAAAAAGGATATAACAACTAAAAAACATCACGACATAGTTCGAAATAAAACACCGGAAACAAAACAAAGACTCTAAAAGTAAGATCCAACTGCGGGGAAGGAGTGTTGTCGGAGATGATCCAGTCTCCACAACCCCGAGAGGATTTATGCTTCTAGGCGAGTTACCGAGGGTAAATCCGCCTATTCCACTCTTACATTGACCAGTGAAGAGTTCTTCCGAGACTCGTGGTTATAATTAAACACTTAATGATGAATAAGAAACTATTGTAATTAATTAATAATGTTTGTGTATAGAAACTTGAAGTAGACTCGTGCAAGGTAGCTCTGAAATAATTATGATGTAGAGGAGTTGGGGCTTCAGATAATTATAATGTATCATTGCCTTTGTATTAATCATTACATACTCCTCACCTAAGTTCAACGTTACCTAATCTTGTAGATGCAAGGTGTTGGATCAATCTATTTTTCCAATCGTTCAATTAAACTATTTAGTGGATGTAGTTTCTAGTCCATGATAGATTTTGATGGGCCAAGGTCTAGCGGCACGATCGTAAATGCAACCAAGACTCCTACGATGACTCACCTTCCAAAGTCTAGTTCGCCGGCCTAGATTAGCGAACCAACTAGTGGACCAAGACGACCCAACCACCTAACAGACCGGATACGTGGACGTGGAACCTAACATTTGATGTGACAGATATTCATGTCACATCTTGCACATACATGTCACTCGTAGCCATCATCTTACAGTGAGGGTGTTATATCACCGAGATTTACTCAATATAATGGATGTAGAAGTCCCCGAGGCCTAAGAGATCCTCAACCGTCCATCTAAAATAATCTTAGATAAGATTGGAGTCTAGTCACAACTCTCAAGGCAATACATAGCGAACAGATCCATACTACCATGACCCTATATTGACCCATAGTATTCATGACACTCCAGCCACCATCAGACCGCGTATGCGCCTATTTTATAAGTCCATTGAGATATAAGCGTACAGTTGGTATCACCCCTTGATATTTCCCTGTCTTCCATATTCTTTCTCATACGCTCATACCCCAACGCTATCACCCTTACTAGTACTCTTCCTTGTCCGCCTAACGAGGTACAATCCACCAAACATTCCTATGCATTCTCTGATAGAAAGAAAGGGCTTCCTAAATCCTAATCTCTCTACCGACACTCTAGTCAAGCCACAACTGTGTTAAAATAGGCGGAACAGATCCGAATAGCCTGAATGGCTTACTTACACCATAAATAACCCAGCTCATTCTTAGGTACAGAACTTCATTTGCTAAAGTAATTTTCGTTTATGTTTATCTGATTAGTATGTTTCTGATCATATCACATAATACACTAAATCATTCAGAATCCATCTGTGATCTCCCATGCACGAGCTATCTATGATTCAAAACGTCAACTTTTTATCTACAGATTCACAAAGTGGACTCTGCATATTAATATGGAAACAGTGAACAGAGGTATTCGTGCTACTGGAACAGTAGACTCTTTGCATAATCTGTGGCCGCACCCCCTTAAAATCAGGGATTGCTGTGAGAGCTGGATTCCATAAATATTCTCCCACTGTCTTTGTCAACCTCTGTTTGTTTATAAACTCTTGCTTGCTTTCGCTTTTACTTTTTTCTCGGCAGCTCTGCAGCTTTTTGGTCGGGCTACTACACTACACGTCTTGTCTAAAGCTAACAGGTGGGGGCCGCCGCCGATTGTCACCGCCGATCAAACGGACAAATTGATTTCAGATTTTTAATTTACGGTTCCCCCCCCAGGAAAAAAGGTGCCGTTTTGTTTGAATTTTGCAAGGCCCAGGTGGGTACTGGGAAGTGGTATCTGGTGTTTAATTAAGCCAGCCAGATGTGGGAAACGTCAAATTTGTAATGTAAACTAGCTACTATGCGCCCCCAAACAAGGCCATGGCCAACGATGCTTAGGGCGATTGAATTGACGAGCACCTGGCAGTCCGAGAATATCTTCGTGGGGGTGGGAGTTAGGGATGCATATAGCAGCGTGGCTTCGAAAATTAGCCAAAGAGAAGAAGAAAATTGAAATTGCTCCTGACTTATGCTAATAGCCTTAACCTTGCTATTAGAGGTCTTGACTCCGACCAACCTAGACGACCTCGGCTCTCTCAAGACCACCAAGAAAACATGACGACTCTTCTTCCTCCAATGTCGCTAAAATGACCAGAGCCATCTCATACAAACAAAACACATTAAGGGAAAGCATCAACGGGCCCTCATAAAGGCCTATCCCTAAAGGAAATGGATGGACAAATCAGATTAAGGACAGAGATATGAACACCAGGGACAAGGTCCCCGAAAATCTGAAAACGGCCAGCATAAAAATGCCCTGATTCTTCTATTGACTATATGATATGTAAGCCAAACGTATTCCTGATTACCTTGCATGTCGTTTTTGGTGTAGGTTGAGGTTCTGTCGGCGGTGGCTGTGGAAGCAGGGCCACACTTATTACTCGATGATATGGAAAAGAGAGACTGGATAAGCTTGCATGTTGGTTGTGGTCCTTGATTCGGACCTAGGAGTCCAAGTCCAGAACATTGATTCGTTGCTCCAAGTTAGGACAGGTCTCTGGCGGACAAATCATAACATTTCTTCCCGGTTGATTTCTCCAGCTTGAACCTCTTTAGGCGGCCGCCGTCGACGAGGACAGAGTCGCAGAGGCGGCGGAAGAGCTCCTTCATTGAGGATGGAAACCCATTGGAAGTATCCCTTCCCTTTTGAAAGGGGATTGCATTTGACAGTGGATAGCAATACAAGACTTAACTGTAACAAATTTTCCAGATTCAATGAAAACTGATATTCTTCATTCACCTAATCAATCCCAATTTCCTGTCAACAACATGCGATTTCTCAATAGAAAAATCTGACCATGATCGAGCTCAGTACAGATAGCACAACTATGCTGGAGATATAACAACCCAACCAACAGGTGATTCAGCAAACATTCATATTAACCCATTGCAAGTTTCCCAAGTTTATATATAATTTATTATGCGAATTCCTCTGACTTCTTTCATCAAACAAACAGGAAAATCACTGAATCTAGACAGTCATAATGCCATTTTATTTAGGCAAACCAAATTGCGAGTTTGAAAAGTGTGTGAGAGTATACTTCCTTTCATTGCTAGCCATACAAAATGTTCATTACCTACCTGTTCTGTAAGCTCACTCAGCAGGATACCCAGTTCTTCTGGGTACTAATGATAGCAGACAAAAGACCAGCACAAGACAGGAACAACGGCGACGATAGCTTCCCTTTCCCATCCCGGATATCCGCCAAAGCCATAAACCCATCGGCCAAATCCTGAACAATCGACAGTCTCTTCATCAGCTTCTTCTCCTTTAGTTTTCTCATCCTCTCCCCTTCCTCTCCGCACCCAACCTCTCTTGATTCCGCTATTTCGATTGTGGATCTCAAAGCCGCTTCCTCCCCTTCCAATCCCTTCAAATCCCTAAATTTCAACGAAATGCTCCCAATATAACCGACGAATTCGGCCCAGGCGCTCATCTTCCCCAAACCCTTGGCGTGCCTCCCGTCGATTAGCCCCGATTTCGACAACCAGACGAATTGCTCGATGAAGTAGTAGACGCCTTCGCCGCCGTAGGCGATGAGATTGAGGATCGATTCTCTCGTGGAATGGGAATGGGAGGAGCTGAAGGAATTGACGTCCTGCACGAATTTCCCTAGGCGGAAGGCTTTCCGACTGAGGCCGACACTAGACTCAAAGCTCTTGAGGCGGCCAGTCAAGATTAGGGTTTCGGGGAGGACGGAGGATGATAAGATGATCTTCGTTGCGTAACGGGAGATCTTGAGGAGCTTGTCCACGCCGTCGCGCTTGGATAGGTACGCTTCCAAGTGGTTCAGGAAATCTCGATCATCGGTGCTCTTCTTCGAGCTTGGCAGAGCGACGGGCTTAGCGGAGTTTGATGGAGCGTCGGCGGATTCGTTTTCCAACGCCGGGAGAAGGTTGGTGGTTGGGGTGGATGATGAATCCATCGGAAATTTGGTAAAACCAGCCGCTGGTTTTTGCTTCTCCTAATAATTGACAGCATACATTGATGGTGAATGCTAGCAAGCTCGCTCTCAAGTCTCAACAACAAAAATTATTTAATATTTAATCCCTGGGGTCATGATCCCGCGTGGAGTACACGTGTAAGTTAATTTTATCATTTGACTGTCTCTGACTCTGCAATTTTCCACCTCGGGTTCGCTTACACGGAAATACCCTCCCATGTACATTCTAATCACTACTTTACCACCAACTCTTTTTACTCATGTGGACTGGACAAAGACAGACAAAACAAGGACAAAGGGGCAATCCTGTAACTACACAAAGCTTTAAAAAAAGGAGAAAAGAAAAGCCAAATATAATTACTCAACGAGTGGGCCTCAGGTTGTTGGGCTGCGGGCTAATTGGATTACGGATCCATCGGATTACGGATCCATCGGATTACGGATTCGTCGGATCGCGGGTTCATCAGGTTTCAGATCAGGCGGATCACGGATTAGTTCGGGTTGCCTATCAAAGCGCAATCCATAATAACAACACATATTATACTTATTTAATTAGTTAATAATAAGGTTAAATTACAAATAAATTTCTATAAGTAGTAGAAAATTAAAAGTCTACAAATTATCAAATTCGTATCAAAGTAACCAAAATTCAAAATCAAAATTAGTCATTGACACGTTTACTCAAAATTTTAGAGATAAAAATTTTAAAATTATATTAGCGGTCAATCCAAATTTCAAAAGGCATAAATTAATAAATAAATTAAATGAAAAATACTAAAATAAATATTTTATTTGGTTTCCTATCTCCTAAAACTAAAAGAAGATAACATAAAATTTGCAAATCCTTATTTCGAACGATTTCGCCCGACGACAAAGGAGATCTATCCATCTTCTCCTCAGTCAGTCAGTCTTCCTAACTTGCTCACCAGAAAAAAAAATTGAAACTGAAGGAGATTCAATCGGGAAACATAGGGAATCTCATGTCAATTTGTCGTGTTATACATTTTCAATTTTTAAATCCGTCTTCGTCTGCAGTCGGCACCTCTCTTGTCTCTCTCGCCATTGGCATCTCTCTCGTCATTGGCATCTCTCTCTTCTCCGTCATCATACTAGTCCGCGCCTGTTTCGTTTCCGTCATTTTCATCATCGTACTTGTTAACATCTGTATTGTTTTCGTTTTTGTGTCGTATCCCTTATTTCTTGAAACGAATAGGACGTCACCGTTCTTTCTAAATCGATTTAATATTTGAGCAACCATGATTTACTCGTTGCTGGTCACCGTTCTTTCATTATTTTCTTTGTAAATAATTTAGACTTTGCTTGGAATGTTTTTTTTATTTAAGGTGGGGTGTATGCAATCTCCAGTTATTATTTGTGAATTGTTCAACATTTATTTGTGAATTCAAATCTCTAGCTCTTTATGCATTTTCGAATGTTTCAGTTAGTGATGGTGCTAGTGTTATACATGTAGAGAATGATGATTCTGGCGATACTCTGATCGTGAACTTTCGTTCTAAACGTTCTTGCAATCGTACATCAAATATGTGGAACGATTTCAATATGGTTGTTAACTTTGATCAGAAGGAAATTAAAAAAGAGAAGGCATCATATAAGACATGTGACAAATTAGATTGGTCATTATCTTAGTCAAATTCCGGCACATCAACACTAAAACGATATAGAGATATCCGTAAGTCATCAACCTCTCTTTCTAATCAAGAAACTGGAAAACTTAATTCTTGTGTTGCTTCTAGCTGTCAGAATATAACTCAAGAGGGTTATCGTGAAAAGTTGGCTATAGTCGTAGTTCGACATGATTACTCTTTTAATTGGGTTGAGCATAAAGCAAATAGAGATATTCACCGTTATTTGAATAGTACGGTGAATGTAGTTCCAAGGAACATTACAAAGTCTGATATCTTGAAAATGCATGCAAGAATGAAAGAAGAATTGAAACTTTACGGAAGATTCCTGGTTGGATTTTTTTGACTAGTGATATGTGGACATTGATATGATGTATTTTCGACAACTTTTTCTCGTTATAAACTATATTTTTGTGTGTCAAAATGTATTCAAATGCGGATTTTGAATACATGTTTGGTTCTCTTGCCCCTCGGGGCAGTATTATGGTGTTTGGTATGTT
Organism: Linum usitatissimum; assembly: GCA_030674075.2. Classification (NCBI taxonomy): domain Eukaryota; kingdom Viridiplantae; phylum Streptophyta; class Magnoliopsida; order Malpighiales; family Linaceae; genus Linum; species Linum usitatissimum. The sequence goes on along the minus strand of JAUJYP020000264.1, from coordinate 7,676,027 downwards.
TTTGGTAAATTTCAGGTGTCATATGACGTTTAGAGATAAACCAAGACATGACCGGGAGGCCGGAACAACTCAAAGCGTTCGACTTGGAAAGAAAGCGTCACTGTTTAGTATTTTGAGCATAACTCATCGCTCCGAACTCCAATTGATGCAAGGTCAGCGACGTTGGAAAGATAATTTGACTGTCTACAACTTTTGTGTTGACACTATGGTCAAATTTCGTATAATAAAGGAACACGGCGTGTTCCTCCGCCAAATTGCCCGATAAAGTTACAAGGGCCGAACACGGCCGGAAACACGGCCGTGTTCCATATGGAGCACGCCGTGTCCCAACCCCAAACGGGTTTTCAAGTCTTTTTCCTTCTCCAACTTGGTCCAGAAGCCTATAAATACCCCCGAGACCTCCATGGACGACATATACTTCATTATACACATATTTTTCGAGCTCTTGGAGAGAGTTAGGGTTCCAAATCTTTCATTCTACACATATTTTCGAGCTCTTAGAAAGAGAGAGAGTCCCAGAGACCGATTGAAGCGATAGATTATCATCTATTGGCGAAGGAGCGAAGATCGATGACAGGATTGAGAATTCTCGACGGATCATGTTGTCTTTCTGGGTTGTTCTCATTTCTTTTTCCCTTCTTACTTCCCGAACCATGAGTAGCTAAACTTTTTGTGTTTTTCGGACGAGATGAAGCTTTAGTTAAACTTTTGTATGGATGATTTGATTGGTTATTGAGGTTTATTCAGACTTATAATGCGTTCTTCCTAAAACCTAATTTCTGATACAATTTTATCTGGCCGTTTTGATTTAATCATCGACATTGATTTGTGGGTCCGAGAGGAACATAAGTTGATAGGTCGCTTAGGAAGAACCCTAGATTACTCGTTAGCTCGAGAGAGGAGCGAATTGTTTAGGCCTTTTGCACGTTTATCATTGTGGCATTTCATCAAACATTATTAATACATTTTGTTTAGGTGTGGATTAGCTCGAGAGTCTACAGTTAGACGAAATAGATCTTTAGAGGTGCGAGAGTGATCTAAGACTATATTAGGAAATTGCCAAACCATTATAACCTGAATAACTGAGATAACTTGTCATTCATCCATGCATTGCTAGATTTAGTGGATTCGAATCCGAGCAACCTCATTCCATACCTGAAACTCAATCTCTTGAATTTGTTTTTCTTTGATTTACATTCTTAGTATTAATTGGTACCTTGAAACAATCAAACAAACAATCAGTACACTATCACTTGGTCTAGTTAGTCAATCAACTTGAGTAATAGAACTAGAAAAACCCTAGGGAAATTTACGATCCCACTAGAGCAATCTAGTAGGTATTTGATAGCAGTGTAAAACCCGCTCATCAGACATCATTAAAAATTAGGAGTTTTTTTTGCTTGAGAGCTCACTACGTAGATAAGAATTGGAGGTCGAATAGTAAGCTTTTGAACTTTTCTCATGTTCAGCCTTTACATACCGCTTTTGAGTTGAAAGCAGTCATTTATCGTATGTTGAAGGAGTGGGATATTGAAAATAAATTTCTTACTATTACCTTGGACAATGCTAACAATATGACTAACATGCAAAGTGAGTTGCGTGATCAACTCAATGAATAACATGCTTTCGTGTGTGGGGGTAAATACTTTCATATTCGTTGTTATGGACATATATTGAATCATATTATTCCTGATGGATTGAAAGTGATAAAAGATGGTGTCAGATGTGTTAGAGAAAGTGTTTAACACGTGGATGGATCTGAAGCAAGGAAGATTAAGTTTAGGGAATGTATTGAACAAGCTGAGATGAAATGTACCAAGTAGTCGTGGCTTGATGTACCAACGAGATGAAATTCAACTTACATGATATTTGAAAGAGCACTCTTTTATAGACAAGCATTTGTCAATCTAAAAAGGAATGATAAGGATTACAAGGATTGTCCATCACCAGAGCATTGAGAGAAAATGAATGCACTTGCCAAATTGTTGAAGCCTTTTGATGTAATTACTAAGTTATTCTCAGAATTCTTATATCTAATTGTTAATTTGTTCTTTGAGAATGTTTGGAACATATATCTTCAACTGTTGTAAATTTGTTCAAGCCCAGATGATTCTAAAAAATATGGAAAATGTGATGATGTTAAAATTCAAAAAGTACTGGGAAGATTACAATTTAGTACTTACTTTTGGTGTAATTTTGGATCCTCGTTGCAAGGTTGATTTTGTTAAGTTTTGTTATGATAAGTTGGGTGGAGACTACTCTATCAAGTGGATGGATATTATAAAGTAATTATATTTTATGTTTGAAGAATATGAAAAAAAGAACGATTTAGTTTCAGATTCTACAACAAGCATCTGTTTGAGTTTGAGCAATTCAGCTAACTTAGAGAACGCTATAAGTACTTAATTGTATTTCTTTGTTAATATGTTATGAGTTAACATGTTTTACTAATATTTTATCAAATTTCAAATTTGTAGGAATTTGACTCTTTGAATGTTAACTCAAGAAGCTTAGGCAAGTTTGAATTATAATTGTATCTTGGAGATCCGTTATTACCTCGTGTTAAGGAGATTGATGGACTGTAAATACCACACGTTATAGATATTTTGTAATGGTGGAAGGACATAGAATATCGATATCCTCAGCTATATTGTATGGTAAGAGATATACTTTTTATTCCACTCACGTTAGTTGCATTAGAGTAATCTTTTAACTTGGGAGGTAAAGTACTTAACAAATAGAGGATGTGTATTCTTTCAGATACATTTAAAGCTTTAATGATTATTCATAATTGGTTATATGGATATAAAATGGATAAACAATATATTTAACTATTATTAATATTCTTCTGGCTTATTACTATATTTGTTTGTGAGTGTATACTAGTATTCACAAATTATATATAGAGGTAGATGAAGAAAGTGTAAAAAATGAAAGAAAAACAATTAACCTTACTTGAAAATTAAAATGAGAATACAAGATGAAGAATCAGAAAAAGAATCACTCAACAAAAAAAATAATTTCTACTTTGCTTTTTTCTTTTTTCCTGTTAAACTTTTTTTGTTGTATTAGTAATTTTTTTGTGGTTTTTAGTTTATAATTTTATGTTATTAATATTGATTATCAGTTAATTGGTATTATGAGATATTTTTAATGAATATGATTTTCAATTTTTATGTTACCATTTAGCATTAGACATTAATTAACATTGGTGTTATCTTGAATAAAAAAAAGTTTTATTTTATGAATATTTGTTTACAATGACCTAATTAATATGTAAACCAAATCCCATTAATTTAATTGATATTATGGGATTGTGAACTAATTATTTATTAGAATTTATGATAAATTATACTTGTGAGAGTATTTAATATTTTGTCAAATGATATAACGGGTTAAACGGGCGGGTTTGACCGGTCACGAGTAAGTCGGGTTACAGGCTGTCGGGTTACAAGCTAATCGGGTTACGGATAATCGGGTTACGGGTAATCGGTCACGGGTTAATCGGATCACAGGTTAATCGATCCCGGATTTAGCGGATTGCGGGTACATTGAAGCACAGGCTGAGCGGATTTCAAATTATTCACCTTTTAGTCAAACGAATTACAGATCAAGCTCTACTAGGCAGATTGAGCGAGCTTGTCGGGCTGGGTCAGTTTTTGCCAGCTCTATCTCGTTCGAGGATGAGGCTTTGAGTGCCTATGATTTCCTCCGGCACCCCAAACCCGCCGTGGCCATCCATTCCACCATCACCACCCTCACTGCTGCTGCTGCTGCTAACACTACTACTACTAGCTAGCTATATATCTATCTATCTATCTTTTTCTGTCTGTCTCTGTTTATTGGATGTAAATGAAATGATTTTTCATTTCCTTCCTTTCCCGCCAATTTCCACGACGCTTCTCCATTAAGTGAAACGGTGCGTTCATGCTTCAGCAAGGATAAGAAGAAAACGTCACCGTTCCAATCGTCTTCTCCAGCTCATCGTCCTTTTCCTTACCTCTGCTCACCTCTGCTCGCGTCTCCTCACTTCTGATCATTTCTGTTAGAGCTCTAACGCTCCTAGCCAGCTAATGAGCTGTGCAACTTGTCATTTTCCAATTCCTAAACTTGTATATGAACCAATGACTCAATCAATGAAAACCGCGAGCTAAATTTGTGCAATTCCTACCAAACTAACATGGTATCAGAGCGGAATTGAAAACGCCATGGCTGCAGCAGAATACCCTCTAGCTGATCCTTACTACCTTCATGGTAGTGAGCAGCCTGGCCAATCCCTCGTTACTGAAAAACTCACCACGAGTAATTACACAGACTGGAGTAGAGCGATACACAATGCTCTTGGAGCAAAGAATAAGATTGGATTTATTGACGGAAGCATTGGAGAACCAGAGGTTGTAGATGCAATGTTCTGGCCCTGGACTCGATGCAACATCATGGTGTTGAGCTGGCTGCAGCAGTCAGTAGAGCCAGGCATCAGAAAGACAATCATGGGACTGAAGAGTGCTCAAGATGCCTGGGAGAGCCTCAAAGCACGCTATGGACAGGGTGATGTGATCAGGATTGCAGAAATCCTTGAGCAACTTTCAAATTTGAAACAAGGTAACCAGACTGTAACTGAGTACTATGGTTCAATCATCACCCTTAGAGATGAACTCAGAAACTATCAACCTCTTTTTAACTGTGAATGTACTGCCACAAGTCACCTTGACTGCTTAGCAATGAGGAAGGTCTATGTCTATGAAGACACGAACAATGTAATTCATTTTTTGAGAGGCCTAAATGAAAACTTTGCTGGTCCTCGCACTCAAGTGCTTTTTGGTGATGAACTTCCTAACATTGATAAGGTGGTTCAACGTATGATACAACATGAGAGACAACTATATGGAACTCAATTCAAGGCTACTAACGAGCCTGTAACACTGCTCTCCCCATCTGCAAGCATCAACTATGCAGGACAGCAAGGAAATTTTCGTCCAATGCCTCAGAAGGTAAAAGGGTTGTTTTGCACATTCTGCAAAATGCAAAATCACACAGTGGACAGATGCTTCTTCAAGATTGGCTTCCCTCCAGGAGTCACCCCTAGACCTATGCCTCAGCAAGGAGGAAGAGGATCAACAAACAACAGGCCTTCTTTCACTCCAAATCATGGAGTCTACAAACCACAGATACATGCAGCAGCACAATCCAGTGAAGGAGGTGCTATCCAACTCACGCAAGACCAGTTCTCTCAACTCATGAATGCCATGAAACTCAAAGATGGAGGAGGAACTAGCACTTCCAATCCTCAAACATCAGGTGCTCATAAGCCAACCACACTGATGTATTCAACAGGCAAGTTTTGTGGTAATACCTTTATACCTTCCACACCAGATGAGGTTGTTTGGATTGTAGACACAGGTGCATCAGACCATGTTGTGAGCTCACTTGCACTGATGACATCAAGCAAACGAATAGATGCCTTGATGATCACATTGCCTACTGGACAGCAAGTGCAAGCAACTCATACTGGAACAGTGTCAATAAATGACAATTTGTCACTCCAGAATGTTCTATATGTTCCTGATTTTGCTTTCAATCTTATCTCAGTAAGCAGGCTCACAGCTCAACAACCCCTAAGGCTAACTTTCTCTTCCACGTATTGTGTATTGCAGGACCTATCGAGGAACACAACAATTGGTTTAGCTGAACTGCACAATGGACTGTACAAGCTGATAGCTTGCAAACCAGTTAGTCACATCGCCTCCACTCAAAGAAATAAGCCTTTTGATTTATGGCACTTTCGTCTAGGACATGTTTCACACCATAGAACCCCTTTCCTTAAGCAGCTCAATCCTAGGATAGAGACTTTCCCTCTAGCTCCCTGTGATGTCTGCCATTTTGCTCGACAGAAGCGTTTATCATTTCCTCAAAGTTTTTCCAGTACTAAAGTTCCTTTTGAGTTAATCCATGCTGATATTTGGGGACCAAATGCTTGTCCTTCACATGATGGTTATCTTTACTTCCTCACTATTGTTGATGATTACACTCGCATGACCTGGATCATGCTGCTTAAGTTAAAATCAGAAGCCAGACCCTCACTACAAAATTTATGTTCCCACGTCTTAAACCAGTACAAAGCTAATGTTCAGCGAATTCGCACTGATCAGGGGAAGGAATTCTCCATGCCTCATTTCTATCATGAAAAGGGAATCTCCCATGAAATGTCATGTGTTGAAACTCCCCAACAGAACAGCAAAGTTGAAAGAAAACACCAACAAATCCTAAACATTGCCAGAGCCCTCAAATTTCAAGCCAATCTGCCTATAACTTTCTGGTCTGATTGTGTCAAACATTCTGTCTTTCTTATGAATCGAATCCCTACCCCTGTCCTGAACAACAAGACACCTTATGAAGTTCTACACAACACAAAGCCTAAACTAGAAGAGCTGAGAGTTTTTGGTAGCCTGTGCTATGCCAGCACACTTGCAGGCCACAGAACCAAATTCCAGAAACGAGCCAGAAAGGGAGTGTTTATAGGATTCACACCTGGAATCAAAGGATACAGGATTTATGACTTAGACTCACATCAAACCTTTACATCTAGAGATGTGCATTTCTACGAAAACACCTTTCCCTTCCATGAACATAACCAGCCTGCACCTGATGTAACACCTTCTGTTGATGTGCATTTCAGTGATCCACTTGACGACATAAACCCTACTAACCCTTCTACACCTCCTACAATCCCCTCTGAGGCAGAACCGACACTCCCATATGAGCATGACCACTCCCCTAGCAGTGATAATGACCAAGAACCAAACCAACCTCTCCCCACTCAACCTTCCCCACAAAACAGAAAAAGCACCAGATCCCACAAGCCACCATCCTACCTGCAGGACTATCACTGTCAACTCCTTGTGCAGCAAGGCAACGCCAACTGGGGTGCTCCAAAGGTATGTCCTAATCTGCATAATGCTGGAAGGGTGGTTCACCCTCTCAGTGCAGTGCTTTCCTATGATGACTTGAGCCATAACCATAAGCATTTTGTTTTGAGCATAACCTCTGAAAAGGAGCCTAGATCTTATGCAGAAGCAGTTAAGGACCCTAGATGGAATGCAGCTATGAATCAAGAAACTCAGGCCCTTGAAGCCAACAAGACTTGGGAAGTGGTTGATCTGCCTGTAGGAATGAAAGAAATTGGCAGTAAATGGGTCTACAGAATCAAATACAAGTCAGATGGCTCAATTGAAAGATTCAAGGCCAGAACTGTGGCTAAGGGTTATACTCAAGAGGAGGGCATTGACTACCAAGAAACCTTCTCCCCAGTGGTCAAAATGACTACAATTCGAACCTTCTTGGCCCTTGCTGCTTCCAGGGATTGGTATGTGCATCAATTAGACGTAAATAATGCTTTTCTACACGGTGATCTACACGAGGAAGTGTACATGAAACCTCCTCAAGGTCTGAAAGTTGATGGCTCTTTTAAAAGACCAGTCTGCAAACTGCTCAAATCACTATATGGACTCAAGCAAGCTTCTAGACAATGGTACTGCAAGCTCTCTGACAAATTGCAAGAAATAGGATATACATAGAGCAAAGTTGATCACTCACTCTTTTTGAAAAACACTGGTATGTCATTTACAGCAGTTCTAGTCTATGTTGATGATCTGATAGTTGGAGGAAATGATTTTTCTGAGATTTCAATGCTCAAGGAAGCACTGCACAATGCCTTCAAAATCAAAGACCTAGGAGAGTTAAAATACTTCCTAGGACTTGAAGTCGCAAGAGATGTTACAGGAATCCATCTATCACAAAGAAAATACATACTGGAGCTCTTGGAAGAAACGGAAATGCTGGAAAGCAAACCAGTAGCTACACCAATGGACTACAAGACACACCTCTCCTCATTAGGTGATGATGTTTTTGACAACCCTGAGCTATACAGAAGGATAGTAGGAAAATTGATTTATTTGAACAACACAAGACCAGATATAAGCTTTGCTACGCAACAAGTAAGCCAATTCATGGCCAAGCCTTTGAATGTTCATTACAAAGCTGTTACAAGAATTTTAAGGTATCTAAAGGGAGTCCCTGCCACTGGAATTCTTCTGTCTTCCACTTCAAGCCTTCAATTACAAGCTTACAGTGACTCAGATTGGGCAGCTTGTCCAGACACTAGAAGATCAGTGACTGGATACTGCGTGTTTCTGGGAAATTCACCCATCTCCTGGAAGAGCAAGAAACAGACAACAATATCAAGGAGTTCATGTGAGGCAGAGTATCGTGCCCTTGCTCATACAGCCAGTGAACTCCAATGGCTGCTCTATCTGCTGGCAGAATTTCAAGCACAACACCACCAACCTGCAACCATTTTCTGCGATAATCAGTCTGCAATTCATGTTGCAGAGAATGCTGTCTTTCATGAAAGGACAACGCACATCGAATTGGATTGCCATTTCGTCAGAGAAAAGGTTCAGTCCAGAACCGTGAAACTCGTCCATGTCTCAACCAACCATCAAGTGGCAGATGTGCTGACGAAGGCCCTTTCTCCATCTCCATTCATCTACCTAAGCTCCAAGCTTGGTTTGCACAACCTGTGCCCACCAGCTTGAGGGGGGGTATTGGATGTAAATGAAATGATTTTTCATTTCCTTCCTTTCCCGCCAATTTCCACGACGCTTCTCCATTAAGTGAAACGGTGCGTTCATGCTTCAGCAAGGATAAGAAGAAAACGTCACCGTTCCAATCGTCTTCTCCAGCTCATCGTCCTTTTCCTTACCTCTGCTCACCTCTGCTCGCCTCTGCTCACTTCTGATCATTTCTGTTAGAGCTCTAACGCTCCTAGCCAGCTAATGAGCTGTGCAACTTGTCGTTTTCCAATTCCTAAACTTGTATATGAACCAATGACTCAATCAATGAAAACCTCGAGCTAAATTTGTGCAATTCCTACCAAACTAACATTGTTTCCATGGAATGAATCATATATACTACTTCTTCTCCTTCTTCTTACTTCTTCTGGGAACATAGGCTGTGATGATACGTCCAGAGAGTTTTTTAATCGGACGGCGATTTTTTGAGGTGGAGGTCCCAGTTCACTCGGTCTTGCTGTTGGGCGTGGCGATCGAGGCAGCACTAGCTAGCTGCTCCGATTTCGCAGCCATCAACTGCCGGTGATCATGCGGGCTTCCTACCTTGGACCACCGTCTGATTAACAAATGGCAGATCTGAGCCCTACGCAATTATCCCCAAATATTTTTCATAAAAAATACATGAATTAGAGGAAATTACAGCCCGGGTTAAAGTATCGCCAAAAAGTCAATATATCATCTAACACGGTTTATCACCACACGAGTCGTATCTCCGGTTTATCGTTATCGTCAATTCCTCGCCTTTCGATTTTGGTTTGAGAATCTGAAACGTATCGCGTTTCGGGGGTGTTTTTTCATTTTCTTTTTTGTTTCCAACTTACCCGAGTCATCTGACATGGCGTTTCGGATTTGGTGCCGCAAATTCGATACGTTTCGCTGCGTATCGAAAGGTTTCTGCGTTTATAAATCCCATTTTTGTTTCTTTTTCCGGAGGGAGCTGCATCTGCATCGCCGGCTAGTCGCTTCTCTGTAAAGATTTCAAATCTCAATCACCCTAAATATTGGCTTGCGTATTGTCTTCACAGGGATGGCTGTTGGTGGGATTGTTCCGAGCAAAGCAGCTGATCACACTGTGGATAGACAGGAGATTGTTCTGGTTAAGGCCTTCCATTTACACGATAAGAAGGTGAGCGCCAACGAGATCATGCAAGAGGTTGAAACTCATAAGCTTCAGTACTAATTGCTGTTTTCAGCTGCACTTATGGAGTTATGGTAGTGCTAATGGTTTTGAGGACAATGGTGTTGTGTTTCATTGAAAGTTTGGATTTCATGGATGCGTTCTATTGTGTGTGCTCCACGGTAACAACTCTTGGTTATGGAGATGCGAGCCATGTTCTGGATATTGAGGAGCACCATTTGCTTGGCTTAATTGTGTCTCTACTTGGCCGAGTGGTACGCAGACAAGAGGAAAAGGTCGATTGCTGAATTCATACGTACAAGAAAGGTGACATCCTCGGATACTGAGGCTGCCGATGTTGATCATGACAATGTCGGAAATGGGGAAGATCAATGATGAAGACATTGCTATGGCAATAGAGAGACTCAGAAACCTTGATGTTGATCGTTCTGGCACCTTGACGGCAGCTGATTTAGTCTCACATTAGACATATACCGCTTATAGCTTAGCTTGTTGACATGTATAATACAATCGAAGACAATTGTTGATATCACAGTGTAGATTGACAATGATTTCTTTATGAATGATCGAGAGCTCTCGGAGATTAACAACAGGTACTGGGAATGAAGTCAGGAATGATTAAACCATCAACACTTGTGCTAAACTAGCAAAGAATCTGAGCCTTTTTCCAGTTCAATAGTTTTGAGCTAAACAGTTAACTAAACAACACTTGGCTTCTGACTAAGAAACAGTCTCCTGAAATCCTGACCAATATCCGTATGTGTTGGTGTTACTCTTTTCTAACACGTAAAATTGATGATACAGAACAGAGCGCAGCTACAGGGAGAAAAGAAACTACATTTGGCTTCTCTCAGAAGCCGAAGAACCCGAGTTCACTGGCCTTCTCCTTCTCAAAGGTCTCGAAGTACTGGTATATGATGGTTACAGCTAGCAGGATTCCTGTCCCTGAACCAATTGCACCCATGAAATCGGCCAGGACCGTCAATGCACCAATGCAGATGCCACCGAAAGCAGCTGCTGTCGGGATGTACCGGTTCAGCTCCTTCTGCAGGTTCGAATCGCGATGTCCAGGCATCACCATTTGTTGCTCCTGTAGGAAAAAAGAACACAAATCAGTAAGTTCATTCGATTCCATTTCAACAAATTACGGAGGAATTAATGATTTCTAAAGAAATCGTACCTTCAGTTGCTTGGCAACATCTCGGGCGGAAGATCCAGAGACCTCAATCCAGGTCTTGGAGAAGAGAGCGCAAGCTCCGAGCATAAATATCAGGTAGAACAATGCATGGAATGGGTTGGCTGCCATGTCTGCCAAGCTGTAATAGTTGAATTTCGTAGAGATAGTAAATAAACACACTTCAGTAATAGAAGAAAGTATAATGCTTTATAGTAAGCAGAGAGAATAAACGGTGACTCACCTAGCGGGAGCAGTCACATAGTATGCAAGACCACCAACTGGGATGAACTGGCCACCAGAGTATTCAGACTCCTTCCACTTTCCCAATATGTTCACAAGGAAGTTTCCACTGTACTTACGGTACAACAGCTGAACAAGAGGAATAATCATAGGCATTAAGCATTATACGATTGAGAGACGAATCAAATCAATCAATTGTATAACCAGTTTAGTACCTGAGAGATGAAATAGAGGTTAGAAACAAGAGCGGACTGAAGAATGATGGGCATGTTGGAGGTGTAGAAAAGCTTAATCGGGTATGAACCCTGCTGCCCACGAGCATTCTTCGACCTCACAGGCAACACTACACGGAAGCCTTGGAAGTAGATGACAATAAGGAAGATCAACACAGTCGCAAGCAAGTTGGTAACATTGGGAAGATTCTGCCGGTAGAATGCCTCTCTTAAAGCACGAACTTTGTCAGTCCTCGTGATTAGAAGGTGGAACAGTGCAATAATTGCACCCTCGAATTCGGCCCCACGACCGCTGTTGATTGTGGTCGGGCTGAATGCCTTCCAGATGATGCTTTCACTGAAGGGTTATCAACATGGCAAACAATAATCAGAATAAAGGTCATATGAACAACAGGAAAATGGAAATGGGAAATCTTTTTCAACTATCATACCAGATGTTGGTAGCGATGAAAAGAGAAATCCCAGAACCGAGACCATATCCTTTCTGGAGCAATTCATCCAAACAGATGACGATGATTCCAGCGAAGCACAATTGGATGATGATCAGAATAGCGTTACCAACGCCCAACTGACCAACGCTTCCATACATTCCAGATAACACATAAGCAACCGCTTCACCTACAGCAATCAGGATACCCAACAGCTTTTGTGCCCCATTCCTGATTAAAGCAACAACCGACAAGGTAAATTATCAGCCTAAACATCACTACTACCAATCCATAACCACGAATCAAATTTCCTGTAATCACTTACAGCAAAGCACGGTCCTCGCGGACGCTGTTGTCGACCTCGATGATTTTGGATCCAGCCAAGAGCTGCATCACCAGTCCAGATGTGACGATCGGGGTGATTCCGAGCTCCATGACGGTCCCCCTGTTGGAAGCGAGGATGACACGCATCCAGTAGAAAGGATCTGCGCCAGTTGTCGAGTGGATTCCATAGAGCGGGAGCTGACTGCAGACGAGGAAGATAAATAGAGAAATAACGGTGTAGATCACCTTCTCCCTGAACGGGATCTTCCGATCGGCGCTCTGGACTTCCGGTAAGAACGATAGGAACGGTCGCACCAGATGCAGAACTCTAAATCCTCCTCCCATTTTTTTCACCAGCACACAGAATAACCTTCACTGCAGCAAAATCGACGAAAATTTCAGCACAAAAAACGAACGAAGGTTGCAATCTAAAGATCCGACCAGACCCTCAATTCAAATGCAATTAGAGAAACCATAAATCTGAGAGATGTATAAACTTACGACTGCTAGGGATCTAATAGGTGAAGATCCAAACCCTCGCGAAGAACTAAAGGAGGGCACGATTTGGAATGTTTTTGATCTTCTGTGATTTTAAAAAATGCCCAAGTCGTGTAATCTGTACATAAAGGCGAACTGGTGAAGCAGTTGCTCGGCCACGTGATTCAACCAATTACACTATGCCACGTGTGAAATGTAGCTGGTTGACGTGTCAATTGCGCTGTCGAACTGTTTGACTTATCTACGGAGACTGGGTGCGGGTCGGAGCCGGCCCGCTCCTCCATTTGGACCTTTTCTTGGTAGATTAACAAAGTTCTGTTACATAACCACTAAAGCTTAGTTTTTATCTGAAATTGTAACTAATTTTTCATAAACTATGTAACATTGTACTATATCAAAATATGCCGAAATAACAAAAATATTTCAATGTACTTTTAAGACTTCAAAATGGTGATTCAATTGTGTGTACCAGTCGAATCGTTTTAACTCCCTCAATTATCGTGCTTTGTTTTGCAGTAAATGGTGGTATCATTTCTAACAATCGTTTTCATTGCGATTAAATGATCGTGTTTTGTAATGAGTGGTGGTGCCATTTCTAACCGCCGTTTTCATTGCGATTAAAGCACGTAACTCTATTCGAAGCATCAATGTCTACCATCCCATCTGAATGCCAAGAATTGAGCCATCTTGGGGGTGAATCATGACAATACTATATGGTTATCTTGGGGTGGATCAAACGTTGATCCATCCGATATTCGGAACCTTTAAAAAACCCATTAGCATGGATGATAGACTGAACGATTAGAAGCCGAATCCGAGTAGCAGTAGCCTGTGGTAACTGGCAATCCACATTGGCAGTATACAAAAGAACAAAGAATTTGGTATCTCAGACGTTTACACATTCATCCATAAAACAAACAAAGAAAGCAAAGAACGCAGACTTGGCAGAATGTGAACAAAACAATTTCATCCATATTTCGTCTACTTTTTCGAGTATCAACATCGAGTCAATTGGTTATGAGTTCAAATCGGTCGAGTGCGAATACCAGCCACATCCATCCCCCACTTCAAAGTAAAAAAGTAGTCCCTAGAATTTTTCTACTCTACCAGACGCCAAAGGATCCAATCTCACCCCCTCAAAAACGCTTATAAGATATGCAACCTTCGCTTGAAGTATGTTCGGATTCAAGCTGGCAGCTGGAGCTTCGTCTTGTTCTTCCAACTGAGAAGAAAACAGAATGCCGCAACAAGTTAATCATCTGGAAATCATTCGGTGAGAATTTGAGAATAGACTCAAGACTTGTGTACGTACCTCATGAAGTAGTAGTAGAAGAAGTCGGCGTACAAGGCTGTTTGGATGACACCAGAGACAACAGCTGACGAAATCGAAGGAGAATAGGCATCAAAAGACAGCAATTAAATGCTTCTTAAGGACGAAAAGCAAAACTCTATGGGGTAATGATGATTGATAGTTAAATGTTTTACCAATCCAACGACCAAAATGTGCCTCAGTCACGTAACGATAGATCCAATTCAAGATGTAGAGTCCACGGTAAGCCCTGCGAGTTGAAAAGACTAGTTACCTCTAAATTTCACTGACATTGGGTTGCATATACACAGATCTCTTTATCTTCGTCCATTTAAAAGGATGAGCAGCAAGTCGATGTCAGGGTTAGAGTGACGAGTACTCATGCAACTTAAGTTTTAACTACCAGCAGAATAGCTAACTACATTAACATGACAGAGAAAAAAATGCCGTGATCACTGACGTAAACTAAATGTTCAAGTTCCTAACAAACTAGCCCCTAACTCCATTCTCTGAGTCAACACCAAGGACCACATCATGAATATGAATTTAGCTGGCAGTTCAAGTTAGAAACTATCAATGGCTAGACCAGTTCATTAGTCCAAGGACAGTAACTGCGTCAGTTTGCAAGCATCATACAACCAGGTAAAGCAGACATGAGAATGATTGGAGCTATAGGATTAAACTCGCAAGCATATGAAACTAAATGTGACAAAACGTGACAAAACGTGACAGTTATGGCACTGCAGCATAGTTCTTCACCCTAAGCTTTGCAATTAATCATCACTCATCAATAACATCTAGATGGAAAACCAACAAGATTTTATATCTATAATAGATCAAAGCAGATCATGTAACAGGCCGTTCAAAACTGCAAAAGTGGATTCCTTCTGTTATGTGTGCAGTGCGAAAGGACAACCATATAGATTGAGAACTTCCAAGAGCACAACTGACCTTCAACGGTAACCATAGGACAAAATAGCAATCTAATAGTAGTACCGCATTACCCAAAGGTAAGTAACAGAGTGGCGATTCTAGATACACCAATACTTCTTCCACTTGAAGCACAAGCTACCAATCAATATCAATTGATGAATTCTAAAGAAAGATAGTTGAAGTGCATAGACATAAATGAATATCATTAAAAATTACAGTGTGGCGGTTCTAACTATTACGAGGGAAACAATTGCATTTACTTACCCAAGGAAGATGACATATTGCCCTGTTAAGTTATCAACATTCCCGCTTCTTTGGAGCAACACTAACTGAGGAAGGATAGCCACTGCTTCCAAATATATTGAGAAGGCCCAGAAGATCTGCAACAAGCTATTATTTTAAGTAGGAAGGAGGTAGACAATTGCAAAACAATGTTCCACACAGCTAGCCCCTAGAACTTAATGAAGCATCCAAATGATTGCTAACATGTGAAGATTTGAAAGCATAATAAACAATCCACCCTAAACCCTTTTCCTTCTTTGTGCATTCTCCTAGGGTATCATTACCACAAAATCAGCAGGTACTTACAGTCCTTAACCGCGACCAGATAAGAGAACTAAAGCTCGTAAGAATTAGAAGCGGCACTAATCGCAATGAGTTATCAGGATTGCCAAAATGGACTAATGGAGAGGGATCAAGTCAAAAGTCAGGACGCAGAACACAATCAACTGCTTAAAAATCCATCAAACATTACAATCAGCATACAAACGAAGCAATTTGAATCAGTATGACAGCAATCACCTCCTGAAACGTGAACTTCTCGTGCCACAAGAGTGCCAGCACAAAGCTCCCACCAACGAGGAAATAGTGACGGAAGGTATCGAGGTCCTTATCGTAAGAACGACGAACGAGCGGATGCCTCCGCATGCACCAGACAATGGCGAGACTGCTGGCTACGAACACAACCTTCATAACAGAGTTGTATACGGACACAAAGGTGGTGAACAGATCCAAGTACCTCGCCAGGAACACCAGCGCGTACAGCTCCTGGGTCTTCCTTGAAACCCCTAGAAAAAAACGCATCACAATGGCCGTTAGCTCAAGCAAAACTAAATGAATCAAATAGGTTTTCCTCCTAATCCAACGCAGCTCGACTAACAATTTCGCGCGATTGCAACCTGAATAGCAGAAATAAATAAATAAACTCTAACACAGCGGCAGAGAAGATGAGAGGTTTTACGTTTTATTTACCTGAGCAAGATTTGGTGGCGTAGATTTTGAGGAGAAGGATTAGGATGCTGATCAGGTGAGTCATGTCACCGAGGAATCTGAAGATATTCATGGTGGCCGGAGGGGGGCGGGAATGCGGTGAGGAGGAGCGAAATTGGTGCCCTAGAAATTTGTTTAACGGCGGGAGGAGGCGGAGAAGAGCTACGGCGGTGGAAATGGTGTTGAAAAACTGAAAATGGGGGAAAATAAACGTGAGAGAGTGACACTCTGCGTTCGTCGACTTTTTTTTTTCGGGGTAAGAGTGTGAAAGAAGCGAGAAGGCTGACGTGGCGTCTAGAAAGGGCTTCTCCTACTTCCACGCAGATGGACCAGTTGTTTAATGAACAAACGTGTTTATATATTAATCATGGATCTTACTGTTGAGTATGCCCGTAATTAATGAGGCCTAAGCCCACATTATACGAAGTCCAATCATCCATTAGCATCACCTAACAAGCCTCCTCCCTCACTATCATATGGATTAGCTTAACACTATAAAAAACACTAAATGCTCCGAATTTCTGGTGGTTTTCTAGGGTTTTTGTGAGCGCTCGATTCGTGTCTGGTCGGATAACGATCACTCCGGCGTCGTCGACTAGTCTTCTACCGGGAGAGAGGTTGGAGAAAGGTGGGAACGACCCAGTGTCGTTTCAAGGATACTCTTATGCGTCATGAAATTGGCTTGTCGCAGCTTTCCTCTGAATTGAATATCGACCCAGGAACGCAGGCTCTCGTTGAGTCTACCTTTGTTGATGGTGACAAGTCAAAACCTATGGTGTGCTTCCCAACTAAACTTTGGAATGGCGGAACACCATCATCCTGAAATAGTATGGCCAATCGGTAGGTTACTACCATCTGGTAAATCGCTTGACCACATTGTGGCGACCTAGTCAGGAAATCGATTTTGTGGATGTCGGCCATGGCTTTTACGTCGCAAAATTCCAGGATCGATAAGATGCACTTAGGGTGCTTTCTGGAGGGCTGTACTCAGTGGCTAGAAGCTATGTAAATTTACGTCAATGGACACCCCTCTTCATCCCTGCGGAAGGCTCGTTAGACATCCAGGTTACATGGGTCAGGATCTATGGCCATTCCCTGAAAACTACAATGATGGCGGATTTATGCTATTACTAAACACATCAGAATGTCGATTCGCATTGATCGCCAAACCTCGTTGGTTACTCGAGGAAAATATGCAAGAGTCTGCGTAGAGATCAACCTGAGCAAACCTCTTCTCCCGGAAGTCGATGAATGGCTACAGGTGGAATACAAAGGTACCTAAAATATTCCAGTTGTACTTCCATGCAAGACACGAAGACTGTACTCTTGCATCTGCTAGGAATGACGAGGAAAACTCTATGCCGATCCTCGAAACTAAGAAGGGGACCACTGAACATAGTGGTATGAAAATCAAAACAAAAGAAGCAGACTTGATGGTTGTTAAACACTAACCTACTCCTAAGAAAAGGAAAAATCGTAAGACCGGGAATCAAAAGAAGGCGGACAAAAAGAACAAGTTAGAGAAATCTACTACATAACAGAACAAGGTAATAGGTGTTAAACTTCCACCCTCTCCCACCAAATCAATCGAAGTCAAGGAAACTACTATAGTGGAGAAACCTATAGGAAAGGAGGTGGCAACACTTCCTGATTTGGGAGCATTACAAGGGAAAGGAAGTACATATGCAATAGTTAAGGAGGTGATGGTAGGTGTTTTGTTTCCTTCGACGACTATAAAGGAGACCCGCACTATACTGGACCAAATGCAAACATCGAACCAAGACAAACCGTCGGAGGTATTGGAGACCATCCCGGTGGATAACTCATTAGCTACTAATGCTGACAACGCTACCACCTTGAGTCTCATTCCTAACACAAAGCCAAGTCCTGCTTGTTTGTCAATGGGAGAGCCGACACCTGGGAAACCAGCGGAACTTAAGAAGAAGCCATTTGTAAAATTGTCGAAAAAGGCGAAACCGGGGCCCATTGACCCGTCCTCCTTATCGTTGAAAACTAAACCCCTCTCTGGAACGCCACCAAAAGGGGGAAGGACTTGAAGGTAACAATGAAAGTCCAGTCCTTACTCCAGTCCGGAAAATATACGGTTATCAAATCGTAGCCGGAGCCCTTTGCAACGTCAATCATAACTGTTGCTCTATTTCCCTCCTTTATCAAGATGAACTGTCTTCTTTGGAATATTCGTGGGGCCGGGAGTAAAGTGTTTGATTGTGTGTTTTGCGACATTGTTCGCAGAAATGATGTGGATATTGCTATCCTGGTGGAGACTAAAGTGTAACCAGAAAGAGAGAGAGAAATCATTAAGTCTCTTCCCTTCACTAACTCGATCATTGCTGATACGGTTAGTAGGGCTGGCGGTATTTGGATCCTGTGGAATGATGGGAAATTCTTGATAACTGAATTGGCAAATGATTCGCATGCAATCCACCTCTTAATTTCCAGTCCCTCTCACCCATATGAGATTTTATTGGTGTGCTATGCTAGTCCTAACCGCGCCACTAGAGACGGGTTGCGGAGCAATCTAGAGACGTTCGCTAATTCAAAAAACATTCCATGGGAAATCTTAGGAGATTTTAATGAAATTTCAATTCCATCTGAGCGCAAAGGTGGTGCTCGAAACTGGTCTCTGTCTTCTTGCAGGTTGGTGGATCGTCTACTGCAATGTAACCTTTTAGATTTAGGCTTCCAGGGACCTGCTTTTATGTGGTTCCATC
This sequence comes from Linum usitatissimum, assembly GCA_030674075.2. Taxonomy (NCBI): domain Eukaryota; kingdom Viridiplantae; phylum Streptophyta; class Magnoliopsida; order Malpighiales; family Linaceae; genus Linum; species Linum usitatissimum. The sequence goes on along the minus strand of JAUJYP020000264.1, from coordinate 7,657,116 downwards.
AGGACTCTCGCTTTGGTATTCTGTAAGAGCGATTAGACAGGGGTATTGGTACTGTGGAGTGGAGGTTAGCATTCCCGGAAGCCATGATCTGCCATCTCCCGCGTACAGTTTCAGACCATCGCCTGATTCTTCTGCGTCTTGATGGGATTGCCGAGACTGGGAGGTGGCGAGATGGATGTGGATGAATATGATTCCTGATTCATGGGTCTCATTCTTCAATCTTCCACTTAAAGAGTGGCTCCTGTTCAACCTACAAGACAAAGCTAAGGTGATTGTCATGGAGAAGGAGTGGCGTCATTGGTTCATTGCTATCCTTTGGTATGGTTGGTAGCAGAGAAACCGAGTGAACCATGAGGATGATCCGTGACCAAGGACTGTTTTGTGGCAGCTGGTCCATCAACTCACTTACGAGCTCCCCTACATTTGGATGAAGGCTCCTCAAGTGAAAGAATCTCCCCGCCGTGCCCGATGGACCAAACCTGAATTTGGGTGGGTCAAGTTGAATGTCGATGGCAGCCTCCGTGAAAACCCGATCTCTACCTCCTACCAGGGGCTCATCTGTGATGAATTTGGTGAATGGATCGCAGGTTTCCATAAAGGTTTTGGATCTAAGGCTATTCTGCAAGCTGAGCTCTTAGCGATTTGAGATGGTATCTCTCTCTTTCAAGTGTTGGGCTACATGAAGGCGGTGGTTGAATCTGACTCTCTCGGCCAGGCTCATGGTGGATCATGTCCCTCGGCACACCCCATTTTGGGCGATCACCATGGATATCCACGACATGCTGCATCAAGAGGTTCTTTTTAAGGTCCAACATGTCTTTCGGGAAGCTAATTCAGTGGCCGATTACATCGCGAACTTGGGACATGTCGAAGAAAGTCGGGGTGAAGTATTGATTCCTCTCCCCCACACATGAGTTAGCGACACTGCTGAATGTTGATTGGGTTGCGGTGCAATCGGAGGCACCCTAAGCCTCTCCCCCTCTACCCCTATTTGTTTATGTTTTGAGTTTCCCTTTCACCAAAAAAAATATGGATTAGCTTATTTCATTCACAATCAATCTATTTCGAAAAACCCTAATTAGTATTTTGTGTCTCATACAAGTTAAGTAATCAGTTGCATTATTATCTTTTCTGTAAATATGAATAAACTCGATTTATCACACCGTTTTCAACCTTTCATAAACCTCGCTCATAATAATAGTGTCGGTACAAAAGCAACTCTGAACTCCAACTAGCATGGGATATCGCGTTCAATATCATGAAATGGTTAACAGCCTGTAAGGTTGCCACCTCGGACGAGTGCTCTTCTTGGTTGAACTTGATTTTCACCCGCTATAACGTGGAACACCACAACGTGTTTGTGGGTTTGCTAGAGGTGCTGGCTGGGTTTTTTCCTTTATTTTGCTTTTCGGTGATAGGTTTTGGTGTGTTTTTCCTTTTTTCTTCCTCCTTTCTTCCGCATTGTTGTGACTCAACATCCCTTTTTTCTCGTTTTGTGTTCCGTTTGTTGTTGTTTAGGTTCTTTACCATGTTCTTTTTGCTTGTACTCATCGTGGGTGGGTAAAGGCTTCCTTTATAAATTTTATCTAAAATGATGAAGTGTTAGTGAATCTTCTCATCCTCTCGGCATATCAAACTAACTACACAACAAAATTCGAATTGCACAGATACTTTCTAATACTCCTTTTCAAATTATTTTTAAACTAGACACAACCGCTCTAATTTTATTCAAATGATCAAACACACCCTACATACATGCACCATCTCAACACTATCAACATTATTTCAAATAAAATCTCTTATAATTGCTTAACCAAACACACATACTAAAACTCATTAAATTACTATCAACTTTATCTTAAATCAAACTTCTTACAACTACTTAATTCGACACACATAAAAAAAACCGTCAATATACTATCAACATTAACTCAAATCAGGTTTCTTGGCGCTACTTGACTCGTCTCCCATAAATTAGTTAACTACACCCACTAACAAAAACATATTATTAACCCAACTTCTAAAAAAAATGTTAGGCTTACTATGAAAGAAAAATCATGGAAAAAAGAAATGGTTAGGCAGTAACGTGGCGGAAACTGAAGGCCATAGAAGACAAGGGCGATGGACCCCTGCTCCAGCTCTTCTCTCAACTCGAAACGACGAAAGCAGAAGAACAGAAGAATTTCTTTTGATAAAATCATAGGAAGAAAGGAACGAAAAAGAAGAAGAAAGAAAGACCCTCAAAAGTGGAAGTGCCACCGAGTAGTAGCATATAGCATTAGCAGCCCCCTTTAGTTGCGCATAGCTGTCTGTACGAGACTCTCCATGTTCAGCAAACGCGCATTTACAGCAACTTCCAGCTTACCAAGAACATCCAACTAACCAGCCACAAGAAGAAAGAAAAAAACTCAAATTGATCTCCCTCTTTCTCTCCTCCCACCCACCTGTCAAACTTACATCACACCTGTCTTCGTTCATTCCTTCTACCCCCAAGCTTGAAACTTTGGCCTCCTCTCTCAGGTCCTCAATCAAGCTCATCGCACCTCCCCATGGGTTGCGCCGGATCCTCCTTCGGCAAGGCAGATGGTAAACAAATTGTTCTTGCTGCGATTAATTGCTGTTTTAGGAATCTTGTTGGGGGGTTTAGCTAGAAATTAGCTATGGGGGGAATGTTTGCGCATTATCTTGTTACTGTTTTTGGATGTTGATGGAGTTATGTGATGATGTTTATACTGACAGGAGGCAATAAGCAGGTGAGGAAGCCAAAGGCATGGAAGCATTCAGAGCCGATCACAAGGGCACAGCTCGTTAGGATGCGTGACGAGTTCTGGGACACTGCTCCTCACTATGGTGGCCGCAAAGGTAAATTGATTTTGACCACACACCTACTAGCTAGTCTTGCTGTTCATGAAGTAACTGAATTCAATTGAATGGGGGTCTGGTTGAAGTCTGAGCTATGGTTTTATTACTAGTTTCACTGTTTCAGTGCCATTCTTGTTTCTTGATCATGCAAGGGAATCTGGCATGTGAAACAGCTGGGACTAGCTTCTTTCTAAAGGTCGTATATTGTCGATTTTGATATTTTAACGTTTGGTTGTGGCATTCAGTGGTGTGCTAGCTCCTGGAGATGTCATTTTTTCGAGTTAATAGAATCACCATCATTTGTTGCTATCCATGTGTTGATGTATCAGATTACAACACCATGTTCTTTCTGTCCCCTCTTGAAAATGGACTAGGAAGTAGATACGGAGGGAAACGGACTCCATCAGTCTTGTAAGGTCGAATTGGCGGCGTAGGCGTGTATAGCTGTAACATTGTATGATCAGAAAAACCGCCCTTGAAAGTTCGTGATACTCGCTCTCTTGTGTAAGCATCGACGAATGGAGAGGGATGAAATATCGAATTGTTCGTTTTTTTGCTGTCAACTGGTTCTTCTGCTAGCATTGATCGTTGGACACAGTTTGAGATACAGTTTAGGTAGAAAGGTGGTCACTTTAGGAGACCCTTTTTCAACTTCAACAGACTGAGGTATCAGTACAATTAACCAAAACCCTCTTGCTGGATTGATCGTTGGACACAATTTAGGTAGAAAGGTGGTCACTTTAGGAGACCCTTTTTCAACTTCTTCTTGTTCCATAGTTTCTATACATTCAACCATGAAAGAAGATACTTACTTTTCTTTTTGTCATCAGAGATATGGGATGCACTCCGTGCAGCTGCAGAAGCTAATGTGGAACTTGCTCAGGCGATCGTGGACAGTGCAGGCGTCATTTTGCAGAGTGAGGACATGACGATTTGCTACGACGAGAGAGGTAACAGACAATTAAAATTCTTCCTTTCTTCCTTTCTATTGCAATGGTCTTATATCCTGATGCATTGCAGGCGCCAAGTATGAACTCCCAAAGTATGTGTTGAGCGAGCCATCCAATTTGATCAGTAACGACTGAATTGAACTGAACCGAACCTGCAAGTCATCAGTAATTGATTCATTCTTCATAACTGTAAATGCGTTGTTTGGTTTTCGTGCAAGTCGAAGGTTTCATCAAAAGGGAGAAGAAAAGAAGCAGAGATAAGAAGGAATTCGAGCGTGCAAACAGAACGAGTGGCTTTAAAGCTTTTGCTGGGTTTGAACCTAAAGCATGGATCTTGGGAGGGTAGTTTTTTAGTTTTTTTACTATCTTTTTTTTTTGGGGGGGGGGGGGGGGGGTTGAAATTTGGGGGCATAAAGCGGTAAATAATTGACAATGGATAGGGATCAAACTCTGTAACTTCGCTGTGAAAGGAAAATGTGAGCATTAAGGAAGTCTTACTTGATTTGACATAGTTTTGAAAGTGGTATTTGTTTGTTCATACAAGTATTGTTCATGTTGTCTCTGTTTCATTATCTATTTGACCGTCTCGACTGCGACACTAGACAAGTTCTACGACACTAGACAAGTTCTATGCGGGCAGCCCCCGTAACGAGAAAACGAAGGATCGCAATCCGATACCAAATGACTAATGTTTTACTCGTTGGGACTCTTTATCTTACTCATGATCAATGGGATAAGAGAAGGGTAGACATCATAACAAGTGAGTAGGGTAGACATCATAACAAGTGAGTTTGCAAGTTTGTACGAACATTTACAGAATCAAATATGTAGTAAAAATAGCAGTGAAGAGACATCGATGAGTATGGCCAATGCAGTAATTATTAATTTATTATTGCTTAGAACGAATAGCCGCCGTGGTGGCCGCGGCCGCAAAGTTGGTCGTAGGCATGTGATTAGGGGTGTTAGGCATGCAATTAATTTAACTAAAATCACTAATCAAAAGAGAGTGAACTCAAAGGCAGTGTCCCTCCAGAACTAGACACAACCCCCAGCTTCCCAATGAACCCTAATCATCACCGTAAGCCTCCTCTCTCTCTTTCTCCAATGCGAACCCTGTAGAGTTAGTTACCTCAATCATTCCACCTGACCACCTCTAAGTAGGGCTTGACGATTTGGCGGGTCGATTCGTTTATAAGCAGCTCGATGTTCGGGTCAAGAAAGAGTTCAGTTTGATTTTAAATAAGTTAAATTTGAGGCAAGGTTTATATTCAATTGATAACTTGTTTAGCTGGAATACTAGCTCAAATATATATTTCATTAGTAGACTCCATACAAATGGACATATGTAGTTTTGCTATAAATACCATATAAAATAAATTATAAGTAGCTCGTTATTATGCTAATGAAAACGCAAGTAATAAATCATTTAGGTTTAACCATTTTAAATGTGAGAAGTAAAAACTCGCAAATATTAGGATAGGTTGTTTTATAGTTTGATTTATTGATGGTTTATAGTGTACAACCTTCAAATGCAATTCAAACTAAAGTCATCGCATCGGGATTTTAAATAAAAAAATTCAAATTGAATTCGTATTTAGCTGAGCAAGAATAATTAAAAAGTTGGGCTCTAACTCATAATATGAAGGTCCTTAGGCCGGTTGTGGCATTTACGCCGCCGCAGCACCGCCGCCAATCATGAAAAACTCCGGTGGAAATAATTGCGCTGATATAAATCCCGTGTGTTCTGATCTACGTATAGGGACAAAGGATGTAGTCATGTACACATACAGTAGTACAGCCCTGCAGTAGGTCTGGGAAGCAACAGCCCAACAACCCAATAATGCATTGTTCTGTTATCCGATCGGACCACGAGTCAGTTATGGTGTCACATTTAATTACTGTATACTCAGACCAGGTACGTACCCTCCCAGCATATTAACATGTGGGTGAAATCAGTACTCCAATCAACCAATCGCCCACTCTACTATTTCCTAAACCCGAGCCAAGATCCGGTGTAAGGAAATTTGATCGGTCAACGAATGATAAGGTTTGTGGGATGTACGAGCAAGTGAGTATGACATAACTCATTGTAAACTTGACATTCTGCCCATGGTCACTGACCATCCTGGTTCCGCTACACTAGACATATATGTGTAGGGAGTGTATATATAAGCTAAGCGAATCATGTATGTCCACGTAAAGCACATGGAAAAATTATTAATATATAAAGTTAATTCATATAAGAAACCTCTATATAAATTTCAATTTTAAAAATTTTATATCGCGTTTACGGTTGGAACGAAAAATACTGAGGGATCACCTAGATTGATGTACCCAGTTTTGTATGTATTATATGTAATCATCAACTGGTTCAAAGATTAAGAACTAAAGACATCCCAAACCCACTAAATAGCACATATTAGGCTAGGTTTTATTTGTGTTATATTTGGATTTGGGTACCTTTGATGAACTGAAGTGTCCACATTTGCTTAGACAATTGATGTACTCATTAATTACAATCACAACGCAACAAAGGAAGTGGTTGTAACGGTTCTCTAGTTGAGAACAAGGGTAGGTGTTTGATGTCATATCAATCAAAGGAAGTGAGTAGAAACTTTGTAATGAATCACTGGTTGGGGTCCATTGGCTGGCTCCGACATGATCATCTTGGCCCTTGATATCTCAGATTAGATTGCGTCGCTCCTTACGTGGTATAAGATTGGATTTAAATTCGATATTTTCGGATATCAAACATATAACTGTTAAAGTTTATTAACCTAAGTGTATAGGGTTATTTTGGTAATATTCTAGTTTAACCCTATTTAGGCTAATCCCCTCTTTATATAGTTGCTAGTTGTAGCTACTTGTAACTTAATTCTCTCATCTTCTCTCTTCTCGAACAACGATATAAATTTTTTTTCTTCGTGGATTAGTTGATCATACTGATCGATTTTTATTCTTGTGTCTGTGTTTTTATTTTTTTATTGTTAACAACAACTTTACAAGCAAAACAATTCTATTTTGACACGTATATCAACTTCCTGTTCTTATAATTGGTTGGTAGATAATCCAACAACAAAATAAAGTAGTAGTGACGAAAATAAATCGGTACCTGAAACGTTGTGCATGTCAAATTCACTCTCACCAATTGAGAGAGAAATCAATAACACAACGTCCAATGATGAATCGGTTACTTAATGATTCGAACAAAAAAAATTTACACATATCGAACTCAAACTCTCGTCAATTCGAAAATCAAATTAACATTGTAATTAGTTGGAGACTTGGAGTGAACCTTACATGTCTAGGTAGTGTCTCTTCCATTCAATCGCTCTTTTTCCTTCCTCTTTTTAAAATCAAAAGACTCTGTTCTTCTGCAAGCAACAGCAGCTTAGGATACTCTGACGCTGACTCCCCCCTTATTAAACTAACAAAACCACGACATTATCCAATTATTTAACTACTACTCTAAACAACTGTGTTTGTTCCTTCCCATTAATTAGACCAAACCTTTTCCTCATCACCTTCTTCACTAGTCTGTAGTTTCCTCTTTTGCAGTAACGACAGCCCCAAATACACTTCATTAGCACAATCCATAATCATCATTAGCTTCAGAATCTGAGTCATAAATCCCAGAAATACGTGGCGGGCGTGGGTCACTCGCTCAATCATCCATCGCACGTGACTCCCTGTTTCGTGTTATACACCTCAGCGTTGCTCTGTTTTTTACCGCTTTACTCTGTTTTCAGCATCCCCTGTTTTTCCACCTTCGAAAACGGGAAGGGAGATGAAGACCTCAATTGATTCCTTTTTTTTTGTCGGCAAGTAAATAACTTCGTCAAAGAAAGCTGAAAATAATTCGCCAGACCAAAAGATTCCTCTACCTTCCCCAACTACACCGTTTGAATTTTTGAAACATCGCAGAAATTGAATCTATCATGTCCTTTCCCCATTTTCCCTCGTAACAGTTTTGGAAAAGGAGATGAACTTTGAATTACAACATATGAACACAGAGAGAGAATCGTTATCTAAAACCATGAAAAAATCATCCCCATCTCATCTCTGGTTTTTTTTTCACTTACCCACTAACTTCCACGACTAGGAAAAGGGATCCCTGCCGCCAAACAGGGGAAACAGAGGAAGACGAACTTTGAAGCTATTTCCCGTTTCTTCCTATGGTCCCCTCCCTTCCTTTGCCAAATATTACCGCACTTCATTATTTATATTGGAAGAAATCAGTGTTAATTGGACCCCAAATCATTTTTTAAAATTCTCTCATTTGTTAAGAGATCTCGCATTTCTCGCTCACTTTGCTTTTTCGCCATAAACCCCATTAGACATTGATTGTTCCCCACCGTAACAGCGACTGTTTTATATAGGCTGGGAAGAGGGTTTTAGGGAAAGGAAGAAGAAACTCTGTGCTCTCCCTCGTGAATTGCATGTGAAAGTTTGGTTCTTTTCAGCTCAAGATCTAAAACTCTGCTTTGGTGGCGTTAATGGCGGAAACGGGTCTTGCTTAGCTTTTTGCCACTTTCAGGTGAGCTGCCAAGTGTTTGATTCGTCTTCTTTCTGTTCTTTAGCCTTAGCCCCACATTTTGATGTAAAACGCTTCCTCCATTGTCCCTTTCTTCCAAAGCTTTGATTTTTTTAACTGAACTGAAGTGTGGTCTTCATCTACTGAGATTTTGAATTTTCCAGGAATCAGATACTTTTTCTTCTGAGGCTGCTATGCAGGTACTGTTGATTGACTGATTGATTGATTCAAAGATGCTACCCAACTTGATTGGTTCAATTAAGGAGATATTATTACTACTACTCTATGCATTTATGTGGTGATCATGAGTCATGACCACCAGTAGGATTCTCAAGGATGCAAATGGAAATGGTGGTGATTTCAGCGACCATCTTCGTAACCACATCCATTTGACCAACTGCATTCACCTCAAGAACCATATGCATAAGCAGCTGAGTCCAATGATGCTAGTTGGTGGTGACAATAGGTCACTAATGAGGGACCTCATTGGTCTTCATAGGTCCAGGTCTTTGAGGGATCCTTCTGTTAGCCCTCCTTCCTGGCAGCATTCGCCTTCAGTTGTCGATTTGCTGCACAGAAAGGGTGAGGGTGATCAGATTCAGGAAGGTAGAAGATCGGTTGGGACCGATCGTAGAAGTAGTAGGAGGTTGTCTGGTGTCCCACCGCGATTTTCGAGTCATCATCATCCAACATCCAAAGTTGTGCCTAATGATGATGTTAGTGGTAGGAATGTAGGGTTGTTTCTAGATATGATTTCGGGGAATTCGGGGTCCAAAGATAGGAGAAGTAGTAGTAGGCAGCAGAAGTCTAAGCATAGTGAAGAAGGTGTGCATCATATCAAGACTCTTTCTCAGCAACTGAATGAGGTTGCTATGGATAGTGAAGATGTAGCTTCCTCTAATCTCCACCGCAATGGCGGTAGCGTTCGTGCCTCCTATAGTGGCGTTCATCGGGGTAGTAAAAGACGTAAGTTTAAGAGTGGTGCCAGAAGGAGCCGTAAACAAGACCAGTCTGTTGCTTCGAATTGGGTAGTACAAAGTTCGTCAAGGCCAAGAAGGACTAACTTGAATGAGGAAGAAGAAGAGTATGGAGATCAGAATAATGTGACACGAGGTCCTCGAAACGGATGTGGGATTCCGTGGAATTGGTCGAGAATCCATGACAAGGGTAAGATCATTCTTGACAAGGCAGGAAGGAGTTTGTCATGTGGTCTTTCAGAGTCGAGGTTGAGACGAGGCTCGAGCAATTTAGATGATAATGGGGATATGATGCCAATGGCGGCATCTGGTCAATCCAGCTCGTCATCTCGGTCAAATGCAGAAGAAGCGCTGCCTCTACTCGTAGAGACCAGTGGCAATGCTGGTTGGGTGCATGACTATTCCGGTGAGCTCGGTTTGTATGCTGATAATTTACTCAGAAATAATGACATTGACGATTCCGACCACGCTTCAGAAGCTAGATCCGTTGACCACCGAAGAAGACATCAGAATCTGACACAGAAGTACATGCCTAGACGCTTTAGAGACCTTGTGGGACAGAATCTTGTGTCACAAGCTATCTCCAATGCAGTGATGAGAAGGAAAGTTGGATTGCTTTATGTGTTTTATGGTCCTCACGGTACCGGGAAAACATCGTGTGCACGCATTTTCGCTCGAGCTTTGAATTGCCAACAAGGCGGTGGTCCCATGCCGTGTGGGAGTTGCAACTCCTGCACCGGGAAGAACAGAAACATTCGAGAAATCGGTCCGGTCAGTAATAATTCCGACTTCAAAACCGTTATGGACGATCTTCTCGACCAAAAGATAATGATTGTTTCCCCCTCCAAGTACAAAGTTTTCATCTTTGATGATTGTGATACATTGTCTCATGATTGCTGGAGCGCCATGTCGAAGGTTGTCAATCGAGCTCCTAGGCGTGTAGTTTTTATCCTCGTCAGTTCGAGTCTTGACGTTATACCTCACATAGTCTTATCTAGATGCCAAAAATTCTTTTTCCCCAAGTTGAAAGATACAGACATTATCGATACATTGCAATGGATCGCATCCAGAGAAGGTGTAGAGATCGATAATGACGCTATGAAGCTTATCGCCTCTCGTTCGGATGGATCGCTACGAGATGCTGAGATTACTCTTGAGCAACTCAGTCTGCTTGGACAAAAGATTTCTGTGCCACTAGTTCAGGAGCTGGTAAGACTTCTGTGCTTACATATTTGAACTTACTCTCATGAACTTGTTACTGTATTTACGTGTTCCAAAAAAATTGGCAGGTTGGGCTAATATCTGATGAGAAATTAGTGGATCTTCTTGACCTAGCACTATCTGCAGATACTGTAAACACTGTCAAGAATCTAAGAGTCATAATGGAGACTTCTGTGGAGCCTTTAGCTCTAATGTCACAGCTTGCTACAGTTATCACTGATATATTAGCCGGTACGTACGATTTCGCCAGAGAAAGACATAGAAGGAAGTTCTTCCGTCGACAACCAAGTGAGTTACTTATCAGTTTGGTTCCTTGTCACTATTAAAGTTTCTTCCTTTTCCTTGATGTGTCCATGCATTGGAACTTCCAGTCATTTCGGCCTTTCAGAATTTGTTAAACTTATGTGCCAAATGTTGTTGAAGGTTTTCATTGAATGAACTTTTTATTCTAGTGTCAAAGGAAGAAATGGAAAAACTGCGTCAAGCGCTGAAAACTCTATCCGAGGCTGAGAAACAACTTAGGATGTCGAACGACAAATTGACGTGGCTAACAGCAGCATTGCTTCAACTTGCACCTGATCAACAGTATTTTCTGCCTAGTTCCTCAAATGAACCCAGTTTTAGTCATAGTCCTCTCACCGGTCGACGAGATATGACCAAGACAGTTGGACAGCATGCTCTAGAAGATCACCCCGTGGGAACTTCTGTTGATTTCCATGCAAACAGAACGGTGAATGACACTAATGCAGCTCCTCAAAGGTCATCCGGTCGACCTTCTAATGCATGCCAGATGACTGACACGGGGAAAATTCGGATGGGATACGAAGAAATTTGGCTCGAGGTGGTTGAGAAGATTCGGTTTAAGAGTATAAGAGACTTCTTGTACAAGGAAGGGACACTGGTCTCTCTCAGTTTTGGTGCAGCTCCTACAGCGCACTTGCTTTTCAGCTCACAGCTAACAAAATCAAAAGCAGAGAAGTTCACAACATATCTTCTAGAAGCATTCGAGTCAGCTCTCGGCTCGCCAGTCACAATCGAAATCAGAAGCGAACCAACAGCAAACAGGCCGTCTCACACGCCACTTGTTCTCAGAGATCGCGAAACTACTAGAATGGCAAGTAGACCTGCAGACGAGATTGTCGAACTACCAGCTTCGCCTTCACAGCATCAAGCGATTCCACGAAAGCTAACTCAAAGCAAGAGCCTTGTGAGGAGCAAGGTATCCTTAGCTCAAGTGATACAGCAGGGTGAAGGATGTAGCACTGCCAGTACTACTACACAGCCTAGTAGCGGATGGTCGAATCGCAAAGCAGTTTCCATCGCTGAGAAGCTCGAACAAGAAAACTTGTGAGTCATTTTTTGGAATCCAAGATCTGCTCTTTTACCTATGAAAGTCATCAACTTTGCACTAGACTCTAATTTCTTCGTTTATTTTTCTGACAGGAGACTGGAGCCCAGATCAAGAAGCACGCTTTGCTGGAACTCGTCCTCGAGGGTCATGCGCAGGAAGGTAATCTCAACGATTGTGGTTATCAACTTACAGCTTTAGTATCTAAATGCTTACAAAGACAATCTACTTTCTTTTGCAGCTGTCTCGTTTGAAGATTAGGGGAAGAAGGCCACAATCACTGCTGAAGCTGATCTCCTGTGGGAAATGTCTGTCTGCTAAACCAAAATCTCCTCCTTAGAAATTTGGCCACTTTGCTTAGTTAGCTACCTGTATTCATTTGTTTTTAGTTGTATATTAGGGCCCAATTTTTCTGAGTACGTAGTGTTAAAATATGTAGCAATGGCTAATGAATTTGTTACCTTTCAAATAGATTACGTGACGATTCATTGGTTTGTTTATCGTTTCAACCAAAGAACTATAGAACTAACATCAATGACGTGGATCATCAAGCTGTGTGTGAACGAAACCAAACCGGCGGCGAATGCGATGGAAACTCCGTGGTCGGCCAAGTCGACGGTTTGGCTTTTTCTGATTCTGGAAATTTGAAAACAATCTGGAGAAGAAAGTCATTTTCATTTGTACTTTATATATTTGTTTTACTTCGACGTGTTGTTTAATCCCATTTTTTAATTAACGTAAGTCACGTAACTTAATGCACGCTTAAGTTGTGGCAAGGACTCCATCGTTGACTGCCGTATTAAGATGAACACATCACACATGTAACTGTATTTAATTGAGCATTTATATATATAAAGTAAATATTCAAATTAAAAAGAAATAATATACATGAGTATGTTTCAAGTACAAAATTCAAAGTCGTGGAAGTGCAGCCTCCTTGATTGAGATCTCTTGTTTCTTTCACTTCTAGTTTCATTTACTATTAGTTTATGGATTGAAAAATATTCATTTTATTAAAAAATCAAAGCCAAAAAATGTCAACTAAAATAACAGCTGTCCTTTATTTTTTTTCTTTTTCGTTCTTATTAAAAATTAAAATATAACAAATAAAAAATTAATTAGGAAAGTGTAGGTGGGTGTATATGGTTGGCTGGATAAAGAAGGTAGGTGGGAAAACGGGGAGTTTTAGAATAAGACATAGGCCCGGGCTTGGCCCACATGAATCAGAATCACATTTATCATAGGCTCTTGTGTGTGTGGCTAGTTTTTATTTTTATTTTTATTTTTAAATGCTTTGAAATAATCAAATATCCTAATAAAATTATAAAAAGTTGAGATTCTATATAGTTCTATATTTTGATACTTTCCCAGAGGGGACCCTATGCTAGCTAGGATATTGACTAGTTTTTTCAGATAATATTACAACGATTTTAGTAAAAATAAATTGGGGCCGAAAGGTTTTTATCGAATTTGGATATTCTAAACACGCGCAGATAAAATTTGACATCCAACTTGACCGTTATGTTGAGGGTTAGAGGATGTTGCCCTCAAATCAAGACTGTATCATCTTTGATTATAAATGGTTAACTTTATTAACGGAACTCTATAATCAAACATAATTATTATGAGCTTCTTCAATCGAGGCTGAGAGCTTTTTCTTCTATGGTTCGGTGTCCCCCTGCCTATCAAAATTCGTATTTTTTCAAGTGAGAGTTTGTGGTAATATTATTCATCGATTTCTCTTATCATTCATCTTTTTTACCTTTCGGCAGGCTCTTATTTGATGTCAAAACGATTAGGATTTTTGAAACAAAAGTCAGTTAGGGTTTTTTCTTAAAGCAATAAAAGGATTGAAGTTTTTGCTTCTTTCCCTCCGCGAAAAATTGGAATTGGCAATGGTATCACCAAGACGAGACGATGATGAAAAGGAACGAGGAAAGAACGCGTTGTAGCTGGGCGAAGAAGAACAGGCGACGGCGTTCGAGGGTATCCAGAAACACCCCCAAAACCTGACAACGGTAGGGCTCTTCAGGTCCTGCCACACGAATTAAATCGGCGCAGCTACTCACTCGAGATCTCGGCCCTTTCCAGTGTTTGATATTTTGGGTGTCCCCAGTTCAGACTCCACCGGTCGTTTGTTGTTTTCTTATTTTCGGATGTTTCCTACTTTTTAAACAATTACTTCTTTCTTTCTTTTGCTTTCGAGTAGAGTTTAGAGTATGAGTTTTCAGACTCAGTTCACGGTTTTCTATATTGTTAATGATTGAAAATACGAATGCGGTAGCCTCGACTATATATTTGTGGATTTGTGCTATACTCATTACGAGTGATAATCTTTTTTGAAGATCGTTTGACAAATTAAGTATCATTTAATCACGAGCTTAATAATATAAGTACATCTTTTTATAAAAAATGAAACATTGTTTAATTAATTTGTGGCTAGATTAAGAAGAGGAAAAGACTAGAAAACCACGGTTTATTATTTTTGGTAGAAAAACCACTATTTATTATTTAACAGGTGGTCAGTGTTTTTTATGTAGTAGTTAGTCAACCCTGTGAAGCGACTTCTTTCCTCAGTCAGTCTGTTACCTTGTCCTCTGCCCCAAAAGAGGGTAAACAAACAGTTAATAAATATCTTTTAAAAAATAGTTCAAATATTTAGTGTCCATTTTTTCACAAAATCTACATATGTTTAATTTGTAAGATTATTTTTCTACCCAAAAAAATTTGTAAGAATATTTTACTGTTTACTTATTTAACAGGCACCATTTTTAGTTTATTAATTTTTGATTGATATATTTGTTTAAACAAACTAAAATCCTATTAAACGTACAAAAATTGATTACCGTTAGTATCGATTTGAGACTTTCAGATTGAAAACCAATGGTAATACCGCCTCACTTCACCCTCATTCTCAACACCACACATTCTAAATATAAACATTTTGAATTGAGAGCTCTTATGACGGATTTGTATATTGACTTGGGAAAGAGGATACTATAAAAGTACGAGTATAGATTCACAAGCTATGATTCAACTTCTGTTGGGAGACGGTGAGCTCACACATCAACTTTCTTCAGAGGTCGCCGGTTTTCGTAAAATGTTGGATCGGGACTGGTTGATAAAAATTGAGAATATTTATCGGGAAGGCAATCGGGCTACTGATTACTTAACTGGCCTTATGGTCATAATTTACCACTTATTGTTCACCATATTTCCATTAGTTATCCTACTTTATCTATATATTTTGTCGTAAGATTTACTTAAAGATTTCCCAACTTTATTTGATGATAAATAAAAGATAGACATGGGGTTAAAAAATACAAAACATCTTACTAAATACCTTGTATTTTAAGTTATAACCAATGTTATGGATGTCTCATTTCAGAGTTTGTTGGAGATGGGATGGCAAAGGTGACCTTCCTTTGAGCCGCCCGAGCACCATTGTTGGAGAGTCAATTGAAGTAATCAATCTCTACAATGAAATGATGAAGTTTTCTATATGGTCATTTATGTTCCATGATGAAATAATTATCACTTCAATAGTGGACTACATTGTAAAAAACCTGACATTTAATTTGTAAACTTTTCTTCCCGTTATGCACACTTCAAATTAGTTATTTATCTAGTAATAATATATAGGAAAATTGAATCGTATTGGAAATTAATTACTAATGAAGTAATGAAGAGTGGGGGAAAATAGAAAAGGGGAATTGAGGAATCAGAGATTGTATAATTCTAATTATATTGTTTGGTGACAAGATTTGCAATTGAAATATAATTTTTAGTTTGTTAGGGATTTATTGTGCGATGACCATGATGCCCTTATTTGAAATCCAATTTTAAGACCCATCATCTTCTAGTTAGCAAAAATTCGTTTAATACTGGTATAATACACATATACATACTATATGCGTTTAGAACTTCCGTTGTCGTACTATTGTAGAGCCATTTAATTTTAATATTTTAATATTTTCTAATTGTTGCCTAAATTTAAACGTATTATTATCTTGAAACAATGTATGAAACTTTGAACGTATTAATATTGTACCATACTCGTTCCGTATTTTACTAACTATAAATAAGAACAAATCCGATACCCACCACTACTTGTATTTGCCAGGGAAGAAGAACTAATATTTGTACATATCTACAACCATATATTATAATATATCATGACTAATCATATAGTTTTTCCAAATATGTATTACATAATTGCAATAATATATTACATACTTTGGCTAATCAAACCAATATCCCACTATTATTCCTCACCTCGGTTGCTATAGTCGTTATAGCCGTAAATGAAGTTGTGGGTAATAATGACAATATCTATCCATTATTTACGAAAACTCGGAGTTTTGAAGAAAACATCCTCAACACTATGTATTTGAAAAATGCACATTTAAGAGGAAATATGGCTCAGAGGAAAAGTGTTTTCGTAAAACACTGGCCAATTAAAACTAAACATACAAGTGTTTTTTTGTTACTCTGAATTTTAACAAAATTCTCATAATTTCCTCTATACCAAACGAGTCCTAAATCAGTTTAGAACTCGACGGGACCGACCAATCTGACTGTAAATATCTTAAGTCTATACATTGGCAAATGTACGTACTATGAAAGGGCAAGGAGTCTCGAAGAAATTGAAGGACAAACTTAACAATCCTATACTCTAAGCATTTAACTCTCTATTGTTCATTTTTCTTGTTCGGTATAAATGAAACAAGTTTTTTAAACACCAAATACATTATAGTAAAGTATATACAATAGCGATGGATTAAAGAAAGTAATGCAATGCACACGTAAAGCGTTTCTAAGTCCGATGCTACCCTTTTGTATATATATGAATAATCTCGATCTTTCATGTCCTCTCCAATAACTTTTGAAATGTGCAATCACCGTAGATTGTTTGTAGTCCGCCTCCTCTAGGGCATAGTAAAA
Source organism: Linum usitatissimum (assembly GCA_030674075.2). NCBI lineage: Eukaryota > Viridiplantae > Streptophyta > Magnoliopsida > Malpighiales > Linaceae > Linum > Linum usitatissimum. The sequence continues at coordinate 7,640,280 of JAUJYP020000264.1, read as the reverse complement.
TGACTGTATAATGAGAGTTGGCCGAACGTGTAATCTCCGATACCTTTTCTTTCAAGTTATATTAAAACATGTCAAAACAAACCTCATCATTGACCAGATTATCCAACATATATACCTATGAAAAATTAGATAATACATGATTCAAATACTCATCTTTTTTATACCGTCTCAATCCCAAAAATTTATTTAGTCATTTCTAATATGATCCTATTTGCCTATGTATTATTTTTCGATAAATCCCTAATTTAACGATTACTAAATAAATTCCTCATCATCTTCCAAAACATCTCCAAACTTGAAAGTTGGGGAGGCTCTTACCAATACTGCTATTTGCTCTTGTAATCCTTACTGTATTAATGAGGGGCATTCAAGAGCTGCATTTAGTAGGTTTGACTTCACAAAGCAAAAAAGATGATAACTTCCTCGAAATCTCTGCCCCCCCTCTCCCCTTCTTCTTTCCACACAACCATTATTACAGTTGGAAGATCAATTAACGAAGCAAATGGACAATGAAATTGCATTAACAAGTAGTCTAGTACAACCCCACACAACTCACAGTAGTAGCTAATAGCTTCAAGCAAATGGTCATAAAAATGAAAGGCTACGAACTCAATACCTTCCCCCATCCATTCAACTAAACTTTTGAAAAGTTGGGCAGAGGAAAAAAGAAAAGCCATTAATGAGTCATTTTCAACTGCATTGAATCTAAGGAAAAAAACAGAGATTGAAAGAGATGCCGTAGACATGAAAAACCAGAGGCAGACAGCCCACCACAGGAAAACAAAGAAAGGAAAGGCCAAGCAAGAATACAAAAGCCGTTAATATTATTTTAGTCTTAGTAAACTCAGTCCCCCTTCTTCTTCTTCTTCTTCTTCTTCAATCTTCTTCTTCCCATTGTCAATATCTCTCTGTTTCTCTCTCTGGAAAACGCGCATTTCCCCTTTCTATTATAGCCTTGTCGGTCCAAGCATTTCAATAAAAATCCTCTCTTTGAATCTTCAACCCAAAATCCGGGGCAACCCACAGCTGAATCGGTCTGATTCATCCTCTCTAGCCGGAAAAAATGGCAACGGCGGCGATATTCTCCTCAATCAGGCGGCGGAGATCCCCTTCACTAGAGGCGTTCCTAGCGCCGGTGGACTTAAACGACGTCGCTTTGTTACAGACTCTGGCGACAGTAGCAGGGGAGCTGGTCAGCTGTTTCTCGGGAAAGTCAACCTTCTTCCAGCGGCGGAATTCCCGCTCCTTAATCCGTAAGATCGAAGTGTTCCTTGTACTGCTAGATTACTTGAACGATTCATATGGCGGTTCTGTTTCATCTCTGCCGTCAAACGCCGTTGTTTGCTTGAAGGAGCTTTACCTGGTGTTGTACCGCTCGAAAATCCTGCTGGATTACTGCGTCCAGTCGAGTAAGTTATGGCTCTTGTTGCAGAATCAGTCGATTTCGGGTCATTTCCATGATTTGAATCAGGAGATTTTGACTTTGCTTGATGTTTTCCCTCTCTGGGAAGTGAAATTGAGCTTGGATGTTAGGGAACAGATTGAGCTGATTCACAGGCAATCCAAGAGGGCTAATTTGTTGATTGATAAGAAGGATGAAACCCTAAGGTTGGAATTTTACTCCTTCCTTGACCGGTTCGAGAAAGGGGAGATTCCGGTTGGGTCTGAATTCAGATGTTTCTTTGTGGAGAGATTAGGGATTCGTGATGCCAAGAGCTGCAGGGATGAGATTGAGTTCTTGGAAGAGCAGATTGTGAGTCACGATGGAGATGTTGAGCCGACTGCTTCGGTGCTTAATGGATTTGTCGCAATCGTGAGGTATTCGAGGTTCTTGCTGTTCGGATTCGATGGATCGAATGATGAGGAGGAATTGCAGATTGGGGGGAGGAGGAGAGGTATGAAGCAGAGGAGGAAGAGGAGAGGGCTAATTATTCGGGAGATTGCGGAGACTTTCGCTACGATTCCAAAGGACTTCTGCTGTCCGATTTCGCTGGATTTGATGCGCGATCCGGTCATCATCTCCACCGGGCAGACTTATGACCGGAGCTCGATTTCGAGATGGATGGAGGAAGGTCATTGCAGCTGTCCGAAAACTGGGCAGATGTTGTCGAACACGCGCCTCGTTTCGAACAAGGCATTGCGGAGTTTGATTGTCCAGTGGTGTAATGCTCACGCCATCCCTTACGAAGATACTTCTCCGGAGAATAACACAGCATCGTCAGACCCTGCATCTTCGGAGCTCTCCTCCGCAGCCTTGCCTAGCAAGGCTGCCGTGGAGGCTAACAAGGTGACCTCTGAGTTCCTCGTTCAGCATCTTGCCACCGGATCGCAATGTGCCAAGACTTTAGCGGCTCGCGAGATTCGTCTGCTGGCCAAGACGGGGAAGGAGAATCGCGCTTTCATCGCGGAGGCCGGAGCGATCCCTCATCTCCGGGGGTTGTTATCGTCGTTGAATCCTGTCGCTCAGGAGAATTCCGTGACAGCGATGCTGAACTTGTCGATCTACGACAAGAACAAGAGCCGGATTATGGACGAAGAAGGATGTCTGCGATCGATCGTCGAGGTGCTGAGATTCGGTCTATCTACCGAAGGGAAGGAAAACGCCGCGGCAACTTTGTTTAGCTTATCAGCGGTTCACGACTACAAGAAGAGGATAGCGAACGAAGGGGGAGCGGTCGAAGCTCTGGCCGAGATGCTTAGGTACGGGACGCCACGTGGGAAGAAGGACGCTGTGACGGCATTGTTCAATTTGTCGACACATTCAGAGAATTGTGCTAGAATGATCCAATCGGGGGCAGTGGCCGCATTGGTCGTGGCGCTAGGAAACGACGGGGTGGCAGAGGAAGCCGCCGGCGCGCTGGCATTGATCTTGCGACAGCCGTTGGGGACCGAAGCAGTCGTTAAGGAGGACGACGCTTTGTCCGGATTGATAACGATGATGAGGTGCGGAACACCGAGAGGGAAAGAGAATGCGGTAGCGGCATTGCTCGAGCTTTGCAAGTGCGGCGGAGCAGCAGCAACGGAGAGAGTGTTAAAGGCACCGACTTTGGCCGGCTTGGTGCATACCCTTTTGTTCACGGGCACTAAGAGGGCTAGGAGGAAGGCTGCTTCGCTAGCTCGAGTGTTTCAAAGGTGCGAAAATCGGGACGCGTTGAGGCTCATACCGTTCGCTGCATCGCAGGTACAGAACTCCAGTGCGAACCGGGATTCAAATTTTGTTGGGGATGTATCTGTTCATATGGCAATTTCAGTTCCTGTTCTGTAGAGATGTAAAACAATTACACCTTTTTTGGGGGGGTTAGGAGGATTCTTTTATTGAGATTCTTAGATGAGTACTTGTATACTTGTGAAATGTTGAGAAGGTGAAAGAATGATACTTAAGAAAATGCAGAACAAATTATTCAAATGCAGCCCAGTGCTCGACTATATTTTCGATCTACCAGATTTCTGCTGAACTGAGCATCTGGGAAATGTGGAACATTTTGACCATGAGACTGACAGCAGAATCTAATCCTGTTTCCTTTCTACTCAACCCGACCACAAGGAGCCAAAGACTCTCTGGAAGTCAAGAACACTTTTATTATTTAACACTTTGATCATAGCAAAAAGGAATCTGGGATTTTGAATCATCAGGTGTTTTTTTATTGAAGCTCTGGGGAGGGGGGAAAAGGGGATTCCTTTCTGGAGATTCTCAAGGTCAGTGGGCAGAACACTAACAGGATTTTTTTCACTATTGTATGGCATTGTGTTTCTGAGTGTGATGTGGTGATTATCATGAGCTTTGGTTGTGTGGAGGATTGCATAAGAGCAATCAATCATATGCCGATTTCCACATGCACCCACTCGGAGTCCACCTGCTTTCGGAGCGAGCATTCTCCCCAGCGGGACAATGCGAGAGGTGTGCCTGATTCGATCAACCACCTTAAATGTTTTTCAAAAAACTCGAAGATCATGGGATGGAAGATACTAACAATGTGTCCATAACACTATATATGGTGATGTTGGAATTCGAACACGAGATCTTACCGAACCCACAAAATCGGACCTTACAAGGGGCCTTAAGTGGGATGGATATGAAAAGAATATTATGGATTTTGGATTCTATGTTTGACCGCCAGCACTAACGGGTGGGAAAAGGGACTAAATTAATAACCCATATGACCAAAATTTAATATATGAAGGTGGATGTCGCACTCTAATAATTAAATTAGCATGGCATGTGTTAATTATTGAGCACTACTATTTTACGCTCTAATTTTCGAATTATATGATACTCTAAACTTCATAAAAATGAAACTATCCAAATTTACTCATTCGAAAAATTTCGTAAAGACAAAACTATCCGAATTTACTCATTCGAAAAACTTTGTAACGAAAAACTATCCAAATTTTATCATTCGAAACCCACTCTCACGGTACGTGTCTCCTTACAATTCGGTAAATTTTATCGGGTGGCATCAAAAAATCGATCGAAAACCATCCCGGCCGGCCGCGGATTTCTGCCGGAGGCAGTCCGGCCGGCAACACTAAGGGCAACACTAACATTACAGCTTGTTTTTAATTTGACTTGTCGATTTTTTTATGGCACAGACTTTAAATTCAGTTCAAATTGGACTCTCATTGAGAATTTTAATAAGTGACAAGTTCGAGTTTGGCTCGCTAATGGTAGTGAACAAGTCAGTCTTGAATAGACTCGAGCTTGACACAAGCCAAAGCTTTCTAACTCGAGCTCCGACTAAAAACTAACATACCAACTTTAAGCATAATGAAGTTCGACTCGATTCGTGAACAACCCATTTGCATCTTAAAAATAATTGGTTGGTATCAAATTTAAGTAAACTTTTGATTTTAAAGGAATTCACACCGGTCCGGGATAAGTACACATACATACACATTTAAGATGTAGTTCGTGATTAACATATGTTAAGGTTCCGTGTGGTTTGTGACATACGAGAGATTTGTCCGTTGACGGAGACGGCAAGAAGTTTGAATGAGTAAAAAAACTTATGAATGAAATTCCAAGGAAGTTGGAAGTCGCCGGACGGCAACGAATTGTTCTAATCGAAAGGCAAGAAGCCATTTGGACGAATCTATTGGTATGGTCCAGCTGGTTGTCCAGTTGGCTATGCTGGTGGTGGTGGGTACCAAGTTCAATTTGTGCTCTCTCTCCATCTTTTCCTTTTGGATTATGGCTTAACGTTAACGAATCGTCTGTCGAGATATTTGCCAAGTTGGTCCATCGGCGACGACCACGGCGGCAAAATAATACTATTTGGTGGGATCTTGGGATATATCATGGTTTTCGGTTGATTTTTACTATCTTTATGTTTTTTTATTGGAGATTTGGGTAAATTTTTCGGTCCATACAATATATAGAGCTATATGAATATTATAAAGATGTTTGTTCATCCATGTGTTGGATACAAATTCAGGACATATAAGTTTCCAACTTACAAATCACAACTTTACTGCTAGAGCAACTCCACTTGGACATAATATCTTATGTAAATTTAGATTATGTATATTTGTGTAATTACACAATACTTCCGAAAATGACTGGATTGGAATTTGGTTCAACGGTTATCATAAATTTCATTTTTTAGTGATAATGTTTCCAATCTCCTCCGGTAACAATTGGTTGAAGTGGAGTTACTCCGGTAGTAAAGCAATATGTTTGGTGATTTGGAGGTTTTAAATTCGAATCCTGCATACCGCACAAAATGGACACCACTATAATATTTATTTTCTACTTCCAATTTTGTATTGACCGAGAGTCTCGAAAAAGTAAAAGAGTTTGATTGTTATTACTTATTACTGACCCTTGTTTGGGCTTCTTTAGTCTGGGCTGATGATATGTGAGGGCTCTTTCTTTCTGGGCATAGTAGAACTGGGCCCAAACCAATCCTAGATGGGCGTAAGAAAAACAGTCGCCACGATGCTTGTGCTGGGCTTCGTCTATGGAATGTTTTGGTTATTTTGTACATAGATCATTCATAGCTCATCTGTAACAATAATCAGTTACATGTACATCCCTTTACCCTAACCTTCCGGGAAGCTATATTTTGATGTATCACAAAAAAGATCCTAGTGATAGATATCAAAGGCGACGCTGAATTTGTTCTATTTCGAATCTCACACCCACTTGCCCTACATGCCACTGGTGGTGTTATAGTTCAAGAAATTCGTCTACTACTTCAACAATTTTCTCTCATTAAATATTTCAAATTTTTCGACAACAAAATGACACCGCACACTCCCCTGTTCGTTTTTCCTTGCCGTTCTTTCCCCAAAACTCCCCTCTTCATAACCTGTCTTTCTTAGTAGGGTTTCGATTTTTTTGTCCCTGTCAGTTCTCCCAACCTCTTCAAACGTCTATCTCTCTCCATCTTCCTTATTTTTTCTTTTCCTTATTTAAGTCTCATTTAAATTGATGAGTTATCTTGATATCTCACACAACGGAAAATACTCGTAAAAAAAAAACAGTTACATGAGTTTATGATATCACGAGTCAATCATCTCGGTCTAACATTCAAGACTGCAAACTTAGTAATGCCAGAAAAACCCAGAAAACGACGACAGCAGCCTACCAGCAGGACTAAACTGCTCTTTCAAACCTCCATACACAATTGTACCAAGGAATCAGAATCACAGTTTGATTATGAAGAAACCGTAGTAACTGCAAAAATATTATATTGTAAAATCAGATAGCAGAAATCTACTGTTGGGCAGAATTTGATAGCAGAAGTCTATATATTATTAACTGGAACCCAAAGTTACAACAACTAGAGACCAAAACTAAGATCTCTATGAGGTCAAAACAACTGAGATACTCTACTATATAACAATGTAACTGATTGTATACCTAAGTTTACTGCATGGACTACTACCAAAAGACTGAAAGAAAGCAAGGAGTAAATAGTGAGGCAATAAAGTAAAAAAGTTCAAGTTCTTCCAGCAGGTGTAAGAGGTCCGATGTGTCCTGCAAGACTATTTACATTCCTTATATTCCACCAGTTTCTTCCGTGATCAATAGGTTTGATGATGTCGTTTCTCCGACTACCATCCGAATCAGAGTTTTCCGACTCAGCTTCTTCCGCAACACCTGATCCAGGATTCTCTGTCAACAATTGCTCCCAGAACACATCATTCACCCCGGATCCAGTTGTTCCTCCAGGTGACGGTTCGGTGGAAGGACTAGTGAGCTCTGCAGACACAAGTACATTAGGTTCGGAGTTCATGTCGATCTCCGGAGAATTTGGATGGACGTCTATATTGAGTTGCACAAGAGACAGTGCAGGGCTATCTGCGCAGCTGGTACACTCGTCCATCTCAACCGGGGACGGATATGTTTGCTGGATGAACGGCGTAGTTTGACTAACATCGTTCACGACATTCTCCCAAAATGTCAACGACGATTCCAGCAGCTCGACCTTCTCCGAATTCGAAAGGGCTAAACAGCAACTCGGATCCGTATTTTCACCAGCCAGACAAGCAGACATCTCCATTTGAGTGCTGTCCTCTAACATGGGGTCGTCGTAGCAACTGATTCGAGGTAGCCTCCTCTTTCTTTCATGACCTTCTAACTGCGGCATGAGATCTAAAGATAGCCCTGGTTTCTTCAATGCCTGTGTAAGGCAAGAAGCAATAGTCTTCTGACGCATTTCGAGCTCTTCAAATTTACCCCTCAGGGCCTGCATTTGCAGCTCAAACGCTCGTCTCTCCTGTTCTTTCCTCTGCAACTCCAGGACAAGCACTTCCTTATCGTGTTTCAGCCTAGCAATGTCGTGTTTCAAACTCTGCCTTTCTGCATCAGTCAAGGGATTAGCAGATCCCTGCACTTGAATGTTCTGCATCGAATGGCTATGCACAGGTTTCCGTCTGTGGATGTTCTTCATAAGGTGCGGTTGACCTCTTACAAAATCCTCATTTGCGAACTCCCACTGTTCCGGATCTGCCTTTCTGAATCCCTGTAACACAATCAAGGACATTCCAATTCAACCACATGAAACAGAACTACAAGACGAGTAAAGACTGAAAGATGAACTTGCATAAGAGCAAAAGAAATGAAGTGGACTTACATAAGTGTTGAGCTGTCTGATAAAGCTAGAGAAGTTGTTGTGCTTAAAGAATCTGGGAAGCAACTCCCTTGAGAAGTCCGGTGGACTCCATACTATGAAGCTTTTATTGCTCGCACTCCACGAAACTATTGAATCAGAGGAAGGATCATCAACCATTTCGTATGTCTTTGTAAGAAATGGAGGCAGAGAACTAGAACTGCCCTGTGTTTCATCCATTTCTCCGATCTTCAAGAAGCAATAATTCAACTTGCCTCCAAGTTCAGATGCTATAGCTCCAAAAATGATAAAAACAGATCGACCCCCCCGGAAGAAGAAATAAAAACTCAGTCTTTTGCTGAGGTGAAACCAATCAATCCTTCAGAAGAAATCCATCATACACCTGAAGAAGAAGAAGAAGACCCAATTCACAAACTCCACATTAAGAAAGGTGTAAACTTCCACAAGAATTTGAATAAAATATGATGAAACCCAAGCAAAAACCTTTATATCCCAACAAAAACAGTTCTTTCCAGGAGGTTTCTAGAGCTGTGAACTTGGAAAATCATACCTCACCCTCCTTGCAGATAAAGGAGGAAGAAAATCGATCACTAAACACCTGGAACTAGAAATTCAAAGAACCGAAGCATCTGCTCTTATAGTCAAAAGCAAAGAGAGGCAACTAAAATAGCGAATTCTGGAACCTCCCACCCCTCATCTCCCAATCCCACAATAATAATTTTTACCAGACTTGAGACTGTTGAAAGTCGTCGCATAAAGGACCCCAATTTCCCCACCCTCTCGTGTGGCGCAGTCAGAGCAGAACCCAGATCACTGAAGAACGAACCAGCAGCTGAAGTCTATAGCAGCCGTTTTGTACGGCCCACTCTATTTATGGCTAAAAACTAAATGAAATAGAAAAAACTTGAACAAAAAGAGAAGAATTTCGTTTGATTATGTGGAAAATCTTTGTAGTGGAGCTCACATAGACAATTCATCAAACACCTTGCCTGCGTTCCCACTTCAACACTTTGAAGAGCCGTTAACCCGCGCCGAAGACTCGGAAAAAAGAAGAGGGCGAGTCCACGACAGCTTCAAACTTGGAGCCGAAGCAATACAGCAAACGACTCGAGCAATCAGAAAAGATGAGATTTTTACCTTTGGATGGATTCAATAGCAGACTGTGAAAATGCGCTGCTGCTGCTGCCGCCGCCGCTCTTCGAGATGCGGGATTTGAGAACTCCGATTCGATCCAAATTTATACGCGGCAATGATCATGGAACAGAGAGGTTTCCGGGTTTATTGAAATCTACCAAATTAATCAGGAGGAGGTAAATGCTAATGACGTATGTGCTTTGGTGACTGCCATTTATTTATAGATAATAATCTACAGATAATAAAAAGATTAATTGGATTTAATACGAAAATAGGATATCTTAGTAATGAACACTTCCTTTATATTATGAACATTAACATCTTTGCCTTACATGGGCAACTTTGAATTTTCAAACCCTTTGTATAAAAGTTAATTATGAATTTTCAAACCCCATGAATCATGGGAATTCAGGGGAAAAAAGATTTTGAGACTTTCAAGATGATTTTGGACCGTTAAATCTCACCGGTTTTGATCTAACGGTCTATATAAAAAACGGCACAGAAGTCTTTTCACCAAAAAATATTTAGTTTATTATTTGTTTTGGTTTGGGTTTAATATTTGAGTTTTGGGTTTGAATTTTAAATTTTAAATTTTAGATTTTGGATTTGGATTTATAGGTTTAGGGTTTAGAGTATTAGATTTTTTATTTTGGGTTTGGATTTTGGTTTTGGATTTTTAGATTTAGGATTTAGAGTATTGAGTTTTCAATTTTCGATTTTAGATTTTGAATTTCACATTTGGGTTAATCAGAAAACCTAAAAATAATATCAAAATTATTTTGGAAATATCAAAATTGCCCCAGGGTCGAAAATCCTGGAAATTCTCAAATTTTTTTGCATAAATTTAAAACTGCTCTCATAAATTATATCTATTATATTTCCTCAAAGTTGCAAGTTGAAGGTTGATGTAGTTTACTTTCTTTCTTTTTCTTTCAATATGTTGCAACAAATTATTTTTAACCTTCGTGAAAATGCTTCGTTTATTATTGTAACATGTTGTTAGCCATGTACAAGAAAAATTATTAATCGACTCAACCATATTAATCAAATCAACCCATCACATTGTTAGTTTTGAGTGACAATTAGACAAATTATAAATAATTATAGTTGGTTATGATTTTCAATAAATAAAAACCATACACAACCCAACGGAAGTAGTTATACACTAAAAGTATTAGGATAAATAATAAATATTAAACCCACATGACCACATCTTAGCAAAACACAACAATATAAATAAATTAAATAGAGTGTAGGATGATAATCTATGTTAAAGGGTTAGACCGTTAGAGATGAAAATTTTGAGTATTTTTTAAATTTCAATGGAAGAATAAAACTTAATATCTGACAACACAGAAGTCATGAATTACAATTGTAGATGTCAACCTTAAGAATTTAAAGTTGGGTGTAGATTGTTGTGTTTGATTTGCCCCTCTTTTTCGCCCTTGGTTGGTCAGTTTTTTTGTTTGTACAAAATATATTCCATTCTTTTCTTGTTTTACATGTATTAATAATAATTTATATTATATTCAAACCAATTCGTAACCAAACCAATCCAATACTTCAATTAAACCATGAGTTTTGTATTTTACGGTTGAATATCGTTATGCTGTTATATAATCGAAAACTATGGTTAGATATCTTAGAACATTCTTTCTACTACTTGTTAATCAATGAATCAAAATCAACCTCTGATTGAGTACTTAACCGATCGGTTAGGAGGTGCTAGCTAGGTTGGCAATTGGTTCAAACTTGTTTGGCTGATTTGTTATGGATCCAAATTGTAATATAGTTTCATGTGATAGAGATGACGGCGGCTAGTGCCACTCACCAGTCTCTGATTTGATCAAGCAAAAGAGAGATTTAGTTGGTAGAAACAAGATAAGGGGGTAGTTAATTAGCTAATTTGATTGGGGGAGACAAACAATTTAGATAATGATGTATTATGAGCTAATTAGCGCCGCCCTAGCTATATTGGTCAATGGGACCCTGGTTTCTTTATAAGTGTTCTATCATACTTACATATTAGTTTCTTATATATAGAATTACTGATTAATATTTAATCATACACTTCATATATATATAAGTATTTCGTTCACATATCGCGTAACAAAATGTAAAAAAATTTATAGGTAGAGTTCAAAACTTATCAAACCTGATTAATCCCGCGACTATCGTCACTAACCTCCATACTACTCTTTACTCTTTAGTACCAGCTTACAAATTTTATTTTTTATTTAGATAAAAAAAGAATCGACACGAATGAGTTGGATTTTCTAGACTAAGAGTTCGGTTTGAAAGGATCTAAGGATCCCGAGTGAGAATGAAACATTTTTATTGAATGATAAATATTTTTTTAAGAAGCTCCATGGTAGGAGTATCATAAATAATAAATTTAAATAAAGCGAAAACAAATTAAATAAAAAGGTGGTAGGAAAAAGGAAAAAAAAAATTAGATAAGATTAAATCGGAAATTATGTAGATAATCAAATTGAAATGTAAATTACACGATTTGGCAATTAGCCTGATTTACAGCGCGTCGTGCGTTGTAGGGTTCCTCCAACGATTACTTTCTAACGGCCATTTTCTTCAGAAAAAACAGGAATCGCTCGGGCGAAGGTGGGGTTAAACTCATGTTTACTCTCCGAGAGTGCCTACTGGCATACTCAATTCCGATGTTTGAGTACAAGTGATGCCCCCATCAGAGAATGAAGGCGAACTCAACCATTATCTATTGAGAAAGACAGAGAGGAGAAGCAGAGTAAGAAGATAGAGTGAAGAAAAGGATTTCAGAACTTGTGAATTATTTGCAATGGAGCTCTGTGATTAAATAGATAAGAGGGGTAATAATACTGCAGAATATGCCACATCATATTCCTTTCACCAAAGATATGCCACAACATATTCTTTTCAATCATTCGCAGAATTCCCAGCCATACACAGCTGTCTGCAGCTTTTGACCATGGGGCTACAGCTTTAGGCAACTGTGACAGTTTTGGACCACGGGTTGTACAACTTTCTGTCAAAAAAAAACAGCTTCATGCCAAAAAAAGACAGCTTCATGCAACTTTCAAACAACTTTATCATCTTTTGACCGTATGATGCCTATCCTCTCATGTTGTCATTTGGAACGATCATGTGTCATCTCAGCACGAACAACTTCAATCTCAGCTCCTTCTCAGCAAGTTTCGCCTCCATTGTAGCTCTCATCTCACGCCTCACCGAGTTCTCAGCCAACACCACTCCCAACTTCTTCTCGAACCTACACTTATAAAAAGGGAAATTGAAGTATTTTTCGAACTTCACCGTCATTAGTCTCGCTGCACGAAATTCGCAATCGCACTTCACTTATTTTCCAAATTAGGTGAACAAATCCTTCAACTCATTGGGGCGGCAAAATTTGTTCATAACATTCTCGTTGGACTTGTTTGAAGACATTTTGACGAAGAGTAGGAGGAAGTGAGGAGTAGAGAAATTGGTAGGAGGGGTGAGTTGTTTCACCACAAAATGCACGATTTATATAGGGCTGGCAAATAGCCGTTGGATCGACCCTAGGATACGCCGCACATCCTAGGGTCGATCGAACGGCTATATTCGAACGGCCGTTAGAAAGTAACCGTTGGAGGAACCCTATAACGCGCGACGCGCTGTAAGTCCTTATAATTGTCAAATCGAGTAATTTACGTTTCGAGTTGATTATCTACATAATTTTCGATTTAATCTTATCTAAAAAATATTTCCGGAAAAAAGGAATTTTAAAAAAATGGCAAACTAGGCTGGGGAAGAAGAGAGAGTCAATATAAACTATAATCATAGAGTCGAGCATCAAACGCCATTAAAACGATCCAGCGAGAAGAAATATACGCATGCCCTGATTAGTTTTATTTCCAATCAATTAAAACTATTGTTAAGTTGTTAACCATAATTATATATATAATCCAATTGCAAACAAGGGAGAAGTCGGCTATGCCCTGATTGGACAAAAGAAAGCACAGGTGTTCGGTTGTAGTGATCGGCGGCGATGCTAAAAGTCCTTGTGGGTCTCGGAAAAGTGAAACTAATTAACATTTCTTTACGGCACTAGATATATGGTAATTCAAATAGTGCAAATTATTTACAAAAATTATGGACATACGGCACTAAGTAATAGGTGATGGATCGCTAGCTTTGTTTGTTTAATCATGGTGTGACTGGTAATCCAATGAATATATGGTGATGTGATTGGCCGGTTAGGATGAAAATTTAATAATGTTGGTGGATTGTTTGTGTTTGGTTGTTAAGGATCGCTTGAAGGGTTTTGGGAAATTGAGTCTGGTTAAGTTGTTGTGGTAAACTCGTTTCACGAATTTAGGTTATAGCTTACATTACATGATGAGATTTTATAAGACCGCCTCAAGTTTTGAGGCTGGAATTGTGGTGATCTTATTAACGGTTAGAATGAAGTTAGAGTTTGTATATGACCAAACTATAAATACTGCTTGTTCACTTTAAAGGAGACAGATAGTCATAGATCAAGAGGAACTTTCCCTACGTACATATACTTGTTAGTGGGCTATTAGGTATATTACGGGCTCTGTCTAATTAGGGTTTTCTTGTACTTGTTATAACTTTCATAATGACCCTAGTACACCTATATAAGCTAGATGTATGTTGTTGGACTTCTTCTTTCTTTTATGGACTAGTCGAACTATTGGTTGGAAATCACGTTAAACCTTGCGTCTCATTCTTGTTTGTTCTTGATTATGTCATGTCTAGCATGGTATCAAAGTCTGCGAATCACCCCTACTCCGATTCTGTTGGTGTTCGTTTCAATAGTAAAAATTACGCTTTGTGGGAATTTTCGTTCCGTACTTTCCTTCAAGGAAAAGATCTGTATGCTTATCTCGATGGGTCTTGTACTGCTCCCTTTGCTTTACCGAGTTCCACTCCTCTTTTTCTATATCCTAATCTCATGTCATTCTCGAATTGATTACCTTATACCTCATTTGACTCGACACAACGCCGGACTAAATAATATATATTTAAATCCAACAAGTACAAGTCTAGAACCTCTATTATTCACCCCAAGCGACAACTTACGCAATAGTGACCCATCAGAAATTAGTTAATTAATGGATTTATTTATTATTATTATTATCATCAAACCCCATCAAAGACAAATAACTTTTTTAAACTATTTGTTTGGTTCATTATCAGTAGGATGCTAACGTCTTGCCGTGTTGACTGCGCTACCCTCCCCGACGCCACAAAGGGCGGCTCAAAGATTTCACCTTAATTGACAGATTGGGTACTTGTGACTTCATGGATCGCAGATTCTGCATGCTACGAAGAAGGCTGATGTTATTGAATGAACTGCGATCCAGATACGAATCTCGTGCAGTCTTGTATGTGAAGCGATTAATCTAGTATCTTCATACATCTCCTATGTGAAGTACTGAAGCAAGCACTCTATCATATTAACATTCAACAGCCGCATAACAGTCACTGAAAGAGTAAAAAAAATGGAGGTGTAAAGAATCAAACTCCGTACCTCTTGCATGCGAAACGAGCACTCTAACATATGAAACACACCCTTGAAGCAGCGCTTAAAACCCCTTAACTATCGATAGGATACCGTGCTGCTGAAGAAAACAAAGGAGAGAGCTGGGTTGGGTACAAGAATGATGGGCCTAACAGTGACGCAGACCCATGGATCTGTTGTTGGACGGCCCGGAAGCAAAGCTGGCTGCCTGTATTCAGTAAACTACAAACGGGCCCATAATCTAGCTGATTTTCCGAACCTCATTGATCGATCAACATCCAACTCATTGAATATGTTTGAGTATGGTAGTTTAGTTGGTAATATTGTGAGATGGCGCTAAGAATAAGACCATGAGTGAGCTACTTTTTTTTACTCTAGCATTAAATTCAAGTACATCTTTCAGGTTTTTACAATCAGCTTAGTCAGTGCAACCATCGATAAAAAAAATATTATTTCATATTCAACTTAATGCATCTCTGAATACCGGTTTACCCCTAACTGGCGCAAACTCTCAAATGATCGTATGAATTCAATTTCAGCACTAACCATGTAGTTAGATATCATGCTTTACTAGTTCATCAGTTTGAGTCAGTTGGATATTGCTGTATGAACAGTACAAAGGCAAAAAGGATCCAGAAGAAAATAGTGAGTTGGATTTGAGGTAAAAAAGTTAAGTAAATATGCCTCTTGAGTGGCTAACATATCAGCCCCATGTATGATTGAAAAAATCAGAATAGATGGGGGACCAATCGAGATCTCCACGTTTCTCACTGCATATAAGTAGCATTTCTCTGCACACTCTGTTTACACCAAGACTGAACAACACCACACTACATTTTTTTTCTTATCGGCGCCCAATTGCCATTACCTCATATCATTAATACGACAAGGAGTAAAAAATAAAAACACCATACTACATTTAAAATATAGGAACATGCATCCAAAGTAGTAACATCGATGAGTCAGTATAAAATCGAAAAGTAATTTAAAATCGTAATTGTAATCGTAAAATCGTAAGATTTCACAGTTCTTTAATAATACTAAATATTAAAAAACCCACCTTAGCATAAATACATAAGTGCATCATCCAAATTCAAATTAAACAAAATAATCATTCCCAAAAGACTTATTTTTTCATCAATACATTATCCTCCATAAGTTAACTATCTTAATAAGTCTACCACTTCAAACACAAATAGACAATACCATAACATTATATCAAATTTGCCGGATCAACATTAAGATCTAAATCTTCATCATCTCTATGCTCTTCTTTCACATGATGAGCCACATCATCTACACCTCTTCCATGCTCTTCTCCCACATGGTGAGCCATATCATCTACACCTTCATCATCTAAAAAATCATCTACAAGTATATGGTCAAGTGGAACTTCAAGTTTGAATCCATCAATTTATCTCTCTTTGTCCTATTCAAAAGATCTAAGCACAAAAAAAAAATAATGCATCCAAGTTCTCAAGCTTGATAATAATTCCAAACAAGAAAGAGTATTACTTACTTGTGGAGGTATATTAGTATACATGGGTGTAGTAGGTGTATTAGGCTTATTTGTTGAAGCATCTTCTTCAACTAACATGATTGAAACACCTTCATCTTCAGGTTCCCCATCATATTCAACGACCCACTCATCGTCAAATGTAATGTCTTCAAATGTATGTTCTTTCTTTTTCTTCTTCTTTATGTTCTCTAGCAAAGTAACATTATACTTTACATAGATAAGATCATTCATTTTTTTGTTGCATCAACCTATTCCTTCTTTTGCTATGAACCTAAACATCATGAGTGAATAAATTGTTAAATGATGAAAAGGAGAAAAAGTAATATACCTTGAAATCTTTAGATGTTTACCATTTTGAAACAAGGTTGTGGAAGGCGTAAGGTGGTAGTAAGGCGGTGAGATCCTGCCTTACGCCTTGACCGATTAAGCGTTTTGAAAAAAATGTAATAGATTTAAGTGAAATAGACAAGTTCAAACATAATAGTGCAAAGTTCACAGAATTATAGTTTTGTAATTGATAAAGTTCAAGATAACTAGTGTTAAAATTCTAACATAGAAGAATACACACATAAAGGTAAACCATAAAGGCATAAGATAAGCCATAAAGGCGATATCAAGCTCATAGCTTGGTAAGTCGTCAATATTCTTCATCATCCTCGAAAGCGTTCGGCTCTATTTCCTCGTTATTTTCTTCTTCTTCGGAACCAAACTCTTCATCATGAAACTCTCTCACTAGTCTTGCACTCCTACGCGGTTCACGGCTCTCACTAGCTCCAATTGCATCATCAATAACACTCCATGGGATGTCGTCGTGTCCTCCATCGTCTGCATCCCTAAACACATGTAATGTGTGCATGTCTCCTCCCTCATATATGAATCATTGAGCTTCAACTGAATCAGAGCTCATGAGAACATCAACATTCTTCTTATCCTATATCTTCCTTTGCTTGGACATCAATCTGGAGTTGAATTGAATGTAAACTAGTTGATTGAGGCGATTTTTTGTAAGCCTGTTCCTTCTCTTAGTATGAATCTACAAAAACAATTAACTATGACCTTGCATATAATATCCATTTCTCCACAATAACAATGACATTAGATAGAGATTTGAAGACTAACCGACTTAAAAGTGCTCCAATTTCTCTTACAAGCGGAAGAACTTGAGGTTAATGATAGTATCCTTATAGCCATCCTCTGCAAATGTGGTGTCTCACCTCCATACATTCTCCACCAAGTAACTAATAAGACAACTAAATCTAAACTAGCTCATAAGACTAAATCATAAATGATAAGGCAATGAGGGAAGAAGTACTAACCAGGATTGTAATCAAAGTTCTAACAAAACCTTGCTAACTTCTTTCCAAAGTGTCCTTCTTTCTTTTGAAATGTGGTGAACTCAACGTTCACCACCTGATCGTGTATATCCTCATCACAACCATAATAGAATTTCTCAACAGTAGTGATCAATGATGTGGTAATATCAGTATTACCGAATATTGATGGGTTGGCATAACTGTAGTGAGGATTCAAGAGATATGCAGTTAAATGCAAGGGAGTATCAAGTCTACCTTTCATCTTCTTGTCCACCATAGACTTCTTTGCAGCGAAGTTCCTCACTAATTAACGCCTCCTTTAGCTCTCTCTTTGCCTTTAGAAGTTCCCCATACACAAAACCCATCGAAGGTTTCACATCTCCATCGACCAACCGAAGCAGTTTCACCAACGACTCGAAGACTTTCAAGAAACTCTCCACACCATTTCAAAACCCCATCCTAAGAATTGTGGCATAAACATCTAGGCCTTTCTTTGTACTTGTCTTGTTAATAGAATTCCACTTTGAATCCACCACCATCTTCCTCAATTCATCTTTCTTTTCCATTAAGCTTTGTAAAGTAAGAAACTGAGAAGCAAATCGAGTTACACCTGATCGAATGATCTATTTTCTCTTAGTGAAGGACCCCATCAACTCCAGAGTTCAATGATGACCATATATGAAGATGGTGAAAGCATTAGCCTCATTAATAACTTTCTTGAACTTTAGAATGTTGCCAATTCCT
Source organism: Linum usitatissimum (assembly GCA_030674075.2). Lineage (NCBI taxonomy): Eukaryota > Viridiplantae > Streptophyta > Magnoliopsida > Malpighiales > Linaceae > Linum > Linum usitatissimum. The sequence continues at coordinate 7,621,974 of JAUJYP020000264.1, read as the reverse complement.
TGGAGCATTAAATTGATAGTGTGAGTTGCACAAGAGTTCCAAAATGTGCATGGCCTCTTCTTCTCCAAGAGATTCTTTGCAACCATATTGTTGGAAGCATTTTCTGTCACAACTTGCACGACATGCTCATCTCCAACTTCCTCAATGGCATTGTCAACTAGCTAAAAAATGAATTCACCTGTGTCAGAAATATTTGAAGTGTCTGTAGACTTTATGAAGCTAGTCCCCTCAGCACAGTGTGTGACTATGCTCATTATACTTCGCCTCTTCATGTCCGTCCAAGCATTAGTCATAAGAGAGCAACCGTTCTTTCCCTTCTCTGTCTCACGGTCAGCTAACAAGCCCTTCGTTCTTGCATATTCTTCTTTCAACAAAGTCTCTCGAAGGTCGTACGGAGAAGGAGGCTTCAATCCAGGACCGAATTGACCAATGGCCTCACACATTTTCCTGAATTCGTCATTGCCAATGGCATTGAATGAAATAGCTGTAATAAAAGTTCAGAAAATGCATTATAAAAATGAACTTGTGTTCATAAGGAAAAAATGAGTGGCATATCTAGGAACTAACCATGCGTATACACCCATTTTGTAATGTATTGATGGACTTGAAGTGTCCTCTCCTTCAAAAGTGTTTGGTTTATCTTCTGCTGATGGAGTGTTGTTACTGGAGAAGTCACGCTAGGATCTATAGGACATGTCCACTTATCTAGAGGACCCAATGTAGTCGGTCTCGAACTACCAAAACAAGTCATCTCCTCTTCATTTTGTACATCAGAAGAAACAATAACATCCTCTCTCAGAACTTGTTCATGTTCATGCTTCTCTTTCTTCCTTTTCTGAAAACTCGAGAAATATTCCAAGCATTCATCACGAGCTTCTTTGGGGCATTTTGTGCATTTAGCAACAGAAGATCCAATACCAGCTATGTGTTGCTTGAAACGGTTTACACCTCCACTGCTAACATGTTGACAAAAGTTGCACTTGACTTTGTCTTTGTTATTCAGATCAGCTATTTGTCCATATTTCCAGCCGATATCACATGACCTTCTTTTTAGGCCACTAGTACTACTACTATCAACTTGTGTACCGTCTACTCCTGATGAATCTTCCATGACAATCCTGCATCACCATCACCATTCAGAATCCATCACAACAACTTGTGTACAAATCAGGGAACAAAAACAAATATGTTATTATGTAGAGAGCATGATAATGCAACTACATTTTAAACAAGGGTTGTTGTGTTTACAATGTAAACTTTACATCACCAACCTGTTGTTGTACCCCAAGGGTTGCTGTGTTTACATCAACTAGATTTTCACATACATCCACTTACCTTTTCAAACAAACATTGATCATAATACTGTCGTTGTTGTACCCCAAGGGTTGCAGTATTACAGCTGAACATTGCTAAACTCTCAATACAAATTCCTTCCCTCTCAATAAGCATTGTTGTGTTTACATATTGCAGCGATTTAGAGAAACAGAGGGCTAGGAGATGAAGCTGCGATTGCCGATTTTGTACACAGAGAGAAGAGGAGATGAAACAGTCACCTTGGTTCGGCAGGGAGGAGTGAGGACGGTGGGCGGTGGCAGGCTCGGCGTCGATTGCTTGATGCACACAGAGGAGATGGAAGGAGGAGACGGCGTCGATTGCTTGCTGCACATAGAGGAGATGAAAGGAGGAGACGACGTCGGTCACGACACACAGAGGAGATGGAAGGAGGAGACGGCGTCGATCGATCGCTGCACATAGATGAGATGGAAGGAGGAGACGGCTCAACGATGGGTGAGAACGGCGGGCGGTCTTTGGGTATTTAGGTTAGTTTCGATTTCATACTTGTGTTTCTTTTTTTAAAACGCGTCGACTCCGCCTTTTCGTCTCTGCGTCGAGGAGGCGCTCGCAGCGACGGTTCCGCGAAGATTCCGTGCCGATCCGCCTTAATCAGTCCGCCTCGCACTAATCGTCGTGTTTCCTCTCCGCCCTGCTGATTTTTACGCCTAGGCGGCCGCCTAATCGCACCTTCCTGAACACTGTTTTGAAGACACTCCAATTACACTTACATCCAGATGCACTAATAGTCAAAATCAGAATTCGAATTGCATATTTCTAAAGCCGAGGAGCATCATCTACAAAAGTATTCCACCAATCAGCTGGATGCTTTCTCTCTAACAACTCCTTCGAACCATACTCAGAAAACATTCCATATGCCTTAGTAAATAAATCCAGTTGTTCCATTATCATCAACTTCTCCTCATGATGCCAAGTTAGCCTATGTAAACACTCATACAATGCTTTCTTTAACACTTTGTCATTAGGATTAAATCCTTTACTGTAATGGACCTTAGGATTCAACCAATAAGCACCATAATGCAATGGCCTTTGCATTTAATTTTCTCACCTTTCATTAATAATTGTCAAAATTGATTTATATCTACAAATATTCAATAACACAAATCCTTCTTACCAAATTAGAGTTCTAGACTATTGAAAAAAAACCAAACACTTTAACTACCCTAAACCAAAGAGAATACAAATAAGAAAGTTTTAGTTGTGAGATTTACCTTACTTCATGATTGTTGAGATTCACTTTGATCTTTTCCTTTGCTTTATCAAGTTCAAGGAACAAAAAAAGCATTGATGGACTATCCTCTGAATCAACCAATCAAAGGCAAAACACCACAGATACAAATGGTCACATTAGTCCAGAATTGTGGATCCAAAACTATGCCTTGAATCCCTTTACCATTCACCTTGATGGAGAAATTACTTTGCTTCTATGCATCTGAAGAAAACATTGTCATCAAACTCCCCTTATGTTCACTAAGAGATGCTAGAATAAGATATGTAGTGGCAACCCGTGTAGAAGCTCTAAGATTTTCTTTCTAACATCGTCAGGGATAGATAAACATGCTTCTATGTTGTCTTTAGTTCCAGCAAGATGATGCTTAAGACGAAAAACACCACCAGAGAATACCATGGTACAAAACTTGCAATTGATTTTCCTTAATGTGCCATCAACATCTAATGCATATTGCCATCCCGGATCGCTTCTGTTACCAGGTGCATTTGGTTTTTTCTTTGATTGTCTCTTGCTAACACTTGACATAATCACCTTCATGAACATTGAATAAGAATCATAAGCATAGCTCAAAAACAAAAACAAAAACATAAAGGAACATGGAGCTGATTTTGGAACTGGGAGCATAATGAAACATAAACATAATGAAAATTGAAACATGGAACTGAAACAGAAACATAATGGAACAGGAAGCTGAGACAGAGAGCTGAAACAGAAACATAATGGAATGGGATGATGAATGATGACTGATGCGTAGATATATCTTTTCGTTCTGGTTCTGATGACTGATGGGATGATGACTGACGACGACTCGACGGAAGACGAGGACCAGTGGGCCACTGGACTTCTGGGAGGGGGCAACGAGGATGACTGAGGAGACGAGGGATGAATCACGGGGGAGACGAGGACGAACAATGGGGGAGACGACGATCGACGGAGGATTGAGCAAAGATCGCCAAATCGGACGAGCTATGGGCGACTGCGGATTGCACGATTTCTTTTCGGAAGACAAATGAATTTAGGGATTAGGGTTCGATTTTTTGCAGTACATAATTGATTTTTCCCCTAAAAGTGAAACTGGATTTCCGTTTCGATTTGAACCGAAACAGAAAAAAACCGGCGGTCAGCACAGAGCACTGGACTCGTGAATCGTGGTAAAATCGTCGATTCCACAAATTCTATGATTTTGAACGCGATTTCAAGCGATTCCAGACCATTTTAATTTCGCGTGAAATCTGACTTGGTGGACCTAAGTAGAATCCTAAAATCGGATGATTTTACGATTAAAATTGTATATTCCACTTCTAATAAGCTACTTTGGAGTTTTGGATAGTTTATGATTGTTATTGGTAATTTTGAATTTGATTATGGCATGCATGGATTCACTTATTTCCCTTGTAAAATTTTAAAGAAAAAAGACTGGGCATCGTGCTAGAACGGATGCTAAGGGGGTGGTAGATCGACTCCATGGCGGAAAACATAACGCAATATAAATTGGGTTATGTTTTGGTCGAATGCCGACAAGTGTTGATGACGGATGGTTCCTTTCGGTTGGTTTTTGCGAGGAGAAGTCAGTAATGGTGACAAATGGCCATTGGAGACATATATACTCCTGTGTTGCTCGGCCAGTGACCAAAACAGTACCAACCAACAACACAACCTGGACTGTCTAATCATTTTGCATTGCATGAAGAAATGAAATCAAACCTCTCTCTCCCTTTCATTACTCATTGCTCTACTCCAGCGTCCACACCCATCCATTGTTAACTGGTCGGAGCAACCAGAGTCACGTTAACTGTTAAATTAACTCTCAGTTTCATGACAAGGTCGAAACCCTAATCGCCCACTCCCATATACAAACAATCCCCCAACTCTGTGTAATATACACCCACTCATTAGCCTACTTTCTGTTTGGGTATGTTCTCTACCAACAATGACTCATTTCATCAAGTGTTGGCACATTCAGGATTTAAATATCTTAAAACTCAGTTGACACTTGTCAGATAGATTATGTTGATCAAGAGAAGAAGAGAGAAACTAAAGAGCGATGCAGATATCATTGGTTAATATATAGTATAGAATGAGAGTGGTAACGAACGTTTATGCTCCTTTTATTTATATACAAGGGTGATTTGCCCCCGTCATCAAATCTACCCGTCAACGTCATGCTTATATGACCTATAGCTTCTTACAACATGCAGCCATGATTTGGACTAAGTCGACCTAGAACACCTATCCCGTGTGTTTGGCCTAGCCTGCTAAGCCGTCTTGGCCCATCACCTATACAAATCCGGTTAGAGAATGATATAACATCTGTATGGACTAGTTGACGTTGAATTGGTTGACACAGCTAGAAATAGTGAGTCAACAAGGTGATCTATCAACTTAACAGAGATTTTGGATAAAATTTTTTGATGGAATGACCACATTGTTAACACTTAAGTAAAATATACATTAATGGTATGTAGGTTACTTAATGATGACCGGGTTGTAACAAATCCAAGAGATTGGTGACTAGAATGGATATTAAGCGTTGAATTCCGTAAACTGGAGGTTTAATCAGTATTTTTGGGGGTATAATTAGTTGGAGAATCACAACTAATCACAGACATTATAAAAGATGAAAATTCAACGGATGCTCGTGCGGGTTAGGACAGTAGTCGTTGGAGTTAGGCAAGTCTCTACGTGAAAACAAATTGCTATAACTAATTAATTTTTCCCATAGTTTGATGGAAAATATATTAATCAAAATACACCAACCACTAACACACAAACAAATTAATATAAGATTTAAGTCGTTATAAGCTCTTTACATGTACAAGCAAATATATCCAATAAACCTTTAAAATGACAACAACCTTAGCTTGCCAATTGGCATCACACCGAATAAACCAAAAATTTGATCTTACAGAGGTAACATTTGGGAATAATACTCGAAAGAAACTACACTACTCGTTTAATTAGAGACGGGTAATTTTTTTATTTTGTATGTTTAACGAGCTTATTTCCTGTTATTTTTGCAAAAATAAAAAATAATATGCACTGTTCAATGTAAAATATTGTTCATTTCACATAATTGATATTTTTATTGTCGAGTGTAAGAAAAGATTAGCTTCCATCAAATAAATTCTTTGATGATATTTTATGAGAAGATATGATAACTGCACTACTAAACATTGCTGTAACTTTCAAAAAATATCGTCCTAACTTTAAAACTTGAACAGTTAAATTACGAAAATACCCTTCAATTTCGTATTAAAAACCGTCGCCGCCGTAAGGTACGCCGGAATCTGGTCTTAGCCGTCCAAAACGGACGGCCCGATTCAAAGGCAGCCGCCCAAATCAGACGACCCGAGTCAAAGCCAGCCGCCCAAATCGGACGGCTGGATTTGAATCGGGCCGTCCGATTTGGGCGGGCCGGCAATTTTTTTTTTTTTTACATTTTCGTAATATTTAAATTATTAGATATTAATTAAATTAAAACTGTAATTAATACTAAATATGCAGATTTAATTATAATTAAGATTAGCACATTTTTTGTTTGTTGTTTTAATTATTAAATAGAATTAGTAAAAATATTTTGAAATATTAGAAATTAAATAAGATAATTTAGAGTGATAGTGAATGAATTAAGTATTTATTTATTTTAATAAATAGTAATTACGGTGAATAAAATTTGTTGATGATAATTTAAAGTAATAATTAAATAGTGAAATTATGATATTTCATTATGATGATTATGTTAATTTATGTAAATGTGACTAATTAAATAGTGTTATACAAATTTAGAACACAAATGATTAAATTGATAATTTTATTCGTAAAAAATATAAAATTAATTGTATATGCAATAGTTATGTGATTAATATAATTAATTGATTATAATTTTATTTAATTATTATAAATACCAATATGGATAATTACATTATCATTAGTATTTAGGGTTTCTAGAAATATCGTAAACGATACTAATTCTTAAATTCTATACCCCGTTAGTGTTTAAAGTTATGGTTTAGGATAACCATTTTAGGGAACGTGTCCATTGTCCTAATTGGGTTTAAGGTCTAGGGTTTATGGTTTCTAGGAATAATGTAAACGATACTAATCCTTAAACCCTAAACCTGTTAGTGTTTAGGGTTAGAATTTAGGGAAACTGTCAAGTGTCCTAATTGGGGTTTATGGTTTATAGGAATAGCGTAAACGATCCTAAACCCTAAACCCGTTAGTATTGAAGGTTATGGTTTAGGGTAACAATTTTAGGGAATGTGTTCCGTATACAAATTGGGGGCATATGATTTATGATTTTGTAGTAATAACATAAACGATACTAATCTGTTTAGGGTTAAGGGTAAAAGGTTTAGGGTTTTAGAGTAATGTTATTAGGGAACGTGTTCAGTGTAGAAACTAGGGTTTAAAATAGAGGGTTTATGGCTTCATGGAACTAAAATTTTAGGAATAACGCAAATGGTACTAATCCTAAATCCTAAATCCTAAACCCTAAACAAGTTAGAATAATGTTGTCAGGGGACGTGTTCAGTATACAAATTACGGTTTAAGGTCTATGGTTTATGGTTTAAAGTATAGCGTAAACGGTATTAACTTGAAAAGCCTAAACCCTAAACCTACTAGTGTTTAGGGTTTAGGGTTTAAGGTTATGGAGCTAGGTTAGGGTTTATGATTCAATGTTTAGGGTAGGATTTATGGTTTATGAGAACTTATTGTATGACTCATATCTACATTCACTTAATTGTCCAGATTGTAACCTGGAATAATTGAAGACAATCTTTTTTATATTCATATGGTGAAATACTAATTTTAATATAACTACGCATAATGGGTATTTAACATAAGCAAATAAAATTATAATAAATTAATTACATAAAAATAACATATAAAACCAATGTAAACAAAAAAAACTAATTGTAATGTAACTAATAATGGATATTTAACATAATTAAATATAATTATAATCAAATTAATCATCAAAAAATTACATATAAAACTAATCTAACAAAATTAATTGTAATCTAACTACTCGTAATTAGTATTTAATATACAATTATAATAAATTATTTAAGTAAATCACATAACAATTACATATAAAATTAATCTACAAAAACTACTCGTTAGAAAATCAGACAAATTAATCTAATTAATCATTTTATTATTTCATATAGAACTACTAAAGAAAAAAATAATTGTTATGTAACACACGTAATGAAGTGTAATTATAAACACTTAATTCAATTAATCATATCACTATTATGATAAAACTATTTAAAATTGAATTAGTAGGATATAATTGTAAAATATATAATCATTACGAACTTAGATAATTAATTTTAACAATTTAACACAAAGAATAGAAAAAATATACAAAATTATAATTAATTATATCATTATCACCATAAAATATGATTAATATTATGTAATCATAAAACATAAATTTATTATAATTAAGCATATCATAGATAAAACTACTCACGAAAAAAGTAGTTGTTATGTAACATACATAATGAACTATAATTATAATCCATTAATTCATTAAACATATCATTATTAAGATAATAATTATTTAAAATTAAATTATTAACATCCATAAATACAGAAAAAAATCAATAAAATTAAAATTAATTAATTCATTATCACAATATAATTTTAAAACATATAAATATTATTATGTAACTATAAAATATTTAATTTTTACATTATTTAGATAAAAAATCGATTTAATTGACCGAGCCGTCCAAATCGGACGGCCGATTAAGAAACTAGTCGCCCAAACCGGACGGCCAGCTAAGAAATAAGCCGTCCGATTTGGCCGGCTGGTTTCTTAACCGTCCGTCCGGTTTGGGCGGCTGGTTTGCTAACCGATCGTTCGGTTTGGGCGGACATCCATAATCACGAAAAAAATTTACTAAAATTAGAATTAATCATATTATTATCACAATATAATTTTTAAAAATGTAAATTTTATTATATAATCATAAAATATTTAATTTCTACAATATTTAGACAAAAAAATCTATTTAAATTACCTAGCCGCCCAAACCGGACGGTCGGTTAAGAAACCAGCCGTCCAAACCGGCCGTCCGGTTTGGCGACTGGTTTTCAAACCGACCGTCCGATTTGGACGGCTGATTAATTTTTTACTAAAAAAATTCACTAAAATTACAATTAATTATATCATTATCAGAATATAATTTTAAAAAATATAAATATTATTATGTACTTATAAAATATTTAATTTATATAATATTTTGACCTAAAAATCGGTTAAATGGACCGGCCGTCCGGTTTGGGCGGCTGGGTGATTTTTTCCGATTTTTTTTATACTCACTTTCACCGTATGACGAATACGACGAATCCGCGAAATTCTATCACAGCGGTGTCCGGCGAAACTCCGGCAAGACAAGGAAGAAAATAATAACAGATGGGTAGTATACGAATGGACTTCATTGGTCCTTTAATATTTAAAGCCAATATCAGGGGTATTTTCGTAAGTTTACTGTTCGCATTTTAAAGTTAGGGCGATTTTTTTCGAAAGTTAGGGCGATGTTTAGCAGTCCCCTATGATAATAGTGTTGTGGCGAATTATTATCTCGACTATTTTTACTATCCTTAAGAGGAATCATTATTATCTGGACTAATAAGATGCTTGATTTTGGTGTTAAAAAACATGACATGAAAGCTAGCGAGCATTTGCCGGGAAACCCACCAAGGGCATCAAAAAAACAAAGCGGAAAATTGGACTTTTCCATCCTGCCCCCCTTTATTAAAAGCCTAAACACGTGGTAACGCCGTGATCCCGCTGGATTAACTAATAAACCCCGTTTCTTCCCAGTGGCATTATCGTCTTTTCCCCTCACTGCTTAAACTCCTTTTTGTATTTAGCTCTCCGCCCCTTCTTCCTTCTCTCCTTCCCCCAACTCCAAAAACTCTTTCCCCATCTCCTTCACCCCAAAAAGATCCAAACAATTACCCGCCAAATTCACCCCGTTGCCCCACTGCCTTCCTCCGGCCGGCCTCGATCGTCCTTCCTTCCATCTGTTTGTTTCCAATTTAAACCCAAACTGTTTTCCTCTGCTCTTCAATTCTCTCTCTCTCTGGTTGGTTGCCGCCGGAGCAATGACGTCCGGGACGAGAATGCCGACGTGGAAGGAGAGGGAGAACAACAAGAGGAGGGAACGGCGGAGGAGAGCAATAGCGGCGAAGATCTACACCGGGTTAAGGATGTACGGGAACTACAAGCTCCCTAAGCACTGCGATAACAATGAAGTGCTCAAGGCCCTGTGCCTGGAAGCTGGATGGATCGTGGAAGAAGACGGCACTACTTACCGAAAGGTAATTTTGATTTGAACCACTTCTACTTCTTCTTCTCCTTCTTCTTCTTCTTCTTCTTCTTCTTCTTGCAGCTTAATTAATCTTCCTAGTTGCTTAATTATTATCTCAATTGATCGCTTCCGTTAGCTGCTAGTATTCAAGTTTACGGAACCATCGTGCTAGATCTGAGAATTCGTTAGTCCGGCCACCGTGGAGGTTCCGATCGCGAAATGTGAGAGGCGTCGCTAACGTGCGCAGGTTGTTAGGCGCACGATAGCAGGGTATTATCAAATTCAACAATACTTGATCTCTCAAGATTGTTACGAGATGCGTCACGCTTTCTGCTTTCTTCTCAGAAACGGACGGTTGTGAATTGATAATCGTTATGCTGATGTGTCGTGATCGTTATTCGCCGGCGGCCACTTTAGTTGCTGCTGGTGCCGGTTTCTTTTTTTTTTCTCTCTTTGGTGAAAATGCACGGAAAACAAGATCTAAAGATTCGTCGCCACCATATGCCATAGCACGGTTAGAACAGTAACCAGGTGCGTGGCAGAGCCAGTACAGTGAGAGAAAGCGTCAGTTGGACCAAACTGTCCTTGCTTTCCCGACCCTCTTCACGTGATCCTTGCTTTCCTTTCGCAAAAAATTCCACAAAGAACAGTCCTCCCCCATTAATTTCCCTTCCCTTTCCCACCAAGCTCGTCAATCATTACTTTTGTAGAAAAAATACCCCAATTTATCATCTTAAACCCCTTGAATTCTGCTTTATGAAGATGCTGGTAATATTTTGTTATGTCAATTACCGTTTTTAGTTTAGAAATGGGATCACTGTCACGGGATTCATGATTCATCATTGGATGCTGTTAGTGGGAATTATTTGAATAAAGAAACGGAGTAAAGCGTGTGGATGGATATTATTGTATCCTCTCATCTGTGTTGAATAGTATTTGATTGTAAGTATAGGAACATGGTTGGACTTAGAGGACATGGAGTGTCGTGGGATGAAACTCTGTTTTTTTCTCAAGTAACATTATCGTTTGACCATTAATTCCCCTTGGTAATCTATCTTTTCTCTCGGCAGCCTTAGAATTCTTCCTAGCCATAGCTGTCCGTCCCCAATATGAAATTCTCCATTTGACATCGATGCTTTGGTGAAGAGGACTTGGACACCCTAGCATCATCACATGGCTAATCCCTGTCCTCACGTGGATGCAACATAGCTTAGCTCTGGTCTTATTAGTTATTACCATCGTCTTTCTAGCTGACCCACCATAGTCAACTATTCACTGCTGCCACTCTAAACACCTGATTAGTCCAATAAGCCAGTGGTTCAACGGCAAGATTCAAACTTGAAATGTTCCAATCCAAAATCATATGCTTTTTTCACGTTGGTTGAAGTGTCTGTTCGAATTCAAGTTTCCTAATTATGTGTGTATACTAATACTACTATCTTGAAGTTGATCTGAAAATCTCCAATCTTGGGTTCCATTTTGCAGGGATGTAGACCGGCGGTTGAAAGAATGGACATAATGGGAGGAGGAGGGTCAACATCAGCAAGTCCATGCTCTTCATACCAACCAAGTCCAGCATCCTCATCATTCCCAAGTCCCATCTCCTCCCACTACACCACCAACGCCGTCAACAACAATAACAACGCCGCCGATGCCAATTCCTTAATCCCCTGGCTGAAAAACCTCTCCTCAAGCTCATCATCAGCCTCTTCCTCGAAACACAACCACCCGCACAATCTCTATATTCACACAGGTTCCATCAGCGCACCAGTAACCCCTCCATTAAGTTCCCCAACCGCACAATCTCCCCGCCGAAAGAAGCAAAACGATGTCTGGGGAGATGATCATCATCACCCATCTGCCTGTCCTTCATGGGTCGGCCAGAACTATCCTTTCTTGCCATCATCGTCGATGCCTTCTTCCACCCCTCAGAGCCCCAGTCGCTATCCCGACCCTTCAGCATGGCTACCAGGTATGCAGAGCGGACCCACGTCTCCCACGTTCAGCCTCGTGGCCCGGAACCCGTTCGGCTCAGGAGCCGGGTCGAGAATGTGGACTCCTGGACAGAGCGGGACATGCTCGCCTGCTGTGTTTGATCACACTGCCGATGTTCCCATGGCTGACAGTAGTATGGCTGCCGAGTTTGCGTTTGGGAGTAATTCTTCGTCAGCTGCTGCTAGGCTGGTGAAGCCATGGGAAGGGGAGAGGATACATGAGGAGTTGATATCTGATGATCTTGAGCTTACCCTCGGAAGCTCCAAAACCAGGTAAGAACATCGTTACTTAAACGTATGGATTTGATTAAAGCTTGATCTTTTATGTGTTATTTTTGACAGTTTGGTTTTTGATGCTTTAATTTGTAGCGCCGGTGACGTTGCTACGGAGAGATGGAATGTCGACGGGTGGAAGAAAGCGAGAATGAGTTCTGAGTGAAAAACTCTTGTCTTCTATCAGTTCTTCGTGGATGGGAATTAGGCACAGCTGAGTTAGGAAAAGTACAGTGAGTAGGAGATCAGTTGTCTTCTGTTTCTCATCTTTTATTTCTTTGTTTCATTTGTTCTTTTTTTAGGGAGCTTTATTTATTCCAGAAAATGAGATTATGAAAATAGTTGATGGTGGTAATGACATTTTCGAATTTTCCTATCTGTTCCAGTTGCTCTGTTAAGTCATTTCGAGGAAAATTCGACTTCTTTTTGAAACTTGATTGATGGCTGGACCGTGAGAGTTACGAATTTAATGTTCCACCGTACCGAAACCATCTAGTCTCAATGTTTTTTACCATTCGACACTGGCTGTAGCCTCGTAATTCGTGGTTTAACTGATCGAGCCGGCCAATACGACACTTGATACGAAGTTGGAAATAGTTAAAATAGTCTAACCATATTGGGTTAATCAGTGCCACAATGCTTGGAAAGAAAGATCTATGGAGTGGCCGCCGATCAATTCCACTAACGGCGGGTGGGCGCGTTATCCATATCAGATCAATGTGAACATATCAAACACAATAATGGCTGCGCCAATCATTACCTTTCATCACCCCCATCCAGCTGGCACGGTCATGGTGACAAAATAATGACCGACAATGATTACCCATCTTACCCACTAATTCCCAAATTGATGGGAAAACCCAACACCATTGACAACATAAACCAATCAAACAAGACAAATCATGTCTGGTTATTCAGTACGGTTTCATACTGTTCCATTTTTACTAAGCGATCAATTTACACACCAATGTTCCTTTATTTACAACGATAACTGTACATTTCATTTCTTTCCTTTCCGCATTTTTTGAGTTTCGGAGCAACATAGGCTAGCAAGTCTTTGGAAAAAGAATAGTGGTGGACCCTTTACAATCGAATTACGAACATCATATGCCAAATAGGACGATCAATCTTCAAGCTTGCGATACAGATCGTCAAGTTCTCGATAAAGAATGGCAGCAGCGGGCGGTCTGGGGAGAGGGCCGAGTAGTATATCGGAAGCGCTTAAAGATTGGCTTCCGTAGAACCTGGAATTCTCTTTGGAACGTGTGGTAACGATGCTGCTTTCGAGTGAGCATCCAACAAAGGCTCCTGCATTGTGCATATTTTGCAAAGACATCATGTTCTATATTTAGGTGTATACACAGGCAGCTATGGACTTGTCTGAACTCTCAAGTCATGTTCGGATAGGGTACTAGTTCATTCAACCATGGGGAGAAAAATGGTACCTTTGCTACAGCTGTAGGTGTAACAAGCGGCATAACCACCATCACCGGCTCTAAGATCAGCTTCGACTACACGACCAAAGGCTCCAGCTGCTGCGCTCACACCAGCGCCAAACGAGAGATGGGCGTTCCCGCAAAATGTCTTCACTGCTTCAGTAGTTCTCAACACAATGATGAAATCTGTCAATTCACCTCCTGCCTGCAAACAGAGTACAGCCCGAGTACGAAATGATCATCTTGTCAATACAAGTCACGAAGCAAAATATGTACATCTGGAAAAATTTGATCACCTGAGCTCCCCAACCCATGCCAAACGAAGAAATGGTTGATGGTGGAGACCACGAACCGTCTTGTCTGCGAGCAATTACGAGACCAGTGCCGATGTTGTATGTAACAACCACTCCAACTTTTACTACTGTAATGATTGCGAGGCCTTTTGCTTGCCGTAGAATGGTATCCGGAATCGATTTCTCAGCTTTCAGACGACCCACCTAGAGGGAGTGATACGATCAGTTAAAGTTCAACTAGAAAAAAGCACAGAAGACAATCACCAAATGATCTATACACTTGGTGGATGCTTACAGTTGTTACAGCCGCATCAGAAAATATGAACACTAAAAATTATCAGAGAAATTACGACTTAAACAAGCGAGGAGTCAAGATCTACCATTGAGCATAAGTAACTAGAAAGACGTAACATCTTACCTTATTGTAACCTTTAATAGTGTTTGCAGCCTTATAAATCTCATACTCCATCGTCTGTCCCCACGGGAAATTAACCCACGACCTCAAAGTACTAAGATCTGTAACATCACATGTCGGCAACTGAGCAGCATGGCTAACTTGATCCATCAAATATGGCTGAACAGACTCCAACTTCACACAGCAAACATCACACACTCGTTCAGGATTCGCAGTCCGAAACTTTCCCGGCATCAAGCTCCTACCTTTCGAGCATTGACCACAAAATATCCCCCCGCAGAACCTACAGTGGTGCCTCGAGCACATGATCGGATGAAACCGGACTCCACACAGCATACAAGCCGAGGCAGTGCTGTCAGCAAGCCACCTTGGCGGCTCGGCTTCGAGCATTTCCCTAGAATTGCCGAAATTTGCCTCCGTCAATGTATGAGCCATCTCTTTCCAAGCTTGTTCCAAAAGCTGGTTCGATATCCACGCAATGCTGGACTTCTGAATATCACCAGAGGCAATAGCGTTGACTTTGCCACGAGCAGCAAGCAGCATTTCAAGGACCACATCCCACATGGTCAACTCCTTTTCTCCTCCGACGAACTGGCTCCACCCCAAATCACTTTCGGGTAAGTAATCACCGTCGAAGTGGAACCCTTTAGCCCATTCTTCTTGATCGCCTTCTAACCTAGGCGGAACAGAAACCGGTATCCATGGTCCGGTATCTTCGTAATGCGGGGAGTCGTAATAGAAATATTTGCCCTGCTTCTTCTCATCATTCCCTTGAATAGTATCAGATTCTTCAGTCTTTGCATCATTATAGTTGAAATTTTCAAGTCCTCCATTATCCTATATGATCAAATAGTACCAGTCAAAACTGAAATCAGACCTTAGATACTAAATTGATGAATGAAAGTCAAGGAAGACTCGCTATAAATCACAACTCAAAACCAAACCCCTAATTTGCAGGTGAACAAATCATACATAATGATGAGCTAAATTTAGGCATTTCAAATTTATGGTTGTGATTTGCAGCATAATCTACTCAGCTACACCTCAAAGTCGACGAATTTCAATATAGTCAACTCTTCTCCTCAAATACCAGCTCCTAAAAAACAATCTAACTCAAGAACACAGAGGGAAAACCCTAGAATATACCGAAAACTCAGAAAAAACACTCACCAGATGGGAAATGGAATCCTGGGATTGGAAGGATTGACCATGGCGGGACAAATCAGGAGCTTCGCTGCAATCCAAGTCATGGATTCTTTCAACTTGAGGATAAGAACCCGAGCTCTTGCCGCTGCCCTCCATCTTCTTCGATTAATCAGGAATTGAAGACTCGTCTTCAATTTCTCATACAGCCTCTGAAAGAAACGCTCAGCAAATTGCGAGAATTATGGTATTCCGCGAGGGAAGAAATTGGGTATTTGATTTCTTCGTTGTTGCTCTGTAAAACTTGTATCTTTCGTGTGTAAAGTAATTAACTTTGCCGTGTTCTGTTCTATCTCCCCCACTTACGCCCCCTGCGTACGTCTACTCGGTTATGGGTGTTCGCCTTCTCCTCATGAGCATAACACGACGTCGCTTGAGGTTGTCTCTAGCAAAGAAGTTCGGTTATGAACATGTCCGTCAACCGGTCAACTCAACCTACTATGCTTTGGGGACAGAAGTAATACAAGGTCGCCAAAGGTTTATCTTTGAACAAAAAGTTGTTATGAACGTGTCATACAATTTGCCAACTTTAATGTATATGAAGAAACTCTTGGTAGAACATGACTAACTTATTTATTATCGTATATGTAAATGGGTCGAAATCGAAAATTCATTGATGGGAAAATATTTTAAGATGATCTTGAGCGGGTGGGTTGTTGAAGTCATTGGTTTAGTCAATTGGATTTTAGGTTTAATATATTATGGATTAATTAATTTATAACTTCATTAGGACGGAATTAGATTTCAAAGAATTCATGCAATTTGATTAACTCTTTTCACTTTAATAACAACTCGATTAATTAATTAAGCTTGTAATATGTATTTGATGGGGTTCGAGTTGAACAGTGTAGGTCCCTACTTGTGTCTAGATTGAGGAGGAAATTTCAAGTCGAATAAAAGATTTAGAAGTCATTGAAAAAGAATTGAAAGAAATGATGCATAGACGAGTGATATCACATATCTATTGAGCCAAATGACACCCCAAATAAGAATAGACTCCTTTTTATTTTATAACGCAACTCATTTTATTTATAAATAGAAGTAACCAAATCTCGTAAGTTTCATTAAAATATAATCACTTTCTAACATTTAGTTTACACTCCTCTACTTTCCTCAATCAAATCACGCACTTTTCTCCAAAACTTCATATCGAATCCAAGCCAAGCCTAACACACTCACAATTAGACTATCGAGTATTACTCTACATCCACACTGAGTTAAAAATACTCACAGTTCAATCAGGGGTGGATATAGAGAAAATCCAAAATTGCCACAGCTCATGGTAATTTCGACCCAAAACCTTAAATTCATATATACATTTACAATTATCTTAAATCCAATTCAAAGCAATTTTACGATTATTTTACGTCCATCGCTGAGTTGGATACCCCGATGTTAGTGGTCCCATAGTTATTATTCATTCAAAAACTATCGTGAATTGCTAAATACCCAAAACAACGTAAGCTTCCCATTAACAATTGCGAGAGGTGAAAGTTGTCAGGTTCTTCAAAAAGGAATGTCCTTTGCATTTGCCCATTTAATAAAGGGGATTACTATATGACGCCCTAACTTTCGAATTAAACGACGCCCTAAACTTCGTAATGACGAAACTATCCAAATTTACTAATTCGAAAAACTTAGTATCGACAAAACTATCAAAACGTATAATTCGAGAAACTTTGTACCGACGAAACTATCAAAATACTTATTTCGACAACCTCTAACGGTACGTATTTCGTTAAAAATCGATGAACGAAGTCGGATGAATCGAAAAAATCGATACAAAAGGCCCCGGCCGGAAGCTCGTTCCGGCCGGGCTGGCCGGAATGGCCGGCCGGCCGGGGCCCCCTCCGGCCGGAACGAGCTTCCGGCCGGGGCCCTTTAAACCCTAAATTTCACGTAAACACGAAAATCATATAACCCTAAACCCATAAAGTCTAAACCCTAAATTTTTAAACTCAAAACCCTAGATCCTTAAAATCCTTAACCTGCAAACCCTAAACCCTAAATTCTAAAACGCTAAACCCGTACTTTAGAACCCTAAACCCTAAATTATCAAACCCTAAACCCTAAATTCTGAAATCCCACACCCTTGATCCTAAATATCTAAACTATCAAACGCTAAACCCTAAACCCTAGAATCCTAAATCTGCAAACCCTAAACCCTAATTTTCGTAAGGATCGAGGCCTCCGAAACCAAATTTTCGGATGGAACGAGGCCTCCGAAACCGTATATTCGGAAGGATCGAGGCCTCCGAAACCGTATATTCGGAAGGATCGAGGCCTCCGAAACCTAATTTTCGGAAGGACCGAGACCTCCGAAACCTAATTTTCGGAAGGATCGAGGCCTCCGAAACCTAATTTCCGGAAGGATCGAGGCCTCCGAAACCTAATTTTCGGAAGGATCGAGGCCTCCGAAACCTAATTTTCGGAAGGACCGAGACCTCCGAAACCTAATTTTCCGGAAGGACCGAGCCCTTCCGATACCTACTTATCAAACCCTAAACCCTAAATTGTAAATACCCTAAACCCTTAACCCTAGAACTCTAAACAATAAAGCGGTTATCCTTAAACCCTATACGTTGTACCCTAACTTTAGTATCCTAGATAATCAAACCCTAAACCCTTAATCAATCCTTAATATTTTACCGGTCAACTATTTTCTTCATCAGTTTACTGTTCATCTACAGTTATACAGATATATCCAATTTGGGAAACTTTGTACCGACGAAAGTATCAAAATATTTATTTCGGGAAATCTCTCACGGTCCGTTTTTCCTTACATTTCGATGATCCCAATTCGGGATGGAACGAAAATTAGCTTCACAGGGGGTCCGGGCCGGAATGAAATTCCGGCCGGAGGGGGCCCGGGCCGGCCGGCCGTTTCGGCCCGCCACTAATTTTCACACGAGACTTCCGAAACCCTAATTTCGGAAGCGAGGTCCGAAACCCTAATTTTCACACGAGACTTCCGAAACCCTAATTTCGGAAGCGAGGTCCGAAACCCTAATTTTCATACGAGACTTCCGAAACCCTAATTTCGGAAGGGACTTCCGTTACCCTAAATTCGGAAGGACTTCCGCTTCCTAAAAATCGGAAGGACTCGAGGCCTACCGATTCGGAAGGGATTGAGTAAATCGGAAACCCTATTTTCATAACGACATCGAACCCCTAATTTGGGTTTGTAAGTATGAACAAGCATATAAATATTTAAATAAAACATAGATAATACGAAATGATAGTGACTGTATGTCCATCGAACATAAGCATAATAAAACATGTTTTTCATACATAGTTCGAAAAAAGGAAAGTACATCAAACATAGTACACAACCTCAACCCTCTCTCCGGCTCCGATACCCGGTATACGGATCCTCAACCGCACCCGAAGCCCCTCCATGTGGTCGTAGTACTCCTGAAGAGAGTCTGCGTGCTGCCGCCCAAGCGTACCATCGAAGTAGGAGGCCATACCATCGAACACTCGCTGTGTAATCTACGAAAAAACATAAAGGACAAATTAGATAATGAACATGTACACATTTGAAACTTTTACAATGTTGACTAGGTATCGAACTTACCGGCTCGGCGGAACTCCAACACGGGGTTAGCGAGCCACGATGCGTGGATGACTATGCTCCCGGAACCACTCCAAGTACCCCGGACCAACATCCCCACCGCCCGACGCCCTCTCGAACATAAGGTGGAGCCGGTGAAACCTGATGAAGTCCTGCTCCAACCACATCCTATCATCTGCCGGGGCCCACTGAACGGCATATGTCCTGATAGATTTGGGCCTAACGGCCCGTAGCGGCACAGGGATCGAGGGGGGGGGACGACCTGTGTGTAGCCAAACTGTCGGAGCACACGATAAGAATAATAGAACTCCCCAACATCGGCGCAACGTAGGAGACCACGGTAGGTCGTGGCGGGGACCTCAATGTCGGGATGAGGTCCAAAAGGAAGCCAACAAACATCACGGGAATCCATGTTATCGAGGAGGCGACGGTAGTAGTCCAACCTCTCTCGTAGGAAGCCCGCACCCCGACTAGGTGACTCGCACCGTCCCACCTACCGGCCCAAAGCCTCTCCGGCCCTACGCTCCTGTCCCCAAGCGTCCTCGGAGGCCTCACACCGGGAAGTACTCGTAGATCCGGGGCCGGAGCAACGTCACACACCCCGACATCGCCCCGGCATCCGCCCCGCTAGCCTTCCCCAACTCCCGATACAACCGGGCTAGCGCACCGGCACCCCAAGCATACTCGGCACATCACCGATCGGACCCATGAAGTACTCCCAACCGAGAAGCCGTGATCGATCGGCCGATCTATCCCGGAAAAGGGTACCTCCAAGAAGACGAGAAGAGGAATACCACCGTAAGCAATATCGTCCCCCATATGCTTACCGAGAGAGATCATGTCCCTCTCGTGCATGGCACCGTGATCATACGGGGGTGGCCCAACCGTCTCCCCCACGACCGCGTACTCCAACGCGAGCGGGCGAGCCGAAGCCAAGCGACTCCGCTACACCCGCTCTCAAGTCAACCAGAGATCGGGGCTTATGAAGCGGTCGTCCGATGGACCGGGACACGGAGAATGTGGAAGACGTCGTGCAAAGTGATCGTCATCTCTCCCCACGGCATGTGAAAGGTGTTAGTATCCGGCTGCCCACCTCTCAACAAATGCCTCCGGCGAGAGGCTCATCAAAGTGGGTCGACATGCATCGGCCCAAGTGAAGAAGTCCGGACTCCTGCATGATCGGCCAAATGGTCCGAGTCTGGATGTCGAACTCGCTCACAGTGTCCCACTGCTTAGGGCGCTTAAGGAACCTGAATACCTTAAGATCCCTGTAGCCCTCGCCCGACTCCCACAAGTAGTGGGCAATGTGACCCCCGAAGCTCGGGATCACTGTCGGCGTCCTCGGTCCCCCCTCGGGAATCCCAGCGTGAGCTCCCATGTACGACTAAGCCCGAAAAAGTCTACTGCACTGGCGGGATCCTCCTCCCGGACCCGCGCGAGACGGCTAGGCTTCCCTCCTCTCACGCCGACACTGGCGGAGGCATGTGACGAGCCCGTAGAAGCCAAGTGCGGAGAGCTCGTGTGCAGAGGAGGCATGTGTGGAGAAGCCATCGGCGGGGAAATCTGTGTGTCGTCGTACTCAAACCCCGGCGGTGGACCCTCATCCTCGTCATCATCCTCCGGATACGACCTCGCCGGGTACGTAACAGGAGGGTACCGGTCAGGGGAGTCGTAGATACGCAACTTCTTGTTCTTCTTCGCTGCCTCTCCCTCTTTCCGTCGAGAAGCGGTGACCACCCGCTCCTTCATCCGATCCAAAACACCAACTTGTTTTCCTTTCCCTCTCATCTTCCGGATCCCATCGGTTTCTTCCTCTACGGATCCCGACCGTGCGATTTACCTCCGCCTTTCGTTTTCGCCATAATTCTCACTAAACTCGCATTTAAACAAATAAATGGTTCTAATAAAATTCGGATTCTACTAAACTAGGTTAAAATCTAATTAATCCTAACTAAACCCTAATACCCTAATCCAAAACCCTAATTTTACTAAATATTCACTAACTAAACCCTAAACCCTAATTATGATTCACTAACAAAACCCTAAACCCTAATTATGGTTCACTAACAAAATCCTAATTTTTATTCACTAACTACCTAAACCCTAATTATTATTCACTAACAAAACACTAATTATTATTCACTACCTAAACCCTAATAATTCTCTAACATTCTCTAATCAAACCCTAATCACCCTAAACCCTAATTAATTTCATAATTTAAAAAAAAAAAATAGGGTTGGGCCGGCCGCCCGTTTCGGCCCGGGAGGGCTCCGGCCGGCCGCCCGTTCCGGCCCCAGCTAGCTCCGGCCGGAATTAATTTCCGGCTGGGACTAGCTGGGGCCGGAACGGGCGGCCGGCCGGAGCCCTCCCGGGCCGAAACGGGCGGCCGGCCCCCCTTTTTTTTTTCAAAAATCGTACCTTCAACGATTTCGGAGATCGATCTTCGGTCTTCGAGCTTCGATTTCTTCTTCCGTTAGACGTTTGAGAGTGTTTGCTACTGTTCGATTGTGTTCGGAATAGTGAATACACACAACAACTTATAAGGATTTCGATTTTACGAAAGGATAATCTTGTAATTCACTTAAATTAGGGCGTTGTTTAATTCGAAAGTTAGGGCGTCAAATAGGGATAAGTCTCTTACTTCAATAACAACAGATGTCTCTCAGTCGCCAAACCCACCGAATTACACTGAGACACGAGTCCACCGCCAACCTCACTACAGTTTCTTCTCTTTCCCACAGGAGAATCGGATAGCCTTCCAACTCCAAGTTCAGAATTCTAGTAATCAACAAATCGAAGAAATGCGGCTCCCAATCAACCACTCCTTCGTCGCTACCTTGCTGCTCTTCATCCTCCTACTTCTTCCGTCGCCTTCCTCGCCGTCGCCTTATCCAGACCGGAGATTGTCATCCAACCGCCAGATGGTAAATTGCAGCGGCATGGTGTCCAGATCTCAGTGCTCCCAGAACCCAAAATGCAGGTGGTGCCGTAGTGAAGCTGTTGACGACACGTGCTTCAGAAAGATCGACGCTTGGCGGCTCCCTCACCAGGTCTTTGTCTGCGATTGAGTCCAATTTGGAGCTCACTGATGCTGAATTCTCCAAAAAGGCTGGTTTTGTGTGTGTGTGGTTGTTGTTTGTTGTAGTTTAAAAATGAATGTTCATCTGGGTTTTGATCTGATTTGGTTTTTGAATTTTTCTCTGTTGAGACGAACATTGTTCAAAGGGTAAAGTTTTGAGTCTTTTTCGTGTTGTGGAACTCTGTTGAAGGATGGAATTGGTGAAGGTAATTCGATTCAACTTGACCTTGATGTTGGTCTCAATTTGAGACTAACCACCCATTGGCTAATGGTTATTATAAACAAGGTTTTGGTATGCCGGTTCAACTACTTATATAGTTATGAATGGTAGTTGATCTTTGATTTAAGAGTAAGTCGTTTCGATAAGTGGGTCACAATGGGATCATCGCTCGTATCATTCATGTTTATCGATCCGGTATTGAAAACTATAGCCTTGTAGTTATTTCCACCCAATTATTATTGTAATCCGTCGACGGAATCATAATTGAATTGTATATAATCTAAAACGCATTAAAATGCACGGAGACCATAAGTAAAAATAACTAATTGACCAAAAAATTGGTTATAGACCTAAAATTGGACGCCTTTACTATAGTATTTCTTTTCACGAATAAAAAGACTTAGAAGTGAACTCAACCACTGTATGAGACGGATGCCAATGCCATCCATATATCCGCCATTGATTTTATTTGCTAGTATCACTATTCAACGATGATTAGGATTTTGAATATTGACAATTGACAAGAACGATTCTTCATTAGACAAAAACTCAATTCAATTCCATATGTCAAACTATCTGGCATTTTGAACTACAGGTTGTTCAAAAAACCCCATTTGAGAACAAAAACAACAACACCAGCAACAAGGGAGAAAGAAACATCACAGAAGCAAAAAAAATAAAAACCAAACCAAACCCTCTGACTATGAAATCAACTCACCAATTCTCCCCACATTGTCTCTCATCCTCCCACTAACAAACATCTTAACAGCATCCCTAACATCATCAAACCCGCCACCACTAAACCACTCACCAAAGAAGAACTCCCCCAATTCCTTCAACTCTTCATCCCCTGCATCGTCCACAAACGGCCGCACCGGAATCGCATTCTCCGGCTGCAGGGAATACGAATTCGGATTATCGTCAACGATTACCGCATTGCTCAAATCCCTCCCTGTCCTCGACAAGTCCTTCGCATAGTACATCCCGTCGATCTGCCTGCACGAATCTCGGTAAAGCTGATGAGATATCAGCTTTTTCTCCTTATCCAATTCGTCCAGAACCAGAGTAGCATACTCTTCCAATCCGGCGGTGAACACAACCACTTCAAACCTCTCCGCCAATCGGAACAAGAAATCATCCAGACCGGGTCGTTTCAGCACGTAGAAAGTCGTCTCGATGCCTCCGATCTTCGGCCTGACCACAAAGTCAAACGATTTCGGCGGTTGGCTGTCCGGGAAAGAATGGATTAGAGTCTCGTCGAGGTCGAGGAATACAGTCGGCTTGGTTGTAGCCGGGAGTAAGAAGCTGTCAAAGACGATAATTTTACGAACAGAGTCCCCTGTTTCGGCGATCCTCTGTTTTCCCCTTCCTTCCTCCAAGATCTGGTATCCCCTGTAGCGGCTGCCGGGAGTGTCGATGACGACGAAAGAAGCAAACTTGGAGAAGATTCGGAGGAGGCGGTTCTTGTATTTCGATACCCTTGTGCTGATCGACGAGACCAAGGCAGTCGAACAGGTGGCGGAGGAGGAGATGTCGGCGGTAGTTTTCTTCCGGAGGTGGTGGCGCCGCCGCTGGCTGCGGAGGTCCTTGACGGATTTCGTCGGTGATCTCTTGATGCAACTCTTGCGGCCCATTTTGATTTCTTTGTTTTCCTTGGGTTTGGTTTCTTTGTTGATTTGAAGAGAAAGAGAACGGAATGATGGAAGAAGAAGGGGTTTGGGTTTTGAATTTTTTGGTTCGGCGTAACGGTTGGTTCGTTTTGTAGGTTCGGGAGATGAACTGGCGCCTGCCTTTTGTATGGTTTTGACTTTTGACTAGCCGTTGGTGGGGGGTTTCACCTTTTATTAATCAAATAGTCATGTAAGTTTGCCGCGGGTTACATACTAGTTTCGTAACTCACAAACGTTCCATAGTGGTACTATACTATTCATGTTAGCATGTGAAATATTTTGATGGATTTAACAAATAAGTACTGTCTCATGTTAGATGAAATATAATAAAATACGGTTTGGGTTAAATCGAGTTCCCTTTTAAACACTCAAATCAATGATCGATTAAACCAAATCTTAAGTTGTTACTAGAATTTTAATAAAGTCATATGCTTGTTTGATCCTAATACTTTTATCAAAATTGCGTAAAGCTTAATGATTAAACAAACTCTACATAACTAATGCAGTATATGATGGCCATACATTAATTCAGTCCAAAGTCCATTAATACATTATTTTTCAAGTATTATTATTATCTTAAATCATGGAGAAAATGGTAAAAAAATCAGTATGGCTGATGTCAATGTGCCATCATAAGTATATCACACTAGTTGTACTAAATCATGGAGAAAAAGTTAATAATATGCAATTCTGGTGAATTTTATTGGACTTGAATAATTGGCCTCCAGTTGGGTTGCTAGTAACAGAAATGGTTGGGCTTTTGTCCCTTGTAGCCCAAACCGGATTGTTAGATGCGTCTCCGGTGAAGTCAAACAACTGAAAAAAGCCGTCGACTTTTTTCCCGACAAGCGGTGGAAAGAAGTCCGACGAAGTTATGACCCGCCTCATGACTTTAATTTCACGAGAGAAAAGCAATGGGAAACCAGCAAGTTACAGACCAAGATTCCGAGATGAATCATGACGAGATCATTGTCTTTTTACTTAACGGTTGATTCGCTTAGTTACTGGGTAATTGGAAGTTCGGTATATATGGCGGCGCATGCGCATGCGCATTTCATGTTAGCTTTCCTCATGTTTACTTGGTAATTTGGTTAACCATTTTCAATTTGGATTTTGAATTATGTAAACAAGCAAATAACAACATATATAGTCCCAATAACAACATATATAACTATACTATTCATGTTAGCACGTGAAATGTTTCGATAGTATGTGTTGGGTTATTTCACATCGGAAAGTGAAAGGATTAGGTGCGGTTTATAAGTGTGAGGCAAAATTTCATCATTTGAGTTGGTTTTTGGGGTGAGAATATCCAATAGCACTCAACGGTGGGTGGATATATGAAATAGAGGTAAGTTTAAGTAGAGTTGTTACGGTGATAGAGTTGTGTGCCGGCAATTCATATATATCAAATTTAACTCTAGTTACACACCATGTAAAGACACTGATTATTTATTTAGTGTAATTTGTACTGAGCGAATAAAAGTGGATACGAACGGCCGAAAAAACTCGCCACATGCAGGCAACAGTGGAGCTTGTATGAAATGGCATCCCCCTGCTACCCGATGTTATATATGTAACATTGGTGTTGTGGTTTTCGCAAATCATGAGGATGGGGATTGGTCTTTGTCTGCGTGATGAGCATGGTGGGTTGGTGAGAAACCGAACATGCCGAAGGCGGGTGGCAGTGTTGTCAAAGAAGTGTGGAGCGATGATCGTGTGGGAAAGTCTCAAATGGTGGGTGGAGCTAGGTGTCGACCGTGTCAAAATGGAGATGGACGTGCATGTGTGGTTGTTATGATAGTAAATTACGATTCAACGGAAAATATCATGAAGAATTTAGAGAAATCATTCACCATTAGTAGGTTATTTTATGTTCAAAACTGTTGTATACAGTTAGTTTCGTGAAGAGGGTTGCAACGAGACTGCATGTTCATGTTGTGGCCAAGGACATGGGTAGGCTGAAAAGCAACAAAGTTGTAGCTTGTCACAAATTTTCCACTTATATCCATTGATTCAGTCACTTGACTGTTTCAAATGTACTTTATATCACTTTGTTTTCCATTAGTCAAACTAATATTAATTGCTATTTTTCCAAACAATAAACTGGGAGAATTTTAAACTTGCGATATTCAACCGTGGGCCAGGCTTATATCTTAATGGCACCGCTTTCGCTAGGTCAATGCATGTTGGGCCTACGGCCTCTTGCGATTATTAATATGGGAGTATATTGACTTCTTTTTTCTTCAATAAACTTTTGTTTCATTTATAGGTAGTTCGGTATATTTATAATATCAGTTATGATTCCAAAGTATTTTAGATTTTGATGGAGTTTTAGTTTTAAATTATAAAAGAAATAATGATTTAAAATGATTTTTATGAAATTTCATGTGTGATTTCAAATTGTCGAGAATAAATAGAGATTTTGGAGGAGAGAGGAATATAATTGATATGGTTATTAATAACTTTTGCATTTAATATTTTTTTGTTATTTTTCATCCTATGATAATTACACTCAAAATTATCCACTACTCCAGCCCAAAATGTCTATTTCAAAATTAACAAGTTCCATACAAATTTTGTTTATTTAAAATTTCTAGTTATTTCAAATCTCTCGCTCAAAAGATTTGTTAGAAATTGAGTTACTCTATTGAAAGGAAGTGACCTTCCAATTTCTGTAACACCGTGTACGCTTGTGGTTTCATAATTGTAAGCGTGACCGTCTGTCTTTCGTTAGGGGTCCATACTTTGATGAAATCGTTAATTGCTGATCTCTCAATATGTGTTATGTCTTGTTTTTAGTTATTACATATGGATGACTAATAAAGTAAAATGATTAGATTCTAACAGAATCATATTGCAAAAAAAAAATCATATATATCTCACAAATCATATGAATCTTACAGCTTCAATATATACTAGTTTGTCACCCGGCCCATTGGCCGGTTAACTTTTTCCATCTCATTTTGTTTATTGGGTTAGTTTCCCAATACCATTTTTTACGTAGATATTTTTCAAATGTGTGTTCTATTATCGGATTCTTTCTAATAACATACAATTTATTGTTGTCAATGTATGAAAATTAGCTAAAAATGAATCTAAAATTTAGTTAAAATAATTTGAGTTAAACGTAGTCTTACAAATAATAAGAGGAAGACATGCCATGTAATTTGAACAAAATAATTCTTAAAATATTTTAAAAATTAAAAGTGTAGCTTGTGAATGGTGTAATATATAATTATTTTGTAAATAAACAGAAAATTGTCAATGTTGCTAAATTTTAGTTGAAGCACTTTCTACCATTTTCTTGTTTGTAATTGGATGGTGATGCGTTGTATTTTTTATGGTCACTACTGCCATTAAATTATGAAAATAAATTGTAATGCTTAAATTAAAAATAATAAAAATATAAATGTATGAAAATACTTAATTTTTAGTTGATATATGTAAAATAATAATATTAAATATTAAGTTGGCGTAGGATCTAGACTCCCCGATAAGTTTATATGAGTAACAATTTGTGTACTCGCAACTTGTTGGTACTAAGTACCCTCTATCACATTTTATTGTATGGTGTGTATAAAATTAAAAATTTTAGATTTTACTTTATTATGGGTTTAGGATAAAGAGTTAAGGGTTTAAAGTTTAATTTTTGGGGTTTGTGATTTTTTATTTTGAATGTATGGTCAAAAGTTAGAATATAATTTAGGATTGGTTTACAATATAGTGTTTGCAAATTAAGTTTTAATATTTAGTATTTTAGTATTAATCTTTAGGATTTTAATATTTAGGACTTTAGTGTTTATGGTGCAAGATAATAAAGTTGATTTTACATAATTAATTGTTAATCCAAATAGTCTTATTATTATTTAAATCTATAAAAAAATATTGAGTTGATGTATCACTTATATTTAATAGTCTTATATATGAAAACTAAATATAATTAATAACTTTAGTAGGATATAACTAATGGTTAATTTCGATGACCAAATTATTTTATGTCATTCAATAATTTTCAAGTATGATTGATATAACACTTAGAACCGATAGTCTTATATTAGAAAAGTTGATATAAGGAATTACTCTTGTTTGAATATAATTGGCGGTTAACTCCGATGACTTTATAATTCTTATGTCAAGATATAATTTTAAAATTATGAAACTCAATGCTCGAACTTATAAGCTCAAGAATTATTATTTAAACAATTAATATACATCACCATATATGTACGATGCTTCATTATACCTTTGTTTCATAAATGTTTTAATGAATATATTCATTCATAGCAGAATTAATATGAATCACATCCACTCATTTGATCAGAATGAATATTACTCATATTAATAAATAATAATTTACTTATTTATAAAATAAAAAATATTTTACCCATTAACCCATGAATTTATAATAATAAATTGTAGCACGGTATTTCGATGATGAAAGTACGAAACAATAGAATGAAGAGCTGATATGAAAAAATAGAAGAGTTAAAAGTGGAAAAAAAGAGAAAAAGTAGCCAGAAAATGAAGAAATTAACAATTCAAGAAAGTGATGCGGTAATTTTACAGTTTTAGAGAAATGAGAAAAAGAGAGGTTATTTGTTTGTCCAAAAAAAAATATGAGGGCAATTATTTACTTTGCGGAAGTGAAGGAGAAGACCGAAAACTCCAAAAATAGCTGAGGTGGCAGCCAGAAAAAAAAAATATACATAATATATATTTAGATGTAAGAGGGAAAGATTTGATTGGTGGAATCTCTAAAAATATGGATTGAAGGCTAAATGGGCGGTTATGCTGATGTGTTAAATTTTAAAATCTGATAATACATTATATATATGGTAGATTTATAACTCTTTATTTTCCCTTTTATCTCCTAATTTATCATTTTTCATGATTTAATTTTCCTAACTTGTAACATTTATAACATGATAAAAAAATTGAACTGGTTTAAGTAATTTAGGAAACTTCTCATCAGAATAATATGTATATAATAGTTTATAATGTATACGAATCGCATTGACATTCCAAATATCTTATTCTATGAAGACATATTCTGGATCAAATGTAACAAAATCATGAATATATATCATGAAACAAACTAATTAAACATTGCAAATATTCATTAAAAAAATTATACCTTGCAAATAGCGGGTAGTTTGGTTTCTTAAATTTTGGATAGACCCAAATTGCTCATTCAATGATCGCAGAAGGTGAGTTGTCAAACATGGAACATTAATATCGTTACCTTCTAGGGTCATGGGCTCATATTTTTTTTTTCAATAGAGATCTTTCATGAGGTAGTTCAAAAATATTAATTTAATTTCATAATCATCGACGTATAAACGACAGTTTAAAAATACACCATATTTCAAGGGATTACATCTAACCAATTATTTAAAATAGAATGGATACAAATTGTTTTTGTCACCCAATTTGCAATGTGATTGTTACGTTGGGGGTGTAAATACAACTTTGATCCACATAGATAATGTAATTATAGCAAGGGTCGACGCCAATTAGACATGACATTTCGACGGCCGTGGGAGGCTACGGTTGTGGATGATGTTGACTAGAATGGTGCAGTCAGAGAAGATTGGCAAGGGATCATTAAACCGAGCTGCAGGTGTAACTGCCTCATTTTTAATGAAAATATAGTTGATGTAAGATAGTCGAGTCGGTAATATTATGTGTCCATAAGTCTGCCGTAATTTTTTTTAAATGACTATTACAACATATTATATGATCAATATGTAAATTGTGATTCATTATCGAAATTGAATCAATTATTAATGGATAATCAAACCAATTACACCGTTCGTTCCAATTCGGATATGAGTAATAAGAACACACTGCTTTTTGTTTGTATCACGTGTCCTCGTTGATCATACAATTGGTTACTTGCAACCACATAAATAGAATGGTCTAAACAACAAAATGTTTGACCAATTAGTATTAATTAACCTCAGAAAAAAATACTCTTTGATGAATATAAAAAGCTTAATTATCAGGTTCAGTCTTATAAAGGGAAGAAGTTTAGAAAAATTTGTAATTATATTGATTCGGAGAAAGATTTCTTCTAAAATATAAAAATATTATCCTTAAATCACTCATCCAAATGACTAATCATCAACAACATTAATAGGAAATCAAATTGATTATATATGTACACATTACCAAAATTCAGCGGAGAGAATAATCCGTATTGTTTTAGCGTCAAAGGGGACGCACTAATATTGTTTAACATTTGCAAATTTGATAATCTAACGATAACTTTTAATAAACCGTTTATAATGAGAGTTTCTTCACGATCGAAATTTTTTCAATTATTTCGTTTCGCTTTACTCCCCATTTTTATAATAGGATAATCCATATCGTGGCACACGAAAATGGAGTTGATTAATCCCTTCCATAAATTATTTGGAATGGTTTGATGATCTCATGAAGTGAATATATTATCGTCACTTCCATAGAGTATTTTGTAATATATTTTTATTTACTAATAATTGGATTTCCTTAATTTCGTCCTTAACAAATTAGTCGAGAAATTAGTCAATTACTGCATTTGCACAGTCATTTCCATAAAAAATAAAATTATCCAAACAAGACTATATAATAATGGCTACAAACTCCAAACCTTACACACGTCCGATTCCTGTCAGAGAGACAACGGCGGTGGTGCGGTGACGGCGGCGGAATTTGCAGAATTAAACGGCTCTCTGTATTTTCCGGCAAGTAGTTAAGACCTTCAATGCTCTTTGCCCCATAAATTCAATTCCCCATCTTACACTTCTCAATTCATTCTTCCAACCATATCGAGAAAAGTCAAAATTCGCTCATCCCCCTTTCCCCGATCCTAATTATTATATATATATATCGACGGATCTTTCTCTGTTATCCTTAATTTTGGAATATCGGACCAAACCCATAAACGAAATCAATGGCGGAGATCTCGGGTACCAACACCGACAACAACCACGATGTGGTTCTTGACGTCAAGCCGCCGCCGCCGTCGCGATCCTCTTCCATCTTGACCTTCTCCGTCCCCTTCATCCAAAAGGTTGAAGCTTTACACCCAAGTTCAGAAAAAAGCTGAGAATCTGACGGTTTTTACTGAGTTTGAAACATGCTCTTTTTTGTTTTGTTTCAGATGGTGGCAGAGCTTTTAGGGACATACTTCTTGATATTCGCCGGATGTTCGGCGGTGGCGTCGAATCTTAACTACGACAAAGTGGTGACACTCCCTGGAATCTCAATCGTGTGGGGATTGGCGGTGATGGTTCTCGTTTACTCCCTCGGACACATTTCCGGCGCCCATTTTAACCCCGCCGTCACTCTGGCCTTCGCTACTTGCAAGCGATTCCCCTGGAAAGAAGTAATTTAAATCAATTTTCAATTTTGTCCTTAATTATTCGTTTCCATGTTTTTGGCGTATTGGGGGTTGATGGGTCGGGTTTGATTGTAAATTTGGTAGGTTCCGGCGTATATAGCGTGCCAAGTAGCCGGATCGACTATGGCCGCCGGGACAATCCGGCTGATTTTCCCCGGACATCAGGACCACTTTACCGGAACTCTTCCGGCGGGGCCTGATATGCAGTCCTTTGTTGTCGAGTTCATCATTACGTTCTACCTTATGTTTGTCATCTCAGGAGTTGCCACTGACAACAGAGCTGTAAGTAAACTTGTTTAATTTCTCCTATAGCTTTCTACTTATTATGTGCTCCGAATCAACCGTTTTCTGGCCGGTTGGCTGTTAGGAAAGATCGAATATTGGGTTCGTAAAGCATGCACAAATGTTCGTAAAGCATTCACAAATATTCGTAAAGCATATACAAACGTCCGTTAGTGCTTGGGTAGTCGACATTTTTCAATTTATGACATTTGTCGTGATTAAGTTAACGGGTTGGATTTCTCATCATGATTCGATGCTTCGAGGAAGTTACGAAAACTCAAACCTATTAAAAAGGATATGTAAGGAGATCTAAATCAGACTAATGTTTGATCTCGCTATTCAAATCACTTTATTAGAGTCTAACTTTCCAGTCGGTTCCACCGAAAAAATGCTCAACCTAAGAGTACCCCCTCCTAACTTTCTATGATTGAGTTAGCTTGTGTCAATAATTTGCTGACAGAATCATTGATCCTAGAAAGTTCCCGCCATTAAAAAGTCATTAGCAGAAGAAAACTAACGTGACAATCAATCCTACAGAGAATTTTGGCCCACAACTTGTTTGACATCTTCCTCTTAATATAATCACTACCCTGTTTCCGAAAGTGATATTCCGAACCTTTTGCGGATTTGGAGGTTAACCCTTTTAAAATTTAAATTTGTGGTGATGCAGATTGGTGAACTAGCAGGACTTGCAGTTGGATCAACCGTGCTCCTTAATGTGATGTTTGCAGGGTACTACCAATCACTTATTATTTAACATTATCCTTAAACATACATTGTTTCTTGTTTCTTAATCTCAACTGGCTTCCCCTGCCGATGAACACACAGGCCGATTTCAGGGGCGTCGATGAACCCAGCTAGGAGCTTGGGCCCGGCGATAGTGTCGCACCAGTATAAAGGGATATGGATATACATGCTGGCTCCCACTCTCGGTGCGCAAGGCGGAGCGTGGGTCTACAACTTCATTCGTTATACTGACAAGCCGTTGCGAGAGATCACCAAGAGTGCTTCCTTCCTCAAGAGCACTGGCCGTTCTTGAGCATCTTTCTTTTCAAGTTTTCCTTTTCCAACTCAGTAGATTATACTACAATTTGTAGCCGATTTGTACTTTACATAATAGAGAGGAATGAATCGAATCTCTTGTTGTAAGTTGTAGTTGTCGCATCTTATTTGTCCATCTGGATGAAAGTCCAGAAATCGTAATTGAATGGTAGCACGAGTAAAAACCGGTCCAACCGTAGGATTTCTAACTGGTTTATCACGGACACCTTGATTCCCTGCAAAAGGCAAAGACTTTGCAACAAACCATCATCCAGGAAAAAAGAAAAGATGAGAAATTCGAAATTCTGATCAAAGATGGCAAGCTACTGCTCTTTGACCAATTTTTCACGGAGATCATGAAGCAGAACATGAACTTTTATCAAGTCAACATCTGATTCACGATTCAGTCAACATAGCGCAGCTTTTCTGGTTCCTACTTATCCAAACGCATCATTCTTGTTCACAAAGTAACCCTATTTTGAGCATCTGATTCATTTCTTAGAATGATTCATCATCCAAACATGAACGTGGCACGATAAGCTAACACATGCCAAACAATTACCGTAAGAACAGGAACTTAGGGATTAATCTTATTGTGGGGGGAAAATGCTACATGTACATCTGAACTACAGTTCTGCAAACAATCTATGGGAAGAATGAAGTTAGGGATTCACAGCCTAATGTGGGAGATGTTCGATAATTACATACAAACCGAAAAGACAACTGGGGGGGGGGGGGGGGGGTTTCACCTTTGTCTGCCAAGATTGTTTAGAAGAGGACTAGGAACTACATCGGTTGGAGAGACATCTCTTGGCCTCAGTCTTGGAAGGATTACAGGTCTACAACATATTAGAGCAACGAGCAACTCCATCATGAAGGTTATCAAGCTAATCCATATGAAGATTGTCTTCTTCCAACCCCATACGATCCTTCTCAAGAAAGGAAGATGCGACTCCAGCGTCAGGGATGCCTCATATAGTTCCGGTATGCCACCGCCAGGATGGAATTCGGCTCGCTGTGCGATCATTACCCTGATGCATGAAGTTGGCACATCACCCTCGGTGAAATCTCTGATCCTCAATTGTAGAGCTTGGGATTCGGATATGTATCCAGCGACAAGAGGCACGACCTTCAGCATGGTCAGTAGTAAGCGGATTGGCTCGCTTTTGAACTTCAACATGCATGGATGGCTCTTGCTCACCAGGATTTTTCCATCGGCAGAGAGTAAGTCCAGCCGAACCTGATTCAATGTTCAGATGCAAACATGTCAGACAAAAAAAACAAGAGCTCTCCTCGAGAGCAACTGATATCGCAGGTTTTAGCTTTTCAACAATGGCCAAAATAAAAGAGCATTCAGACTTGAGCAACCCAATCCTATTTCCCAGTTTCCAAACTTGAACAAATTCTCACAAATCCTATCACTTTCTCCTGCAATCAGTAACCAGTTAATGCCAACAAAAAAACACGTCTTTCCTCTAAATTATACACGCATCCAGGTTGATAACTGACAATACAAGATCTAAAAACTGTATAAGGTAACTCATTAGTCATTTCCTCAACCTAATTACAGTAATGGCAGGTTTCATCAGATGCAAAAGTTTCGAATTCAATTAAACACGAAGGAGGCAAATGGTACCTGAAACATCCCAAGGTTTCTGTTATACTCGGATTCAGGCAAAGTCATCACCAAGCTAGCTTGCACTTTATGTTTGGGAGGTATGAATCTCTGCTTGAAGCTCCTGATCTCCGCAAACTTATCACCATACTCAGCACTAGAATCAACACCAGCACAGGACACAATAGGAACATAAGCAGTCGGCTTGCTTTGAGTATAATCAAAATTCAAAGCTTCTCTTATCTGCAATGGCTCCTCCAAGAGATACTTCATCAGAACTCCACTGACCATAATCGCCACGACCAACAAGCCAAACAGAATAGCATAAATGTAGCAACAAAGAAGCAACCCCCATCCAATCCCCAGCAAGAGCTTCCATTTCGTCTGATGCTCCTTCAACCAATCTTTCACCCACGAACCTAAAAATCCAGCAGTCAAGTTCCAGATAGAGAGCAACCGTCGTATCAGAAACATCTTCCCACGCCTTGTGAAGCCAAATGGATCGGTGACCAACATGTAGGAACAATACATAGTCCATAATGGGAAGGAAATGAAATTAACTAACAAATTGAACTGGAATCCAATTGCCTTGATCATCAATCCAGCTATCGAAACGAGAAGATTCGAAGAAGACGACAATTCGTCAGGTTCTCCCGGCGGCGAGGCAATCCCTCTTCGGTCCAAATTCAATTCCGCGGCTGTAGACGCAGATTCTGCTTCTTCCTTCTTCGTATCATCTTCTATCTCGTCCGTATTTTGATCCGGAGGCGAGTCTTTGTCGTCACGAATCGTCGACTCGACGATCTCGGATTCATCGTGATTAACCGAATCGAGGATCTCCGACTCATCACTCACGGTTTCCTTCGCTTCCTCTATAAACGGAGTTGGTTTGCCATCGCGATTCTGCGCGACGGAGGAGGAGGAAATTGACAAAGGTTCCTCCTTGTCGCAACTCTTGGAGATACGGCGGCGACGAAGGGTGGTTCGGGGAGACGAAGATTCGGAGATGGTGGAGTCAGTGGATTGATCAGTACAGATAGAGCATTCGTAGAAAGGGAATTCGTCGAACGCATTGTCTAAAGCCTCGGAAAACCGATCGTCGTCTTTCTCCAGCCGGTGATCTGGCTTCTCCGATGAATCCATTGACGGTCGGACGTTTGGAGGAGATTGAGGAAATTAGAACTAGTGGAAAAATGTTCTTTTCGCCCTATGGGAGATAGGAATCCTGCGCCGTTAAGTTATTAACACGCGGTTAACGGCGCGTAGCTTTTCCGTCCGGCTCCCTTATGTTTCTCATAAAATTTATCTTATTTTTCAACATAAAGATAATTAAGGGATCTAGGTGCAAGTTTTTATGATCAAGGGATTGATAACAATTCTCGATGATAAATGTTTTAATTAACACAACAAAGTAGACTCGAATGAGCTCAAAGTTCATGGTTTCTGCTTATAAGGTTGGTTCCGGGAACAAAATTTGTCAATCACGGTCCTTGTTGCGATCATATTAATCACGTTATTCGTTAAGAACACCGACTTATAGAGTAAGGAAATACTATTCACTAGAATCTAAATGAACACTAAGCTAAACAGCATTTCAAGATTGCGATTATGATGACGAACATAATAGTAAACACAAAGTCTTTATGAATTATTCATGGGAGTAAAATACAGAGGAAACTGAAAACAATGCTTCTCAACACACTCACAAGATAGCTAGTGCAACATACAAAGTCTTGAGGGGAGGCAGAGACTTGAAGTACAAAGTTAATGCACAGAATGAAGGTCTTCTCTCTAAAAAAGGCTTATAGCTGATGAAAGCTGCAACAGTGTTCTATCTTCCACTGCTATTTCATTGTACTTCACAAAAGTTCTTTTATGCTGAGAGACATTTGCATTACGGTGGTGGAGAATATGATAAACCCCTCTTATCTGGAGATACAAGGTGGGGAAGTGGTGGGCTTTTATTCCTATCTCCATGGATGGAATCATATTCAGCTGCAGTTACAAAGACAAGGAACGTGAATGAAATGAAACAAGATCAAAGGTAAACAGTGCTATATATAGCTAGCTTGATGGTTGAGATCAAAGGATTTATTTTTATACCCCAACTGAAGTGACATATGGTCTTGTTGAGGGTAATGGTTGGTGGGTTGTAAAGCATTCACTTGGAAGTAGTTTCGAGAGTCGAATTGCTGATGCTGATGCTGATGAGGGTGCACGATCTCGTAGCTAGTACTCCCTCCTCCTCCTCCTCCTCCCCCTCCTGGCATCAGGCTCATGTTCTGCTGCTTCCTCTCATTGTCAGCTATCTGCAACAATTTCATAAATCCACCTTAAGCCATTTGTAGGGATGAAATGGTGCTAATTAGGTTAGATGGGAAAAGATGTAATAAAAAGAGAGGAAAAAGGTGCAACCTTTGCACGAAGAAGCTGGTTGTTATTGTGCAGATCAACTTCCTGCAACAATTGCATATGTTACTTAGCTCCTTAAAGGTTTTTCATATCAAGGGTTCGATGTGACATATGGTCAAATTTAGTTGTTGTAAATAAATACTTCAAAATGTACACATTTATGACTAATAACATATTCAACATTGCATATGTTAGTAGCTCTTGAAAGATTTTTCAATCTAAAATCTGACGTGACATATGGTCAAATAATGTAGCTTGTTAATGATATGCTAGGTTGCACTCTACTAAAATACATTGAAATGTACACATTTATAATTACTTTTATTCTATCAAGGGACCCATAACTTCTATATCAAGAATATGGTTTCGAATGTTTTTGAATGGAGAAAAATTTCGACCTACATAAGTAATCAATGAACCCATTTGGAGTTCATGGCTCATGCAACTAGCTAGCATATAAGTCTAAACATACAAATTAATTAGAGCATACAAGTCTAACATGGAGCCCTACCATCTAGGCCAATGACGGAATCATAAGAGGGCGAACCTAGACCACCGCATGGGGTCTCTCTCGGTTTCAAAATAAAAAAAATTATTTAAAATTTTCAAAATCAAAACTTTTTCCGTGTGTTTTTGAATTTCGCCTAATATATCTTTCAAATTCTATAAATTTGAAATTTTGCACAGGCTAGTTCCGCTATTGATCCAGGCTATACAAACGGCTGTTAGCTAGGGTTCATACTTTGATTGATACCCATACTTCCAAAGTCAGGGAAACTATAAACAGATCTGACTATACATCATAAATGCCAACCATGGCTGAAGAAACCCAAATTGGTAACCCCAAAATCAACCAAAATTGGCGTAGAGAAAGTTGCACAAGAAATCAAGACCAATAGCTTAAAGAACTGAAACAAAAGAAAATGGCTAGTTAATTACCCTCTTTTGCATATACTCTATCTCCGAAAACAGCAGCTCATTCTGGCAAACAAAAGCGAACATTTTGGAACAAGTTAGTAACAAAGAAACTACAAGCATTTAAAAACACAATGATATAACAATGGGGTTTCCTAAAGATGGAACCTTTTTGGATCTGATCCTGCTGATTCCTTTCTCAAGTTTGCTCTCCAAGTTCTTGAGATCCTTGGGACCGAGCCCTCCTAGTGATTCACCAGGCATATGTCTAGAAGAAGATCCCCCACCGCCACCGTCGTTGTTGTTATGGTTGACAAACATAGCAAGTTTCCTGTTAAAAGACCTAAAAATCTGTTCTAAATTACAATCACTAATTAACTCTGCACCATTCATTACTTACCTGTTTGTATTCAGCAGATTCCCAATTTTCTGCCTTAGCGTGGCTGCTTCCTGCTGATAGTACTGTGGTGACATTTTTCTCAACTCACAGTTAGTAAAGAAAGAAACCAAAAACCCTAAATTTAGGGTAAAAATCTACCCTAGCTGGAAATGATAGTTTGGTTCTTAACTAAAATAGTCAACCTTTCTTGGCTGGTTTCTTTTATTGTTACTTTCATTAGGCAAATCAATCAATGAAACTTAGAATATGTCAAGTGATAGGTTATACAAGGACATTTCCCAATGACTTTGAAAGAAAGTTTAGTGTTGTATATGTATACCTGAGCATTGGCTTCAGCAACAGATCCAGTGTTTGTAGAGTCTGAATTGGCTTTCTTGTACCTCTCTATTGTGTCTTTAACACTGAAAAAATCACAACCAATTACTATTAATTAGAAGCCATTTGCATGAAAAACTGAATTTTACAACAAAACTGGATTAGGGTTGGAACCAAATCATGTGTAACTGGGATGTAAATGGTTCCATGTAGAAATTGAACTGAACCAAACAGTACTTGACTGATTTGACTTCCATATATATTCATTAATCAATCATGGGACAGCCATCAAATCAAAGGAAAAGAAAGAAGGCATCAATTGACCATTATTTTGAATACTTTAAGAAAGAATCACAACTAGCATTGATCAATGCCTTCCATGCAGTTGGTGCTACACCCATTGAACAATTGACAGTGCTGTGAAATTGAATCAAACCAGTTAGGATTAATTTCGGACATGGAATCATGTCGATTCGCCAGTTTATCACGAGATTCTTTCAAGTGTATTCTACAAATAACTTCCGAACCATACGAAACCACAAACTACTGTTGTTCCTAGTATGGATTGTTGTTAGACTCAACAATACAATATGCTAAACTACTTCATGGAATTTCTTTCATGTATTTCCTAGAATTTTCTTAATGAGCGTGTGTTTGTATGAATGAAAATAGTATATTAAGAACGAAACTATCATTTCTAATATCTAAATCTTCAACTTTGAAATCATTGTCTAAACAAATTTTAATCCGAAAAGGATTGATAAATGCATCTTAGACCGACTTTATGCGCGTGTTTTAACCCTACTACTCTATTGTTGGCTGATACTTATTAAAAATAACAAAGGGATTGCTTATTAGTAATTACTGTTGTCACCACCAATACTTACTATCCACTAGTCAGCGGGTTGTTTGTTTGGATTATTACAAGCTATGTAGGTTATAGAGGTGACATGTTCACCAATCCTAGGACAAGTGATGATGCAAATGTAGGTCAAATCAAACAACCTCAAAAATCTAGTTAACATGTTCCTAATATTAACCTCCATTTGTTGGTAACAGGGATATTGAATGTCCCAATATCCCACTTCCCTCTCCTTCTAGTCAGACTGATTTTCACTGACTTTAAAAACCCCATGACAGGAATATAATATTATTCTAATCCAAGCCCAACATCTACATTAAAATGAAAAAAGATCAGAGATTAAAGCAAACACATCATGTCAAAACCCACAGAGAAAAATTTAAAGACCCAACTTTTATGGGTTGTTTTTTGTTAGCTCTATGATACCTTAACTTCGTCGAGCAACTGATTGGCTGCCTTCTGCCAAACTGTCAATATGATTGGTTGGACTCAATCAACGGTAGAAACCACTGCCACGTGTCTAAACCCATTACTCGATGGATAATCCCCTAATCCCCCACAAACTTATTACCCACCTCGATTAAAGAATTTCATTGACTTTCATCTGTACGTGGGTGTTCTTAGATCATCACAGCGGTCCAAATTTTTAACAGTGATGTAAATGTACGGTTCCTGTTGATTTTGGAAGATGCCAAAAAATGGGGGACAGAATGCGCAGAACCACAGAAACACTTCCCATTAGAGTTCTTGCCTTTCAACTCAAACCCAGAAGGGATAATAAGTATTTGCATTCTATAAACATTAGATCTATTGAAAGATCTCTTGATGGAAGCAATGGCAGCAGCAAGTTGGGTTCTTTCATAACACAGTATAGCATCGTCATCCAACCATCATCATCAAATGCCAGTTGCAGAAGAGCTAGTAGCTTAGAGAGAAAAAAACCCCCATTTTTTTCTATGTAAAAGACAGAAATTTTAATTCTTTAAATTATTATTATTGATTGGTGTCAGAAGTCAAGATGGGAGTCTGTAAAATCGAGTGGTGACGTGACCAAAGATTCGGTTTTTCCTTACAACCCAAACCCAGTTTGCTGCAGAGATTTCTGGAACCCTAAATCCCAGTTCACTCAGGAAGAGTAATTAAATAAAAAGTGAAAAAGCAAGGATCTTTATTGCTTGATTTGAGGATTTAGGTGGTTAAATTGATAAAATAACTTCATATTCTGTGTGGGTTTAGCTGGTAATTCTTTTTTTACAAACCCTAAATTTTACCAAAAGAATAGTTTCTTGTTCTACTTCTAATTATAATTGCTAATTTCCTCCAAATTGATTCAGAAAGATGAGAACTTTTCTTTAGTTTCCACCCCACGTGGGTTCTTCTAATCACTTTAAAAGCTGAAAGGCCTAGAAAAAAACCCTAACTTTGATTGGCCTAGTTCCTGAAAGACAATTATGTACATGATGTTTCAACAATCGAATTGTAGTTAGGCCGAATATCTCACTAACACGATGCGATTAGACAAACACGGATCGTAACTAGTAGGCATAGATAGACACCTAGCTAAGGAAATGAAAGCCCTAATATTGACAAGTTTGCAAGTTACTGACAAGTCTTTCATTTTTTTCACCTTTACAACAATCTGTATTTCACTTTCTTCTTCATTTCCTTTCCCATTCTAATCTTTTTCTCTACCATTTCCTCTCTTTGATGTCAACAAGAACATGGCCTCACTCAAAAGAGGTTGTCTCCACACCACCTCCCCTTAGGTGACATAAGAGATTGAAATTCTTAAAAACAGAAACTGAACCTAAGAATAACAACCTAGCTAGTTCAGAGAAAAACCAAACCCATTAAGGAAACAACGAAATTTTAACAGCAAGTGAAAGATCGAGAGAATTTTTATGAAGGGATAGATGGATGGATGATCTCACTTCCAAAGGGGAATCTTACTTTTTTACACCACACTCTCTCTTATTTACAGCATTAGATCAAAGTTCTGCCATTTCCATGTCTTACCCACACGCCAGATCTATGTCATCTAAACTGGCTAAGAAAATTTTTTACCTCCCAATTCTGAGCTTAAAAAGGAAAGGGGAAGTTGAAAGAACACTACTGCAACAGAGAAAGATCATAACTGATCCATCCCTCCTATAAGTATTTGGAGGTGAAATGAAGAGCTGTAAAAAGTAAAAAACACACAAAATTTAGCTTAACAAACCCACCAGAAAATTGTAAAAAAAATATGGTAAAATTAGAGGAAATAGGGGATGAACAGCTCAAGAAACCAACAGAAATTGCAGCATAAAGATGGTAAATTT
Organism: Linum usitatissimum; assembly: GCA_030674075.2. NCBI lineage: Eukaryota > Viridiplantae > Streptophyta > Magnoliopsida > Malpighiales > Linaceae > Linum > Linum usitatissimum. Next base: position 7,580,354 of record JAUJYP020000264.1, on the reverse strand, counting down.
TGAGGGAAAATGAGAAGAAATTAGGGGAGGAACTTTTTGATTTTTCCTACTTCAAAAGCCATCAAAGATCTGGCCTTTGTAGCAATGGAAAATAAAAAAAATTCCTTGCACGCTAGAAGAGTAAAGCAAACTAACCATAGCCCCCAAATAATGAGTCCATTCAGTTGGAAAAAAGGACCCAACTTATGAAAAAAAACCTAAGAAATTAGGGTGAAAAATGAAGAGCCTAAATAAATATTCAGCCAAAAAAAATTAAGGGTGTCATTTCTTTCATAGATCAGCACTAGATTGAGCATTAAAGCACCAAACTTGGCCAGTAATTATAATAATAAAGTTACTACATGGATTGAAGATATACAAGATGGATTTCATTTTGTTTTTACCTGTTGTTAGCATACTCATAGAGGCGGCCACGGCTGGAGAAGACAATAAGAGCAATCTCAGCATCACAAAGCACAGACAATTCGTAAGCCTTCTTCAGCAGGCCATTCCTCCTCTTGCAAAAGGTCACCTGCCGATTCGTGGTGTTCTCGATCCTCTTGATCTCGATCTTCCCTCTCCCAATCTTCCTCTGTGATGGCGAATCCTCCCTCGAATCGCTCTGGTAGCCGGACATGATGAATCACTACTAACCAAAAATCAACCAAACCCATGTGTAAAGAACCAATCTGTATGAGCTAAGAAAACTAGTACAAAGCAAAACTATAGTTAGAAGCTTAAATTCCATCCACCCCGTATGTAACAAGGGTAGGGGGGTGTAAGTAATTAGTTATAAGTAGTATATAGGTTTGGGAAATGTGAAAGAGATTGGTGAAAAGAAAACCAAACTGAAAACCACCCCCAAAACAAGTGAAGCAATGAGATGGATTATGGGAAAACATGTCTCAAATGTTTAAGGTAAGTAAGGAGATTTCCATTTACCTTTTTGGAGATTAGATAAGAGCAAAGGATTTGGTTTGTGTAACTAATTTTTGAAGGATCTTTGCTCTCTTTAGCTTAAGAGGGGGAGGGAGATCAAGAGAGAAAGAGAGGTTTGAGTTTCTTTCTCTTTGTGTGTTTCTAGCAATCCCCTCTTGTGAGTAAAGAAGGAAGAGATTGGAGGATTTGGGAAGAGATGCAGAAAATGGAAGCAACGGGGAGGATGGAAAGATAAGAGAGGGAAAGAGAGTATTTATAAAGTAAAACAATGACCTTTCATCCTATTTTAATTTCCCCTCTTGATCATTATCCCTCTACCAACAATCCCCCATCCCTAATTGCAAGTAAAGATTTCCTTAATTGTAACTATTTAGTTAGATTTTTAGTGTTCTTACTTTTTCATCTTGTAGATGTGTTTTTTCCTTCAAAAATAAATATTGAATGGTGTAGGTTGAAGAACAAACTAAAGGGGGTTAGAAAGTTGGATGCTACTTACTATGTAACTCTCTCATGTACTTACAATTGGGGTTCTTCTAAGAATCAATCCCTTCTCAATGATCTAAAACCAAAGAGAAAGCAAAACCCTTGTATGAGTCTCCCTTAACAGTCATTTATGAGATTTTTCGTGTTAACGAATGGACAAGTGAGACATAAGTCGTATATGTTTGAGATAAGTCTAAGAATGTTACCCAAAATCATTTGAGATTAATTTTCTGCAACCCTGATTGAGAGGTTGGCACCCCCATGTCGTCATTTATTGCAACGAATAACAATCTCGACTCATTAACAACCTTGAAGCATCTGAACAATCGATAACTCAGACGGAATTTGATTGTCAAAACCTTGATGTAAAAAGTTGATATACACCAAACTCTAGTGGTAGAGTTGTATGCTGGTGTGATATGAAGGTATTATGTTCGAATTCAACACACCTCACAAACGGACACGTAGTCTAAAGTTTATTTACTTTATATCTTGTACTGACCGAGAGCTCTAGTCTGACAAAACAAAAAACTACCCAACTTTGGGAGTGTCCTTATGTTTATATGACATCCAACGATAGCTCTTACTTCCACAACGATCAGAGAAAGAGAAGTATATTGTTTATGTGGAATTAGGTCAATTAACCTACATCCATGATATTGATAATTGGGTTTCTTTTGTTTTTGCTCTGTTAATTGATGTCATGTTGAGTTATGACGCGTAACTGGAGTGGAGTAAGAAGGTTTTAGCTCATACGGCTAAGCGTGGATAGGGAAAGTTCTTCTCTGTAGCTACAATTCAACTAGCAATAATGAGCCGAATGAAGAAGTGGGTGGGTACAAATGGTCACTAAGTTGTCATGCAATGTTCATATTTAACAAGTAATGCAAATTGGGTTTATAACTTTCATTAGCTAACAGCTGAATTAAGTCTTCTAAAAATGCCTTTTTAGTCAACATTTATGGATTCCTAATTGAATGAGGAGAACCAAAACCCTATAAATTTTTATATTTTTGCAAGACATTGCAACCGATCAATGATTTTCCAACTTGGTTTGAACAAAAGTTAGATGCTAATAACCCAAATTAAAGGACTAGAAGAGAAATAACACTATATTAACCAGAAGTCAACCTGACATGATGAGTGAGTTGGTCATGGAACCTGTTAATAATTGTCTAAACGGAATTCAAAGAGTCAAAAGTATAATCACGATTCACATCTAAAACCTTCAAAATTAACGGATTAACATTAATAGTTATGATTTTTTTTCCATCCCTTACATGATAACCATATTGATTTATGTTGATTATTCTATATATAGTCCTCTCACTAAATGCATGTTGTAAATTAAATATGAATTCAACCACAATTTTTTACAACTTAGTGCACTATAAAAAAAGTACAACAAAGTTTAAAAGATTCACCAAACCGAATTTGAAAAGTAAAAATTTGCAGTAAAATATTAAAATTTGTAAAGCTATTTTAGGAACTTGTCAACTTAAAACTGAGATTTGGGTAAAAGTATAGACCTAATTTCAATGCTGAAAAGTAAAAACTAAAGAGGGTGAGCCTCTAATTTGGCCGATGGGCCATTGAATTCCTATTGAATATTCTTAGCTTGGTGAGTACCAAAATTGAGCAGATTTATACACATGGCATACGTATTCCAGCATCATCAACCTGTAATATAAAATCTGTGGCCAATCTCAGCATAACTCAATTTACATTTGGCGTGTTTGATGATCCGAAAATTTCAAATTCATATTCAATACATCTTTCGAAATAGATTCAAAACTTAACTACAACAACCTTATCCATTCAGCTAACATCTAAGAAACGACACACCGCATCATCATCGCAAAATAATAGTAACAAAATGACTTCCGAATCCATTCTACCACCACCGCCGAAAGTCATACAACTCTTGAAAGTAGCTCCGGCAGCCGAATCACCGGCATCCGGCGCCGTATTCTCTCTCCCGCTCAACTATCTCGACACTGCCTGGTTGTGATTCCCGCCAGTTGAATTGCTCTTTTTTTACAAACCCACTAATCCAATCATTACCGCCGATTTCTTCCACTCTGTTCTCCTCCCTAAACTGTTCCGTTCACTCTCCAAAACCCTTGCCGAGTTCCTCCCTCTCGCCGGCCATCTCCAATGGCCACCCGAATCCCCAATCCCCACCGTCGTATACACTCCAGGCGACGCTGTATCACTCACAATCGCTGAATCCGACTCGCAACATTTCGACCGTTTATCAAGCGACGAGCCTCGTAAAGCCGGAGAGTCCCGCCCTTATGTCCCTGAATTAGAAATCTCCGAGACGGAAGCTTCAGTGATATCTCTCAAGATTACTAATTTCCCCGGAAAGGGATTCTCCGTCGGGTTGATTCTACACCACGCGGTGATCGATGCGAAATCCACATCCATGTTTGCTTGGTCTTCGATTTGCAGGAATGGCGAGGGATATGATCGGCTTCCGGAAGAGCTGACTCCGTCGTTTGATCGCGCGATGGTTAAGGATCCGCTGGCTCTCGCGGCCGCATATTTGAATAAGTGGCTGGCAATTACGTCTCCGATCAATCCCCGAAGCTTAAACGTTTTCCAATCCATAGCGCCGCCGCCACCGGATCTTCTCCGAGCAACGTTCAATCTGAGTCCGGACTCGATCGGAAAGCTCAGGGATAAGATCATGAGCTACCGATCCGAGAAATGGGAGAATCGGATTAATCATCATCTGTCGTCCTTTGTGGTTACCTGCGCTTTCTTCACCGTCTGCCTGGTGAAAGCCAGAGGCGCAGGGCGGTGTATCTGGTCTGGACGGTGGATTGCCGGAGCAGGTTATTAAAATCAGTACCGGGAAACTACCTGGGGATCTGCTTGGCGATGGATTACTTGGTGGAGGAAGCTGGGAGGTTCATGGAGGAGGACGGCATAGCGGCGGTGGCGGAGAGGATTAGCGAATTGGTGAGGGTGGCGGCGGAGGTGGATTCGGAAGAGGAGGTGGAGAAGACGGCGAGGCTGAGGCGCGTGGGGCCCGAGGCGCAGGAGGTGGGGGTAGCTGGGTCCCATAGGTTGGGGTTATATGACGTGGATTCGGATTGGGAAGCCGGTGAAGATGGAAACGACGTCGGTGGAGAAAACGCGGGGGATTTCGTTGACGGAGAGTAGAGACGGAAGAGGCGGGGTGGAAGTCGGCGTCGTTTGGTTAGGCCCGAAATGGATGCTTTCGCTAACTTCTTTGTGGATGGCCTCCGTCGGTCTAGGATGTAGGGCGTTTTGAGTTCGGCCAGGATAATTTTAAGTATAATTTAATATTTAATTATGTCGGAATTATATAATTCATAATTTAGCTAATGATATTTAAAGTTTGGTTAATTTATTCAATCGTAATCAACTGGAGTATTCCACGGGAATATTTTGTGAGCAGACTTGATCCAACGACAATTACATGGCATGAACCATTTTGAGCTAAATTGGACAAGGAACATTTAAAATTCTAACTACCACAGGCAGTAAGGAAAGGGAAGCTAACTTCTACACAAATGTTCCAATTTTGTGGATATGACAAGTTTCAGTGGAGTTTAGAGAATCTGGCATATATCACTCGACCAAAACCCAACTGCCAACCCTATCTACAGCTCATACCTATAAATTTCATTGTTGAATGGCACTCTACCCTTGTTTGGTCGAAGATAAATATTAATATCTACATATGAGGTATGATTGAATTTAAACTCGATATCTCTAAATCAATAATAAAAAATACTATCAACTATTTTACTCAACGAAAACGAGTGGAAACTAATACAAAAGCTACCGACAATTTTAACATACAAATGCATGCGTTCTTATCTGTTAAACGTTTTAAATAGGCCCAATAGCTTAGTACGGCCCATTCGTTAGCTGGGATACGTACGGCCCACAATCTCCTCTCCCAGTCCAAAATAACAAACCCCCTTCATTTTCTGATTATTTGACCACATTTTGTTTCCTCTTTTTGCAATTTCAGATCCTCAACTTTTCAAAAGACTACGGTCCTTCGTATACATTCAGGGTGCAAGAAATTTCGATCCAAACCCGACATCTAATATATATTGAGATTTTGTGTAGACGTGTAAATTAACTCATTTGTATCTAAATAAGACGATATAAATTGTGAAGTTAGAGATTGAATCGAGCATTGTTTTCGTAAACTATCTGATTATTATATTATCTTCGCAAATGGGTTATTAGGTCAAACACATTTATATATGTTATGTTTTTCACATAAAGAGAGGAAAATCATCAAGCATATCCATAGGGAGGACCACAAATAATTGAAAGGGTAAATTTATTTCCCTATTGGAAAAATGGTGAAAATGGGGGCATCTCTTCTCTTCTCTCTCTTGATTCTTACAAAGAATTTGCAAGCCACTTAGCTAGAAGTTGCAAAGAATGATCAATTGGACAAGATGTAGCTCATCTTCCATCTTTCCCCACTCCACATATCCAACACTCCTGGACCACTTATTGCATGCCCACGTTAATATCGAATCGACGAAATTAGATATTTAGTGTGGTCTGATAGGTAATATTTATATTTAATTTTTGAAATCAAAATATTGGAAATGCTTTCAAATTCACTATCGAAATATTTCTGTAGTAATCCCATGATATAATCGTATGTATTAGGTACTATTTTGGTTATAATGTTCAGTGTGACATATGAGCATGTTCAATGTAATTAACTAGAGCTAGAGTTCAACTCAATTTAATTAGTTAGTTAGTTTTTATTGATGGACTATCGGCTTTCACATCAGCTAAATGTTATGAACCTACCGAGTACTAAATAAGCCAAAGTTGTAAAATTTTGTTGATAACGTTAGTGCATCTGGTTTCAAGTACACTATAATTAATCGATCGGATCAAACTGGTTTCAACTTAACCGAAAATATCAAGCCAACCCGGCCCTATCAGTTAAACTAAAAAGCTTAATGATGCAGATTAAGGCTTGAGTAAGCAAGGATCTATGTAAATATGTAATTACTGTTTAGGGTTAAGTAGTCTTTGGTTTACATATACATGAGAGAATTTTGGTGAAAGTTAATAATTTAAAGAAGAAGAAGTTTGAAAGTGAATTATGAGAGTAGTGGTGGGGGGACCTTTGAGAAGTAATGGTGCCGAAAGGTACTTGAATGCAACGTACCTAATGTTCATAAATGAAAACCCACCACCGGCCACCAATGAAAAATATGATCCCTCCAACAAATGCCACTTTTTAATATTGCGTTCCAATGGAAATTCTCAACTGAATTGAAGCAAATCATTTGTATTGATTGAAATTTATTTAGATTCGAAGCGAATATCTCAGTTTGGTCTCTAAAAACTTGACAGTGACGTCGCAATAACACGAGTTGTTAAGAGATGATTTAAATTCATTTTTATTTATTCCTAATATAGTTGGCTACAAAAGAGAGGGATGGACTAGATCACCACTATTCTGTTGATTTTTGTTCTATACAAATGGTTGAGTTACAAGTCGTCGGAACGTATACCTATGTAACGTATATTATTCCTATCGTCTTTGTGTTGGTATCTATGCATGTTCTAATATCTCTATTATTTTGATATATAGATAAGACTTTGTATGTTATTGCTCCTACCACTTTGTAACTATTCACGAATTATTTATTAGTCTAATTAGATCTTTTGCATCGTATGAGAAATGAAATTTGTCCACTATTAAATACATTGGAAATGAGATAATTAGGGTTTCCTTTAATTACTTAATTTCAAGAGCACACAATGTCGCATTATACGTTGCTTTGCCTTTTTGAGGAACAAACTAGTGATTTGAAGGAGATTATAACCCAATATCCCCCCTCCTTGATAGACAAGAATCCAACTTATTGGTCTCGTAAGTAACCAGCCAGACCACTAACCAATTGATTAGTTAGTTGCTCAATGTTCACACCTTTTAACCAACCTTGAAAGCTTCAAGGTGTTATTGGCCATCTTATAAATAATGCATCCCGCCATCAGCATAACGTCATAATTTTCTTTACAAGATATTGTCTGCTTTTGATCATAATTTTCATTAATGTTAAATAATTTATTTAATGACTACAATTCGACTTGATAATATACAAAATTTTCATTCACACAATGGTGTATCGATAAATTATTTTTGATAAAGTATTGCAAACCAATATTTGACACTATTTATTATGTGTTATATACTCGAAATTGAGGATTCTCACCTCCAAAAATAGCTTACTGAGCGAAATTTATCGCCACATCTTAATAGTTATGACATAGCTCTTCTACTTTTAATGTGAGAATACCCTAAAATGAACTAGGTTGTTATAGTAAAGTTAAAATTATATAAAGCAAAAACATATTTTATTATCAAGTAAGGGAGATTTTTCCTTTTTAATTTAACTTGGTTGGATTCATTTAGTTAGGTCTCAACATAATCATATTAAATCAAATTAAATATTAATTAAAGAAGTTAATTTATTTTGAATCAGTGAAGTATGAGTATCAAATTAGCATCCACTCATGTAATTAATTAAGCTTACAGGAAATATATTATTACCAAGTTAGCTCGAAGCAAGTTTGCGATGGACTCGTAATCATCGGCTGCTTTCTCATCTTCACGTCTTTAAGTTAATGTAGCTAACTCTGATGCTCATTAAACCCTCCTCCTCCAGTACTGTCCTCAGTGAAAGGTTTTCAACAAACAAACACAACTCAATTTTCAAGTGTTTGACGGTTTTCGGAAGTTCAATGTGTGATCTACTTCTTCATCTTTAATACACAGTGACAAAATTTTCCGTGAATTAGCAGGTGCATGATTATATATATCAACAGATTTCTAATTTTTTTCAAAATGCTTGTAAGAAGTTAGCCAATTTGAAAACGTTCAAGACTAAACATTACATCATTACCGTGCAGTCTCAGAAAAAAGTGTTTTTTTAAAAAAACTTCATTTGGTTATTATTTGGAGGGGTTAACATGATGAAACTTGAATTTTTAGCCATTTCCAACATGCATGTCAAGTATTAGTCGATTTGAAAATTTTCAATTTTCGTGTGTTAAACAATTTTAAAATGAAAATTTTCAAAATTTCAAATCGACAAATATTTGACTTACATATTGGAAATGACTAAAAAATCAAGTTTCATTATAGTAACCCTTATAAAAAATGAAGTTGAACTTGGCTTACATTTCAATGAGATAGATGCATGTGAAGTGAGCCAATTCAATATTATATTGACCCATGATGAAGAAATAGTACATCTCTCAAAGATCTAGTGTGACTCACTTTTATTATTTCATTTGGAGACCTTTGTGCAATGCTTGCACATAGGAACAAGGCAGCCCAAGTTCCTTGCTGGTTTCAAACTTTCTGTATCGGGGAAATCCATTTTCATCTTTGGTACCACTTTTTATTGATCATCAGGTATCCATACACATCTTCAATGGTCCCCCATCTCTCACTTTCCTTGGACACACCCTTTCATTATTACGTTTTTCAACACGGGACATCAAGATAGAAGGAACATAATAAAATTTAACATTTTCATCCCTAACCCGCCAAATCAATCTTTATACGACCCAAAAGATATATAAACATCGTTTTCTCACCATGATATGGGCATTTTTGTCTTCGAGTACTACATCAACGCTTGATATAGAGTACACCAAAGAAAAAAGACCTAACTTTGCATCCATTTCAATGTCCACCTATAAATTAAACCCCTAAAAATAAAGGCATCAAACACGGTTGCAAAAACAACGATATTCGAGAGTAAAAAGGATCGACTATACCGGAATATAGAATAACAATCTCATGGATAGTAGCTCTGTCTAAAATCTTATGGAACCATCATCCATGGAGTATATATATGTTTGTTACTCACATTAAATGCAAACTTGGCAAACTGAATAAAGGTTGTATAAAAGGTAGCCGGTCAAATTAGCAAAACTATGAAAGCTTTTATGAAGCATGCAATGATGATGAACTAAAAGAAAACCAAGTGGATGTCTTTGATCCCAATAATAGAATTAGTATGTTCGGAGATCCTGAAAAAAGTTCAAATTTAAAACGAATGTTAAAGCATACCAGGAAAAAGAGTGCATGAATTTCAATGTCAACAATTTTACATCAAATTTTAACCATCTTAAACTAAAAACCATGTGTGTGCGGTTGCCTGCGCTGGCTCACCGCTGGTTCCGCCGCTGCTTGATCCCATTAGGCAGGGGAAGTAATTTGTGGAGAGTTGCAAACGCACATTGTAAAAACCCTAGCTAGCATTTTATATTGATGTTGCATAGCCAATTGTACCTCCATGAATCATCAACAAACGAGAATAGGCAATTAATTGGACTCTGTTCATCTTGGCCCTACCTACACAGATTATCATACACAAAAACCATGAATAGCTAGCCCCCCCAATCAAGCTCCGCTCTGAATTTTCAGGCTCCACCATGAAAGAACAATGAATGATGAATGAATATGATAGCATTGCATGCCCATTTGCCATTATGATCAACTTCAGCAGTGAAAATAAACCCTTTTTAACTTTGTACCAGACATTGCCTGCCCCTGCCCATCTTCTGTTTCGAAACCTCTAATCAATGGCGTTGCTGGTAATGATGCACCTTATAATTGGTGTTTTCAGTCTCTCATCCTCACGACTATTTAGTATGTTGGACGCCTCTATTTTGAATGCGAGCAGTCTTAGGGTCCATACAACTTCGTTCAATCGTTGTTCAAGCTTCGGTGCCATCTCCACTCGTCGTTTGTTTCCTGAAAAAAAATACAACCGACGTAAAACGACACACTGAATTGTGACGAAATGTTTAGGAAACATGGAACTAAGAACACCAATGTTTAGGTAAAATTTTCGATCTCCACCAACTAACTAATTAGAAGGTGTGATTCAATAGTGGAAGTTAAGTGATTCACAAATCTAGTTGAACAATTGGTGAAAAGTTGCTAACTTCACTTTCCAGATCTAGCCTGTGAGAGTGTTCTTGTCATTTTGCAGATAGCTATTCCACCACCCCAAAACATAATTATAGTTCTGTTGATTCAACAAATGACTTGAAGTCCTGTAACTGATATCTTGCAGTTGTATTTCTTCTCTCACAAAGTAGCTCATGTTCTATACTGCTGAAAGGAAAGTAGAAGAAGTTCTGAACTAGTCATTGTCTCTGCACACACAGGAGCTTCCTCTGTTCCATTTCCTAATTTAGAACCCATCTTTCTGAGGTAAGAAAGAACACATATGGGGAAAGCTTGTCCTCCAAAGTTACTTCCTTGTCTCAACTTGCACAATGAAGCTGTAGTTCTTACTGTTAGACATGATGATCATGATAAGAATGCACGAACAAAACACATGATTTAACGTGGTTTCCGGCCGTAAGGTCGACTAGTCCACGTGAAAGAAGGAGAGGTCTTATTATCAAGGAGAGGAGAAGACGAGAAGAAGGTCACAGTACGAAGGGGGGTGGCCGTCCTATACATATAGAGAATACTAACGCCAAGGGTAATAATCAAGTAATTGTACAATCGCGGTACATGCCCTAATACTCGAGAAGGGCTTAGCCATTAACACTTACTACTATTTTATGAATACGGATCAACAATGACAAATAAGAGGTGGGCGAACTTAGCCCACCGCCTAAAATCTCCGAAACATAAAATGACGAAATTTTATGTCAAGTTTGCAAACTTTTAAAGTTTTTGCCTTTAGTGTTATTATCAAACCAGTGATATATCAAAACACGACTTATCAACAATGATATGATTGCACAAACACCTGATTTTACCCTTACTTATCATCTCTCTATCTACAAAAATCTAATGAATCATTATGTTTCTGGTTTTCCATGACAAGTGTCAACAACCCATTAGAGAGATTAGGGTTTGGAGGTTTCCCCCAACCCTAAATGGTGAAACTTAGGGACCAATATATTTCTTTCACAAAGTCAGATCAAAGATGGCAAGCTAGTAAGGTGCAGTGGAGTTACCAATCATCAAAGCATGGGGTTTGGTTTTCACAAAAAGTAGCTTTTTTCACTTAACCACTAGTAAACACTCTTGGTTCCACTTTCATTGGTAAAGTAGTAGCTAGCACAATCTCAAAGCTCTTAAGATGATGATAACACTTGCCATCAAACTAACCCTTTATAATCTTTTTTCCCCATAGAATAAAGTTTACATCTTTTCTTCAAACTTTTTGGCCCACTACCATTGGAACTAGGACTAGTCACATCTTTGAGAGTTGGAGAAAAGTTTTAAGAGTGAAGAAAACTCAAACTTCCTTTACCCATGCATTACCAACAACATTAACCCAAAAAAAATGCATTACCAACATCATTATGATTGATTGCTAAAGACCCATTCTCAATTTGATTTTCTATACAACACAAATGGCATCATTCGATACATCTTTCGCAATTACAAAATAAAAAGGGAAATAAATTTGATTTTCTATACAACACAAATGACATCATTCGGTACACCTCTCGCAATTACAAGATAAAAAGGGAAATAAACGGATTCGAACTCAATACTTCTGAATCACCAACACACAACGATACCAACTGAGCTACTCCACCATGACTCGAAACTCGTGGAAACACGAACAAATACAATAGTTGTATGGTGGGTGGGGATGGTTAATCAGTCCATGTGAAATACATAGCAATGAATTGTCACTTTCCAATTGAAAGTTCTATATAGGGTCCTATTGTGTTTTATCTTTTCCTCTGCAGTTCAAGGCCACCAGATGTACAGATATCTTTATACATAAATGACAAGTTGTGCATCCTCTTTCCAACTCAGGCCAACATCTCACATGCATTCTTTCCCCTAAAATGATACACATCCATCAAGAATACGAAAACACACCAAAGAATTACAGGAAATGGCATCTGAAGGGCTAATCTGATCTTTTCAGCAACACCAGGCTAACACCTGCAGTAAGATCATCACCAGCATCATCATCATCAAGTCCTGACCTTTTATGCTATCAGAAACAGCCCAATATCTGTAATCAAATCATAAAAGTAGGAGACTCTGTTTATGTTTGCAATTGATATGCCTACTGCCAGGAATGTTCAATTAGAATTACACAAAGGTCAAGAAGAAGAATGCTGTACTCTGAATCAATAACAAAACTTTGACCACTAAGCAAAAAAAGAGAGCCGATGCAGACGAGATAATGGAAGCTAAACAAACCCCTATAACGAATTGCTATTCACACATGGCTGGTAGAACGAGAACGAGAAGATTGACTGTTCCCACTTAAACTCTGGTCTTTCTTCAACAAGGCGTCCCAAGTTGGGAAACATTTGAAGGGGCTAACTTGTAGCAGGTTTTGTAGGAGAGAAAGAAAATGCATTAGTCCTGCAGTTGTGTCTAGCCTCGCGTTTATGACACACTAGACAGAGACATCAGTTCATGACTAATGGCGTTGTAGGGTCTGAGTTATCAACAGGAAGGGATCATGTATGAAGATTAACAGGAAGGGATCATGTTGAAAGTTACCAAAAGTTCATCTTGAAATTGCACAAATGAGCAAGCAAATCATGAAAGAAAACACCAAAACAGATTGAGAGAGAGAGAGAGATAGAGAGAGACTAACCTTCCAACGTCTCTTGTAACCGAGTCGGTTGTAAATGGATTCAAGTATTGGCAGTATTTGCCTGAAAGTTGGTCGTTGAGCTGGATTTTCATGCCAGCACTTCTCAATCAACCTGTTGCAGAGGACAGAGGACAACAATTAAGGCTTTCCACTTAAGTGACTTCACTTGATAAGATACAAAGTTAACTTTTTCCCAGTTAAAAGGACTAAGATCTGAGGTACTCTAATGTCTTCAATGTACTACCTATAATACCACCAAAACCCTCAAGCTTCAGGGTTGTCCAACAAGTTATATGCCTATACACTTATACACAAGTGACAAAATCAGACAACTTACTCTTTAAGACCATATGCGTAATACTTTGGCGGAGCTTTAAAAGGTGGACGCTCAGTTCCAGCGTAGGCTTTAAGAACCTCGGGGTCTTGCTTGTTGCAAAATGGTGGGTAGCCTTCAATCATCTGCAATATACAGCAAAAACAGCAAACATTGAGCACTAGAAAGGCAAACAGATGTCAGACCCAAATTGAGCACTAGAAAGGCAAGTACTTGCCTCTTGTAGTATCAAAGCAAAGGAAAAGACATCCACTTTCGTATCATATTCTTCATTTCTGAAAACCTCCGGGGCCATATAACGACCTGTCAATAAAAAAATAGATCCTTTCATGAATCTACAGCATAAAAGGATTGGATATTGCGACTCATAAGTCAGCAAACAGATGTTTTGACAGTCGGCAATACTTACAAGAAGTCTCCTGGCATGTTAGAGGCTTGTTATCTTTCACTGTAAGCAACTTGCTAACTCCAAAGTCAGCGACTTTGAGATGCCCAGAGTCATCCCGCAATATATTTCTGTTACCTTGCTCATAAAGCAACATGAAAATGTGCTGGCAGTTTCAGAATTTTTTTTCGAGGAAGCCAATGAATTTTAACAAGACTTCAATTCACGGCTCAGCATAGCAATATCAACATGCTCAAATAAAATCCAAGTGACGAAACTTACGAAGGCTCAAGATCCCTGTGGATTATCGCTGCTCGTGTGTTATCGTGTAGGTAATTCATTCCCCTGCAGTATTTGGAATTATGTCAATACTAGCCAGAAACCATGCCCATCAAAAACATAAAATTTCGAGTTTAGATTGACAAAGAGCTACTGACCTTGCAATATCAAGAGCAAATTTCACAGCAATCCCTGGTCTCAGTGGGCCTTTTCGTTTAAGATACTCCCGGAGATCTCCCTGAAACAATATCGAACAAGTCAGTCCCTGGATATCTTTTCGTTCAGTCACGCATATGCAAGTTTTCACGTCCTGGCAGAATACAGAAGTCAATTGGACATTTGCACTCAATCAAAATCCAAAAGAGTCCATCTCTATCAAGGAAAACGTTGAAACAACCAAAAAAACCCTATGAAAAAGCAATCAAACACAAAGACAAAATATCATCAGCAACATCTTTTGAAACGAACAATTATATTCATGTGAACAGTTACAAGTCTCTGTCTGCACTATAAAGATGTATATCTTGCCTAGTACCACGTAGAGAAGAATGCTACAAAGCAACAGTGACTTGACAAATGGAAGGAGAAGACAAACCTTCGGTAGATATTCTGTCACAATCATCATCGGGCTACTTTGAGTAACAGCACCCAAAAATTGGACCACATTTGGGTGTCTTATCTTCTGAAGCAGATCAAGCTCATCTCTGAATGCCTTTCTGTAACAACAAGCTGCTTTATTTGAGAAACAAATATAAGCTCGCAAAGATGTTCATAGCAAAAGGAATAAAGCCAGGCCACCAATAACTCACACTTTCTCCTCATCAGATAGCACTTCCTCCCCAAGCATTTTAACAGCAACTTGAATACCACGCCATGATGCTAAACGGTAAGTTCCCTGCACGGTAATAAAAAAACAATCATTAACTGAGTCTTTTGATTACCATGTCAAAGTTCCTCTCCTGAATTTTCTGATCACAGGCATGTCTTATCGCTAAGGAGGTAATCGGCAATCACATTAAAGGAACAAGCAAGTCGCAATGAACTTCTCCCAAATGGCTGCACAGCACTTTTTGGTCGATCACGGTTCAATTATCTGTCATCCTTCTTAAGTTCTTACCAATTCATTGTATTCCAAGAACAAGTGTTCTAACAGCTACAAAACTCAGCTCACAAGTCACAACCTTTGCTAGCAACTAAGGATCTGAAAACTCAACCTAAACTCAAACTAAGGTATCTGAAAAGATCAAACAACATAAGAAGCCAGGAGATATCAACTCCATAAAGGGCAATTACCTTAGTTATCTGCACGCTGTTAGTCAAATCAAGCTCAGCAGGATCAATCTCATATTCCGGAACCTCACGTGCATGATTGACATGCATTGGAGCCATCTAAATGATTAAAAACACACGTCAATCGACTAGTTCAGACTTCAGACTACTGAACCAATTCTCTACTAATAGAAATAAGCAACTAAAAAAGCAATACCAGAGGCTTCGCACCACGCTTCTCCAAAAGCTTGATCACATTATTGTTCTTGTAGTATATGGCATCTGCAAGAGGCTGTTTAAGCAACAAAGCCACAAACATTGCATTGTTCAGTCACAAAGGGCACAGCAAAAGAAGCATGGAAAACTCAATTTGAAGCACTCATTGTAATCTAACTAGAGAAATCTCCTGCCTGCACACCAATGAAGGGATTTCCAATTGTTCTACAATGACGAAATCCTATGTAAATTTGTAAAAATTGAAGCTTTCGCCCCGGACGTTTTCGAATTTCGCCCACTGTATATTTTAAAAGTCGGCTCAAGGTCTCACACCATTCTAATTCTGCTATTGCTACACACAGTCAATGAACAAGCGAAAATGCTAGCAGTAGGAAGAAAGGTTCAATCTTTACCGTGCTCCCCCAACGATCCTTGACGTCAACTTCGGCACCTTTGTCGAGCAAGAACGAAGTGACGTCTGTCAAACCTTGGCAAGCAGCAATGTGAAGCGCAGTCCGGTTATCAATATCCCTGAAATTGATGTCAATACCCGAATCCAGCAGCTCCTGGATACCATCAATATTCCCTTCGTTAGCTGCGTACATTAACCGGACACCCGGATCAATCCCTTCCATCGCTTCCTCAAACGAACCAGACCCGTCAACCTCCCGATCCGGAGCCAAAGACGACTGCTTCCCTAGTGTGAACCTCACCGGATTCTTCGCCTCCATTGGTGGAATAATCAACCACTGGAAATTCAAATCCGAACCCAGTTCTTGAAACGGACGAAAAGTTTGGTTTTGTTTCCCTTGACTTGATTCTCAAGTCGTTTCCCTAGCAAGAACGAATCTTTGCCGGCAGCTAAGCTATGTGATGAGCTGGAAGAAACACCTTCGTTTATGCTAATTTCAGAAAACCTAAGAAAGATCTCTCGGGGAGATATTTACTGAAAAGGGATTTAGATTAGATTTTTGAAAAGACAGAGAAGAAATCGGAAGAGAAAGATTGATGATTCTTTATACGTTTTTTATAGCAGAATTTGATTCTCAACGTTTTTTCTTCTTCCTCAGTGGCAATGGTTGACAAGTCATAGCCGAGAAGGTGTGGCACACGCGTCGAAGAGGGAGGGTGAGCTGGAGCGTGTGTGGTGTCTTTGTCGGACGCGGGAAAAGAGGCAAGAAAAGGCAGTTGGAGTGACGTTATACTCGAGGTTACGGCGTCGTTTAGCTAGGATACGACGAAGGAAAAGTTACAGTGGGGGTGTTTGCGAGATGTTTTCGCTTCTTAACCAGAAATCACATGAGGATTGATGTTTGTTTTTGGGAAAAGCTTGTGGAGATTTCAAAAGTGCTTTCTTTTTACCTTCTGAATTAATCGGTTGAGTTGAATTTGAAATAGAATTAACATAATTTGATCATGTATCATGTTGAAGATTAAATTTGATATTTTGATTGAAAAAGGTGATAATTTTGTCGATCGATAATTGTTTTGATGTGTGACAATAGAACATAAGTTTGATTATATTAAATTTTTATAGCTTAATAATGTTAATTTTGTATTAACCTTTGGATGATAACAGTGGAACACGAGGTCGCATCTAAAAAAGAATTAAATTACTAAGTCTCATTTAAAAAAAATTGACTTTATTTTGAGAAAATATCATAACATACCGCAAGTATGTTTATAATGATAAATAAAGAATAAGTTTAAAAATCTTTACCACAAATAAACATTTATGATGAAATTAGAGAGATAACCACTCTTAAAAATAACTTACTATGAGTCAAATTTTATAATGATGAGATGATGCTATTAAGATGAAGAGAAACTATATAACAAAGACTCAAGCTTGAAACTATACAAAAATAAAACCCTTATGTTAGAGTTTGGTATTTTAGTTGCTTTGACAATGATTCCTACAGATAATATAAATTAAAATTAATAATTTGAGTTATTAGAATATAATGATTCATAATAATAATTTGATTTTTTGTGCTCGGATTAATATATCTCCTTCCATAATAACATGTTGAAGTTCATTCTCATCTTTCTGAGACATTATAAATCAAGTTGGTGAATTCTATGTAATAGTAAATATTCACATGTTCAATTCGTGTTCCATTACTTAAAGCTCCACAATAGACTAATGATATCATAAAATTCAACGGGTGGTGGTTGTTTAAAATAACGAGCCACCAATTAGGGTTCTTGCAAGTGGCAAGTGTAATCATTAAGCAAAGTAGCAACTTACACCATTAAAACAGAGATAGAAAATGACGGTGAATTATAAGAAGAGTGGAACTCGATTAATTAAATGATTTACTCAGGACATTTCCTGTAGTTGGAGGAATAATGACAGAGAGACAACGTTAACCCCAACCCAGTTGTTGAACAGGTTCAATGTTTCGAAAATGTCAAAACCTGAAGTGCAGGAAAATTCCTCAGGCCACGCTCTCGGATAAAAGAGCCGAAATGGGAAGAACGTGTCGTTGCAATTCGCCAAAGTCTGCCGTCAAGGTTCACCTTTTTGCAGTAGTCGGTCTGTAGTCAGTACACACGGGAATCCCGCCCTTCTATTTTGTTTCACATGAAGCCTCACGTTCTTTCCACTTCCAACGAAAGAACATCCGCCACATGTCGATATCTGGGTTGCAGTGCTGCACGTGCTCGAAACAAGAAGAGATCTTCTATGTTCGATCCGTGTATTTGATCCGAGTTAAGTCATTAACCATCACGAGGACCAGGGTTGTCGACGTGACAAATTGTTTGTGAATAGCTTGTCTTTCGGTTTGAAAATTTTTTTTTTACTCGATTTTATTTTAAATGAACCAAAATGTAGTCCAGGTTTATTATTCAACTCGATAAGTTTTTAAGCTGACTCAAGTTTGAGCCGGAGAGCCAATTCAAATATTAGCTCAAATGTATAGCTTGTTAGTAGACTCAATAATACATCATAAGTTTGCCGGAAAATATCATTTACAAAAAGTCATGTGTAGTAATTTGTGATTGTGCTGATAAAAATACATGAAACGCATTGTCTAGGGAAACTCGTAAATTTCAAGATAGCTTGTTTTAGTTTTTGATTCGTCGATGTTTTATAATATACAAACTTCAAATTCAATTCAAATTGCACTCATTGAAAGGAGTTAGTTGTACTAGTTTGTGGTGAGGGTGTACTCTGAGATCTTCTCCCATGACTTGAGAGAGTTGTCTCCGGTATCCATCTTCCACAGCTCCAGACGACTGATCGGAAAGCTATTGATGGTTTCGTCGAGCTGGACCACCTTCTCTTGCGCCTTCTTCTTCTCTTCGTCGCTCAGATCACCGTACAGAAGACTTAGATGAGGCATGTAAGCTGCAGCATTTCAACACAACATCATACTTTGAAGATTACCAGTCTAATAATTTCAAAACCATCACAACAAAGTTTCTACTATCTTAGTCTCATTAGAACAAACTCTTATGAACATTCAGAACTTTCTCAAGCAAAAAGGCAGAGTCGATAAAACAAACTTACGAGAGGAATTCTTGTACCCAAAATGCTCGGAGCAGAGTGAGCTAGCTTCCACAACCTGAAAACGTACATAAGCAGCGGAGAAAAGTGAAGCAAATGCGAATTGTTGTTCTAATTGAAGGTAATCAGAAGGAAAATTTGTGATCGAGATTATTAGGTGAAATTGAAGATGCGAGAGAGATGATATCTGAAACCTCGGCGGTGGGATGGAGGAGCAAATAGACGCACTGGTAGAAGAAAGGTCCGGCGGTGGCGAGATCGACGGTCGCGGTATAGGGCTTGAGACGTTGACAAGCGGATTTGAACTTGCTGAGAGCGTCCTGCTCGGTCAACGATATGGCGCCGACGACGGTGACATGGGGTTGGAACTCCGGACCGCCGAATTCGGATCTCAAACCGTCCATCAGCTTCTTGAGCTGAGACCTGACGTTTTCCGGAGGGGCAGCCCATACGGAGTAGACTTGCTTGCTCTCGTCGCCGGGGGATTCCATTATCGGTACGGAGGGGAGAGGACGGGTGGGAAGTTCTGAGAGTTTCCGACGATCATCTCTGACTTGAATTTTCAAATTTGGGGGTCAACTCTTGATGGATAACACGTGGCGAGCCGCACGTGCTGGAGAGTATATGCTAGAGTTTGTACTGTCCAGTCTCCATCCACTTTCATGGGCCCAAATTGACGGGGTCAGCCTGCATGGGTTTCTATTTTGAGGATCCAATTCATGGGCCCAGATTGCAGGGGACAGCCTACATGGCATGGGTGTAGTTGTTTTTTAAAACCTTGTGGCACCTAATTTTCATCCACAAATATAATTAATGTGTTCTCATACACATCAATCAAGTATATCAGACTAGTAGGCTAGAAATAGATTAGAAATAAAAAAATTATATACAACCTAATGATATCTCATACTCAATGTTAACAAAATAATTAGCAACATAATTGTCTTCTCTTTTTGTTGAATAGACAAGTAAAATTCAGAATTAATCATTTAAGGATCCAAATGCGAGGGTCAACAATTCCAAAAAGGCAGAACATGGCATCTATGGTGGCCATGTTATTTGTTAGAAAAGCATGTAAAGCAGTAAGTTCAACACCAATTTACTATAAGTCTAGTTTATGGGTGAGAGGTTACACTCGGAGATCTTCTCCCATGATTTGCGAGATTGGTCGGCAGGATCGGTCTTCCACAGCTCCAACCGAGTCATCTCGAAGCTCAAGTTTTCGATGTTGTCGTCGAGTTCGATAGCCTTATCTCGAGCGGCCTTCTTCTTCTCTTCGTCGGTCAGATCACCGTATGCCAGACTCATATGAGGCATGTAAGCTGCAACAAGCATTTCATCATACTGTATCAGCACTCGATACATAAATATAACACAATCATTGCATCTCAATAGCTTAAATTTTTGGTTGAAATCTCATTAACTCATAGAATTATTCAGAATTTCAAGCATAGTAACACACTCACCAGTGGATCTATGGTACCCGAAATACCCAGAGCAGCGAGAGCTAACGTCCACAACCTGACAATGGAAACCCATCGGTAGAAAAGTGGGAACTTAATCGTAAATCAGAATTCAAAAGACAAAATTTTAACTGAATGCAAACAGAGATTGAAAATATGAAAACCTCGGGGGTAGGACGGAGGAGCAAATAGAGGCAATGGGTCTTGGGGGAGACGCAATCGACGGCGGCGGTATAAGCCTTGACGCCGTCACAAGCGGATCTGAACTTGCTGACGGCATCTTGCTCCGTCAGCGATGTTGCCCCCATAACGGTGACGTGGGGCTGGGCCGCCGTGCCGCGGTATTCCGATCTGAGGCCGTCCATGAGCTTGTTCAGCCGATCCTTGACGTCGTCAGGTGGGACCGCCCACACGGAGTAGAAGTTCTTCTTATCGTCACCGGCGGCGGCGGCTTCCATTGATAGAGTCACTGGCGGCGGGAGGGATTTTGATTTGGTGGGGTTTGATTGTTGCTGTTGCTTTGTGCTGTGATTTTGGCCAAGATGTAGACCATCGACATAAAACGGTAATTGACTGGTCGTCTACTACATTTTCCGGTGGGCGGATCGGAAGTCAACCCTCATAGTCAAGGAACTACAGCGACTGACAATGTCCGGCGGAGGTGGGGGTGAATAAAATATCTCATCTAACTATCAGAATATTAATATCATGAGATATACAAAACACTGTTGTTTTGCGAGAAGACTAAGACTAAATTAGTCGATTACAAACTTGTTTGATTCGAACTCAAACAAAATCTCGATTCATAAATGTTGATTTTTTATATATTTCGAGCTCATTCTTGAAGGCAAGAAACACTATTATTAAGGAATGAAGGTACCTTGAGAAGCAAGCAACTAACCGAGGAAGCTACAACAAATCAATCAACCAAAATTATGACCCCTCTCAAAATGTACACAAAGAACAAAAGAACTGTGCAAAGAATTGCCCGTGGGACTTTGCTTACATCGTGGAACCTATCTCCCCACCAAAATGGGAACACAACTGATCAGATCCTAAAACTAAAACACAGAGATAATGGAAGCTAAGATTAATAGTTCAACAATGAATACTTGGCGCGCAAGACAATTTTCCCCTTGTCTACACCGAGCTTAGCTCCCGTTACCAACCAATGCCCCGGTATATCCTGTGCCCCCCTCGACATCTCACTCATATCAACGATCTTGATTAGCTTCCCTACTTGGCTCGAACCGTCTCTCTCACTCGTCGAACCTCCTGAAGATGAGGACCCTGATGACGAGGATGATGATTGTACGCTAGGGGTTGAAGGACTGTGGTCCCATACCGAACGCCTAATAGTGCATCCGGGGACTTTGGAGAAGAGGAGCTTGAGGTGTAGGACGTTCTTGGCACCGAATTCCCACACGCCAAGTTGAGCTCCCGTGACAATGTGGACCCCAGATAGGTCTCCGATGGATGTCTCGGTGTACTCGATCGGAGCTGTGCTGACATGGGAGAAGTTCTTCCACTTTATGGGCTCAAACCAACGACTGTCTTGCTCCTCGGGACCATGCCATTTGGGCGCGCCTATGGCCATGTGCGTGTCCCAATGTGGCTGTAGGATTTTGGGCAGTGACACTAAATGCTGTAAATGAATAGCTAGCCTGTTTTGCTTGATACCTTCTAAGCTTAGTCTAAGCCCAGTAACTGGTTTACGCCCTACTGTTACCTGCAAAGAGAGTTACAAGGCATATTTTACTATCCATAATTCCATCCTCCTTCAAAGCACAATTCCATGTAACAGCATCAAGGGGTTGAGCTTGCTGTCCCTTTTCGGTGCATTTCTCAATCTAAAGATTCGATCTTTTGCCCTTTTTGGTGCATTTCTCAAGCTAAAGATTCGATCTTTTGTAAATGTGAGTGAGTAACATACCTGATCTGGACTGATATACAGCTTCGGACCCATTAAGCTGAACTGAAGGGATTTACAAACAGGTTCTTTCCTTTGGAGGCTATTCTGTTCTGGAGCCCAAACTTGCGCAATCTGGAAATCCAAGAAGTACTGCAGATCTTCGATCGGTGGCTTATCTATTCAAAGTACATCAAATTTTCGAAAGATTAGTTCTTTTTTCGTCCCAGAATATCTGGTTAATAAGGAGTTTGTTTCTGTTGTGTGTTAAAGCAAAACTCACATTCTAAGTACAAGTCGCTTGCACGGCTTAAGTGCTTAATTCCGGGCACTCCTTCAAGCAAGGACACTATAGGTGTAAATGTCATGTTAATCACATCGGGAGCCAATTGAACCGTGTCTGCCCATTTCGCGTGGCTCTGCTCGAGATCGTCGCCCCCTCTTCGTCTATAAATGACTGTTACATCCTACATCATGAAATTTTTAGCTTCTCTCAGAACCTAGAACAGGCAGCAACAACCCAAGAATCTATAATGGAACCAAATTCGTCAAAAAACCAAAGTACAGATGTGATAATAACCTTGTCCTTATAATTTAGGGGGGCAGATGTAGTCGAACTTTCTTGGAACCGCTGATCCGCGATGTCCTTCACATACGTTTCAATGTCGGTCACTGTCAAAGGTGATGACTGATGCTGCCTGATGTAAACCACATCTCTTCCACCAATTGTTGCAGATGTAACAATGTGGGTACCATAACTTTCAATGAAGCTATCAAAATGAAGACACACAGAACAGTATTAATCAATCTACCCTCTAATCCTACATTAATTTCGACGAGTACTGTTGAAAGAACCCTACAAAATAAATCTCACCTTGCAAGGGATGCAGGATCCCATGAATAAGGAACAGCTTTTTTCACCTCCTCTTGCAAAACCAAATTCACCTTTGCTAGTTGGACCTTATATAGTGGGATGAAATGCCCAACCATTGCAAGTGATTTCGTTGCTGCAGCATCAACTCGCCACGAACCAGTGAAATTAAACATGGCATTAAAGCTTCCAAGTGGTATCTTTCCAGATATCCCAGATTTCTCATTGAACTGCTCTGCCATCTGCAAATCCCACCCATTCAACATCACAAGACACAAAGATGGTTGCTTTAACACAAACAAAGACAGATGATGTAATCCAGATATAGATAATTTCTAGGTAGCAGATTATTCAAACATCCAACAAAATTTGATTCAACCATCCAAGAGGCAACCACCACCAAATCAAACAAAACTATGTACAAATTATCAGCAAATACACAAATTGGGGGAAAAAGAAAGGAACTTTGGGAGGGGAAAAGAAGAGAATCTGACCTCATGGAAGCTGCAAACAGGAATCCTCTCAATGCTTCTCTTCCCCTTAGAGCACTCAATATCAACAGATGCATCAGGGACAACAACCTCATCCCCATCACCACCACCACCTGCAATGAGATTCCTGGTATTCTCCTCATCGATCGGAACCAACCTCGCCCCAGAAGCTCCTTTGCAGTAGAGCAGCCTTATGTCAGATGTGACATCGAATCCCCTACCTAAAGCTTGGATTGAGTTCTGAAGGGTAGTCTTCAATGCATCAGAGCTCAAGCTCATCTTCCTTCCTTGCCTTCCTTCGATTTCTTCTCCTCCTTGTTTTCCCCTTTAGCTTTTTTGACATAAACAATGGTTTCTGGTTCTGGTCTGGCTACGGCCTTTTGGCTTTTGGGGGTTTTGGATTCTTCCGGCTGTGATTAATATATGGAAGTTAGCATCTTTCTGATTTTTCCATTTCTTTTTTGCCCAAGTTTTGACTTTTTTTCTGTGTGGAGGGAGGGATCACTGTAGGCAAAGTATGAAAATTTGTGAAGGGTTTATTTGTTGGTTGTTTGATGTTGGTGTTGACCAGGAAGGGCCTCTCAAATCTCAATCAAAACCTCAAAAGCGCGTCTAGTTCCTCTCTGTGTGTGTAATGGGGAAGATTCTGGGTTGACTGGTCTCTTCTTTTCTTTCTTAAGAACATTATCTCCTCACATTTTGATCCCCACTTTTCACTTTTGTTGCTTGGAAATTTAACGAGGGAATTCTGAAATTTAGTACTTGATATCGATGTTTTAAGGTGAGTATTTTGAAGAAAAGTTGAGTAACATGGGGATATTTACGTTAAGAAAACACAATCTTTCAAGTTATCTTTCAATGATCGTTGTAACTATACACAATTCATCCATGTTTGGTTGGTGACAACGGTTCGTGTTTATGGATAGGTATAATATTTCCACCCTCTAGTGTACTAGTTTAGAGGTGGACCGCTAATGAAAATCGGCACCTCTACATATAGTGAGCTGTCTTCAACTTAAATATCTCCACTAGACGAACTACACAAAGAGATTTAATTTTTGAAATAATGAGAAACGATGAATTGTAATGTTCTAAGAGAATCTTAAAATGCTCAATTAGAGTGATCCGAGGATCGTTGAGAGAGCAGCTGATGCGGATTTGAGGCTAGACACACTACGATCCGTTCTAGATGGGATGACGCACGCCCATGTCGATTGGTTTTCGTTCGGTACACCTGACTTCGATGGTGAGGCTCGGTGGTCCATGAATAGTGGAGGCATACATGCATTCGACTACGTTAAGCCCCACTAGCCCAGCTATGTGTTGCGTCAGTACGGCTACCGACAGACGATCCCAGATTCGTTTCTCATGCCGGAGTTAGATTCTCGACCGGCGGATGAGACGCAGTACGTAGTCAGACACTCAAGGTTTGACTACAACCGGATTGGGCATTTGCTGGCCCCGATGTTCTTCAGCACTCATAGTGTGCGTGGAGCGCCTGACGGTAACTCTTCTGTGGAGTACATGACATGGTATCTCGACCGCACACACCCACAGATCGTCCCCACGCGTGTAGCTGATATGCCACACCCACCGCTGATTCGTATCGTTACATAATACTTTGTTTTGCATTTTATTTTCCATTAACAAACTTGGTTGTAATAGTCATTATTAATTTTTGTGCAGGCCCCGGAGCAGGCTATGCGGTCTTTCTGCGCTGGGTTGGCCCTCTTGTACTAGTGTGACGGATCAGACGAGTTCGTTGACCGGGCGCGAGAGTACTACGATGTCGTTGAGGGCATGCGCGGGTTGTGGTCTTAGTATGCTTCGTAGCCGCTCGTTTTCCATTTCACTACTGTATTGTATTTTCATTCGGATATTATCGTAACTTGTATTTATGTTGAGATTGTATTTTCAAACCGCTGACATTATCGTAACTATTAGTTTTGTTTCATTGTGATCGCGGGACTTATGTATCTGACACTCATGTTTTCTCAAACTTCTGTTAGTGGTTCAATACACCACATCATTCAGCCTAACATTTGCTGCCGTAGGAAGTCAAATATTCAAATATCGAAACGTCCAGAGTTTGCATAAATTATTATTTAGTACATAATTCAAATGCGTACAAATAAACATAGAAACCAACCGTCCCTTAATATGAAACATCAAATACATCATCAACTCTGGGGTTGGGGGAGTTCAGATTATACCCCCCACGATCGCGGAACAACTACAGTTCATCCCGGTAGACGTCATGCCATAATGCTGTGCAAGTCCTCCCCTCCGCCCGTTCCCAAACCGGATGGAAAGGCGGTATCGGCCTCACCCCGTCCACCTCGACCAACTGAAACTGTAACCAATGGTTGCCCGTGCATATCAGCTTCGCAGCTCGATCTGGACGTTGAACGTGTCGGGCACGCATCGATAAGTACGTCGTTCCGTATGTGTGCTTGCTAATCGGTTCCCTGGCTGATGCGTACACCATGAAGGCCCAATTGTAGCGGGATGCAAGTCTGATAAAATCGGCATCCCACATCCAGAATTCGGGTCCGCAAATTCCTTCAATACCTAGCACTCTTCTCTTGACATAGTTTTGGCCCTGCCCCGATGCTGCATATACTTACTCGTACCCGGCGTTCCACCCCGCTGACCGTCGGCGTGGACTGCCGACAACGTGTTGGGGCGGTCGGCGTGGACCGTCGACGCCGTCGTTGGGCGGTCGGCATGACGTCCTTATTTAATACCTTAGCGGCGGTGCGGCGGCGGAGGGTTCTGACGGCAGGACTACGACAACGGCGACGGTTTTTTAATGTTCGTTTGAATGAGGTGTGAAATTTTTTCGAAATTCCACGTCTTATAAAGAATTTTATTTTACTGCTTAAGGAGCGTTTACGTCATTTTTATTACCGAACTCAAATATTACGACGATATTAGAGCGTTTGACAGTAAAATATAGGGTTTTGTTTAGCAACTCCTAATTTAACCGTTTATAGATTGTAAAATATAGGGGTTTGTTTAGCCACCCCTAATTTAACCGTTTATAGATTGTTTTCACGGTGAGTGAAAAAAAAGGTGTTCTCACCGTAGAAAAGCTGCCGGATCCCTTTCTCCTCCGTCACCGGCGTCATCGACATCGTTCCTTCAATCCCTCTCTCTAATGTACGCCATGGCGACCGAGAACTGTCACTCTGATTGTAATTTTCCGCCAAGTGGACTCCGTCGCTGTTCGGCAAAAAGACAACGAATCAGTTCACAAGCAAACCTTCCTAATAGCAAACTCGGAGCCGAGCTCCTAGCAGAGATTCTGATTCGCCTCCCAATCCTAGAATCCGCCTGCCGTTGTAGACTCGTCTGCAAGCGATGGGACTCCCTGATCTCCAGTCCTCGCTTCAACCGCCGTTTCGTTTCTCACCACCAGACCATGAACCATCCACCTATGCTTATGGATCCATACGAGCTGAAATCTGCCATCCTCAGCTTTCTCCCTCCCATGCCTAGCACAGTTGGAGACGCTCTCAAAGTTTTGGATTGCAACAAGGACTTGGTATTATGCGGGTTTTGGGATATCTGCTGCGAGGATGGGGAACGTAGCAGAACGTATTTGGTGTGCAATCCATTTACGAAGCAGTGGATCGCTCTTCCTTTATCACCTAGGAAGCATGGGCGTTACACGTTGCCCGCTGCAAGGTTAGTTTGTGAACCCCGGAATTTTAATAAGCTTGATCTAGGTGGAGATGACCAAGAAGCAGCATTTGTTTATTCTGAGCATCGCTTCCGTGTGGTTTGTATGTATCAAGTCCCTCTACCGATCCCTGCTATAGAGCTAGATGTGTTTTGTTCGGATTCTGGAGAATGGACCAAGGAAGCTCTTGTCTGTGATGATCATGTTAGAACTGGTTCGAAAAGTGTAATTTCGTGCAATGGGGAGTTGTTTTGGAAGTATTTTGAAGGCGTTTCTGGCTGTGTTTAATCCTTTCCGCCTTGATATCGCTTCCACTTCCATTGATGTTTCTACATTCCTTGCGTATCCACATTGGTTTATTTCCGCCTCACAAGGGGTGTTGCACGTAATGGCAATAGAAAATCAAAGACTAGATGTTTATACAAGCATCTGGAGACTAAAAAACGACCGTAAATCTTGGATGCTACAGCGCGAGTTGTTGGTGGACAAGACATCAAATTGTGGTAACTGTGAAATTGAGGGCTGTTATCAACCCGTTCTGCATCCACATAAGCCGGAAGTTTTCTTCTTCAATCCGATTCCTTTTAAAGAAAAGAATGCTATATTGTGCTGCGATGTGGGAAGGCCAAGGCTAGAGTTGTTCGCTAAAGTTGAAGGGGCTGAAGTCTTTTACCTTGAGGTGTTCCAGCCAAGGGTTTCTTGCTCGACTACTCCAATTCCAAGGTATGACGAGTTGCTAGGCATGTACGATGGAAGCTGCAGCTTTTGGGTTCAGAGCAGCAGTGAAGCAAAAACATACATCCTCCCTACCCGCTTTGATAGTTTGGTTTACTGACTTAATGTTATTATGTATTTGGTTTCCTTTTCAACATGGATGATGTTATGAAAATCAGCCTTTTATAAGGACTATATGGAACATGTCACTGTAGGAGGAACTCTAAAGACGATGGCTGAAATCATTCAGCGTAGGAAGAAGAAAATCATCGAGATTGTTTTAAGAGAAGGGCCGCAGCAGCACTGTGTTGCATATGACAAGGAAATGGATGAACTAGAACCTAATTTGAAAATGGCTGAAGCTGAAATTGCCGCTATTGGCAATAGGAAAGAAGAACTGAAGCAGAGACTTGTGTACGAGATGTCGGCAAAGCTTCCTCCCTTATCTGGTAAAGTCTGTTTGAGTTCAATTTCTTATGTTTACTTTGATTGATAATACTTTACTTGACTGCTGGATTCTGATTCTTCGTTATACCTTTCCAGTCCCTATGGATGGTTTCAAAATTTTGATCAAATTTCATTTTATTCCCTTTTTCAGAAGAATGAATGCAATTTCAAGTATGCAATGCACCCATTGCCTCTGCTTTTGCAAATATGAAATCACCATCCAATTCTGGTGGAGGCGAGATCTCGGCTGCTGGATGTTTTCAGAGTGGTAGTTCTTGTGGATCGCAGAACCGCAGATGAATACTCTATGTCTATCCAAGGAATTGAATCTTCCGCTGCTGCTTCGGAAATATTTATCAGGAAGGCAACCGATAATCTTACCATGTCGTCGTTGGTCTAGGTCACATATTTACATTTTCTCGTAACTAAAATGTTGCATATCTTATTCATTTATCACCAACTATGGTATCCATCAAATAAGAGAGCCAAGAAAGGTAAGTTGAATATTCAACTGGACCATCTTATTATTACAATTCATACAATAATTATTAATAAAAAGTTATAGTGGTAAGTTGAATCTTCCACCCATATAAAAAATTCAGAAATAATTCATGAAACTTATATTTATAATTTTTTTTAGATATGTACAATGTCGGAATTAAGTTGTTTACAATATCTGTTTAATAGCCCGATAGTAAACCAATGCGACAATCCGATTTGCAACTTCAGTCGGGTGAAATGCGTCCCAAAACACATACGACCATCTATCTGTACATGGGACCGAGTTGGGAATGCAATTCCCAGTCACTGAACTCGCTTGACAACACGACGCCGTTTTGACATCCAAAGCTAACAAACCAAAATAGTAAGTAATGTCAGTATCCTTCATGTTAGAGGTCTTGGTTTAAAAACTTCAAGAGTTAATAATCTTAACTATATATATACCTTGGAGGGCACGATTCGTCGCTAATGTCGAGTCGAGGTACACAAATTTTGCATCAGGGAATTCAACATTGAGCCGGCCAACAAGTAATCGGAGCCGGACATTGAATGGCTCCACTAGTTGGTTCAATGAGTCGTCACAAACGGAGTCCTTAGAAGCTGCAATGGCACTTGGGGTGCAACCTATAGGGAGGACTCCAGCCAACCCTACCTTCCTTGCTCCCAAGTTGTACATCCTCTATACAATTGGAGGAATAGTCAAGTCAATAATGGTCCAATGCTCGAGTAGTATATTCGTTAAGTTACGTTATAACGAGCAAAATTACCTTCATTTGGTTAGAATATTTTGCGATGAGAAGTGTTGCGAACTGATCAGGGTTGTACTTTTCCCTTATTGACGAAGATTGTGGAAGAAGATAGTTGTTGAGGTAATCGTTATTCCCCATATTTGATATGTACAAACATTTGCCCAAATGACGATGAGCTGATCCTTTACTTCTTAAAATTTCAACTAAGTTCGAAACGATCGTGCCGTGGTTTCTCAATTGCTTGCTCAAGTCTACATTGTCACCCTACAATCACGGTAAAAGAGAATTTAATAACAAATATCAAAAGGTACACAGTTATAACTGCACGAATCATCGAATATACCATAATAATAAAGTTGATAATTACCACTTGTTTTCCAGTTTCGACCAGAATCCCTGCCCCTCCAGATGCATAATTTACTCCGACGAGTAATTCCGATCGGTTAGGATTGGATGCAAAAGATGGGATGAAGTTATCAAAACCCAAGAGTTCACCTATGCGCCAAAATGTTAAGGAATGATAAATCAAATGACCAATGAACACAATCAAAATTTAAGATGACTTAGTTAGTAAATTACCAACTATGTCGGCCGTAGTTCGTCCATCGGAGTACCGACCGGTCGGACCGGCGGGAAAGTCAACACCGTAAGGAGGGTAATTGACCTTCGACGGCGTTTGGAGGTTGTTGTTATTACCATTGTCGAATAGCGAGTCTCCAAATATGAAGTAGCAAGGGACTTCGGGCGGCCGGCGCGATGATCCCTCGGCGGCGGTAGCTCCCAACATTACAAGAACAACAATGATCAATAAAGACTTCGAATTCGAAAACCTTCCCATTGCGAAATGAAGTTCAGACCAAAATGTAATGCGATTTGGATTGTAAGAGAAAAAACAACAATCGATGTTTAAATACTGATATGTGGCAGCTACATTTTGTAGAAGTAGTCGTTAAGTTTCGGTCAACCGGCGGGCGGCGAAAGCGTGTGAATTGTCCTGAGAGTATCTGGATTGGTGGCCGGTCCTGGAAGCAAAATCCTTTCTATGCATCGTGGCTTGAACTAGTCCATATATAATGTCTTCAAAATATCCGCAATTAAACATGGCACATGCATATCATTAATTCATTCTCCGTCAACCGCCGGCAAATAACGGACTTCACCGTCCTTCATATTATTGGCCTAACTCACCGCCCGTATCATTAAATCCATCTACCGTCACTAAATTCTTAATGTTAACAAAATAATATTTATGATTTTCCATTATTATATATCATATCGCTGTATTTTTTCACAAAATCCATACTTTTCTCAGTAATTACTTCATTAAAAAAAAGCCTTATGAATGATATCTCCACCACTTAATTAATTAAGTAATATCAATGCTTGATATTTAATATTTTAATTGAATGTGAAGATTTTATTTCTAGATAATCAACCATTTAACTCATCTAAACCAACGATCCATCCTCACACCCACTCACGTCTAAACAGTGTATAAACTGATGTGGATTATAAAAACAGTAATCCACTATATTAATGGTTGGGTTGATTTTGATGAAAAATCCAACTTACCCACCAAATGCTCACTCCTACAAAGATTTAGCCTCGATTTTTATCGAGCTTTCTGATCTAGATCACTCTTCTCCTTTTGGAATGTTTACGTGGTGGATGCTGTCTGTTGATTCTGGACTGGTTAGGTTATTATCCGCTTAAATATGTCTGCGTAAGATCATGCCTGTTTGCTAATATTGGAGGTGCCATTTTCAAAGAACTCATATCATTGCTCGTCTACACCTATGGCTCCAAGCTATTTGATGTTCAACAAAATAGAGACATACCATAGAAACTTTTATAGGTAGTTTAATTTTGTGATTTCGTCGAAAGTAATTTCAAATAAAAAAAATTTTAAATGTGCAAATGATTTTGTAAATACCGGAATTTTAGATATTAAAAGAGAAATTCTATACAAGCATATAGGTACTCAACAACTTAAGCTTAGTTTTTTTTTCATTCATCACTTATGATCATCAATATAACGAATCCTCCGATCTGGTTACATATTTTGTAAAGTTCTTTATTTTTGTTTGATTAACACATCAAACAATAGATTGGTGCGACGGTTCCTTTCACTTACTCTACAAAGTGGGAGTAGTGGATCGAAATTTTGTTACAAAATTGGTTTGATAGTCTGGAAAAAATAGGTGCGTCTTATAATAAATACGATTGTTTACCTGAAACCGGACATGGTAATGAATTTGGAATGCACAAACCAGTTCGGAGCTCACTTGATCACAACAAGGCACTGTTTTGATTCCAAACGCTACATAAGACGAATAAAAATCGCAACTATTAACCTTTGTGTTGAGATCATGTAGCAATTGACTAAATGGTGATTAATAGATTTCAGGTTATTTCTTTTAATGTACCTTGGGCCACAAGATTCTCGGCCGATGTAGAATCTAGGTACATGAATTTGGAGTCAAGTAAATCGACAATAAGCCGGTCAACCAGTGACCGGAGATGAAAATTGAACGGAGCAACCAATTGGTTCAGTGAGTCGACACATAGCGAGTCATTAGTCTCGCATGTGGTTGCAATGACACCTTTGGTGCAACCTATGGATGAAACTCCAACCAGTCCAACCTTTCTTGCTCCCAAATTGTACAACCACTGAATAGTTGAAAAACAAAGCTTGCGTTACAAGTAATCACATATGTTAATTACTTTTATAGTTAAGTAGAGTAATAAATTATATTACAATTACCTTAATCTGGATAGAATACTTATCGATAAGAAGTGCGGCAAATTGATTTGGATTGTACAGGTTTTTTATATACTCTGACTGGTGGAGAAGGTAGTGGTTGAGGTAATCGTTATTTCCGATGTCGGATATGTAAAAGCATTAAAGATAGGCCGACTTCCTGCTTCTTAAAATGTTTGCTATGCTTGATACTATCAGACCGTGATTCCTCAATGGCCTGTTCATGTCTACGTTGTCACCCTACGAAAATAGTTTCAAAAGGTTCGTAATTTACTGACCAGTTGGTATATAAGAAGTAGAATCAATTACTAATGCAGTAACGGAGATCCAAGTAATTCAGTACTCTCTTAATTGAATTTAGTGCTTAGATAAATTAAGAAGGTTGATTATTACTGCTTGTTTTCCGCTTTCGAACGGAATTCCTGCCGATCCAGATGCTTAGTTTACTCCTGCGAGCAGCTCTGACCGGTTAGGCCTCGACGCAAACGATGGGATGAAGTTGTCAAATCCCATTAGTTGGCCTGTGAAATTAATGACAATGTGACTAATCAAATAATCAATTATCATGAAAATTAATTACCAATTATGTCGACGGAGGTTCCTCCATCGGTGAACCGACCGGTCGGGCCGGCAGGAAAACTATCGCCGTAAGGAAGGTAGTTGACCTTGTTCAACGTGTTGAGATTGTTGTTATTGCGATTGTCAAATAGAGAGTCTACGAATATGAAATAGCACGGCACTTGCGGGGGTCCGGCGGCGGCGACACCTACCAATCCAACAACAACGATGAATAAAGAAGACAAAGACGGCGGTTTCAAATTTAAAGGCCTTCCCATAGTGAAACTAATATGGGTCAAGTGATGAGAACGATACACGGTGTTACTCGTATACATATAATAAAATTACGTACTACGTAGCTGCTTTTTATGGGCAGACGAAGATAATTTATTATGGCATCATGCGACTCATGCTTCTCATTTCTGTTTGGGAATTTCGGAGTGACTAATAACCGATTCCAACCCGATTTTCGGTTTCATGGTCATGTCCTAGTAGTAGCTATTGTCTATGTTTGGTGAGGTCGATGTTCGAGTTTCGGCACCAGCCTGTACTTTACAGTTGACACCTAGTCGACACGCATAACAAAAATAGCTAGGGTTGATGAGAACTAGTCATCCAAAAGGCTATTGTGGCCATTAATTGTTTGGTCGAAATAGACCGCACATATTTGTAGGTTTGGTTTGACAGATAAAATGTTAGATGATTTTTAGATGGTAATTATGAAAAAATTTGCTCTCCACATTACTTTTTATAAGAATTTACATTTCCTGTTCAAGTCGAGAAATACCTAAAATTATATTCTAATTTTTTACTTTGCCAACCAACCATAACCATAAGATCCTAACATCATCTGCATGTGATATCATTCTTTGAACTGACTTGATCTCTTCCCCATAAAATAATGCCAAAATATATCTGCATTTGATATCATTCTCTTAGATTGTTTATTGAAACTCACAACGAACTTGAGTCATGTTTGGATGGGAGAAATTGGAAGCATATAGTTAACTAGCCACCACCCGATGGAGTAGTCTTTCCCAATAAGCAAGTTGATTGTCATGTATAGTAAGCTGCTAGTTAGAAAACTCTGTTGAATACTCGCATAATACATACATGTATAATATACATATACGTACTATATATGTTTAAAATTTATGTTTTCATTCTATATGTGTTTAACTTTTTCATATTTATTGATGATTTATGTACTAAACACGTATTACATGTTTAATATACATATTTTAAGAAATGAAATAGATATTTTAATAATTTTTAATTTATAATCACTTTTAAAATTATGAATTTTTAATATTTATAATTATTGCGTAGCTTTTAAACATACTGCTATGTTGAAATAACGTATGAAACTCCAAAAATAGAAATATTTTGATTAAAATTTAGCTTAATGTGTTCTCTCGATTGAGAGTCGTCATCTCTCGTAGGAGAGTTTCTTCGCCACCGAAACACTTAGCCGTAACCTACTTGTACATCATCCCGCCACCCAAATCCATCACCAATCTCCACTGCTAACACGACCCCCAATCCCAACAGGGGAGCAAAACAACGAGGCGGCCGCAGGCAACAACGAGAACTTGAAGTCAGCCAAAGCAAAGGGCCAAAACCATAACAGGGGGAGCGAAACATCCACACCGGCGATCACAGATCTGTCGATCGCACTGAGGCAGCCTTCGCATCCACGGCAGGGATCATGCCGCCGACTCCAACACAGGCCGCCATTGCATCCTTTCCAATCAATTCGATAACCATCCCGCCAACAGCCAAAACACCTACCGCAACAAATAATCGAGCAATCGACCGCCCAGCCATGCTCGTACCCGAGCTTACGGCTCTATCCCTAGCTGATGTTTTCTAACAACCACCAGTATAATACAAGTATTGCATCGTCGAGACTTTCCTCACGAAGAAAGAAATCAACTTTGCCGCTATAAAGAAGAACTTACCAAACGCTGGCAACCAATCTGTGGAGTCGAAATCATTCAGCTGGAAGATCACCAGATTCTTTTTCGTTTCGCACATGAAATTGATGTCCGAAACTTAATGGACCACGATCCTTGGTTTTTCGACAAATAGATGTTACTCACTCACAAACTTCAACTGGGCGAAACTCGCGATCTGGCACAGCTACAGGCAGCGGACCTATGGATCCGTATCCATAATCTGTCGTTTGGATACTTTTCTGAGGATGTAGGAAAGCTGTTAGGAGGCTCAACATGAGAATACATTGGATACGACAAAAAAAAAATCATACCACCTACCCTAACGCTTACATGAGATTGAGTGTCGCTCTAGACATTAACAAACCACTTCTCAAGGAACGACCAGTCACCCTGCATAATGATGTTGAAATCATCTGTAAGTATAAATATGAGCGACTACCTAATTTATATTTTATATGTGGGATTATGGGACGTATAGAGAAAAAGTGCAAGCTGCGACTCGAATTCTCAAAGGAGCAACTGATTTTTCAATGGGATGGCTCCATTGGAGTGCCTACTTGAAAAGAAACTCAAGGTAAAGCCGCAAATAGATTGGAGCTCAAAAAGCTAGGAGAGAACCTTCACAGGGTAATACATTCGGAGGGAAGTACCACGAACTCCATGCTTACAAATCCGAGCTCAGAGGAAATCACCCGAAAGGACATCACCAACCATGATCAAACCATCGCCATGGACACAACTGAAACGGAAACTAGGAAACGACGAAGACATGAGCTGACAACATCGGATCCCATGGAAACAAAACTAGAGGACCATTCCTCCAAATCCCTGAGGAAAACCAACAAAGGATCACTTTCATCATTGCAATTTCAAGGCCCGCAGGAAAGGGCACAAGAACATGGCTCGAAGGCTTAGCCTTCCTTCGTTATATCCCCATTATTAGGCTAACTTTTTGGTTTATTTTGTTTTGATTTCTTAGTTTTGGTTAGTTTAGTTTTGACACTTATGTTATATGCGGGTGAATCCTGTCTGGATGTCCGCTTGTTGGAGAGAAATGATTGAGTTGCTTGCTTTTGTAAGGACTTGCGATCTATATAAGTCTCGTTGTGAAGACTGTACCTCTGATTGAAATTCATGTATGATTCATGTTGCTTTTGATTTCATGAAATATTATGTCTTTGATTTGGTAAAAAAACGTATGAAACTTCGAACCTATTAACATCGTACTGTACTCGTATCGTATTTTACAAATTTGGTCCATGTGTTGAATTAACCGATGCATTCTACAAACTAAAGTTAGAAGTCGATGTTATCATCAATTGTGACTGCACCTTAACCGGATCTTATTCTCTAAATGAACAAAATAGTAAAAAATATGTACACTCTCTTTTTCAATATAGGAACACAAACAACAAGAAAATAGAAGAAAATAAACATTACATAAATATTCGTATGGTAGATGTGATTGGATTCAAACCCAATACATCTGTAAGTTGTTAGAACAGACCCTCCAATTAATGGTAATTAAGTTGATGACAGGTCCTCTTGAATTACTTTACAAAGGTGGATAATGATTTACAACATCGGTTTAATAGCCCCATACAAGAGGGATGCGACCACCCGGTTCACAACTTTCACCAATGAAATGCATCCCAAAACAAATATTTCGGTCTGATCAAAACTAAACATGATACGAAATTCGGAATGCACAAACCTGTGATAGAGTTCACTTGACAACACGGCACAGTTTTGATCGAAAACACTGCACAAAGAAAAGAAAAAGTACAGTTAGACATTGGAGATATGAGAGTATTGTAGGCCAACAAAAGAAATCAAGAAAAATGAAATTTCGGGTTATAGTACCTTGTCCGGCAAGAGTGCCAGCCGCTGTCGAATCAAGGTAGATGAATTTTGCATCGGGAAATCAGCATTGAACCGACCAACAACCAATTGAAGGCGGACATTGAACGGCTTCATTATCTGGTTGACTAGCTCATTATAGGGCAAGCCGTTGGTCCCACCAGAGGCAGCGATGACACCTGGGGTGCAACCTATGCATGAAACTCTGACCAACCCAACCTTCCTTGCTCCCAATTTGTACATCCGCTGAATGATTAGGAAGGAAAAATGAAATTTGAAATTTGAAGTGGTTAATGTATGGATCATATCATCATTGTTAACTTAAGAGTAATTGAATATCTTAATTTGGTGGGCATATCTTTTGATCAAAACAGCGGCAACCTGATTCAGATTGTACTTGTTTTTTATATTAGATGATTGAGGAAGAAAATAGTTGTTGATGTAATCATTACTGTCAATGTTCGATATATAAAAGCATTTCGCTAAGTGTTTATCGGCAAACTTCTCACTTCCTAAAACGCCCCTAATGCTTGATACCGTTACTTTGTGATTCTTCAATTGCTTGCTCATCTCCACGTTATCCTCCTACATATGCAAATCAATTTCAAGATCAAATTAGAACTTGTTATAATGCGACACATTTGTAGCAATCGACACGGACCAACTGACTGCTCTCTAGACTAGTCGTATTCCCATGAAACTTCTTCAATACGATTGATGCAAAAATGGTCAATTAATGATTATGATTAATTTTTATGCCACAATAATAATAAAAAACGTGAATAATTGTTATCCAAAATTAGTAAGTTAATAATTACCAACTACATCGGCCGTGGTGAACCAGCCAGTTGGACCGGCGGGGAAAGCAATGCCGTAAGGCGGGTAATTGGATTTGGTCAACGTGTTGAGATTGTTGTTATTGCCACTGTCGAATAGAGAGTCTCCGAATATGAAGTAGCACGGCACTTTTGGTGCTCCATCGACGGTGGCGGAAGCTACCAATGCTAGAACAACGACGACAATCAGTAAAGTTGCCGGCGGCGACTTCTTCTTATTCGACATTGCTGAATTATGAAGATATGTACTAATATGATGCAATGTGAGTGAGTATGAGTATAATGTGATATAAATAATTAAAGAGTGGGGGAGATGATAATTAGAGGCAGTAGTGACCACGTCCTAATTAATCAAATATTATTCCCTTAATTGTGTTTACGCCATTAAGTTTACTAATCGGAAGTTGCTTGTGATGCTGGCGGTATATAATTGGCCAGTTGTTAATATATAATGGCGTGTAATATGGTTATAATAATGCTATTTTTATTGGTTAGCTAGTCCATCATTCTATATAAATAAGCCTCGCACTATCATACAATTCGAGTTGTTGGGAGTCTAGAGTAGGCGGATGCATAGTTTACTCCTACAAGCAACTCCGATCGACTAGGATTCGACACGAAAGATGGGGTGAAGCTTTCGAATCCCATGAGTTGTTCGACTTAATGATCATAACTTTGAATGCACAATAATTAAATCATAATTAAAGGGAGTATTAGTATGTTAAATTACCAACTATATTGGCCGTGGTTCGTCCGTTGGTGAACCGCCCGGTTGGGCCGGCAGGGAAGGCAATGCCATAAGGCAGGTAATTGGATTTCGTCGACGTGTCGAGATTGTTGTTGTTTCCACTGTCGAATAGAGAGTCTCCGAATATATTGTGAGTTGGGAGTTGATTGCTTACAGATGCCAAGCATGTCATACTCAATAAGTACTCAAGTTGGTCTAGTTGGCAGAACCCAACCGGTTTTCACCATGGACAAAAAAAAGTCTATCAATTTCTGAAACAATCTTCTGTGGCCGTTGTAACACGGACGAGTTGGAGCTGCCGTTGCTAAAAATTGAGGTTTAAAACCAGATTGGAAATCGAACCGGTGAGGTTAGGGGTTTAGGGTTTGATGGTTTGATTGAGGTCCGACCATTTGCTAAGTCGGGTCGGACCATTTTAATTATTAATTAATTAAAGAAATATGGTTAAGCCGGACCGGATGAATTTTTAATTGAGTCGGATCAAATCGGTAATATATATAAGAGTTCAATATCATAATCTAAGTTGTCAAAAATATAGTTATTGAATATTTTTCTAACAGTTTCAAATTATATAAATAATTTGAAATTTTTTATTAATCAAATAATCGAAGTCTATAATTTTTTTAATATATGGTAAGATATTACTTTTTTCAGTGTTATTAGTTGTCATAATGCTTATTATTATCACTTAAATAGTTAAATGCATTTTTTTTATCAAATTATGATACATAATCACTCATTTTATCTACCTGAAAGACCAGGGTTCAAATCTCAGTTTCGCACTTAAAAAAAATGCAGCCATAAAAATTTGGTACAACCGACCAAACAATTTCGGTCGAACCGGCGGAAGTTAAACGGGTCAACGCCCGGCTTTTACCAATTTTGCAAACTGCCAAACCGGTTTTCTCAACCATGCTAAAAATCCTATCATTATGTTTTATCCAAATGTAGCAAACACGACATGAGTGATAATATTTGCCATGCACATATAAACAAACATAAGCATATCATTAGCGACATGACAAACATAGATATCATTATATTTTGGTGAACATCAGCCAGCCATACTTTCCAGTAACGGTGACATTGACAACAATTGAATCACAACGAGATCCAAACAAGTCTCAACAGCTGTAACCGTATCTTAATTATTCTTCAAACCCAAAACCAAATCGTTGAAATATATTTTAGATTGGTTTTCTGTTTACAAGATCGGTTCGATAGTCTGATAAAAAGCTGGTGCCACAACCCGATTCGCTGATTCGGTTGGGTGGAGTGCGTCCCAAAACAAATAGGACTGTCTAACCGAAACTGGGCATGGAACTGAATTCGGAATGCACAAACCATCTGTAGAACGGGCTTGACAGCACGGCGCCGTTTTAATCCCAAGCGCTACACAAGCCAAGAAAAAATAAGTGCAATATTCAATTGTTTACAGCTTACTTGTAGTCATGAAGAGATTTCTGAGTTATATATATACCTTGGCTAGCAAGGTTGAAGGCTGACGTGGAATCGAGGTACACAAATTTCGCGTCTGGAAAGTCAACGTTGAGCCGGTCAACAAGCACCCGAAGACGAGAGTTGAATGGTGCCACTAGTTGGTTAAGCGAGTCGACACATAGCGAGCCATTAGTCCCACCGGCGGTTGCAATGGCACTTGGGGTGCAGCCTATGGGCAAAACTCCGGCCAACGCAACCTTCCTTGCTCCGAAGTTGTACAGACACTTAATAATTTGAAAAAAAAGTCATTATGTGTTTAGATGAGTTTATACTAATTAATTATGTTTCATATGATTAAGTAGAGGTGCTTAAAATTACCTTAATCTGAAAAGAATATGTTCGGACAAGTAGTTCAGCAAATTGATCTTGATTGTATAATTGTCTGATATTGGCCGATTGAGGAAGAAGATAGTTGTTGACGTAGTCGTTATTGACTACATTAGATATGTACAAACATTTTGCTAGATAGTCATAGGCCGACTTTCTGCTCCCTAAAATGTTAGCTATGCTTGATACAATAAGGCCATGATTCCTCACTTGTCTGTCCATATCAAAGTTATCACCCTACAAAATTATTTCAAAGTTAACTAATTGTTGGTTATAGACTCGATCGTGTCAGAATTGTATACTACAAGAAAAATGCAGTTCTAGAAATCATAATTTGTAATCATTTCATCAATACGGTTAGTTTGTAACCAAAGATTACTGGTATCCGTTTTGAACTATTAGTGACCGCTTATTACTAGTTTTAGAGACAATGTTTATTTCAGTCCCTAAAACTACATTCCCGTGTGGTTAATATTCTCGTTAATATATAATATGGTTTTATTTATATCGAACCATCTTTCATAGTAATTCGAAAAGGTGATTTGATTATTACGATATTACCGACAGTTTTCCACTCTGGAACAGAATTCCAGCCGATGCAGATGCATAATTTACTCCGACGAGCAGCTCTGACCGGTTAGGTTTTGAAGCAAAAGATGGGATGAAGCTGTCAAATCCCATGAGTTCACCTGTGTGCACATGCTACAAATGTCAACTAATGATCACAAAAGATTAGTTAATTATACGACTAAAAGGGTTCAAAGATTTAAAGTGATTAGTTGCTTAATTACCAAGTATATCAGCCGTGGTTTGTCCATTGGTGAATCGTCCGGTTGGGCCGGCCGGAAAATCAGATCCATAAGGAAGGTAATCGGCCTTCATGGACGTGGCGAGATTGTTGTTATTCCCACTGTCGAATATAGAGTCTCCGAATATGAAGTAGCACGGCACTTCCGGCGACGGCGATGATCCGCCGGCGGCGGAGGCTACCGTTACTACAACAATAGTGAACCATAAAGGAAACGACGTCGTCCTCAAAATTGAAGGCGTTCCCATTTTTAACTTACAAAAATATATATATTTCTAGACCAATTGATGACGAGCTTGAACGGTGCGATTCATATTTATATTGAGATTTTTCCGTTAAAATAAATAAATTATAGTCTGTTTTATTATCCCCGTAACGTAACTAACTTCGGTCATGTTTTGATGGGAGAAATTGAAAGTAGTTACAACTTGCAACAACCATATGGATAGTCTGTTGCTTATCACAAAGCCAAGTTGCCATGCGGCGGGTTACGATGGCTAGGTATTGAGTGAGTTTCTTAGCTAGCTAGTATCGAAATCGTGACTAAAAAGTCGAAGGCCGTGTGAATTAATTCAATCATGACCATAACTCATTACTTAATTATCATTACATTTGATAAAGAATGATCGATAAATATGCCGAGATTTTGAAGGAACAGCAAATTCTACGAATCGAGAAGTGGTTCACAAGATCGATTTGATAGCCTGATAGAAAAAATACGCAACGAGCCGGTTCGACGATTCGGTCGGATGGAATGCATCCCAGAAAAAATGTGACCGTCTCGCCTTGCACGTAGCGGAGTTCATGATGCACAATCCCGTAACAGAACTCACTTTGCAGCACGGCGCCGTTTTGACTTTGAATGCTGCATAACCCCGAACCAGTCAGAAAACAAAAGTTAACGTACAGTCAACCATAGTAACAATACAAATTAGAACTTATAAACCTTGGATGGCAAGTTGGTTAGCCAATGTAGAGTTCAGGTACACGAATTTTGCGCCAGGGAAATCGGCGTTCAGCTTATCGATAAGCAAACCGAGACGGGCGTTGAACGGGGTCACTAATTGGTTCATTGACTCGGCACAGAGCGAGCCATTTGTCCTGCCGGCTGACGCAATTACACCTGGGGTGCACCCTACGGATGACACCCCGACTAACCCGACTTTCCTTGCTCCCAACTTGTACATCCTCTAAACAGTATTGTAACAAAGATGTTAGTTTAATATTATACGAATCATTCCCTACATAGTGTAACTCTATACAGTATTATAGTTCATAGGGCTAAAATAGACAGACCTTAATTTGGTGAGAATATTTCTCGACGAGAAGTGTGGCAAACTGTTCCGGATTGTACATTTTCCTTATGTTAGAAGACTGCGGGAGAAAATAGTTGTTGATGTAGTCGTTGTTTCCCATATCGGATATGTACAAGCATTTTTCCAAATGGCGACATGCCAACTCTTTGCTTCCTAAAACATCAACTATACTAGATACAATCATGGCATGATTCCTCAATTGTTTGCTCATGTCTACATTATCACCCTACATAAAAATTTACCCCCAAGGTAAATATGAATGTTCGTAAAAATTACACATTATTCAAACAATATACAATAGGTAAATCAATGATTACCCCTTGTTTCCCACTTTTCACTAGAATTCCGGCCGACGCTGATGCATAATTTACTCCGACGAGTAACTCCGATCCGTTAGGATTGGACGCAAAAGGTGGGATGAAGCTTTCAAATCCCACGACTTCACCTGTGGGCACATGCCAAAATTTCAACTAATATGGATATATACCTGAGTGCCACGTTGCTACACCTAAGCGCCAACGAGGTGTCACTTTGTTAATTCCAACATGGCGGTATGTGTACCGGGATACTTAGCGTATTCAAGATACGTATACCTTACGTGACGGCTACCTAAATGCCAACGAACCGCCACATCATTACTGTTAAGCATCATTGGCGTCTAGATGGCAGCCACATAGAGGGTACCAAAGTAATTTCTTATATACTAATTAACAAACTATACAGTCAATTAATCAATTACCAAGTATGTCAGCGATGGTACGGCCGTCGGTGAACCTCCCGGTTGGTCTGCCGGCGGGGAAGCCAACACCGTAAGGAGAGTAATTAGCCTTGCTCAAGGTGTTGAGATTGTTGTTGTTGCCACTATCAAATAGCGAATCTCCGAAAATGAAGTAGCATGGCGCCTTCGGCGGCCGAGTTGACCCATCGGCGGCGGTGGCTACCATTACTACAACAATGATCAACAACGACCACAGCAACGACGACCTTGCGTTCGAAGGTCGACCCATTTCGAGATAGTGAAGAGAGGAACCGTGAGAAGAAGATGAGTCGGTTATTTATATGTAGATTAGATAAGCAACGAGTGGTGGTGTAAGGAAGATAAGAAACAACGACCCAAATGATTAATCTGAAGATTT
Source organism: Linum usitatissimum (assembly GCA_030674075.2). Lineage (NCBI taxonomy): Eukaryota > Viridiplantae > Streptophyta > Magnoliopsida > Malpighiales > Linaceae > Linum > Linum usitatissimum. The sequence continues at coordinate 7,536,676 of JAUJYP020000264.1, read as the reverse complement.
CAAAAAAAAATTTGAACTTTGGTTGTATCTTTAGCTAGTTTGTTGGTATGTCGACATCAAATAGTGAAAACTACATCACGGGTTTGCTTAGATTTTGTAAGTTTGTGCTGCTGCTGCTACTACTACTACTATTCTTGTCGAGCAAAGGTCCCATTAGAGGTGGGGGAAAATAGAGTGATTGGTGACCTTTAATTTGACCTTATTATACATACTTTGTTTTTCTCTATCTCTAGGTTTAGGACAGCGAGAGTTCAGAACTTTGTTCGAAACATAACTCAACGTGACTTGAAAAGGATAATTTGGTCTTAGAGAGAGAAGTATAAATCGCATATAATTTATATGGTATTATAAGTTTCATATTTATACGGAATGGACTGAAAACAGACCATGATCTCGTAGAATCAAGTACTAAATACTTTTGTAACGTCGGAACTTAATACGGCTCCATTTTCCTAACTCCGTTGATGCCCAAATTAGTGACCTTTCTAAATTCGATGGAAGGTCACATGCTCGGACCATCAAAAGGGTCTCTTATTTAGAATATGTATGTTGAAGATTATTCTTCATCAATCAAAGTCAGACCTCCCTTCCTTAAGGCAAGGAGAAAAAAATCATGTATTGATCAATTTTTTTAGGTGCTGAATCAAGATTTGTCAGTAGGTGTTAACGTCTCAATCCAACGGATGAAATCCTTTCACAAATTTAACGGTTGAAAAATAGAACAAAATGGGGCGCGCCACTTTTTTTTAATTTAATTTTTCACTTTACCCCATTTTCCAAACCGTTATCGTCGAATTGGGGCGTCAGCGGGACCTGCTGGCTGACAGATCTTGATTGTAACACCCAAGAAAAATTGTGTATTGATAGCATTTTAGCAAAGAGATGATTGGAAGTGATTAGCCACCAATGAAATCCATGTAAAAAGTACAGTTGGCTTGCTGACGGAGCTATCAAACAATCAAAGTCAGTGCCTTGTTGCTTATATATATATATATATATATATATATTTATTTATTTGTTGTTGGAAAGTGAGTGAGTGATTGGGATTTGGTTGAATAATTCAGAGCAAAACTTAAGAAGTATCATTCCTCATAATTTTGACCATATACAATACAAATCCCATAGAAGTCAAGTGAAGATGGTACAAGGAACAAACCGTTTAAATTATAGGTGTTAAGATTATTCTCACTCAGCAACAAAAATAAAACTCGTATTTTTGCATTAATATTTTAACAGCGGATTTTAGGAGATGTTTTTCTTTGATTTAGGAAGTCATAGTTGTATATTATCTTTGATATAGAATGACGAATATTTGCAATTGTATTAAGTTAATGCCTAAATCAAATTAAGATTCTCATTCGTGACATTTACGATTCAAAAATTCGTCGAATAATGAAAATTATCCCGAAGCAAAACAGTTGTGTTGTTTTCATTGCTACAAAACTGATCAGAGGACCAACGATGCTATTATTTTGCTTAACAGCTAATTAATGATCAGTAATCAAAATCATCACTACATAAAAAAACTAACATCAACCCAGAATTTATCTGCCAACAAACTAATGATCACAAAACAAAGAATGAACAACTCAACAATATGATTCCCCATTGATCTTCTCCCACTCGCATTACTCTTCTGCTCAGTTTTCCCACTTTTAACTCCTGCAAATGTAATGTAATTCAAACAAGGGAATCATTCACCATTGCAATGTCACATTTTACTGTAACGTAATGTATATTGCCTAGAAGGAGGCTTGCCTATGTTTAAGGTGACCAAACTTTGTATGTCAAACGGGTCGTTATCCGTAGGGGTCAAGGATTTGTAAGTCCTGGCTGCCGTAGCCTTGTTTAGAGGCTCGGTCGGATGGAACGAGTCCCAGAAAATGTACTTTCCTCTGTTTCCGCAAGGGACTTGGCCCTCTGCACATTGCCCGTCGGCCCTAGATTCACAACATCCTTTGTTCATCACCTCGAAACCTACATAAAAATTGGGGGGAAACCCCTAATTATCATTCCTTCTTGTAAGATAAATGATATAAGATGCATGCGGGAAAATGAATTAATATGGTCACATACCGAGAAGTTTCGGATCGCCATCGCCCATCCCGAAAGTGTTGACAAAGATGAACTTGGCGTCTTTAATCTCGAGATTGAGCCGAACGACGAGCTTCTGAAGCTGCATGTTGAATGCCTTAGCAGCCGAGTTCGAGCTCTCGACGCAGTTCATGCCATCTGTACCAAATAACTTCATCGTGTAAGGGACGCACCCAATTTTACCCAGCCCAACCACCACAATCTTCCTTGCCCCGTACCGGTACAGGGTCTGCATGCATGCATGGACAAAATCAATCAACAATCATACATTAATAATTTTCGAATTGTTAGAAGAATGTTAAAAATGCTTTGTATATATATTACAAAATATACCTTGATTTTTTCATTGTAGATGGAGACAAGTTGAGTGGCAAAGACTAAAATTGTAAACCGTTTGCCGGAATCGTAATGATCCGGCACAAAGTAGTTGTTGAGGTAGTCGTTGCTTCCGATTCCCATGTAGTATAAGCAAGTGTTCAAATGAGCCGTGGCTGATTCGTTGTTCCCCTTCATTGCCGCTATCTTGGTGAAGGTTGCCTTGTGGTTCTCCACTTGCTTCCCCAATGGCACATTGCGGCCCTTCGTTCACATAGACGAACCATACAAATTTGTTACGCTTGTTAGCAGTCAACAATAGATCTAGAATGATTTAATATACGAAATTTTACTTAGATGGGCTCGATTGTGGTCGGAAGACAATGGAAATGAAATTTTTGTACCAAAATTTAGAGTCATTGCATCCAAAAGTTACACCAAAGCCAAAAAGCAGAGGATGTATGTATCACGCAGAGCAACGTACGAGATGGCTGCCGGAGTCGTCGAGGATTCCGGCGGAACCAGAAGCGTAATTGACTCCTCGGAATATATCATCACCTTTTGCGGTTGTGAACGGTGAGATCGGTTTATCAAATCCCAAATCCTCAGCTATAAACAGACCCCAAACAAGATCAATTCATCTTACAAATTTGGTGAAAAAAAAGATAAAATCAACGGTGGTGGTTTGTTTACAAACCGAGGAAATCAACGATGGTCTTGCCGTTGGTGAATCTGCCGGTGGGGCCACCGGGGTAATCGATCCCATAAGGCTTGTAATTGGCTTTGGCCACCGTGTCAAGGTCGTTGTTATTGCCACAGTCATTCAGCGAGTCCCCGAAGATGAAGAAACAGGGCACCTGCTGCGGTGCCGACTGAACCACCGCGAACAAGGCGGCGACCACCACTACCGTCGTAATACTGACTACCCGGATCTCCATTTTTTCTCAAGTTTTGGAGTAATTAAGGTTCACTACACAAGGTTTGATTATGATTATTAACATAGTTCAAAAAGAGGAGAGCCTTATAGACTACTAGCCAGTGGAATTTGTCGTCTCGTGGCTAGCCTGGGATGGCGGGTCTCTATTTTGACGTGTGTTTTGTTTAGTATTTTCACTAAGTAAAAAAAAGAATGAAACTTGGTTGAGATTTCTGGAAATGTTAGTGTTGACTCTACTTCACTAATTTTAGGTGCAAGGGACAACAAACTTCCTTGTGAATTTTTATAATGTCTTTTCTAATCTGATTTATCCTAGGCTACTAACTTATTATTTTTAATACATTTTTGCTCGGTTAACTTGTGATGAAGTTATTGACATTATTAGATGACTCGATGACGGTAATGTCATGAATAATCACATAGTGTTCGGATATGGCTCGTGGTTCGTATTAGCGACATTCATGAACTTAATCCACGCAGTTGAGCTTGTCTTCTGCCTTGTTTTAACATGATTTTTCTGAAAATATAAGCTTATGTAACCTTTCTTAACACACTTGAGTTGCACAAAGAGTGACATTTAGGAATTTGATATAGCAACTACTTGAATGAATAAAATACTGTGATATGGGCTCAATGTGTTCATGAGCCCATCCTCAGTGAATTATAGAACAAAGCTTGAGCCCTGTTTGTGTTCCCAACCCCACTCCTCTTGTTCTTGTGGGGAAAAGCAAAAATTGTTGTTGAGAGTGGGATTTGAACCCACGCCCTTTCGGACCAGAACCTTAATCTGGCGCCTTAGACCAACTCGGCCATCTCAACATTGTTGTGTTGCTTGTTAAAGTGCAGTTAATTGACAATTAGATTGAATAAGGAATCCAACAAATGAACCAACAGAAAATCAAATCCGGATCTGTAACTAGCCTGAAATTGAACAATTATTTTGAGTTCACGATTATATGTAATAGGCATCTCTGTCTTGCTCATTTTCATGTTTTGCATTCTGTTAAGATTTTTCGAACAACCAAACGATCAACATGACTCATCTTGATACATATAATCGAAGAACTTGATCACTTGATTTTAGTGGTTTTTAGTAACAAAAATGGTACCTGCATGCATGCATTAGTCTGATATCAAATTTGCAGTTCAGTCTCCGTTGATTGCATTGTTTTTGTCTAACATTAGCATTTACCAATCCAATTCCAGAAGACGTAGACAATGGAGATAAGTTTACCATGTCAAAAGATGCATCATATACCAATCCAATTCCTGGAGACACAAACTATCTTCCGATCACAATTACTCATTTGAAAAGATGCATCACTAGCATACAAAAAAAAGAACCTGACTAAAAACTACAGCAACTTCTACTTTCAAGTCAGACACAACCCTCAAATAACGATCCGATCTCCACATCGAGAAAACTCCATTACAGGTCAGCAAGACGGCAAATATCATAAGGATGAGCATCCGAAGAAGATTCAGCATTGTAAGACCGCTTCGCGACGAAAGCGTTGACCGCCTCCGTAGGATGGAAAACATCCCAGAACAAGTATTGATTCCTATTCTGGCACGGAAACTGAAAGGGCAAACACGTAATCTGGCCGTTGTTCCTCCCCACCCCACAGCAGGCTGCATCCTTCACCGTAAACCCTGTAGCGTGCGCCACACGAAATTAAAAAAGCCATCAAAACCCCCCAATTTGTTTTTACAACATTGATAATTTTTTTCTCTATTGAATATTATTACCGTAGTCTTGAGGGTGGTTGATCAAGTCCTTGAAGATTCCAAAGACGTCTATGAATGTGAGTTTGGCGTCTGGGGTCTTGTCGTTCAACTGATCGACTCGCGATCGGAGCTTCTTATTGAAGATCTGGATCGCCGAGTCGACATTCTTGACGCATGTCTTCCCGTTTGGACTTTGGCTAGCCAATTGATTCGGGCTGCAACCGACTTGTCCGACTCCATTCAGCACAAACTTCCTCGCCCCGTAGTTGTACAAAATCTGCCACAAATGTTATATACAAAAGATTGTAAAACCATATCTCAACAACTCGAGCAATGGAAATGTAATGATACACTACCGCACATTATACCTTGAGTTGCTCGGTGTATTGTTCGATGAGGTCATCAGCAAACTGCTCGGGGGTGTACTGGGCCCCAGTGGGGTAAAACCAGGGCATGAAGTAATTATTGAGATAGTCATTGCTCCCCATCCCCACCGAGAAAATGCACTTCTTTAAGTGGTTCGCTGCACTTTCTTCGCTTCCAAGCAACCTCACAATCTGCGACACGGTGTTCACATAGTTCTTAACCTGGGCAGCGAAGCTGATCCTCTCTCCCAGCTGCCTCCCGGTCTCTTCCCGAATCCCAGCTGCCGCAGAAGCATAGTTCACACCCTTCAACACCTGCTCCCCACTTGAAGTAGTGTAAGGCGGGATGTAGCTTTCGAAACCTAGCAGCTCAGCTGCATATATACAGTGGCATTGCCATAAAATTTTCAGAGTATATTAAAAAAAATATGTAACAAAATAGTTCATGTTACATTCCATGACTATATGTACCGGTAACATCGACGGTGGTTTTGCCGTTGGAGAACCTCCCCGTGGGACCGCCTGGGAAGTCTATCCCGTAGGGGGGATAGTTGGCTTTGGCTAGAGTGCCGATGAGGTTGTTATTGCCGTTGTCAATGAGCGAATCTCCGAATATGAAGTAGCATGGAACTTGATGTGCAATTATGACAACTATATTAAGATAGCAGTGCAGCATTAGCAAAGCAGAGCAGCATGGTTTGTTCAGTCTGAATCCCATTGGCAACAAATCTGAGCTTACTTGAGAAAGTGTTACTAGTTATCGATTGATCCCTTGTGTTCGATACGAGAGAGTAGAGAGTGTATGTTCTCTTATTATATATCCGTTGAGAAACTTTGATCATAAATGGGATTTAAGATGCACTAATTCTGCAGAATTGAAGTGAGAATGTGCTGTTATAAGTTACTATTTAGTAATATACTAATATGGCATTAAGGTGTAGGTCAATGACTCTTAATGAACTTGAATTATCACAAGTACCAGTACTTTATGTTTGGTACCGTTTGCCTAATTAATTAGGTAAAGAAACCGTGGTAAAAATAACTATGCACTGTCAAATAAAAACTTCTATAATCCTGATTCTATCAGGAGAACTAGATCCTGACGAAGTGATCTTTCCCATCGCCATCTAACTTCCATCCCACATTTCATGCCTTGGTAATTTGTAACCAAAAATTACGAAAGTGAAAATGTGCAGATCAGTAGTGTAGTCAGGAATTGTAGCTAGAAATCTGATGGTACATACTACATGTACGAAACTCAGGAGGTCAAAAGGAAACACAAGTACAGTAATGGTTTCAACTTTCAGGCATTTTAACGACTAAGGATCCCCGAGATTGACATTTCGTTGATGGAGCACGCCTGTTCATTTGTCGACAGTAGCTTGGAAATCACGCGAACGGAAAATGCAGGTCCCTAATCCCGATCAACCCTAACCCATTCACTCAAACCTTCTAAATCTTACACCGTCAGATTCACTCATTCTCTCCTGCTCTCTGTTTCTGTTTCCTTCTCCGGCAAGTTTGAAGAAGAGGAGTACGAGAAGAAATTGGAGAACTGCAAGAGGAAGTTGAGAGAGGGCTATAACCAGTACACTGATTCAAGGAAGAGATCTAAAGTCATCGCTTACATTCCTCCTCAATCGAATCATGATCGACTTTCCGATCAGAAGAAGTCCAAGCTGTTGACTAGTCGGAGACGATGAACAAACAAGGAGTGAGATGGATGCATACCGCGAGAGAAATGAAGAGAGCGCGCTGAAGAAGGGCATCTTGTTGCGGCTCAAGTGCCAGCCGGCCATCACCATGGGGACGAACAGCACAATGCAGGTGAGGAACAGTCCCAGCTGCATTCCGCCAGACATGGCGGAAATGAATGCTGGATTCTCCTTTCAGATCCCAGGGGATGATAGCAATGCTGGTTTACCTTGAAATGATAATATGTAAGGAGTGAAATGCAAACATATTTTCACAAAAACAGTGGTGCACTAAACACTAAACTGAGTATGAAGGATCACGACCAGTAGTATGCAAATGATCTCCACATACCGTTGACTCTATATCAGAAGCAGATAATCATATTCCAAAGCTAACTAATTCAATTTACCTTGAATTCAGTGGCTGCTTCATTTTTCTCCCTTCTTGTTGTTGAGCAACCAAAATAGAAGCATCCAGCTCGACTGAACCATTATTTATATGGAAAAACTGCAACAGAAACATTTAGGACATGTAACCAATTCCAGAAATACCCACGTATCATGTTTAGATTAGACAATTGATCTGATAAACAATAAACAGCATGCTCCTAGAGCCATAACAATAGAAAGAGTAAACACAGTAACGAAGACAAGATGCCTCAAGAAATATCCAACCTTCAAAATCTATAACATTTTGATCTTTAATATTTCTAACATCCAATTGCATACAGATAAATCTGCACGAGATATCTATTTAGTCTCAGGTTACGTCATCTATAAGTCCTTCACATGTTAGTTGATAACACATAGGCATAACCACGTCAACCTGCAGCCAGAAAGCAAACCATGTTGTATCATTCTAGTAAAACATTTGACACTAAAGGAAATAGCTATAAGCAGTAGCACTCAAACTCGATTCAGAAAGAAAAGTAAACCTCAATTCTTAAAAAAGAGTTGTAATCGAGAATCCTATCATTGATGACCATAAGGGAAAGTATTTTTAAGAAATATGCTGCTTTGAGGAGCTTATTCTGCTCAGGAGATTACTTTAATACTTAGAACTGCTTTTAACTATAAGCTCAATAAAATTAGTATGTTTACCTCCCTGTCTAGAAGGATGACCGTATTTATTTCTGGCATACCCATCCGATAAGATAAGTATGTATTAGAGGTGCATTACAGTTTTAATTACAGAAATGAAAAAACATGCTAGCTAGGTTGGCCAAACTACTCTAGAATTACATCCTGCAAGTTGACTGGTTCCTCCATCTGCATGCGATTAAGGATGTCAGCAACACGTAACATCTGCCTTTGGCCCTTACATTGGGTATTACATGCATCAATTGGTAAGCATGTCTTCAGTAGCCAACTCAGTTAATCAAACAATACCCATAACAAACCTCAAGCTTACGAATTGCCTTGGCTATATGCCAAAGTGAACTTGTATTACCATCGACTTGGAAACAAATTCTCTGCGAGGAACAAAATCAACATATTAATCTCTCTGAAGTCCTTTGGATATATCATCATGCACATTTGAAGAGATATAAATCATCAACTCGAACTGAGAACGGACAAGGTAGACCATTTTGGGTGGTATCTATCTGAATTGAGTCAGCTGAAAGATGCCGCAGTTCAACCTCATACTCCTGCATTCCAAAATTCCTCACAACATTCACTAGTGAAGTACAAAAGCTGATCTAGCAAGGCAAAAGCTTAACGATTGGCAAAAACCTGGTTTTTTGTGCATTAAGTAAAATTGGGAAAACTAACTAACCGAGCTTCTCAGCATATGAGTCAGTCAAGCTATTCCCACTGATCATCTTCGTTGTAGCAATCATCAAGTCCTAAGCCATTCCTGCACCCCCATGGCCAAAAAGATCATTTTCGAGTCAATCTCCTCAAACACTCGCATGTTCACAGTGGTTGGCATTTGAAGAAGGTGGAGCGAATGTACCTGAGCACTGAGAAATCGCAATGCAGCGATTTCAGCAAATGTTACCCCTCCTAAAAATACAACGAGTACGAGGGATGTTCTTCCATCAGCCACTCTGAAACATGGTGGAGTTGGATTACAAATTTACAATAAAGAAGCGGTCATCCAAAGATCAAAACAACTTGCACTTGCATACTACTTTGAAGAAACTGCACAGCTTTCTCTCTGAGGTATATTTTTCAATAATACCAATTCAGAGAGATTGTATATACACCGAAACAAATGTCAAAGAGTTGAAGTTGCAAGTGAAACGTGGCATACAGAAAACTAAGCTCACCATCCAGATCGAATTGCATCTGAACTAGTCGAACACTCAATGATGCATACCCAGAGAAGAAATATGCAATGTCATTGGGGCTGTTCCAAAACAAATCAATAACACTGTTAGGAAGCTACCAAACAATATAATTAATACAAAATACTTGGGGGGAGAAAAGAGAAAATAAAATCACAGTGGTTCACTAGTAGCACACCCTTTCTATGTATAGACAATAACTTCACTACCCACATATTCCATAATAAGACAGCGATACAAATAACAGCATATGTATATCAACACCTCAAACAGTATCGAGAAACTTCTTTTAAGACCATAATAACAAGCTCATTATCATATACAGTATGTGAATGCATAAATTTAGAAGCTTGTTGATAGCTAAGAAGTTCTATACTTGGCAGTGTCAGTATGTTCAACGAGAAGTTGCAAAGCACGCTTAATAGTTAGCCAATTGCTCCTTGATTCCTGCAAGATTCAAATATAGAGGAAAAATCATAGGATTTCAAGAGTCCTCCTAACAACATTATATATTAAACCCGCTGAACATTCATGGAAATTACACAACCTGCTTTTTAAGCAATCCAGCCTTTTCTAGATTGTTGAAGGTTGCTATTATATGTTCAAATCCATAACTATGCAGTAGTTCTCGCCTGCCAAAGTAAGGGATATATAAGTACGTGAAGTAGCGTATATACAGCAGGTACGCGTGCAAATGGAGAGAATGGAAGCTAGGTATATAAGAATAAAATCAACTGTAAGCAAAAGTCGAGTAAGTAAGAGATTTTATTCACAGCTTACGTGTAAGTCGTGAAAGAAAAGACTGCTTAGATGTTGTAAAATGCAGAAACGATGATGAAGAACAAACGGCGTTAAGGAAAAGGAAGGAGACTGTTGGTCAACGTGAAGAAAGGAAGAAGAGATGCTTAAGTGAAACGACGAGTTTCATTTTCCGTTTGTTTCTTATCGTTGATGTATTAAACTTTGCCACGTGGTTTTACCCGCGTTTCACTTTTCTGTTTTTACCGTTTTGTTACCGTTGGGTTAGTATATAAACCCAACCAAACAGAGTGAAATAGTTATGAGTTTTCAGACTCCATCCTTATCTTCTTCTTCTTCATTTCTGCTCCTTCTCTGCATTTTTCATCGACCTCTGAATCAAACTAATATGGTATCATAGCCCATGCTATCTAATTAGCATCAATGAATCGAAGTAATGAAGATGATGATGATGATGATGAGCAGCAAAATCATCAGCAATCTCCAGGATTCACTTTTGGATCCATGGGGAATGTACATCGCAGCAGAGACACTTCTCCGATAACTTCTTCTATTCATCTGACATTTGGTAATCCTTATTACCTGAATCCTAATGAGAATCTATCACAATCTATAGTCAATACTGTGTTGGACAGATCAAATTACCAAATGTGGAGTAGATCTGTACGTTTTGCATTGAAAACAAAGCATAAGGTAGGATTCATCGATGGATCTATTCTTCCTCCAGCTCCTACTAGTGAGCGATATCCTCTATGGGATGCGTGCAATACAATGGTGCTTTGCTGGATTGCTAATTCATTGCATCCAGAGATTCGTAGAAGTGTGTTAAATCATGAAAATGCTCTAGTCCTCTGGCAAGAACTTAAACGAAGGTTTGGACAGGCCAATGCTCTAAAAATGGCTAACCTACAAGATGAGATACATGGATGTAAGCAGGGTCAGAAATCAGTCACTCAATATTACACAGTGATTAAAGGACTTTGAGAGGAATACAGTCAGTTTTCCCCTATTGTTCCTTGCACTTGTGCTCCAGCCAACATTCTGCCTTGTGCAGCAGTAGTAGCTTTCCAGGAAAAGCAGGATACAAATTATCTTATCAGGTTTCTTAGAGGATTGAATGATGAATTTGATGTAGTAAGAACACAGTTGCTTATGATGACACCATTACCAACTGTCAGTTCTGCATATGATCATGCTTTACAGTATGAAGAGAAGCTAAGAGGTGGAATAGTAATTGGAAAGGATAATGGAGCACAGAAAGTGGCATTTGCTGTTCCATCCAGTGTTGATGGAAGGATGGTAATGGCAGCTGGAACTGGTAATTCAAGAGATTACACTCAAGCTGGGAAGAAATTTTACAGATATTGCAAGAAGGAAGGACATATTTTGGATGAGTGCAGGAAATTGAAATGGAAGAAGCAACAAGAGCTCAATGCTCAAAATGTGAACAGTTCCAGCTCCTCTACTCACTTTGCTGGATCAATAGATCAACAACAACAAATTCCCACAGTAGCAGCTGCACTCACTCTCTCAAATGCTGAGTTAACTCAACTCAAACAATTGCTACAGGCAGTCCAAAGAATCAAAGCCAACTATCTCAGGATCAGGAATTCCAATTCTTCCAAACGACTCAGGTAAGTTTACTTTGTCTGCTTGCTCATGTCCTGATTTAGTTGATTTGTGGATTCTGGATACTGGAGCTTCTGACCATATCACATGTTCCCTTAAACATTTCATCTCGTATAAGTCTGTCAAGGGAGTCAATGTTTACCTTCCTGACTCCTCTCCTATGTTTGTAAGTCGAGTTGGTAGTGTCAAACTACCTCATGGTCAGATCATTCATAACGTGTTATGTGTGCCAACTTTTCACTTCAATCTCGTCTCAGTCAGCAAGCTAACATCTCACCTTCCTGTTTCCCTTATCTTCCAATCCAACAAATGTCAGTTTCAGGATCTCACCACAGGCAAGACGATTGGTTTAGCCACTCAGACTAGAGGACTATACCATCTCCAGCCAAATGACAAACACATTCCATCTTCTTCTTCCCTTCCTACTTACAAATCTCAAGTAGCTGTTAGTCACAGCTATCAGCCAGAAGAGATCAGTCTCTGGCATTGGCGAATGGGGCATCCTAGTGCAGAGAATGAAGCTTTTGAGCAATCATGATCAGAACGTTGTTGCTGAAACTCTAACTCATTGTTCCATTTGTCATTTTTCTAAACACAAACGCTTGCCCTTTCATAGCAGCCAAACAATTGTTACTGCTATTTTCGATCTTATTCATGTTGATATTTGGGGCCCCTTATCCACTGAATCATACGATGGATTTCTATATTTCCTTACCATTGTTGATGACTATTCACGAGGAGTTTGGATATATCTAATGAAATATAAGTCTGAGACTCGAGCCTTGTTGCAATCCTTCTGTGCCATGGCTTACACTCAGTTTAAGACCAAAATTAAGATGATCAGGAGTGACCAAGGAAAAGAATTTCATATGTCCGATTTCTATTCTGAGCATGGTATAATTCATCAAATGTCATGCATCCAAACCCCTCAGCAAAATGCTAAAGTAGAACGAAAGCACCAACATATTTTGAATGTGGCAAGGGCTTTACAATTTCAGTCAGGTCTCCCCCTGGTTTATTGGTCTGATTTTGTTCTCCATTCTGTGTACCTAATAAACAGAACCCCCTCTTCTGCTATACAAAACAAAACACCTTTCGAAATGCTCTACAATCAACCTCCTCTTCTCACTCACATTAAAGTCTTTGGCTGTCTGGCTTATGCTGCTACTCTTTCTCATAATCGAGGCAAGTTCCAACCTCGAGCTAAACAAAGCATTCTTCTTGGAATACCCTCTCACATTAAGGGGTATAAGTTACTTGATCTTTCTACTCACACTGTCTACATATCCAGGGATGTTGTTTTCTATGAAAATATTTTCCCTTTCAAGTCTGACACATTGTCTACTGCTACTCCAGTTGAATCCGAAATTCTAGTATCTCCTACTGTGCATACTGATGTTCCTGTCTCACCACCATAGAAATTCCCTATCCCTATTAATGATCCTAGTCCATCACATTCTTCAGTGTCAGTAGCTCCAACTCCATATTCACATGTCACTAATCGTTCATCCCAGCTGCAGGGTTCTCTTCCTGATAGTGAGGAAGATGAGGAAATTTCAGATCCTGAGATTCATCCAGCAGGGGAGGGAATGCAGCCCGTTCTGTTGGATGTCAGGACTTCTACCAGGACACGACGTCCACCTATACATTTACAAGATTACCATCTGGATGCCAGTGTTACCAAACACTCCCTTGCTTCAGTTATCTCATATGGTAACCTCTCTGACCAATTTAGAAGTTTTGCCTTGAATGTAATGATTCAACAGGAACCAAAGAATTTCAAAGAAGCTATGAAAGATCCAAATTGGAACGTGGCAGTGCAGAATGAGCTTGGGGCTCTCAACGAAAATCATACTTGGGATGTGGTTCCGGACTCAGAAGAATTTCATAAGTTGGGAACAAAGTGGGTATTCAAATTAAAGCTGAAGCCAGATGGAAGTTTAGAAAGGCACAAAGCGAGACTAGTAGCACAAGGGTTTGATCAGATACAAGGTGTCGATTTTGTGGACACTTTCTCTCCAGTAGCTAAGATAAACACAGTTAAGGCCTTATTAGCAGTTGCAGCAGCTCGAGATTTATACTTAGAGCAAATGGATGTGTCGAATGCTTTTCTACATGGAGATTTGAATGAAGAGGTATATTTGAGAATTCCAGCAGGATTGGATGCACCACAGGGTACATGTCTAAAGTTAAGAAAATCCCTCTATGGACTGAAGCAGGCCAGTAGGCAATGGTTTTCTAAGCTTACTTATGCATTATTGAAACATGGTTTTAAGCAAACTAGTTCAGATTTCTCCTTGTTTGTTAAGGAGACTGGACAATCACAGGTAATGCTGTTGGTTTATGTTGATGATATCATACTGGCAGGAAAGGATTTATCACGAATCAAAGAAGTAAAGAATTATCTGCATCAACAGTTCAAAATAAAGGATTTGGGAGAGCTTAGGTACTTTCTAGGCCTGGAAATTGCTCGTTCAAAGGCGGGAATTGTTATGAATCAGAGGAAGTACTGTGTGGAGCTGCTTATAGATACAGGATTTCTAGAAGCAAAAGGGAGCAAGAGTCCTATGGAAGTGAACTTACGTTTGAGTATACAACAAGGTGATCCCTTGGAGGATCCATCTGTGTACAGAAACTTGGTAGGAAGATTGCATTATCTAACAATCACAAGGCCTGACATAACATTTGCAGTTCAGCAACTAAGCCAGTTTCAGAATAACCCTTATAGTGGACATGTGGAAGCAGCACATCGAGTGTTGAGGTATTTGAAATCCTCACCAGCACAGGGCCTCATATACAAGGCATCTAATGACCTATGCTTAACAGGTTATTGTGATTCAGATTGGGCAGCATGTCCAGACACCAGAAGGTCCATTTCTGGTTATTGTACGTATCTTGGTGATTCATTGATAACATGGAGGTCTAAGAAACAGGGAACTGTTTCTAGATCATCCTCTGAAGCTGAGTATAGATCAATTGCTCACTTAGTGTGTGAATGCAGTGGATGTCAGAATTATTCAAAGAGCTGGATGTCAAGGTTCCTTTGCCTATGGTGATTTATTGTGATAATAAGTCAGCCATTTACATCGCGGAAAATCCAGTTTTTCATGAGAGGACGAAGCATATTGAAATTGATTGCCATGTTACGAGAGAAAGAATTAAGTCAGGGATGATAGTGCTGAAGCACATAGGAACGAATGATCAACCTACAGATGTGTTTACCAAGGCATTGCATCGAACTCGACTTCAGATGCTACTTGGCAAGTTGGGAGTATACAACATCTACTCTCCAACTTGTGGGAGGGTGTGAAATGCAGAAACGATGATGAACAACAAACGGCGTTAAGGAAAAGGAAGGAGACCGTTGGTCAACGTGAAGAAAGGAAGAAGAGATGCTTAAGTGAAATGACGAGTTTCATTTTCCGTTTATTTCTTATCGTTGATGTATTAAACTTTGCCACGTGGTTTTACCCGCGTTTCACTTTTTTGTTTTGACTGTTTTGTTACCGTTGGGTTAGTATATAAACCCAACCAAACAGAGTGAAATAGTTATGAGTTTTCAGACTCCATCCTTATCTTCTTCTTCTTCATTTCTGCTCCTTCTCTGCGTTTTTCATCGACCTCTGAATCAAACTAATAGATGTGAACATTGTCAACTGCTGAGCAAGATTTATGTGCCTCTGAAGAATTAGGATTCAAAATATCAGAAATGTTATCACAGTTACGATCCCATTATGAAAGAGTGACAAAGAGAAAGATGGATTTAGGCTTACAGTCATTTCTGGCAATGAGTTAAGCTTCTTGACAAAGTCTTTCGATTCAGAAACTATTTCATCCTACATATATGACATTGGCTTGATCATAAATTTGGGTGGAATTTTAAACTGATTGAAATTGAAGATATGTTAAAGACCAATTCTATAATGCTCAGATGAAAGATGAAGTCTTTGCATGTTTCGAAGCTTGAAATGTCACCTCAGACACAGTATCGGGTATGAACTTCCTCATTCTTCTCTCCGGAATCAATCCCAATTACCAGAAACCCTACGTAATGCGAAGACGCCGGAACTTTTTTGCGTGAAGCTCTTCGTTCTAAAAATGTTGAGATTGCTCAAAGAATTGAAAATGGAGGTTGAACATTCCGCGTTATGGGCTCAACAAAGCCATTCGCAAGCATTTTGCTTTGAACTTCTTTCCGGCTTCGATAAGATCCACGGATGAACTGCCAACGAATACTGCAGGATGAGATGCACATATGCTTGCCAGAGACTCTTCTCTGTAAGAAAGAAAAATCATGGTACAATTACGACGTCGTCGATGGATTAATCCCACTGCAAGAGCCAAGAGGCCCTCCTATTTTTTTTCGAATACCCGAATTTTTCATCCTTCAAAACATTCAAAAGAGTGTACAAAGTGTCCACTGGAAGTACAGACTCCACAAACAGAGCTGTATGGACCGTGAGTCTCTGCCAAAAAGCGAAAATTTTGGTCCTTGCTCACCAATTAACGGACAACGATAAAGAAAACAATAAGCAAAAGTGCATAGACACACGACTAAAAAACAAAACACTAACAATGGACTCCTCCTGTTCTTATTGGAAACACCATAAGGTTAGTCTCATGACTATCCCTCCTCTCTTTTCTAGTTGAGAGCTTTCGATCCCAATGGATGCTCCATCAGGATGAGAAAATCTTATCACGGGTTAGCATTCTGAGGTGAATTATGAGCTTTCCTTCCGGTTGGAACTTCTGTCTCCATCAAATCGGGTTTTCGTACCATCGCGGCAAGAAAGAGTGCTTCGGCCGACAGAATAAGGGTTTCCAGACCGGTTCTAGTGGCCGTTGGTCCTTTCCTTGGTGTTATGATCCCTGGATCTGCAAATCAGAGATGTCATGGGGTGCGTCGTTGGCCCCAACGCTGGGAATCCTGGCGGTGGTCGCGGCTGGAGGTGTGATGGCGACACGGTGACTCGCGGTGGCTGAAGAGTCACTCATCACACCACTGGTGGGCATGAAGATTGCCCCTGATGTCGGGCACCGCGTTGGGTTGTCGGGGTGGAGGGTCCTGATTGAGCTCGGTGGTGATTCGTGGCTGGTAGATTGCATGGTGGCGGCTAGGGTTCAGCAGCGGGTTTTCCGGGAGAACGGCAACCAAGCTTCACGGAGGAAGCGGCAGCTGGGCAGCTAGTAAGTATTCTTACCCTACTTGAAAGTTGGTAGGGCCCCTCCTATTTTGAATGTATGAATTATCTATTGAAATATTGAACTATCTGTTACCAATTCTATCTACATACTTTAACTACATTTAATCCAATATATGAAGAACAGTGATATTGTTTAATTCTCCTCCTAGCGAAAGAGTTGTGTATAGAGATCTGGAGATACTTTTTAATTCAATTACACTTAATCTTAGGACATTTAATTATTAATTTTTTATTATTATTTTGTACCCGCATCTATATCCTCTTCCTAATCACTCTTTCACACTCTTTCACATCCAACTCATCACCACATCGGAGCAACCGTCGCCGCCACATCTATCTCCTCCTATCCTTTATTCGTTCCCTTAACCAATCGAGTCGAGTTGCCTCGATTTCGGCCGTTCGTCCCCAAGATTGGCGGTGTACATGTTGCCTTATCTCGCCTGCAAGTGCTACGTGTGTTTTATAATTACGATCTACTAGTTTTGACTTTGAGGCCTAATTATCAACATCAATCTGATCTTCTTCTTCTTCATCATCCGTGTGTGATGCATCCCTCATATCCGATGGGTATAGGCCTTTGAGCATTGTTGATTGCTTCCTTAGATACACAATGATCTCACCTGCAGACCATTGGAAGGAGGCAAAATAGAGATTCGACGGTTGACGGTCAGTACTTATTTTGTTAATGTTTGGTACTTGCAGGTATAAATTATCTTAGTTTGTAATTAATTTCTCTCTGTGTTTTTAGTAGTTCTGACTTAGTACCTTAGATTTGTTGGAGGTATCAACTTTTATTGATGTTGGTACCCGTTAGTATTTCCATGTACTGATTTTCTTTTGATACGGTACTTGTGAATAATCTGACGTACTGATTTTATGTATTATGAATTTACAGGTACAGATTATGGTGTTTTGGAACCAAACTATATTTCAGATTTGAAAAATTGAAAGATACAAATAACTATAATTTTTTTATTACTTAATTTAAATAGTAAAATAATAAATTTTTCAAATGACTTAAAAATCTAACTAATCTAAACTATTAAAAATAAATTATAATTAATTAAATAAATAATTTAAATTAGTGTTGTCATATGAGAATAAAAACTTCTCACAACAGAGTGTCCGCATATAGATATCCTGTCATACAATTCTATAATCAATTTAGTTACAACCGGAAGATACTAAAAATCCACCCGTTATTAAATATTAAATGAATAAATATCTTAAGGTAACAAATTGATGATAACATGATGCACAAATTACATACGTATTACAATTTCCTCTTGGATACGACTATAAAAAAATGGAAAACAGAGTACTTCTTCATATATTGCCCGACGTACAAACAATAATACAATCTCCATCTGCCGCCAAAACTCAAACCTGAGCAAGCCGTCGAATGTCGTACGGATGAGCATCCGACGGCGACTCAGCGCTGTAAGACCTCCGTCCGATCACGATATTTGCTGCTTCCGTCGGATGGAAAGCATCCCAAAACAAATGCTCGTCCCGATTTTGACACGGCGTCTGGTACGGCAAGCACGTAATCTGCCCGTTGTTCCTCCCTATCCCACAGCATCCAGCGTTCGTCACTCTAAACCCTGAACATACACAAAAAAGTCAACCGTCAAACTCAAAAGTCAATACTCTGTTTCAAAAAAAAAAGAGTATCCAAAAGCAGAGCAACTCTGTTTTCATTTTGTGAATTACCGAAAGCAGCAGGGTTGTTGATCAAGTCCTGAAAGATCCCATAAGCATTGATGTAAATAAACTTCGCATCAGGGGTGTTTCCATTGAACTGGTCAACTAAAGCTCGAAGCTTGTTATTAAAAATGGTGTTGGCAGAATTAATCCTCTGCACACAAGTCTTGCCGTCGGGGCTGTTCTGCGCGAGCTCGCTGGGGCTGCAACCGATCTGACCGATACCGATGATGACGAACTTCCTGGCGCCGTTGTGGTACATTATCTGGAGCTGCTGGGTGTACTTGTCGATGAGGTCGTCGGCGTACTGCTCGGGGGTGAACTGGCTGCCGGTGTTGTAGAACTGAGGCATGAAGTAGTTGTTTAAGTAGTCGTTGCTTCCTAGTCCGATCGAGTAGATGCATTGGCTTAGATGGTTGGCGGCGGAGTCTTCGTCTCCGAGTAAGTCAACGATTTGTGAGACTGTTGTTACGTAGTTTTTCACTTGGCCGCTGAAGCTGATTCTTCCTCCGAGTTGTCGTCCGGTTTCTTCTCGGATTCCAGCTGCGGCAGAGGCGTAGTTTATGCCTCGGAGGATTGATTGTCCTCTGGCTTCGACGTATGGTGGGATGTAGTCGTCGAATCCTAGCTGCTCGGCTGCATTGGCCATGTTGGAAGTTTGTGGGTTAGCTAGCATATAAAAATAGTTCATAAATGATAATTCATAGCTCATACAAGTTAGCATGTAAACCAATATAATCACAAAATTTGGATAAAATTGTTCATGATTTTAAAGATTGTAAAGATTTCAGTGATATAGACTAAACTAGTTCTCTTATGAGAGGGTTTTCAGCATAGTCGACCCAATCCAAGATTGGATTAGTCCAACTCTCTTTCACCCTATTGATTCAAATGCTACACAAATTAGAAAATGATACTTGAAAACATTTCCTAAAAGAGCAAATAAAATAATTATACGACTCAATCAATTTGTCGGTTAATTCATACCTATGTAGCCCTAATGGACCAAAACTAGTTATATATTTATAGTATGATTATTCGTAACACACTTGACTATAATATCATATCATAAGTCAACTAACATATAACATGATTAACTTACCAATCTAACTCCAACCAATATAGTTGTACAATCTTAAACCCGATACATCTAACTTTCATTCACAATCTAATTAATAAACTTTCATGGCAATTGGCACAATGGAGTAATCCATAGAACAGAACCAACCACAAAAGTACAAAACTTTTGACCAAACAGTAGGAAGCTAGTTAACGAAGAGAGCTACAATCCACCATACCGATGACATCGACGGTGGTTTTGCCGTTGGAGAAGCGGCCGGAAGGGCCGCCCTGGAAGTCGATCCCGTAGGGCAAGTAGTCGGCTCTAGCCAAAGACTGGAGCTGGTTGTTGTTGCCATTGTCGACCAAGGAGTCCCCGAATATGAAGTAGCACGGTACTTGTTGCGCATTGGCAACAAGGCTGAAGTACAGAGCTACAGCGACTGTTGGTAGTGCCGCCACCCAACTGGTAAATGGGGATTTCACAGATTTGGATGCTGCAGCCATGGGGGGTGGCTAAAGATGGGAAGTAGGAGTCTAAAGGGTGAGGTTTGGTGTATGTTGGTGAGGCTCATGTGATGGTATTTATGGAGTTGATCTTATTTATATCTCCGAGTGAAGGAAGAGAGTGGAGGCTTAATTGGGCATTCAGGGTTTAGGTGGCTCTGGTTGGTTTGGCCCATTTATTTCACGCGGGTATTATTTTTCTCTGCAGATTGGGTAAAAGAAATGTGAAATTGGACCCCTCCATCTTCTTCTTTGTCGGGCACTCATGGGTTAATGAAGTTGGTAATTTGTTAACTTTTTGCCTAGAATTTATCTTTAAATGTTAATTTATGAAGAAATTATAAACCCACTCTTTAATCTCATACTTAAACGATGCGATATGTATTAAACACAAAATACAATTTGTTAGGATATATTGTCGATTAGATCACATATCACTTAATGTTATGAGTTAGTGGTTTCATCAATTTTATTCACGGGTAAAGTTGGGTCAGGTTAGGTTTGAGTTGGGTGTAGATGATTCTGAAAATGGTATTGGGTATTTTCATGTTGGTTGTTGGGCGGGTAGAGTGTTGTTTTATAAGTGTGAAGGCAATCCTCATATCTCGAATTAACCTTTATGGTAAGATGACTCAATGTCACGCAATAGAGATATGAGAGTTCGGTAGACAAGACATCCACCAATCTGATCATTGTCCATAAGTTGACAACACATCGAAACACTCCAACATGTAACATGTAAAAAAAGATGTTCAGTGGTGACTATATCGTTTTATCTTGGCTCTTATTAAGATGTCTCAACATCACGCAATGAAGATATAAGAGTTTGGTGGATAACACATCCACCAATCGAATCATTGTCCGCAAATTGACAACCCACTGAAGCAACCGACATGTAACATATCTAACCATTATAAGTGGTAATATCAACATTTTCATGTAACCTAACTTTTGAAATGAAACGGTACAATCGAACCCAACATAATTTTATAAATCACTACCCAAATGAAAGTATGTGGAGTTAATAATGACAAATCTGTTGATACATCACAGTCCTACTCTGTTTCTAGGGTAATTGTTAGTTACTCGAAAAGCTGGTACCTTTGCCCAATTCAGAAACGTTTGAAAGTGTCAACAGGAGCCGACTTAGTGAAAGTTGATGGGGGAGATCAGGATTTGAAAGAAGAAGCATTGTCGTCCCTACTGAATTGCAACTGTCCCCAGCTAATGAATGGTAATGTAGTTGGTCGAAATTTAATGGTCTTGTAAAGCCTCTGGTTTTTCTCTGCATGGGGGGGCCAGTTTGTGGATCAAGTAACATGAGTCTAAACCCCAAAGCATATGACTTTGGTCACCCTTCATTTACTATTGTTGCATTCATTGAAGGTTTAGGATTGGTTCAAAGAGGCATCATGATGCTTATATTGATTCAAATGTTAACATGGTGCAGACTAAAATGTTGAGAATGTGCCCGGTTCGATCGATCACCCGGGGGGTGATCAACATCAATCTTTCAGCCTCTTCATTAGCTGAAAGGAGTTGTTGGACATCAAATATGCATGTGAAACACATTTGTGATAAAGATTTTGCACTATTCGAACAAAGTCAGCATGAGTGATAGTGTTACCCTCCAATTTTACTATGAATGCTTGAATAAAATGTCTACCATATGTGTTAAAAGATGTCTCTTATTGGAGTTGACATTAAAGCGTTATTGTATAAGCAATTAGTGTTCAGACATACTCTGATTTTTTTTTGTGGCCTCCAAAATATATGACATAAAGTTTTGCCTAGTACATCATCCACACACGAAAATATTGATCCAACCCAAAGGCTTGGTTAGTAAACAATCGTGAATTTAGGTGGAAATCTCTCCTAAATCACGATTGAATCTAGGACTCCAATGTTACATAATTTCATTATGAAGTTGATACATCCAACCCACCATTCTCTGCCTCTGTTGGTAAAACATCACAAAATATTCGATTTTGGTAGCTTATTTTGACACTTATAGTAATGTAGAATCTTAAACTGTAGATAGAAAGGAACTAGTCCAATCTATTGTCCATAGACCAAAATGAATCAATGAGGAGATTTTGATTGATTTTACAAATTATCATGGATAGTGGCCAGCCTGTTCTGAACTTATTCCCTCTGTAACTCATTAACTAAGAATCACTACTGTAATGCTGCTGATCTACCAACTGCATTTTCCAGGCAATCATCGACAGAGTACACAACATTTCCTCACCAGTCACTCTCTTTCTCTTCTTCTTCATGCTTCTCCCAAAGTGGAGTGAAAATCAGCACACATTTGGAGTTTGTAGTAACACAGAGATAGTAGTTCAATTGTAACAAGTTAATAACCATAAACCCATTGACAAACTCAGCCGATCTTCATATGTACAATTACACACATAAACGCCGGTGATCGGATCAAAGCTCGGAATAACCCGACCTGGAATAAAACTGTGAAGCACAGTCTTTCAAAATCCCAATCAACCCCCGCAGATCATTGCCGCCGATCTCCACACAGTCCCTCAGCAACCCTCCTTCCACCACTTCCTTCTGCACCGTCTCCACCACTTCCTTCAACGCCCCCTGCAACCCCGAAAAAACTCAACAAAGTCAGTAGAACGACCCGACCAGAAAAGTTAAAGAACCCTTTTTTTCCGTTTACCTTCTTGTTGAAGGTGTTCAGCAACCGACCCAGCGCTGACTTGGCAGCCCTCGAGAGACTTCCGTAATTTCTCATGATCCAAGCTGCCTTATCCGCCTCCGATCTGGCGGACCCGAGTCCGGCGAGGAAGGACATTAGCTCATTCAGATCCGATACGGTGCCGAGTAGCTCCCTGTAATCGATTCCGTTCCAGGCGTAATTTCTTGCGTAGTCCCATCCGATCGACCAGGCGAATCCCGAGAGACCAAGCACCAGACCACGATCGAGTTTCTCGGCAATCGCTTTGGCGCGGGCGGCGCCGGAGTAGTCGCCGCGAGCTGCGCGTAGGTTGGAGACGCGGGTGAGGAGCGAGTGGGAGATGGAGACCGCGGTTTTGCAGGCTGAGTAGGATGGGAAAGCGGAGATGGCGGACGCGGTGGTTGTGAGGTGGCGGAAGAAGAGGAGGAGGAGGAGGAGAAAGAGCGAAGAAGACGGCGGTGGTCGTGATCGAACCATCTGAGCCGTTGACGACGGTTTGTTTTTCGCTTCTTTTTTGTTCTAGAAATTTGGTAAGGTATATAGCTCACTGTGGGCTTTCTTCTTTTCTAACTTGTTTTAAGTGGGCTTTCTTCTTTTCTAACTTGTTTTAAGTGGGCTTTCATGGCTGTTGATGAGCCTTTTTGTGAAAGAGATTCGGCCCTCTCAGTCAACTTGTTGACTTTTCAAAATTAAATCTCAATTATGATTCTAGAATTTATATTTCGAAAACTTTTGAGGATGGAGAATTGGAATTGAGATTAAAAATTGTAAATAGAAACTATTTAATAAAGTTCATAATATATTATTTTTTCGATTCTCAATTCTAAAATTCTTTAAAGCTAAATAGTTATAAAACTATTATCCAATCATACGGAAGTAACATATTATAATTTCACAAACATTAACGCCATTTAACTCAGAGTTTAGTAAATCGACAAATATCAAATGGATAAGTATCTGAAGCAGAACAAGCATTGTAAGACATCCTCCCCATAAACATATTGGCTGCTTCAGTCGGATAAAAAATATCTCAAAACAAATATCGAATCCTATTCTCACACAGATTTTGAAATGATAAACACATAATTTTACCGTTGTTCTTCCCTACTCCACAACAAGCTTCTCTTGTCTCTTCAAATCCTGGAAGAACACAGTTAAACCATAAGATAACAAACAAATATATATACAGGAAATTTAACTCTTCACCAATTTTTTAATTTGCCATGAGCAATTGGGTTATTAATGATTTCCATGAATATTTCATTGGTGTTGATGAAGATGAATTTGGCATCAGCCATGTTACGGTTGAGCCGGTCGATGATCAGTCACAGTTTGTCATTAAAGATTTGGTTAGCAGAGTTAATCTAGTCGACACAAATTAACCGTCAACGCTATTTTGAGTCAGTTCATTCGGGTTGCAACCGACCAGTCCCAACCCATACAGCACAAAATTCCTCGCTCCATACTTGTACATAATCTGCCATCAAGATCAACAGTTAATTACTTTAAAAAATAACTAAACGTTTGATTTAATTACGAAATTTGCTGACTTGGAGCTGACTAGTGTAAATCCGAATAAGATCATCAGCATACTCAGGAGTGAACTCCAATGCGGTGGAGTAAATCAGAGGCATGAAGTAATTATTCAAATAGTCATTGCTCCCTAATCCAATCGAGTAAATACACTTGCTC
The DNA here is from genome assembly GCA_030674075.2 of Linum usitatissimum. Classification (NCBI taxonomy): domain Eukaryota; kingdom Viridiplantae; phylum Streptophyta; class Magnoliopsida; order Malpighiales; family Linaceae; genus Linum; species Linum usitatissimum. Next base: position 7,512,000 of record JAUJYP020000264.1, on the reverse strand, counting down.
AAGTGCTTAGCCGCCGCCACATCATCACCACCTAGATAGTCAACGATCCGTGACACCGTGTACTTGTAGTTGCTGACCTGGCAACTGAAGCTGACTCTGGCTCCCAGGCGGCACCCTGTCTCGTCCCAAATCCCGGCAGCCCCTGAAGCATAGTTCACTCCTTTTAGTATGTTTTTGTGCACTTGATCTCCAATACTACCGGCAGTAGCAATGTATGAAGGAATATAATAACTGTTGAATCCTAATAATTCTGCAACAAAATCAACTCGGTTTGAGAAGTCGATCCCGTAAGGTGGGTAATCAGCTCTCACAAACGAGGGGAATTGGTTGTTGTTGCCGTTGTCGGCCAGAGAGTCGCGGAAGATGAAGTAGCAGGGGACTTGCTGACGTGGATTAGCGGCTGCGAAACTGAGATGATATTGCTTTAGGAACATTACTGTGTGAAGACATACATTGGTCAGCAGAAACGATGCCACGTGTCTGGGTGTCATGGTTTTTATATTGAGGTAGGAGATTGGGTGAATTGTGACATGTTCATGTGTGTGTGTATATATAAAGAATCAAATGGTTGCGAGTAATTAATACTTGCCTTTGAGCCATCAAACGACATGTCCATGCTAGGATCATCGACGAGGGTATCGGCATATGCATGCATGGACGGTCTGTTCAGATCCAAAGACATGATAAATAGCGTTCATAATTAATGAAATTGTGCGTAAACATTGAATATAACTATGCTAAATGTCCTAACTACTCGTTTAATTATCCATACTATTATCGAAATAAATAATATTTTTGACGAAACAAGTAATGAAAAGGCGTATCATATGTACACATTGATGACTTTAGGAGCATACATCCATACCCTATATATAGAATTACAACCTTTTTATATCTTTCTACAAAAAAAAAGGCTTTTTATATCCAGGCAAATAAAAACATAGTAAGATCCTAATAAATTGAAATGCCGAAAGAGCAGAAATTGTACGCAACAATGGGCCATTGGGATATGGGTTCTTGCTAGAAGAGTACTACTACTAGGACGGTAATAAACTTAAGATCTCAAACCCTAAATCTTAGCAACAACAAAAAAACTCTGTTTGATTTCGTCATGGCAATTTCTTCTGTTTTGTATAATAAATGTTGCCGACGTGGGTTTATGCAGGATCGAGGACAGTATAGTAATTTGAGCCGGTGGTGGCGGAGAAGAGGCAGAGCAGGATCCCCTGTTTCGAAGAACTAGTTGGGACTTGGGACGACGGAGCATGCAGATTCCCAATGTCGGCGGGCAACCAGGATGAAGGAAACACCCATATTGGCTGTTGTTGGTTGAAATGGACGGTAGAACACAAAGTCGGTTATGTCATTACCAGATTCGAATACAATTTGGCTACCAATTATAAATATACACAATGCTGGACTCTATTTGCATCTTATAATATGCTAAGTCGGAGTATATTAGATGGCAACAATTTCCACTATATGGATCAAAATGCCTAATTCTTACCCACTACTATTTCGGGTTTAGGCTAACCATTATGGTAAAATTAATTTTGTGGTACATTAATTCAACCCATAGGTAACGCTTTTGTATATATCTTTGTACCATTTGTTATATTTCTCCACATTTTGTACTTCAAATTAATAATTTGAATGTGTTATGAGTTTCTTTTATAAGTTATAGTGTTATGATTTTATAGTTTAATGTTTAGAATTTGAGATGTATTATTATTTTGAAATTAGAGTTTGAAATACAATATAATAATCCGTTTCACATTTATTGTTTGAGTTTTAAATTTTTTAAATACAGATTTTTAGTGTTGGTGCCTTGGTGGTACTCTATTTTCACTGGTATCGAAGAATTAACCTTTTTTTTTTGATAAATAAGAATTAACCTAAGTTAACCAATACTATATGTGGTAATGTTTATTTAACTTTTACCGTTTAGCTTGTATTTTCTATCTCGAAAAAAAAACACGTAACAGATATTAACTCAATATTACCGGAAACGATCAGATGGTAATTGATGAACTTATAAGTACCGTTCTAGAAATTAAACGCAATGATTGTGTTGTCCAATGATGTAGGGCTAGAGCAATCAAGAAACGGCATTGCGGCATCCCTCGCACAGCAACAAGCTAGCTTTTCCCAGCTCAACCATACACAGAGAATCGGGGATCTCCACACTCTTTCTGTTTCAGATTTAATAATGGTTATTTCTATAAAGAAGAAACCGAAAGCTGCTGTGTATTTGCTATTTTTCTTTTTTCTTTTTTTTTTGTTCCTTTCACTTTTGTGCTTGTGTGACGACGGCAGAACTGGAAATATTGGCCGGCCGTCGGTGATTGATTGGCGACTGAGAAAAGTATGCGTACGTCATGGGGATTTCTCGGGACCAAAAGTGGCAGCCCCATGTAATATATATACGAAAAAGAAATGGGAAAATCATTTCACTTTAGCTAAATTAGACGTTACATAGACATGGGGGCAACTTTATTTATTTATTTAAACGATGGTGTGTAGATTATATTAACGGGCAACTTCAGTCTAGCTACCCATACAATAATTCTACTTTAAGAACATAGATGGCAATGTTTGAGTCTTATGGGCCGGCAGCCCATTATGACAAAAACCCACATAAGAATCTATCGTCTGAAAATTTACTATTGATCATTTAGAGTTTGACTATTTAGTTTTAATGAGTCACAACGAATATATATGAGTTGTGCAGTGTAAGACTGAAGCGACCTAAAGGTTAGTAGTTGGCTTAGCTTGTTGTAGCTAGGTCATCAATGAGAGGCATACGTGACATCATCGCGAGGATCACTTCAATTAAATTGAATAGTCATGATCCCCCACATGGAATGATGAAGCCACACTACCCAACTTCATATTATAAGAATTGCATTGCTATCACTACAAGGCAAGCTGTTATAATTTCAGAACGAATATTTTTCTTAATATGCCTCTTTGTATATTTTATATCTCTATCTCCAATCATTATATGTCAATCCTAAACTCACTATTATACATCACGTTTATTGTGAGAATCCATACAAATCCTGGATCAAACAAAATGATTGAACTCAAACCCAATGATCACTGTTGTCTATTGTACCTAGGCAACTAAGACTGAACGTAATTCATAACATCAACCATGAAAAAGTATGGGTAACATACATTTAGTGCGAGTGTTCAAATATGGGTTGAGAATTCATGCTAGACAATTATAAGCACATAATGGTTTGTGCACAAAGCCATAGTTAAGTTTGTTGTTTTCTACAAACTAATTATTAATTGTTGAGGGATCATCTCATAGTCATAGGGATACTTTTGTCAATACAAATAGAAACGGTCTCTCGGACCATTTTGTAAAAAAGTAGTTTATTGACCATATTGTACAAATAAATAGTTTCAATAACTTTTTGCAAATTCTCACACAAGATGAGTTTGGTTACTTAAATGAGAATCGGTGCTTCATCTCGTTTGTTTAACTTGATTAAAAACGTATACACTGTCTATATTAGTTCACTTTGATGTGACATTATTAGTCATAATGCAACTTATTGTACACTACACAGCGATATAACCGCAGCCTCGATAAAACTTAGTACTAGCGTGTTAAAAATTAATAATATAGGCACTTGTTTGTTAAGAAAAACGTACCTGAGGAACCACGATAGTAATTTACCCTGTATCCAACTATTCATGAAAAAGCACTAGCAGGAAGCTTTCCTTTTTTACAAGATAAGAATCTCAGTGCATTATTGAACTTGTAATCCCACAAGTGGTTTCATTTCATGATTAATCCTCCCTTAGCATCAATACTAAAATATTGAACCCTAGAATCTCCAATTGCACCAATTCCCCCTATTATAAATACCCTTCACTACATACCCCAAATAGACCCACATCTCCATCAACCAAGTACACCAACTTCCCACAATACATAGCCTAAATGATGAGGAACGTCATCTTTTCCCTCCTCGTTTCCCTTTCAATTCTTCTCATTTCCCCACTCTTAGCAACATGCGATGAGCATCAAAAGAACTACATAGTCTACTTTGGTGAGCACACTGGCGAGAGAACCGCCGACGAAATCTTAGAAACCCACCACTCGTACTTGTCGTCGGTCAAGGAAACTGTAGAGGAAGCCAAAACTTCCCTCATTTACAGCTACAAGCATACCATCAACGGATTCGCTGCTTCCCTCACCCCTCAACAAGCCTCCCAACTCAATGGTATGTTACATGTGGCCATGACTCTTAATTATTCAACGATCGATGATGACCGCCTCTAAGTTTCAAAGATGTTAAGCTATATGAAATCGTTGCATTGAGTGCATTTGTCTTTTAAATTTTTACGTGGAGTCTTGATTTTGACTATACCATGAATTGATGGTGGCAGAGCTGGAGGAAGTGGTGTCGGTGATTGAGAGCCGCCCGTACAAGACCCACACGACAAGGTCGTGGGAGTTTGCGGGGCTCAACGAGGCGGCTGCTTATAATCCTTCATTATTGGCACCGCGGTTCGGATCCGGAAAGGATACCTTGATGAATGAGGATTTGTTGCATAGAGCTGAATATGGGAAATCCGTCATTGTTGGAGTCCTTGACAGCGGTAAGTAAATTTCAAACTACAACATGCATTGCACGTTTAAAAAAAACTCTGTTATGTTAACGTTTTCTAACTAAACCGTTTCTATTTATGATTAGGGATTTGGCCGGAGGCAAAGAGCTTTAGCGACGAAGGGATGGACCCGATTCCAGAGACGTGGAAGGGAATCTGTCAAACTGGACAAGAATTCAACTCTTCTCATTGTAACAAGTGAGTCCTACAATACCCTGTTTCTGCACTCTGTTTTGTTACTATGTATTGCTTAGAAAGTAGAAACACTAATGGTTGATGACATCATGTCTTTGGATGTTGGATTTCACTGTTAGTGAAACAGTGAGTCAGTCACGTAAACCACCTTTCACTATTGTTGTTTAATGTTTAGGACTATCACAAAATATCTCTGTATTCAAATACTATAGAGTAAACGTGGATCAACTAGTTCAGTTATGTTACTTGGTAGAGATAAGATAATTAAATATTCTGAGATTTGGTCTCCAGCACTTTGCTTAATCTACAAAACACCAATCTTATTGGGAAAGAACACTAAGTCCAACTACAAATGTAAAAGGATCAGTTGATGAAATCCAAGCATAAGACACATGCATGGCTTTGTTTCAAAACCCAATAAGATTATATCCAAGTAATTAATTAACTAAACTAATATAAATAACACTAACAATTTAAAGTATTTTTCTCTTTGGACGTCATCTTTCCCACTTTCCCAAGAAAGAAGAATATCACAGTTGACAGCAGAGGGCAGAGAGATAACTAGTGGATCATCTTTGTTGATATTTTCAACATGATCAATAAAGCTTCCCTCTATTTTCATAAAGATCCAGATATCCAGTTTGAGGACCATCACAAACTGCGATTCCCTGAATCTTTCTGTTTCAGACAGCCCAAATAGCAATTGGTGGTGGCTCTGTCTCCCTGTAGAAACAGAGTATGAAAATGAAACCACACTATATCTTAATTTGTCAGATATTTCAGATACTCATTGGCTAACATCGGGCCAACAACGTTGTAGATTCCTCTTTCATGTCACGGGCGCACTATGGAACTTGATACTTGAAGAATAAATTAATGTAATTTTGTTAATTGTTATTACAGAAAAATCATTGGAGCAAGATACTACCTCAAGGGCTTCGAGCGCTACTACGGCAAACTAAACGCCACGGAGGACTACAGGTCACCACGTGACAAGGACGGCCACGGGACCCACGTGGCCTCGATAGCCGTCGGGCGCCAGGTGGGCAACGCGTCGGCATTCGGCGGGTTCGCCCGCGGGACAGCTTCCGGCGGGGCTCCGTTGGCCCGACTCTCCGTTTACAAAGTCTGCTGGCCGTCCCCCGGTCAGGAGAAGGCCATGGGCAACGTCTGCATCCAGGAGGACATGCTGGCGGCGATGGACGATGCGATCGCCGACGGAGTCCACGTCATTAGTATTTCTATAGGGTCGGATGACTTGCTCAAGCATACCGACGATGCGATTTCGATAGGTGCTTTCCACGCGCTGAAGAAGAATGTTGTTGTGGCTTGCAGCGCTGGCAACTCCGGCCCCACTCCTGCCTCGCTGTCGAATCCTGCGCCGTGGATTGTTACCGTCGGGGCTAGCAGCGTTGATCGTGCTTTCTTGGGATCCGTTGTGCTTGGAAATGGCAAAGTGATTACGGTAATTGGAAAAAACTAATTTCGTTGTTAATCAATGTTTTTAATTAACTAATATTGTTTTAACTAATTAATGAGAGGTGTTCTGGTCCAAACAGGGGCAAACAGTGACACCATACAAGCTACCCACCTCCCTCCCACTAATCTACGCATCAGACGCATCCCAGCCATGGGTCAAACCGAACGAAACCAACCAATGTCTACCCAACTCGCTCTCACCGGAAAAGGTCAAGGGTAAAATAGTCCTCTGCATCAGAGGCACACTCTTCCGAGTCATGAAAGGTATGGAAGTCAAACGAGCAGGCGGGGCGGGTTTCATCCTCGGGAATAGTGCCGAATTCGGAGATAGTGTTTACTTAGAGCCCCACGTCCTCCCCACAACGGCGTTGTCGTACAAGGACACGATCGAGGTCATCAACTACATCAATTCGACTAATAACAACGCCACAGCCAGCCTGGTCGAACCGAAAACGGTTTTTGGGTTCGGACCGGCTCCTTTTATGGCCGGGTTCACTAGTCGGGGTCCGAACATTGTTCACCCTTCGGTCCTTAAGGTATTGTAACATGTCTTTTTTCAAATATGTCGATTTTTATTGATGTAATTATGTAATTATATAATTTTGTGGTTTTTTAACAGCCTGATATTACCGCTCCCGGATTGAATATATTGGCGGCGTGGAGCGAAACGTCGCCGCCTAGTAAAATATCTGAAGACGGTAGAGTTGTGAAGTACAATTTCGATTCGGGGACGTCGATGTCGTGTCCGCATGTTGCTGGGTTAGCTGCACTCGTTAAGGCTATTCATCCTACTTGGAGCACTGCTGCCATAAGATCTGCCATCATGACTACAGGTAAATTTAATTCTTGAGGGTAGATCCGTCACATCCATATTAGTTTGACCACGTACTTGACAGTAGTAACTTTTTTTTACCGACACGTGCAGCAACGGTAAAGAACAACAAGGGTGAGGAAATATCGGACCAATCAGGGGACAAAGCGACACCGTTTGAATACGGGTCGGGCCACTTTCGCCCCTCGAAAGCAGCCGACCCGGGTCTGGTATATGACGCGTCGTATGTAGACTACATGCTCTACCTATGCAGCTACGGAGTGAAGAATGCCGACACGAAATTCAACTGCCCCAAATCTTTGCCAACGACGTACGACCTTAATTACCCGTCTGTGTCGGTTACGAAGCTGAACGGAAGTGTCACTGTGAAGAGGACGGTGACGAATGTAGTCGGGAAGGCGGTGTATGTCTTTGGGGCGAAAGCGCCGGTGGGGTTGTCGGTGAAGGCGCGGCCGAGGATTTTGGAGTTCGATGGGGTTGGAGAGAGGAAGAGCTTCGAATTGACGATTAGGGTGAGGAACTTGACCAAGGCGAAGGCGGGTCTGAGAGACGGGTTCGGGTTCGGGTCGTTTAGTTGGAGGGATGATTACCATGTTGTTAGGAGCCCAATTGTGGTATCTCTAGCTTAGAGAGTCCGTATAGGATTTGGATTACAATTAGTTTGAAAATTTCTATTATATTTAACATTCATTTCCATTAATTACAAGTTTGATTTCCACGACATTTCCATAAAGGAGATCCCATCTTTCTTCTTTCTCACTTCCCAGTTTTATCTTCTTCTCTTCACAACTTTCTGCTCAAAACGCACAACAAGTGGCGGCCTCCGCCATGGAATCAACTTCATCAATCCGTACACATGCATGCATGCATGTAAAATTAAGTTCCCGCCAAATGGAGGGTTCGTTTTTTGTACAGTTAATCAGTTAATACCGATGTTTAATTAACAATTCTACCTATCGACAAACCTCAGAGCTTTCCCCATCAGGAAAATAGTACTATAAAACCCGCACTGCCATGGCCTCAAAGAAAACACATCACAAATTAATATTAATTAGTATTACTACCGAGTAATTCAACAGGAAATGGGTTCCAAAGTGGTGATTGTTCTTCTTCTGGCCACGTTGCTGGTGGTACCTACTCCAGCCATCAATGTTGGACGCCCGACTTCCACGCACTATCGTGAGTAGTAAATAAGAGTGTGTTTGGATAGATTGATTAATTGTATGTATACGGTATTTGTATATTTAGTATATGAAATTTCAAATTTTCTTATTTGGTTAGAAATGGGTTTAGAGTTTGTTTGATTTTAGGATTTGGTCAAAAATGATTTAAAATAATCAAATAGCTAGTGGTTTACAATAATTAGTGATTTCATAAATATTTTGTTTATATTTTTGGAGGAAATCAAAATACTTTAACACACACTAATAACATCTCCTTTCCTCAAACTCAACAAAGTAGTTTGGAATTTTTCTACTCAAAATGACGTCCATGAAGTAAATTTGAAATTACCATTGAAATCGCTCGAGAGATCACAGGGTGATTTCAAGAGGTTGTTTGTGCGAGTGAATTCGTAGGAAGAGAATTTAAATAGTTAGAGAATATGAGGGTCATGCTATTTTGAGAAATAAAATGTTTGGATGTGCCATTTTAGGTGATTGTTGGAACTAGAGAATTCAAAAAATGAATGAAATGAAATGAATGCTCTCAAAATCCCTTCTGCAACCTAGTGATTTCAATATAAACTCAAAATCTCTAAAGGCGCACATCAAGAATTCAATTCTCTAACATTCTTCAACAATTAATTGTAATCCAAACAATCTACTTAATGAAATATCTACCTTAAAGATTTTAAGGTCCAAATCACCCAAAATCTCTCGATATTTTCACCTACACAAACAAGGCCCAAATCATTTCTATATCCAATTTTATTTTGGTGATCAAACATAATATTATTTCGACCAAATCATCCGGGACTAGAAAATCACTCACCAAATATAGAAACAGACGACGTCTGAATGCATTTGGATTTGAATGATGTTTGCAGAAAAGGGAGGAGTAGCAACCAATGGTGGGTCGTCCATGCAACCAGAGAAGCCGGTCGAATTGCAGGCGGCAGTTAATACTGTTGACTGCGGAGGAACCTGGAGAAAGTGTACAGTTTTAGGCAGTTGCTGTGCATGTTCATGGCGCAACAAGTGCACTCAATGTTGCTCATAAACTTCATGACACTTGACAAATGATACCATCAAATCTAGTCTCAACACTTTTTTTTACCTTTCAATAATATGTTTTTGTTTTATACTTTCTGCTTGTTCTACTGTATATAAAAAATGATATTAAATTGAATAAGAAATATGTTTCCCTGATACACGTATATGATGTTATATATTATTATTTCAAATTTATATAGATAATTATCAAATAATAGTTAGGATCACACCAATAGTAACTTATTTGGTTCAGTTCGGACGCAAAATTTTTATTTTTTGGTTGCTTCCAGAAAGGCCTTAGTCTTGTGTTTAATTGGTGGTCTCCATCGATGAAACAATACAAATTTACTCTGATGTGCTAATGTGGTGTTTAAATACTTCAATTGTCTTCACACAAAATTATGTACAATGTACTATCTATCTTTCGGTCTATCTTTTTCTTTAATCGAACGTCAAAATGCACTTAGATATTTTTAACGATAGACATAAGTTTTGGTAGAAATTGAATAGAGAAACATCTACAAAATCATAATTTATCCCAAAAAAAACCTATAGAATCATAGTTCAGCCAATGGGACAGACTCCTAACCGGAGAATCAAAGACATGTAGCACAATTAGCTATGCGGAAAATATGGACAAGTCAAGCTCCCAGTCGCAACGATAGAATACTTGAAACTGTAGTGTAAGGATGGAATGTTGGTGGTCCAAAGAGGTAGCATTAAGGAACACGGAAATAACAGTCTTCGAATCAGATTGTATTCTGAGCTCCCGGATGCACAAACCCCAAACTAGCTGCAAAACCATCGACAACACTGCAATTCTCTCGACACGAGTGATTGAGCAGCTTCCAAAATTAGACATAAAAGCCTTGAAAAATGAGCCTTTATCGTCACGAAAATAGGACATCTATCATTCCCCGGTCTATCTTCTAAGCCATATATACATTCAATAACAAGTATTTTTTAAATCCATCGCTAGCCAACAATAAGGTGTACATGCACATAGAAGAAAATGTAACGAAATCATCTTTTTTTATATAAATATTAAGTGATATTCAAAGAAAAGAGCCATCCCTATATTCAATGCAAATTAACCAGAGTCTCTTTGTAAGTAAGATATCCATGCAAAGAAGCGCTTTGCTTCACAACCTTGATTTCTTGTTTAACCGTATCATAAACCACAACATTCCACTGATCCTCCACTGGCGCTCCAACAAGCAGATGGTCCTCCCAACATCTGTACACACGCAACCCTAGAGGGAAAGGTCCGATAATACTCGGAATGTTCGATCCACTCACAACAACAACTACTACTACTCAGCAGCCATTCGTCGATAGTCAAGCAGTTGAGACACCCGGCCGCGAATCGATATACGTGCAGTTCAGAGTCTAAGCCAACGTCATTATTGATATCACGAAGATCAAAAGTGTTGGGTGTTATTTGGCATTTTCACCCCAAAAGCTAGCTCAAAGGATGAAGTTTTCCCTCACTTATAAACGACACCCTACTTCTTCCACTCTCCGTGGGATAACCCAACAAAAAGAGCAGTGCACCATGCGGAAAACTTCAGTCCCCAAATCGAACGTGACCACATATGAAGTTGCAGAATACACATGAGAAATCCAGTAAAGTGACCCCTTAAAGTGTCTAGCAAAATCAAGCGAGGAAGGCATATTATAACGATATTTACCAGCTTCTGGATAAGGGTAGTTACCTGCTAACTTCCTCCATCCTCTGCTTAATGTGTACACATAAACTGGTGATGTGTACTTGGTCACAGCCTCAGGGTATTAACAGCCGTCTACATATGCATAGTTACGAACAAGCATGACTTTGACCGCGTTACCAACCGAATCCAATCCAACTCCACAGTCATCATGGCACTGTCTCAAATGGACGGCAGTTGAATTAGGCAGATTGAGGGGGCAAGCAGGAGGTTCATATGGTGGCTCGGGAAGTCGGTTCAATTGGCGAGTGGCTGGGTTCCATAGAGCGTAATGACATTGATTCGATGTGAAGTTTCCAATAAGCAACAGGCCGTGATCCCCTGAGCTGCCCCTCACATATTGGTAGTGGTCGAGGTCGCAATCGACCAGGACCGGTTCATCTACAGAAGAAAGGAAGCCCGATCGAACTCGATAATTAGCTCGATAATTGTTTTGGAGACACTATTTGCATACAATGCGATTTGGTGATTGTTGGGTTCTGATGAGGTACATTGAAACGAGGTGGGAACTGGTGGAAATGATGTGGTGCCAGTGCTTGGATACGCAATTGAATCGGATCAGGGTTTTCACTGGTAGCCTAGACAGGATGTCAATCACAATGTGCATTGGTATCGGAGGATACCTGGAGGAGTTGATCAGTAGTTGGGCGGCCATTCGTGGAATTGAAATCGGAAGAATAGTCCTCTGAACCGGCGAAGACAGAGGTAACTCGCTGCTTCGTTTTGAAGCTGAGAACAAAGGAGACGATCAGAGATGGCGACAGAAGGAAGACTGTGACGAGAAATGCAAGAGCTGAACTGAGAAAGAGGACGACTGTCTCCTTCGAGAAGAAGAAGCGCCGGCCGGTAGAGAAAGTGGGAAGGACGATCGGAGATACAGGGTCGAGGGCTCTGCTTGTAGACGGCAGAATCAGAATGCTCTCTGGGTCTTCAAGGCCCATGAGTTCATGGCTAAGGAAGATCCAGGCTGTAACATTTAGGCCCATCAAGTTTAGATCTGATCGTTCGGGCCCAACATTAATATTCTCGTACGTAATAATGGCAATGGGTTTGATAATATCCATTACCCGTCCGTTCAGTTATTACTTATCAATTTATATAAATGAATATAATTTTTAGACCATGGATATTAATTTATGAGTTTTTAATATACCCATTTTAATTGAATAAATCTTAATTATTAAAATAAATTACTCATTTTTTATTTGTAAAATGGTCAAATATAATTGATAGCTGCTATCATGAGCCCACAAACTTCACCCCCAACCCAACAAGAGGCTATCAGGATATGTTACGCGCCAAGACATAAAAACAAATAATTACATTATGGTTTCGAAAAAAGAATAAATTCAGTTTCCAATAATAGTTTGATTTTTGCACAGTTTTGTATGCAACTTTTTGTTCAAAAGGTATAAAAATTGGGCGGCATCCGACAGGGAATCAACTTCATCGATCTGTTTCTATGCATGCATGCAAGTAGAAATAAGTTCCCGCCAAATCGAGGTTTCTTTTTTGTACAGTTAATTAATAACGACGTTAAACAATTATAACTTATTGGAACAACCTCAGAGTATCTGCCGCCCAGGAAATAGTATAAAACCAGCAGTGCCATTGCCTGCAAAAAAACTCACACCAACAAATTAATATCAAGTATTACTGCTTAATTAATATCAATAAGACTTCATATTAATTTGTTGGCATTCAGTATTACTGCTCCATCGCCATCGAATAATGAGTTCAAAAGTAGTGATTGTTGTTCTTCTGGCTACGTTGCTGGTGGTGCCTACTCCAGCTGTGAATGTTGCACGTCCGACTAATTCCATGCTCAATCGTAAGTCGTAAAATTCAGTAATATTATTATTCAATATTATAAGATATATATGATTCTAGGGTAAAAAATCGGATGACGAGCTCAATTATCAAATGATAAATAAATACATATACAAAGTCAAAAAGTATATGGAAAGTACTAAAATCGAATATGAATATCATTATCTTGCTATTGTTGATTAGTACCAAATGTAATTGTGAGATTGGTTGGCCGGATAGACCAAATTAAACTAGATGTATAATAAAGCATATGAATGTGTTTTGTTGGTTACGTTGTCAAAAGTAAAACATAAAGATTATATGAATTATGATTGAATCAAATGATGATTTTTTCAAAGAGATAGATTTCCATTTAAACTGAGAAGGGGCTAGTTCATTTGTTACCTTACCTGCTGCTATTATAGATAACATATTTATTGGGAATGTTAAATCTGAACCTATAAAAAGTAAACGACCTAGAATGATTAGAGATTTTGGTTCTAATTTTTCTATCTACACCTTATAAGATTATCCATCAATTCTGTAAGAAGCGTTAACTTTCTTAGATGCAAATTTGTGGCAATGTGTCGTTATAGGCAGAGAGAAAAATGTAGATCTCTCTAATATCTATTCACCAATAACTGGAATAACAATTGTCTTACTATCACTTAGATTCAATGATTAACAGGTTAACATAAATGAAATTTATAGAAGTAGATGGAACTGTTTTGCTTTTCCAATGTATGTTCTGAATTGGAGAGAGAATATGATTGTATAAAACCACTAAAAAGAATGCTATAGGTTGGTAGCCGCACAGGAGCCTTACATAGAATTTGTGGTACGAGTATTATCCTTGTTAATTTCAGCTGGAATTTGCTCAAAGTTGCGCAGATACCATAAGAAAGTGTGGATATTGGGGGGGTCTTGTTGTGACTGTAAAATGGTGGGAGGAGAATGCAGGAGATGTTGCTCATAGAATTATAAGATAATTGAGTTGCCAAAAAGAATCCTGCTGATTTTGATATTTTGGAAGCTAATTTTTCAATTTGTTGGTTAAATGTGCACTTTAATTATGATTCTTCCTTTATGTACTATCTTGTAGTGAGTATATATATTTTCTTAATCTTCTTAGATATATCTAGTGTTGTTTGCTACATACTTATTTGGGTTTTCCTCTGATGCACTCTACTTTGTTTTATATATTTTTTGTCTTGAAAAAAATGTTGACTTCATCCCATCTAGCTAGACATGGCCAAGCAACCATGAGAGGACTCAAAATTTTTGAGAAATGTAGGGGTTGCGAAATGAGGGTTTACAACACAATTTTCGTTGTATGTCTTTTTGATCTAATGAGTGAAATATTATTCAAAAGAAAGTCAAAATGAACCAGAGTGTTCAATATATAAAAATAAGAAAAAATTGATTCAACTTTCCATCATTTGAAGTTGATTTTATTATCGTCTCTAACTTCGATCCGAAAAAATTGGTTAGAGGAGCTGAGCATGATTCAAATGACGGTAATCAAAATCCAAAATAGAGGACAAGAAAGAACGATCATCAACACACATCACATACATCCTCTCAAGAGACTCTCTTATAATTAGGAAAAGTTGCAACGTAACCACTCCTTGCAATCCAAAGATGACATTAAATCATGAGAGTAAAGCCATTCTCCAATCATAGAGAATATTTTATTGACCAATTGATTGCCAAAATAACTTCACAGTTATCTCGACAACACAAGTGTCGTATGAGTCCAAGGATTCCTTTCGTTATACTTTTACTCAAAATTATCAACACGGTCTAGACTAAACAAATTGATTTTGGTTTCTAATTATGCTACAGATTCAATTAAAACTAAGGATTAATGTTCGAACAGAAGGAGAAGACAAGTTCCTGGAAGGGATGATTCATCAATCTCAACTTTCTAATAGTAGTCGGATCGAGCAAATGTTGGACTTAGATTGAAAAATACAATTCCTCTTATCACTCGTATCAATCCACTGCACGATCATGCACGCGGATTACCACTACTAGTTTCTCAATCAAGGTTGGAATAACCTCAACTAGGCTAACCGGTAATGAATACCGAGAAGTTCTACAAAGTGATAAGGTGCTCTTTCAGAATTAAAAGAAATCACAAGTAATTGAAATTAGTGTTAACTTGGTCCATCAAAACCTAAGCTACTGATAACTACACCCAACTTGGTCCATTAGGTGCAAACCAGAACGCCCGTGAATTACAAGATGAGCAACCTTTAAAACCAAAAGAATCATGAAAGGTAGAATCGAGCTATTGGCTTACTCCACCAATAACTTTCTTCTATCTTAGATTGTTAATCATATGAATTTCGGAATAGATAAAATAAAGGTTTTCATAGATTTGACCTAATTCAAGTCTTAACAAGAACAAACTTGAAAAACCAACAATCAAAACAATCTTTCATTCAATTCCAAATATCTAACAATCGTCGACCCTATACTTTTAGGGGGAGTATCATGGCTCAAATCCTACATCCCAACCAAGAAAATCTAAATAATTAGCTACTCATAACTCTAGAAGAAGATAATCAGAATACAACCTAACGACCATCTTGATGAGAAGACGATGAATCGATCTTGCTCCAATCTTCGCTTTTAATCTCCTAGCTTCAATCCTAACTTCAATCTTCAATGGGAACTCCTTCAGATATTCATTCGAACTTCTAGGGCTGGAGATATGGTGTTTTTGAGAAGAAAAGTCATGGAAAAATCTATGGGAATTCGTTGGGGAAGATCTACTTTCTCTTTCATCGAAATCAGCCTTTTATAGAAGAACTGCAGATTCTGGGACGTGCACGCCGTGCACCCCCTTTGCCTTAAAAACTCACGTTTGAAAAATGAAGGAACCGCGTGCACCCATGCACGTCGTTCCCCTCTTTTGGCAATGAGCACTTTTTGAATTTTAAGGCTGCACGGTGATGTGCTGTATTTTTGACACACCTTTTCTCGTTATAAACTATATTTTTGTGTGTCGAAATGTATTCAAATAATGGTTTTAGAGTACATGTTTGGTTCTCTTGCCCCCCTCCCCCTGGGCCGTGTTATAGTGTTTGGTATGTTTTTGGTACATTTCAGGTGTCATATGACGTTTAGAGATGAACCAAGACATGACAGAGAGGCCGGAACAAAATAAAATTGATTTGGGATGAAAATGTTACCGTTTAGTATTTTGAGAATAACTCAATGCTCGGAAGTTCAATTGATGCAAGGTCAGCGGTGTTGGAAAGATAATTTGATTTTCTACAATTTTTATATTGACGCTATGGTGAAATTCTATATACAGAAAGAACACGGTGTGTTCCAGAAAGAACACGGCGTGTTCCTTCTTTGGAAGTTGGACAGGGGTGGAACAAGACCGTGTTTTCTAGGGAACACGGCGTGTCCCACCTCTAGATGGGTTTTCAAGTCCTTTTCCTTCTCCAACTTGACCCAGAAGTGTATAAATACCCCCGAGACCCCCTATGGATGGGATATACTTCATTTTACACATATTTTCGAGCCCTTAGAGAGAGCTAGGGTTCCCGAGAGATGATTGAAGCAAGAGGATCAACCACAATTGGCGAAGGGCGAATCATCAAGTCAAAGATTGGAATTTCCACGAAGAACATGTCGTCTTCTTTGGTTTTTCTTATCTTCTCTTATGATTTATTTTCCGAAATCATGAGCGGTTAAACCTTTTATGTTGTTTGAATTAGATGAAACTTTAGCTGAGCTTTTGTATGGATAATGGGTTTCTAAACCTATGTATTGCTATCGATGTTATTCAGGATTGTCGTATGTTCTTGCTAAACCTAATTTCAGATTCATTCTCGTATGATCATGTTGATTGAATCATCACCATTGATTTATTGGTCCGAGAGGAACGTAGATCAATAGGTCACTTAGGAAGAACTCTAGGTTACTCGTTAGCTCGAGAGAGGAGCATTTAATCTAGACTTTTTGCATCGTTTATCATTGTGGCATTTCATCAAACACCTTTAATGCGTTCTGCTTGGGTGTAGATTAGCTCGAGAGAGAAGTATACGGTCGAGCGGAACAGATCGTTAGAGGCGTGATAGTGTTTTAAGACTATCATAGGAAATCGCCAACCCTTTATAACTTGAATAATTGAGATTGCATATCGTTCACCCATACATTGCTAGCTATTGTGGATTTGAGTCCGGACAACCTTCCAATCTTTGAAACTTGATTTATTATATTTTGATTTATTTTATTTTAGTTATTAGTTGATAATTTGATACACCAACATTCTCAGAAACAATCATACACTGTTACTTGGTCTAGTTAGTTAATCAAATTTGAGAAATAGCATTAGAAAGACCCTCGGGAAATACGATTCCATTATTTCATGCTAGTGGGTATTTGGTTAGCGGGTGAAAAACCGCGCATCACACGACGTGCAACCCTTGTGCTTCACCATTTCTTATTCCGTTCTTTCGTTTGAGCTCCAATCGTGCTCTATATATAGCCCCATAGCTAGACCACCTATCTCTAAAGTACTTGTGGATAAAAAATACTATAAAGAAACACATCAAATGGATCGAAACGATCCAAGTGAACTGGTCTAGGCACATAATGACAAAACACGAAACCAGATGGGAATGAAGCACGAACAAGCTAATATTCACTAAAAAGCATGAAAATCGGGATATATTATCACTAGAAATCCTAGCACTATCAAATCCCCCCACACTTGAACTTTGCTTGTCCTCAAGCAACTTTACTATTTGCACTCTATACACACTCTAAACATGGTGAAAAGGAACAATATGCTAGCAGTTCAAGCGTACTTCATGATGCCAAGAACACGTTTTGGATCATCTAGTCACACAGTTACATGTACCGAGTCTTCTAATCCAAATAAGGAACAAACCTATGCATATAGTTAGTACCACTCAACACCCACCGACAAAACTATCACTTATACTCAAAACAGATGGTCCTGACCGGGTATTTTTCTCGTGCTAAGGGAGGGAGTGCTTACTTTAATAATTTATTCAAATCACACTACAAGAAAATGATAGTTTAATGATACATATTTAACTGCGGATCCACCGTTAGTTTAACAACACATTTTAAAAATCCACTGTTAGAGTGAATATTTAACAGCGGATTCTAAACCGCCGTTAGATTAACAACGGATTTCAAAACTTGCTGTTGGGCTGTCCCAAAATTTTGAAATTTCAGTCCCTCCTTCTTTCTCCTCCCAAAAATTTTAAATTTCTTTCCCTCTTTTCCAAATTTTCAAACTTCTTTCCCTTTTCTCATCTTCACTATAACCTTCATCTTCTCCATATCTCTTCTTCATCTCCAAATCTTCAATCCCCTCCATCATCTCTTTCAAATTTGAAAAAAAAAATGAAGAAAAATCAAAGAAGAGTCAAAGAAGAGGAATTGAAGAATCAAGGGGAAAAAGGAATGAAGATGAATCAAAAAGAAAAATTGAAGAAGAATCGAAGAAGAATCAAAAAAGAATCGAGGGGAAGAAGAAAAATTGAAGAAAAAAAGAAAAATCGAAAAAGAAGAATCAAAGAAAAAACAATAATCGAAGAGGAAGAAAAAAACAATCGAAGAAGAAGGAGAAGAATCAAAGAATTAGAAGAAGAATCGAATAAGAAGAATAAGAAAACAATGAGTGGAAAAATGAAGAACGATAAACGAAGAACGACGAACGATGAACACAGATACCCAGCTGGGTTTCTGCAATTTTTTTATTACTGGACGAAAGATTAACGGCGAATTTTATCCGCTGTTAGTTTTAACAGGGGATAAAATATGTTGTTAGCCTTAACAGCGGATAAAATCTGATGTTAGGATAACAGCTGATAAAAATCTGTCGTTAGCTTATTTATCATTACTTAACTTAACGACGGATTTCTATCCGCCGTTAAGATTTCTAACAGCTGATTATCGCTATTAAAATATATAAACAACTGCCGTTAAACATGAAGTTTCTTGCAGCGTCACTGCACTTCCCTCTTCTTTTATAATTTTGCTATACACAATATGCTAAACACTTGGATCAATTAATTGTAAACTCATCTTTCAAAAAATTTGCATAGCTTTAGGGGGTATCTTTCCAAGTGGGGGTAGTTGTGACCCTGATCGGGCTAAGGCTCTCATCCACATAGACCGAGTTTACCTGAAAAACCCTGATCCACAACTAGGAAGAGGTGAGAAGAGAAATCTGAAGGGACTAACTTTAGGCGTCAGACTCAAAGTCGCACCAGTGTGTTGAATCGCAACCGAACCCCCACAAAAATTTGGGCACATTGGCCTCTTTTGCACCTTATTTAGACCATCTAGTCAAATATGACTTTAAACAACTAGAGCGACTCGATAGAGGAATTAATTGTTCACCTGTCGCCAAATATCAAGACTGAGCAACCAAGTGCATAAATCCATTCTAAACTTGTTTCGAGAAAAAGGGAGGCGGCCAAAAAATGATCTATCATGCATCCTATGCACCCTCAAGTAGCAATACTACGCTAAACATGCATCCACATCATCCACAGTTTTCAAGTTTAAGAGGGAATTTCAAATGTTGAGAGACAAGGATTCAATTAAGCAATCAAGTGAAACAACTAGCACCCTAATTCATCCCATAAACCACAACATTATCCTTACAACAAGTCACATAAGAGAATATCAAAGTTGATACCAATTTGAGTTGATGAAATGGAGTTGATGGTCAGATGTGATACAACAAGCAAGTTATTTTAAGATCTACCAACCATAACACAAACAACGTACTAGTGATAGATGCAACCGAAGTTATCAGCCGTTATACAGACCAAAAAGAAAAATTAAGAAAAAGAAAAGTACCAAAGTCTCAAATGAAAGAAAAACCAACACAAAAGTCTGAGTCACTGATACGTCCCAAGCGATCACTAATCTGTCGGATGATATGGGTACCCCAAGAATTGAGGGTACAGCTCGTACTCCGGCCACTTCGGTGCTGGCGGATATGCTGGCCACGGAGGGGGGTAGGTTACTCCGGTGAAATAGTTGTCCTCGTAGTAATTTGATGCCCCTACTGAATCCACTCTCCCTGCTGAGCCTAAGTGTTCTCAAACTGTCCAGCTCGTCGAGCCTGATGGCTCCTAGCTTCTCTGCTCTCGACGACGTACTCCTGAAAATCCTAACGAAGTCCTCGCACCTCGCTCTCAACCCTCTCTGCCCTCTACAATGCGCTCTCCCAGACAGCTCTGTTGAGTCCGTCTAACAGCTGGAAGTCATACCCGAGCCCTCTCTGACTGTCTAGAAAATCACTCACACTCATCTGCAACCCCCCCCCCCATCTGGGTTGTGGGTGTCTTTACTGACTCTGGAGGGAAGTTTGCTCCCTTCTTCTCCTACACATCTGGTCCCTCTGGAACAACAGTAACTCTCAAATTGGGAACTCCATGCTCCCGAAGAGTTCGAATAGTGATGGGAAACCCGTGAAAACTCCAACCCCTTTCTGTTCGAGGATACGCCTGAACAATCCTACCACCAAATCCCCGATATGAACCTTCACTTCATTCTCGAGGCGGTAAAACAACCACAAGTCTGTGGAGTTCACTACCCCTCCGATGTTGCCTGCTTCCTAGCAGTGATGGCGCGTCGAAAAAGCAGGTGAAGAAGCCTCAGCCTCGTCAACTTAACCCGTGTTGCCTTCGAGGAGCGAGCAGAATAGGAAGAATTATCCCACGAGATATCCTGCCAGAACTCTTTCGGGTCCGGATTGGCTTCTTCTCCATGGTGTCCAAAGACATCAGCTCCAAGCTGGCCACCTGCTCAAGGGTGTGATGTGATGTATTTTCGACACACCTATTCTTGTTATAAACTATATTTTTGTGTGTCGAAATGTACTCAAACTCGAGAATTTTGAGCACATGTTTAGTTCTCATGTCCCTCGGGGTTGTATTACGTTGTTTGGGAAGTTTTGATGCATTTTCAAGAAATGTACGGCATTTGGGGACAAGCGGGAACGAAGACGGACTATTTAAGCTGATCAGAGCAATGCTCTGCCGAGGTTAAGGAGGAACACGACGTGTTCATCAGGGACACGGCCGTGTCCTCTCTCTGGAAGTTGACGCGAGAGCGGTAAATGGGTGGAACACGTCCGTGTTCTCTGGGGAACACGGCGTGTCCCACCTCTAGACGGGTTTTCAGGTTCTTTTCCTTCTCCAATTTTGAAGAGGGGATATAAATAGCCAAGCTGCCATTCGGACGAGATATACTTCATTATACACATATTTTTTGTGCTCTTGGAGAGAGCTAGGGTTCCAGAGAGACGATTGAAGCGAGAGGATCAACCACAATTGGCGAAGGGCGAATCATCAAGTCGAAGATTGGGATTTCCACGAAGAACATGTCGTTTTCTCCGGTTTGTCTTCTCTTCTCTAGTGATTTATTTTCCAAAACCATGAGCGGCTAAACCTTTTATGTTGTTTGGATTAGATGAAACTTTAGCTTAGCTTTTGAATGGATGATAGATGTTGAATGGATTATCGTGTGTTCTTGCTAAACTTAATTTCAGATTCATTCTCGTCTGATCATCTTAATTGAATCATCGTCATTGATTTGTGGGTCCGAGAGAAATATAGATTGATAGGTCGCTTAGGAAGAACTCTAGGTTACTCGTTAGCTCGAGAGAGGAGCGTTTAATCTGGGCTTTTTCATCATTTATCATTGTGGCATTTCATTGAACACCTTTAATGCGTTATGGCTGGGTGTAGATTAGCTCGAGAGGGGAGTCTACGACCGAGCGGAATAGATCCTTAGAGGTGCGAGAGTGATCTAAGACTATCGTAGGAAATCGCCAAGCCATTATAACTTGAATAATTGAGATTGCATATCGTTCATCCATGCATTGCTAGCTATTGTGGATTCAAGCCCGAACAACCTTCATCCAATCTTTGAAACTCAATTTCTTACATTTTGATTTTTTTTTATTTTAGTCATTAGTTCATAGTTTGATACACCAACACTCAAACAACCAACCAATCATTCGTACTTGGTTTAGTTAGCATAATCAACTTGAGTAATAGCGTTACAAAGACTCTAGGAAAATATGATTCCATTATTTCAATCTAGTGGGTATTTGATTGGCGGGGTGAAAATTCGTTCGTCGGGATGTAAAACCCCATATTCTCTGCTAGCTCATATGCCGAGAAAGAGAATGTTCGACCTCCCAGCCGAAATCTGATGATACCCTCCGCTTTGGTAGAGGTGTATCTCTAGAAAAAACAATAAATGAACGCTTGGGGATCGATGGTGACTTTCAGACGACATCACACTAGTCTACCAAAGGATCAGCAGACCTAATCGTTCTCTAAACAGTCGTAATACAATCTCCATATGAATTTGTAGAAACAAAAACGGAGATAAAATCTCTAACCTTAAGTATTCTCTTCCACGTCCATGAGTGATACGAGGCACTATGACAATCCCAAATAGAATCATCTATGATATGCTTAATTGTTTTGTTGCAGAGACGTGAAAGTAATGATAAATGGACGAATTGCCAATATATACTATCGAAATATGTGCACAGTCACATTATAATATACTCAATATTTCTCGTCACGCTTATTTTCTTTTCGCAATATAATGTACTCTCACATCTAGTTTGTTTACGGTTTATTATAAAATTCGTCTATATATAATTTCACAACCTTTCAATAATGTTTATAATGTTCGGTCTGCTATACGGTACGGTGTCTCTGCTAAAGTGGAGGTAATCAATATCTGACAAGGCTAGAATTTGTAGCAATTATCTATCCTTATATGCATGCTTTTTGAGTGATTATTAGTTTGTTCGAGCTTCATTCTCGTGTGATTTCGTGTTTTGGCATTATGTGCCTAGACCCGTTCATTTGGACCGCTTCGGTCCATTTGATGTGTTTCTTTGTAGTATTTGTTGTCCACGGGTACTCTAGAGATAGGTGGTCTGGTTATGAAGCTATGGACGTGAAGTAGAGCACGGTTGGAGCTTAAACGGAAGATCGAGAAATCAAATGGAGGAGCTGAGGGGTTGCACGTCATGCACCTATGCACGCCGTGCAGCCCAAGGATGGTGTAAAACCATGGCCCTTAAGCAGGGGAACGTCGTGCACCCTTACACGGCGTTCCTCTCACTCAACTATGCAAAATTTTGGAAAAAAGAAGGTGCACACCGTGCAACCCCCCCCCCCCCCCCCCCCCCCCCCCCCGGCTTCCTATAAAAGAGCTGATTTTGAGGAAAGAGGGAGATTCTTCCCCAACTTTGTTTTTCCCGATTTTTCCTGAGTTTCTTCTGTAAAAACCAACACCAAACCTCCTATAGAAGCCCAATTGAAGATCCAAAAGAGTTCCTATCAAGGATTGAAGCTAGGATTGAAGATAGAAGACCAAAAGTGATGATTGGAAGAAGAACAAGCCTCTATCTCTTCGCAAGATGATGGTTAGGGTTTCTTTTGATTTGTTTTCTTCTAGCATCATGAGTAGCTAATTCCTTACAGATTCTTGGTTGAGATGTAGGAATTGAGCCATGATACCTGTTTGAATGTTTAAGGACGACGATTGTGGATGTTTGGATTGTAATGAAAGATTGCCTCGTTTGATTGGTTTTCAACCTAATTCTTGTTACGGCTAGAATTAGGTCAAATTTATGGAATCCTTTGTTCATGATAGACTTAGGAATTCGTAAGATTTTCAATCGAGGATAGAATTAAGTTATCGGTGGGGTAAGCTGATAACCTAATTCCACCTTTTGTGTTTTTTCCAGTTTTAAACGATATACATCTTGTAATTGGCAGGCGCTCTGGTTTGCACCCAATAGACCAAGTTGGGTGTAGTTATCAGTAGCTTAGGCGTTGATAGGCCAAGTTAACGCTATTTCCAATTACTCGCGATTTCTTTTAATTATAGAAGAACACCTTATCACTTTGTAGAACTTCTCGGTGTTCATTTTCAGCTAGCCTGATTAAGGTTATTTCTACCTTAGTTGGGAAGTTAGTAGTGGTAATCCGCGTGCATGATCGTGTCGTAGATTCATACAAGTGATAGGAGGAATCGTTTTATTCAATTCAAGTCCATATTCGTTCGTTTTGAATGCATTTAAGAAGTTGAGCTTGATGGCTCATCTCTTCCAAGAACTCGGTTTCTCCATTTGAATCAACCCTTAATTTGTTAGTTTAACATAGTCATTATAGTAATTAGAACCCAAAACCAATTCTGTTAGTCTAAACCGTGTTGGCGAGTTTCAGTATAAGCATAACGAGAGGGACCCTTGGACAAAAACGACACTTGTGTTGTCGGAATAACTTCACAGTTATTTTGGTGATCAATATCGCTCTAACGTTTGTGCTATTTGGAATGGTTCTTTTGATTAACCAAACGTTGAAATAATTAATATTTAGTCTTGCCCTACTAAAAGTAGAGGCACCGTAGCGCTACCTAAATACTTATTAATAAAAGCTTATTTCGAAGAGAAAGCGATAAATACTCCTACGGAAAACTTTAATTTAAAACTCGCACTCTGAGAGGAAAAATCGAACCATCAACGCGTATGATACTTGGGCACCGACTTCAGCTCTATTTGTTTGGGGCCAATACTTATATCCAAATGTTCGGTTCGGAAAATACTCTTATTGAAATTAGTTCAATATTAAACGAGTCTTTTAGGACTTGCAAACAAGTAGAGCTCATTAGAATTTGCAAATGAGCCAATCGCCATTATCATGACCCGAATGAGAAAGTGGGGACTGAGGACTATAGGAGATAAAGGGGAGGCGAAAGAGAGGTCGAGTTCAGTTCTATTTGAATTAACATAGTAGTCTGTCTAACATGAGCCCAAAAACTATAACCCCAACAACCTTATAACTTTCTCTTCCAATGTGGTTTTCAAGATAATTGGGACAAAATTGCTAATGATCTGAGAGGTCAATCTCTTGAAATTTTATCAGGGATATAATGAGAATTTAAAGAATATTCTCTTTCAACTTTTCTTTCTCTCTCTTTCTCTCCCTCTATTCTTCTTACGTAAACTTGATATAATAGTGACGTAACAATAATGTAATAATAACGTAACGTGGATATAAAAATTTATAATAGTGACGTAACAATAACGTAATAATAACGTAACGTGGATATAACAATTTATATATAAAGCCGACATAATGAGCCTAGTAAAATGACATAACAGGCTCGTAATGTGTATATCACCGACATAAAAGAGTGGTAAACTGGACATAATTAACGATGATGAATTCAACTATTCGTAAGGTGAATGTAACAATGACATAACGAGCCTGTAAAATGGTTGTATTAGCGACACAACACCTATGTGATTTTTTCCAATTTGTTTGTTCAGAAATTACCCCATTCAAGTCGATTCGTTTGCCTCATTTTCAGTCGTTGGATGAAATTTGGCCGGAAAATAACTCGATCCAACGACCATGATCTGTCGAAATCATCTCTCGAATCTGACTCTAGCCTGGTTGGGATCCCAATGATTGGCAATTCCAATTCCTGGATATAGATGAAACAATAAGAATAACTTGCTCTCGCCATTGCCGTGAATGAACTATCTGGAGAGGATAACGAAACAAAAGTGTTGAGTCACGGCGCCGTGTCTCAAACAATTATGCACGAATTAATTAATGAATTATATCTAGATCATTCTGAATTGATGCTCATTGTGTCGAAGCAAGGAGGAATTTGTGAGTCATATTTTTCCTTTTTTGTTCCTCTTAAAAAGATGTGACGTCTTTTCAATTCTACGCTTTTCATTTTTGATCTGATTTATTATCGTATGTCTATGATGATCGAGGGATGAAATATTTTGTATTGTGATCGTGACTTTGCACCTATGAAGAGGTTTCTTTTGCACATCTTTTGTTGGTAAATTTACCTTGAACGTAATGGTAGGATTTTTAGGGATCAGGATAGATCAAGTTGTTTTGTTCCTCCGCAAGATTGTCTCTATCGTTGTTTCCTGATGTAAGATTACAAGGGAGGTTTCGAACTCTCAGTTGAGCAGGTGGATGTTTCAGTGAACTTTCAATCGAGAACCAAATTAAACAAGGGATTTTGATACGCTTTAGCGGTTTTTAGGGTTTTGTTTTTGTTTATGCCCGTGTATATAGGGTCTGATCCCTTTGCTCTTTTTTCAGTTTTGTGTTTGTGTGGAGAATTTTTTATTTTATTTTGCTTGGTGACTTGTGGTTTTTTATCTGTGATTTTATTTGGTTTTGGAGAATACTCTTTTATATTTATTTGTTAATATATTGTATACATCGTTTGTAAAAAGAGAGAATTATACATAGATCGAGTTTATCCACTTCATTGATTATCATCATCACCGTAGCAGTCTTTCATTTCTCTACGAGTTTGACCCAAAATCATCCACGTCACCTGTGAGTTTATCCACAATTCCTACAACCATGTAAAGATATTTTGCAGAATGTGTCGTATTTGACGTCATTAGTACTACAAAATATCTGAACGGAGAAGAAGAATATTAGTACAGCTTGTTTTGTAGTATGTGTAAAGTTTTACACATGCAGTCAAAATCCAGTGATCGTTAAAAAACCACAAGTCCCCAAAAGACCAAGTGGACTACGTCAAGTACGCTGCCAGATTCCACCCAAATCCCAATCACAAACGCTAGGGGTTAATACGTCTGGACCAGTATTGTTGGTTCAACTACTTTTTCTTAACCACCAGTAAAATATCTACCTTCACGTATGAAACATAAAAATTTGAGCTATAATTCTTCATTTTGGAAGAGTTTTTGTTCGGGTAGTTCAATTGGAAGCATTATGTGTTAATGACTTTAGATGTATCGAGTTTCAATCCAAGAGCATTCTATCAATATAAATGATGTAATGTTTTATTTCCGGTCGAAAAAAATAGAATATGTTAGATTAATTGGTTTATTTTGATATTGTATATTTACAAGATGATTTTTTAAGATATTGAAAAATCATTTCCAGCTTTGTTAATTAAGTTAGAAAATGTTAGATCATTTTATTCCGCAAGAATATTTACTACTAAAAAAGAGTGACGAAAGACAGCAGAGAAGCCCAAACGTTACACGTTTGGTGATGTTAATTAGAATGCTATATCAGTGGTGTGGAGGAAACAAACATGACGATCTATCTATGTATCATCGGAAGTAAAATAAAATGTCGAAAAAGGCTTATATAAACTCCAACCGAAGTATACAAATGTCAGAGTAAATATCGCAAAACCGTATGTTATAACGACATTTAGCTATGTTTCATTTGGGTATAGCCAGCCTTCTATCGACATATCTAAATGTTGTACCAATTAAATTACGTCATAACGACATTAGTGACAAATGTCGTTCAAACTACATATGCAAAGTGCGAATATTTTAGGATACAAAGTTTTCTATGAACACAACAAAATTCCTCCAGCACCAAACAATCCCATAAAGTGCAATGCATTCCGATACAGAAACCAAAATTCGGATAAACATCGCAAGAAATTGTATCCAATCTGGACCCGCTGCAACCTAAGATATGCTGTTGGAAAAAAGAACCAGTCCAAACCCACTAGTACTATATATATATATATATATATATATATATATATAACCAAAATTCCATGCATGCAGCCACATATTAACATTTTCTTAATCGCGCTTAAGGCGATAATTAGTAAAGACCTGTGGCCATTAATTGTTAGTTAAGAGCTGTAGCGCTTAATCTGCTAGTTTACTTGCATACCCCTCTGGTAACCAATCATTTGATTTCCTTACGTATGGATCTCTGGAGCATCGGAACAACTGAGAGCACGCACACAGAAGCTAAGCAAAAAAACAATGACTTGCACGAAAACAATGGGTCCGGTCCGGTAAACTGACGTACGTGGCACCTCAACTCTGGAACCCTGTAACTCCTAGATTCGCCCACCCACGTGTCTGTCAGTGAGACGTTGTCGTTTTCCTCCTCCCACCACCCACAACCACTCGTTACGTACGTAACTTGGTCATCATACGATTTATCTTTGATCCAGGGTTAAGGTTTTTTTTTGTGGGGTGGGGTGGTTGAGAGCTGTTTGAATCAGATTTTACAGTAGCTCTAGTAGTGCTGTGTGTTTTCACAGACTCGTTGGGAAGGATTTGTTTTTCTTTTCTTTCCTTTTTTCTTCTTTCTTTTGTTTTACTTGGCCTGGACTCTAATTTTGGAATTAAAATAAAATAACAATTTAAAGCGCCGCAATTCCCCTGGAATCCTTCATTAGAGATTCCTTACCCCTCTTTACATGTAACCTCTCCCGTTATCTCCAAGGCAGCAGCTGGGCGATAGAATCTAAGTAATTAAGTTGACGCCACCGCGTCGCCCATTGTGTGGGTCCCACGTTCCTCTCTCACCGCCGCGACCGCAAGCACATCTCCATATATACTCCACCGCCACCCAGCTTAATTACCCCATTTGGACGACGACCCCGGTATTCCTCCGCCGATCCCATCCGATTCCTTTGCACCCACGCCTTGTTTATTGCATGCCTTACCCTCCAACCAATTGATTCTTAACCTTACAGCTGCCTCCTTTCATTTTTTTAATTATTGAATTTAATAATAACGTAACTCCAATTATAATGATGATGTTTGGATAATATAACCACCACGTAATCATTCCCATCTTTTGCTTTATCTTATAGTTAGGATTGGCCCATTTTATCCAAATCACTATGTACGGTCGTATAGTTGAATTATATTTGGATATCCCCGCGTTGCTTGAAGTCCATCGGTCCATTTATTTGCACACAATGTGTAGAAATGTGAAACAAAAAAGAGTTGACTTTTTTATCTCACCATTTGAAGGAATATAGATGGTTGCTTTTAAATGTTTTGGTTGTGAACTCGTGAATATGATTTCGGCCGGGGTTTAGATTTAGCGGTCTATACTTATTAGCTATCATCAGGCTCAATATTAGGATCAAAAGGTTATTGTATGTTAGTAGGCCTTCGATCTCTTTGTCCCATATATGCATTGAAGCACATACCTAAAAAATGGAAGTGTGGTCAGTATCTCAAGAAGACAATCTAAAAAATTAAACAAAGTGAACATTACATTTATTACACATCATCATTCAATCTACTATAAATAGTTTCCAACCGTCATCCATTAGTAGTCGTCCTCGCATTAAAAATGAAATCAGAACAATAGTTATTTAGGAACAAAGAAAATATTTCACCCCATAAAGAAAAATGAGACAAATTTGCAAAATCCAAATAAGTCAAGTCAAGTTGCATATATATAACTAGAGCTAAACTAAAAAAACGAATTAATTAAGCTGATAATTAGTTAAAAACGTTACAAAACCAACCAAAAGTCACTTTTCCTACTCATACACATCCTATTATTATAGACTTATAGTGTGCACATCATTGCATAATAATACATTGCACTCGTTACCCTTGGCTTCTCTCAAGTCACACAACCCAATTCACAACATCCATACCATACCAACGAATCGCAGTGCTACACTTTCCCAGTCAAACGACCAGAGGTCCTCGCATTTTGAATCATGATATCCAATATAAAATTTAACTTTCTTGACAAAATTTTCTAACATCGTGAAGCACCACCGTAGTTACACTTTTTTGACAAATTAGGATCACGGTTGTAATTAATCAAAAAGACATCAACAATGGAATAAAAAAAGGAATTATACCGCCATGATTGTTTAACAATTAATTATTTTTGGCATTGTGTGTGTAATATAGAAGAGAAAAGGAAAGCCGGGACCGCACTCAAACGCCTTTTGTGTGACGACATCTCTCAACACAAACTTTAAACGTAACTCCCTCTCTCTATATAAACCCAATTCTCCTTCAATTCCATTTCCAATTCCCACCCCATTTCCAATTCCCAACCGAATCAATAATCCCATCCCCCCATGGCGGCCGAAGAGCTCCGCGAACCTGACATCATCTTCCCCTGTCGGGAAACGATGTCGGATCACCAACATCACAATGCTCACCGGTCGAAGAAGAAAAGGAAGCAGAAGAGTTCGGTCCCGGTGAACATACCGATGAATAATGTGTTCCGGTTCGGAGATTCCGAGGAGTTCGAGGAGGATTATGAAGATTCCGAAGAGCTGGTCCCTCCCCACGTGATACTCGGGAGGAGGGTGGCCGGGAAAATGGCGTTCTCCGTTTGTACGGGGAACGGGAGGACGTTAAAAGGAAGGGATTTGAGCCAAGTCAGGAACTCGATTCTTAGGATGACTGGCTTCTTAGAGACGTGATTGGAATTTTCGTCATGGCGGATTTCATCGATGGAATTAATCTTCTTCATTGTTTGTTAAAATTTTTGAGTTCCGCTACGACCAAATCAACCAGCCGAATTTCTGCACTCTTCTTCTTGAGGACTAATTATGTTAGGAAGAAGAACAAATTAAAGGATAGGGACAAAATAAAAAAGATAATTTTATTTTTTATACAATGTTGTTTTTTACTCAAGTTGTTGTTAATTATTAATTAATTTCGTGATTATGTAGTTTGATATGATAATCCAGCTGTAATGTGAAGGAGAGGGAAACAAACATTGCGCCACGTGGGCCAATTGCTTCTGTTTGGAAACCGATTTTGTCTTCTTTTGTGATTTGTTTATACATTATTGGGGTTATCCTGATGTTTACAGTAATTAAAGTAATTTCATTACTTACGGACCATCATATTTCAAATACTTTATAGAAAAAAGTTTGTTTGCAAAATTTATGTTATTTTTTGAGCTTTGGTATTAACTTAAATAATGCGGTTTTAAATTATTTTAATACCTCCTTCACTCTTAAGTTTTTTATATGTCCCAATATTTTAAGAATGTAATCTTTCTGTTATCAAATACTATATTGAATAACTGAACTATATAATGGTGTTATTTATTTAATTATTGTGAAGCATTGTTGCTGTTGTTGTTTCGTTGTGACTGACTGCCCGACAAACTTGAGAATACGTGAGGTGGGTACTGATCCAGATTCATCACTACTAGATGGGAAATTGGGAATGTAGCTTTTGGATAAGCTTTTTATCCAAAACTTTGTTAGTGCGTTTGCAAGACTTTCAGTCGATTACATATATACTTGAATGACAAAGAATAAAACATTCACTGGTCTAAAATATAAGGGAAGAGTTAATCAAGTCATCAGACTCCCTTACACTTCCCCTAGTTAGAATACACCTACTCTTGGGTTGTAGCCTACAATATTACTATAGCCAGCGATGAATCTCCACTACTCCAGCTTAATCCATGACGTCAGAGGCCGTAAGAATTCATACTGGACAGTGATAGATTATATGTCGTTTTTCTTAAGGTTGTAACGTATCCTATGATTCTATGGGTGTTGTGTGGTTGTTTTTGATAAGATCAAGATTGGTGGGAGAAAAGGGGATCCAACTCTATCCACAATTCAGGGATCACAGACGACCTTTTTCAACTTAATAATTAATATAATTATAAATCCCAACCTGCAGAGTTACTTCTTCATATTTTCACTAATTAATTGTCAGCACCCTATACTTCACTTTTTCCCATGCATATTCCTAACTGTTAACGGTTTCAAATTGTTTTATGAATATTAATTACTGAATCAACATGTGTGCGCCAGCAAGTGTAACAGAAACCGCATAATTTTTAGTCGGGCAATGTTTTTATAAACTATATGTTTTAAATATTATTATTATTAAATGGTGGCATCCACCATCTAGTATTTATATATTAGCAACAGCAGAGTATGGGATTGAATAGGAAAGTTGGCAAATGCATGTGATGTGCTCATGGCTGTTTGGCTAGCCGAGCCCTTGAAAAAATCCGATTTTAAATGAATCAAGTTAGTCACAAATTGATTCGAATTTAAATCCAATTTGAATCTAATTCAATTATTAATCTCATTAATAGACTCAATAATATGTGATATATGTTTTTACCTCAAATATAATATACACTATACAATGAACTATCATGTAACCTACAGTGCTTAAGTTTTATTATTTCATATGCATCACTTCCTACTCTTCAATATATATTTTGTTGTGACAGACTATAACGTGAAATTATTATTTAGTCGAAGTTAAAATGAGCACACAGGTCCAGGTGGTAGATTTGGGGGGGAATACAAATACGTAAGAGACAAAAGCCATGACAACGGAGCCACGTGTGATTGCAGAGTTGAAGCATCTCTCTCTCTAATTGGGCGACACGTGTCGCACATCCTATGCCTTTGTCAGAATGACCCCGACAATGTCCCTTCTTCACTCTTCCAAAACGACGTGGACTCCGTGGCAGCCGCTGATTCCACGTCATCGCCAGGTTGTATATATGTCTTCACGATCAAAACTATTTTAACTACATAGTTGTATCGTACTCCGTGCTAGCCGACACATATTTCGCTCGTGGTTAGTAAAAGAATGGTTTAAAATTTAAATTTTTTATTGAAATTATATTGAATTGAATTTAAATTAAAATTTCTATATCAAATAATTAATTTTTAAATGTAATTTTAAGTTTTAAAATATTCAAAAAAACATTATATTTGTTGTGTTGTTTTTAGTTAAAGTAAGTTGCTTTTAAAAGTTGAATATGTTAACGATAATTTTTTTTTAAAACCAAGTAATAATAAATATGAGTACTGAGCCGGAATTATGATTAATATGTATTAATTATTGAGCCGGATCTAAATCTTTTTAACCAGATTACCTAAATTTACTACTTGAGACCAAAATTGCCCTGATCCGTAGCTCACATGAGCACCCCCTTCCAATCCCCCACTGATAAGATCCATAATTAAATTTTCTTTTAATAACTTAAATTGTTAGGAAAAAGTGTTGTCAACCGTTACATCCCAATAACTCAAGTTATTGGAAGTTGTAGTTTACGATAATATGATCATAGAAGAAGAGATAACAGATTTTATGTTATAGGCCGTCCCATTAGCAGATTAGTTAGTACTAAGAGAAAATGGCCACTTAATTAGCATCACTGATTAACAATTTTGTAGAGGTTGTAATTAATTGCTGCCCACAGAAAACCTCAAAATACTTAAGTAGTGCAGTTGTGTTCCATTGGGATGCAGCTTTCTTTTTATATAAATTAATTATATTTGATGAGGACTGCTGTTTGGAAAGATTTATGAGATGACATTATATTTATGATTACTACATATGAAATGATGCTGGTCAACCCCACAATTCCTTAATTTGAAGGGTAACGACAAATTATAATAATTAATTAATAAAGGTTAGATAAAGATTGGAATGAAGAGATGGAAAATTGTATGGGAATTGGGATTTGAGATACGTGTGGGGAGTTGGCTAATAATTTCTGACCTAACACTTATGTGGACATGAAGAAGAAGAAGAAGAAGAAGAAGAAGAAGAAGAAGAAGAAGAAGAAGAAGAAGAAGAAGTAGGAGAAGTAAACAACGTTTGAATTTATGGTTTGAGGGTATGAGCGGAGTTTTAAATTTTTAAAACCAAATTATATGAAAGTAGAATACTTTTGATTTAGAAAATTATACACGCATTTTATCTAGTCGGTACGGAGAATTTTGGACAAATCTCTGTATTGATAATTGTTATTGATCATGTTTTTTCTACTTTAATCGTCTTTCTATGGACTCAAGCAAGTTCCTTTCTCGTGTCTCTGCACCGCTCTCGCCGCCTACGGCTTCAAAGGCTTCCAAACAGATCACTCCTACCGGCCTGCAAAATCACAAAGTTTACAAACAACCAATCATAAGACAATTGAAACATCATGTAAGATTTGGGCTGAAATTACAACAAAAAATATGTACTTGGATGATGTTCATTATACGTATCTGGGTAGAGTCCATCTCTTTTAACTGGGACTGGAGAGGATGACGAACAAAATCAGAATCAATTAGGCCAACTAACGAATAAAAGACTGAGCACAAATTTACCTAGAGGATGAGGGAGCTCTACCGACATTTTAATATAAAATCCACGCTTCAGTTCTTTCCATTTGACAAGAGATAGGAGTCACCATCTTCAAAATCCGCTTCCTTGTCATCAGGAAAACGAGGCTGCTTCCTTTCTCTTATAACCATCTCGCCGAGTTAGCGCAAATGTTCGGAGTTACTCTCTGCAGAAAATTTAGCTATACGGCAACAAGAATATCACAGTATGGAGAAATGTTTCGCTAGGTTCATATATTTACATGATCATAAATTAATTAGATGTACAAAAATAACAATACCAACCATTGTTGGAATAGGCACCACCATAATCACACCCAGAACAAGGAGCAGAAGAATCAGCTGCACACTCATTTAAGATCGATAATTTGTTGAATTTAATTATAGAATTTGTGGACTGTGCTCGTAATAAAACCTCTAGCTAATGAGAATTTTAGTTGTCACACGGTAATTTCAGAAACAGTGTTTTAAATTGTCCAAGTGACGTGTATTAAGAGAATTTTTACTATAACTGTGGGTTTGTGTGTTCAGTGGACAATAAAGGAAATCAATTCTTCACTTTCCAACATTACATTTATAACTGAATCGCTATTGTTTCGTTGAAATTATTTGTGGCCTATGATTGTCTTGTGGTTTGAAATTCTAATTCTGTAGTATTGGCTCCAGCTGCCAGAGGATATGTTAAGTGAACGGATGAGCAGGACGATGCTATCATTCTTGATTGGTCAATTACGGTATTGCATATTGCGTCTATCGTTATAATGAACATTTGGAAGCCATTCATGAGAAGTCTAGAGGACAGATTGAAGGCAAAATTCGAACAATTAACAAGCAAATTGAGCACCAAAAACAAGATCCCCTTCCATATCCTTGGTTGCATCAATTTGCGTTTGGAGATGAGCAATTGCCCCCCTCCATAGCCTGCTCCAGCAACTAGTTCTGATACTTTTACAAATCCTCTTAAATATGCTATCAACCCTAGAAATCTTTTTGTATCTATGTTGGTGCTGTTATAAATCCTCTTCAACTTGCTATCAACCCTGTTGGAGAAGCTATTACCCACCTGATCTGTTTAATTCAATAGAACCAACACAAGGTTAATAACACGCTGAAGAGAATTTGCAATGGACCAACATCTATGGCTACATGGTGGGTATCATATATACATAATTGATAATAGGGTTGAGAGGATTTGCAAAAAGATCAAAACATGAAGTAATTGTTCATCCCCAAGCACAAATTTATGCAACTAAGGATATGGAAGTGGATCACGGCGCTCAATTTGCTTGTTAATTGATTGAATTTTGTCTTTAATCTGTCCTGCAGACCTTCCATGAATGACCTCTAAATGTTCATTATAACAATAGACGAAATATGGAATACCATAACATGACCAATCAAAAATGATAGCATCTTCATGTTCATCCGTCCACCAAAAATATCCTTTAGAAGCTGGTGCCAATACTTAAGGATTTCGAAGGGGCACTTCCTCAGTCCCAATGACCATTATCACCCCTGTAACTATAACAAATTTTGTTGGGTTGAGGAATTAAATCTACAAAATTGACAAGAATCCTGCCAACGGTGTCGCAACTGTTATCTTGTGCTCTATGCCCGTATAAACGAAATGTCCAGTTACCATATCAACTCTAAACATCAGATACCATAGGCAACCATACAAGTAATGATGAATTAAAAAGAAAGATTTGAACCATTTTGGAAGAATGAAGTGCAATCTCAGCCGAAAGATGGTGAATTTGTTAATAATCACGAGTTATTCAGTGATGGAACAATTAAATTGCATCACAGATTGCAGGATTTCAATTCCAATCAAACATTGATTTGAAACAGAAACCAAAATCAGTAAATGAAGCACAAGCAAGAGAGATCAGATGGTAGTGCATGTAATATGATCATCATCCAAATACAGAAATGGTGGATACATATCCTCACATCTCCCTTGCAAAACACTACATCAGATTCAAAAACTGTCATTCAAAATTCAAATAAATAACAGAAAAGCATCGTCCTTTTCCATGAAGGGATCAGAGATACGTCAAATCACCAGCTTCCATAAGGAAGTAAGACTGGGTGTCATAACAATACATCATCACATCCCATTCAAATGAAAATAAAAATAAAAAACATTAAACCAGCTGAAATCAAAGCTAGAAAATTAGATTTTGAAGAACACAGGATCAGACAGATATGTCAATCACCATCTCGCAAAAGAATTGCGAGTAAGACTGGGGCGACAAAATTCAATCATCATTT
Organism: Linum usitatissimum; assembly: GCA_030674075.2. Lineage (NCBI taxonomy): Eukaryota > Viridiplantae > Streptophyta > Magnoliopsida > Malpighiales > Linaceae > Linum > Linum usitatissimum. The sequence continues at coordinate 7,475,863 of JAUJYP020000264.1, read as the reverse complement.
TCACAAACTTGAAACCTAGATTGGAGAAAGAGGATTACAGCGATGAACACCATAGCCGCCGATGGTTTGGAAGTTTCAGATCAAGCTCTGGCGATGTATATATATAAGCTGGACTAGGGTTTTTTTCAGATTGGGAGATTTGGGTTTTATGAAGATCGCCAACCCGGGAAATAATGCAGAGCGGTTTAGAGCTGGGCCTGATGAGTATTTATCATAAGGCCTATTGGGCTTTTCGATGAGCTAAGCCTGTTGGGAAGGGTTAAATGATAGGGTTGTTTATGCGGAGATAGAGCGTGAGTGATTGAACTATTTATATTTATCATGAACATAGTGGTGTAGTTGATTATTTAGCTAGTATTGGACACGAATTGTGAATTGATGTACATAACGTAATATTTTTTTATCTATGTATATTGTATTAGCTTAACCATAATATATTGTGATTAAGAACTTCAATAGTTTGAACGAGACCGACAAAAGTCAAATGTATTAGAAATTTCTTGTTTATGTATTGATGTACGTAAAGTTGTATTCAATACTGATCGATTGGGTTCGGTTCTGATAACATTGATTATATTTTCTGATCCATTTTTGTTGTATTGCTCGGTTATTTTGTCTTGGTAATACTTTGTTTATATTGATGTTGTCATATCGCTCAAGTTAATAACTTATAATTATTCCTAAACCAACTAGCTTGTAATGCCATTTTGGGTTGGACTGTGATGTAACGGACTAATTGTATATTTATAATGTAAACAAATATCGTTAAATCTCCATTAAATAATTGCATAAAAAATCTCTCTTAAGAATAAGAGATTAAAGATTAAGTGTGATGAAAACCTACCACTTTATTTACCAAAGGAATGTGATTTCTTTTTTACATTATTCTTACTACTTAGTTCAAAACTTGAATCTAAAAGCTAAAATTTCCTTAAAAGCACCAAAGAAATGGTACCCGCACAGTTCAATTCTGATGAATTGAACTCTCAGCGTCTCAAAACTGGTAATCGTAAGAAAATATATTTGCTAACAAAATTGGAAAAATACAATCGGAGTCTGAGATACGGAAATCAAAATAATCTTTGGTTTGATTTCATCGTCTCTTAAATGATGCAGTAGCAGTCCCCTTGTTCTTCGGAGTATAAGCAAACTCACTGAAGTCGGGAACAGTTGTTACCCTTGCACTTGCAACACAGAAACAAATTCATCATGAACAACCTGACAGAGTATTACCTCCAAAAATGATTTAAAAGAAAACAAATTCCAGGCCAATTAAGTTCATGCAGAAAGTTCTTACCTGGTTGTACAACTAGTGTTCTTAATGTCCTTCAAAGGGGCTCTCAGACCACTAGCACGAGAACCATTCGACGACGAGTATCTAAAAGACGAAAGCATCGACGCATATTTATCTACCGACTTCTCTGCTATCTCTGAATATCTACCCAAATGCCTGATATTAGCTCCGAATTTCCCTCCCTCAGTTCGTTCCTCTGTCGGTTCTTCTTCATCAGACTCACGCGAAGTGCAACCACCACCTTGAAATTAACACAATTGCATGGTCAGATTGAGCTTTAGGTAATACTACAGAATGTTGTTTTTGGCAACGAAACACTCACTGTCCTCCACAAGGGAAGATGCATTTGTGCAGAAGTACTTGGATCTTCTGCTGTCCTGAATCAATCAAGAGAAGTTACGTGAGAGATCAACTGAGATAAATTGAGAAAAAGCATTCAAAGTGGTTTTCTTTACTGACATTGTCAATCAGGACAGTCTTCCTTTTCAAAGTAACTTCACTAGAACTCTTTTCACCGTCTTGAAATGTGGTTTCATCTTCTTTGTGACTGTCTACATTCCCTTGTAAGGAACTGTCCGGAGATGGATTTCGTGCAAAATAAGGGCTGGTCACTCTAGCCTTTTCGTTTGTCACGCTCAAATGATCGCCATTGGACCTATGCATCTCTTTATTCTCTTGGCTTTCATCATTGGTGGACTTGTGCTGGAAGTAACGACTCCTGACGATGACCTTTTTGCGCTCTGCTACTTGTGCTCGTTGCTTTTGATTGGTCTTGGTCTCACATTCCTTCAGTACAACTTGGCCAGATTGATTAAGTGACTGTACAAAAGCTTTGAGAGGCATATCTCCTATGCTTGGTTTCTCTACCTCTGTCCAATTTTGTAAGCATGTTTCAATGATGTAACTGCGATATTAAGAATATACATAATCTACTTTGTATACTTGGTTAAGAAGAAGTTAACACTGTTACCAGAACTTGGATATTCCGCAAACTTTGGCTCAGTGAGGGTTTCCATCTGCATGAATAGAGTTGTATGAATGGTGGGAAAAGGGACTAATTCAACTTAAGCTAGGTGGTTAACTCTATTGTACGACACATCAATTCCGTTATAATGTCAACTGAAAATGAACCAACTCACCATAGTATAGGTAGACGTGCTAGAATGATTTTCAGGGGCAGAAGTAGATGATGAAGGGCAGTTAATTCGGCCAGAACCAGCTCCAACGAAGCAAAACTCTTTCAGGCAAGAGCTATCCACTGAAACTGAACATGTGGGTGATTTCCGAGGTGCCTTGAATTTTCTCTTAGCTTCAATTGATGCAAAGCCTTACATATTGTTAAAGAAAACCATGGAAAAGAAACTAGCACAAAACAGAATGAAGCTTGCAAGGCAGGTGATATGAACAGATAATATCAGGTGCTGAAACAAATAATAGAGCCATGAGACACTAAATTTATAAACAAACACTTCATGGCATACCATAACCAATGAAAAGAAAAAACAAATTGAGAAGGATACAGAAATAATTAGTCAGGAGATTCTTCTGCACCGGCAGATCTATCTTCTTGGCTATACTTTCAGGTTTAGAGTTCTTCACTTTTGAAGTTCCACTAGTCACAGCTGCACAATTTGGAGTGCTTTCCTGGAATGGCGTCTGAGTAAATGGATCCAAATCGCCAGCCGCAATACCTCTGGCCACATCTTGTGGAATCCGTGTATTCAAAGGTTAAGGAACAGCTGAGAATTTAGAAAATATACATAAATCAAAGTATCCTAAACTCAGATTGTTAAACCACAAAGATGACTCCAAATTTAAAGGATATGGGCCAACAAATTCCCAATCACCACCATCCTGACTTTCTGGAATGTCAGACAAATGCACAATATCCTCAGCAATAGGATCATACACTCGTTGGTGCTTGAAAGTCAGTATCGCTTTCCCGAATGATTCTTGATAGAAAGGAGGAATAGAGACAGTGCTATACTTCAAATGCTTGATTACCTGATTGCAGTCAATCGTCGATCAGAAAATTAGATGCTAGTTCAAATATCATTTGAATCAAATATGACGTATGTTGAGTTGTGGTAAAAGTTACCTTCTCATAAGTTTTAAATTTCGAGATTAATGTGTGCGCCCTTTTCAAGCCCATTCCAGGTAGTGACTGCAAATAGTCACAGCCACTCAAAATGCACATCTCCAAAACCATTTGGTTAGTGAATCCAGCGAAACATAATTCCTTGTTCTTCTGAAGCCGGGAAAATTGAAACTCGACACCTTGCCCATACTTGTCCATTTTGAATATGATCTGTATAAAAAGCTGATTAAAGCACCACAAAATCGAAGACAAAGATAATCTGATACGAAATATAAACACATGATAGTAAGATGTCCTCTCAACAAACAAACATTGACCAGATAACTCACCCTGGGGCATCCAAATGCTATGAGATCCGAGTCCTCGGTGATAACTGCATCCACTTGCTTATTTAACGCCATGAATGTCATCTGCGCATCCGCCTCATAAGGAGCTACAACATACGGCACATTTTCCTGCTTCAAGACCTTCATATGCAAACCATGTAAAAAAATAGCTGGAATTAATGAATTATACCAACCACGTGTGATAAGTACCTTATCATGACAGGAGCAGGAGATAAATAACCATGAATATAACATTTCTACCTGGATCAGATCATGTGCGATAGAAGGCGATATGTCAACAGCCTTCTGGTAGCACTCATAAGCTGCAGTCGAGTTCCCGTTTGACTCGTGCTCAATAGCACGAGAAAGGTTTTCCTTTCTTGACCTACAAATTGAAGGGAGGGTTACATGTAAGTCATAAACATCACCTTAACTAATGGAACTACCCGGACCCATTTATTGGTGGAAAAGAACATGCATTTGGCAAAGCTAAAGCAACAACTACTGGTACCTTGCACGTTTATTCTCTTGTTCAAGCTTCATAGGCAGAAAGCCTCCATCAAAGACGAGAACAGGTTTAACACCATAATGCCTCAGCAAATTCACCCTGTGCATACAGTACTCAATGTGCCTATAACACAAATCGTGACGGAATCACCCACTTCAGTAACTATAAAATCTAAATGTTCAATAAACCAAAGAAGCTCTAAACCCAGTAAGAAACCAAATGGCAAGTCGCATAAAAATGAACTGAAAAAGGAATCCGTCACTGGGTTTTTTTATTTAGGGGGAGAGTGAGAGAGACTGATTGAAACACCTTGAAGTGGGCAGCCCTTTGCAGAGCTGAGTGCTACAGGAAAATGCACCCTTGTGAAGCCATGAGTAAGTATCAACGGCGACGGAACAGCCTTGTAACTCTTTAATGTGGAACGATTGCATCGTGGACTTCAGAAGGGGCAAAAGCCCCTGTATCCCCATTTCTTCCTCTGTCTTAACCAATGAGGGTCGCCGCCGGTATGTGGATGGGTTGAATCGCTTCCGTCGAGGATTAATTGGAAGGTGATTGATCAGCGTGCGTTTTCCCGAATCCCAGAATTCCTCTTCGGCTTCGTCTTGACCTAATGTCGCGGATTTTAAATTTGGCGGGAATGTTTAGCCAGCAGCATTTTTCGCTTCTTTTGGGCCTGGTAAGTCCAATAAGAGATGGATATGAGAAACATAGAATATCCCATGTGGGCTTTTCTTAAAACACATGCTAGCTAACCCTAAAGTCAAAAAAACACACCACCTTGTAATTATATTGATAATAATGACACATGTGCGAAAAAAGAATAGATGGATCAAATCGATAATTATCATGTCGTGTGCCAGCCGTTAAAATATGCATGAGAAAGTTCAACCAACCAAGTACACATACAAAATTACAAAGAACAAGTAGGAGAAAGTAATGAGGACCATTGATTGATTTGTTGAAAGGGAAACCGTGGGACTACTCAACCAACCGATATATATATACACTAATACTGCCAAGTGCCCCACTACTGGCGGCTTCTGCTGCTTCTTCCTATCGCCCACATGATTAATTATACAAAGCAAACGTGCACCGTGTATTAATCCATGGCTCCCATTACATGTTCAGTTTCGGGATAAGGAGATCATATCCGATAAATTAACCGGTTATAGAGTTCTTAAAAATTATATAATAAGGATTTTGGTTGCACCCTACAATTTGTTGAATGATCCGAGTCCAAATAATTATGGAAACCGGTGATCGTCGACGAAATGGTGGTCTATATTTAAACATGAAACACCTACATTTTTGTCATTACGGAACTAGGGTGGAGTTAGGATGACGTTCATCTCACCCTTTCCCATTCCATGTCAGTATCAATATTCTAGGTACGTCTTGAAATTTTGCTAGCTTGATTAATTGGGTATTCTTTTTAGTATGGATTACTTCTAGTTTTAGTACTGCTCGTTTATTTTTTGTACTAAAAATTAGCAATCTTAATTGATTAAATTTATAAGATATTGTAATCTACACGATTGTTTAAATATGGACATACGTGTTTTACACAATTGTATTTTAATTTATCAATTATAGAAAATCGTGTTCAAATTTAAACGATATAATATTTTCCATGATGTGATGATGATATATCTTTTTCCCACTTAACAAGGGATGAGTTACAGGAAAAATAAATTGACAAAATAAGCCACGTGGAAATTTAATTCTCACGCTGTTTCCCTTCCTCTTATTTATTTGGAATATGACTAGGATTTTCTACATGGAAGAGTTTTGTACAAAGATGTGACAGAATGGTCGATAAACACGTTTTATGTCAAAGTACAAACAAGAAATTAAAATTAATTTGGTTATTCGTGATTGGACCAAAACAATAATTTATATTTTCACCTACAGGAAAAAAAGATAATTAATTTGACGATTATTGTCGGGACATTTGTCGGCCCGTTTTGTTTTGGCCTATGGGCCCTACTGGTGGTATACAGATCCCACTTGTACGCACAGCTCACTCCACAGCCACACATTGATCTCCTCGGCTCGTGTCTAAACTCTAAACACCAACACCAAAAACATGTACGTACTATGAGGATTTCACACCTACAAATGTACTATAAAGGATTCGATACGTTTAAATACGTAATGTATTGTAGGGAGCCTAAAAATGACGTAGGATTTAGTATTTATAGTCTCATCATCGAGTGAATTGCTCTTATTCTTCTAATTGATGTGATCAGTGTTATCTTAATCATCAACTCGAAACGATCTATTGAGATCTCGCCACATATTACAATAAGTGGAGACTTTACCGGCCGTAATGTGTTAAGTCTATGGCGAGCTTCCGAACCCTATCGCCCAAAAACCTCCAAACAATCCATTTCCAACTAAAATTAGACACCCAAACTCAAAAAATCAATCTAACAACATCGACTCTTATATAAACCTTCTCTCTATCAAAACTATCAAATATTAGAAAGAACAAGACTTGAGAAGTAGTTGATTAATTATTAATTATGATTAAATCATTGAGGGCCCAGAATTTGAAAAGTAGTGGATGTGCCCAAATACGGATATAAATAGAAAAATATATATTCATATTAGTCCTTCTTTAAAAAGAAATGGAAGAATATCCTAATTTCCGCAACACAACAGGATTGCCAGGTATATTCCGTGCAATTACATGTAAATAATTAATTAGTTAGATAGAGTGTGGCCCTGAGACGACTCAACTTGTTATTTATAATTTAGTCCTTGCTTTGCTTGCATTAATCCCCCATTACTACAAATAAAATAGAGCCGTTTCCAAATCAACCTGACAAAATTTCCTTCCCCATAAACCCAACCAAAATTCCACCGCTCCAAAAAACCAGAGAGATAAAGAGAAGAATTGGCGGCCTGAGCTGAAGAAAATCCAATGACCCAGATGGCTATCTTTACTGGGCTCTCTTCAATCTACTCAGTCCTCAGCGAGTCAGCTGGAGTCGCCGGAAATCTCTGTGCTTTCGTACTCTTCGTCTCACCGATGTAAGTTTCCCCTCTTCTTCTTCTTCTTCTACTGCAATTTCTCCGGTTTTCTGGGGTTTTTGTAATCTTAGATTTTGAAAATTTTCTATCTTTGCCAGACCAACGTTTAGGAGAATTATCAGGAACCAGTCAACGGAGCAGTTCTCTGGATTGCCGTACATATACTCTCTTTTGAACTGCTTGATTTGCCTTTGGTATGGGATGCCCTTCGTTTCCCCCAATATCATACTGGTCGCCACTGTCAATTCCATTGGGGCGGTCTTCCAGTTTGTCTACATAGCCATCTTCATTGCCTATGCTGATAAAACCAAGAAGGTGAGAGCAGATTTTTTGAAGGGTGTTGTCTAAGGGTTTGGAATTTTGATCGAATTTTCAAGGGTTTTGATGTGTTTTGGTTGGAATGTGTCTGCCCTTTTGCAGGTGAAGATGTCGGTGTTGCTAGGTGCGGTGTTTGTGTTGTTTGCTGCAATTGCCTTTGTGAGCTTGAAATTCATGGAGTCTCACGTCAGGCAGTTGTTCATTGGATATTTGAGTGTCTTCTCTTTGATTTCCATGTTTGCTTCCCCACTTTTTATCATTGTAAGTTTTTTAACTCTGGTTGCATTTGGTTTGGATCTCTTGGCTCCTGGGTGTAATTTTTGACAGTTTGAATGGGTTGGATTTTTGAACACAGAATCTGGTGATCAAGACTAGGAGTGTAGAATACATGCCGTTCTTCCTTTCGCTTGCAACATTCGTGATGAGCCTCTCGTTCTTAGCATATGGACTGCTCAAGGACGATACTTTCATAACCGTAAGTACCACATTTGTCTTCATTGCTATATGGCATATATGCTGCAGTATTTAGTTTCGAACTGGCCTTCCTTTAGTTTCTTCAACCTGTCGATTTCCTAACGTTTATTATTGATGGTACGAGCGTTCTGTATGTTAGTCCACCAAGGTGACATTTTTCCTTTGTTTCGATCTACCTTGTTGACACACAGGTACCGAATGGAATTGGTACGATTCTGGGGGTAGTTCAATTGGCACTGTACTACCACTACAGCAACAGATTCAGCGAAAACTCAAGAGAACCCTTGCTAGCAGAATTTGCATAACCCCTGTAAAGTATGATTGTTTGCTCATGTTTGATCTATATTGAATCAGCGAAAGTAAGAGTAAGTATGACTATAGAAAACTTGTTGGAATCTGCAGAGTGTGTGTTTTGGCAATGGTACGTTGTCAATGGAATGCAACCAACATTGGTGTTCCAATCGCAGTGCATCGAATCGAACATGCAGAGCAGGTTTATGGTTAAAATCGAGTTTAGCTGCAACTTCTCTGCTGTCATCTTTGTACTTCCCATCTAGAAAGAACCATGCTTTCTGTGTGACAAGACCGTTGTTTTTTCTGGAGAAGGTCATATCACCGGAACAAGTTTCTTTCATTTGTTCATTCGAGTCGTTTACGTAGTGTATAAAGCCAGTAGAGTCTGTCATATATATAGTGTGCACAAAAGCATTCTCCAACCTGTTTCCACAATGTCCATGAAGAGCTGGAGTTTGGAACCATGGAATTATTCTTTGTTCTCTATTCTTTTTCTGGGTCATGAGAACCTTCAATTCTTTACGTCTGTTCTATTTCCTTGTTGGTGTATGAAACGCAAGAGTGAAAGTTTGTTTACTTGTAGTTGCATTTGCTCCATACAAATGTGTGAGTTGTTCTCCTGAAGTATCTCGACTATGTCACTCAAAAGAAACTATTTGTGAAGTTTGGTTTTGTTAGGTGGAAAGTTGGATGAAATTTTTAGTATTTTTTTTATTAGATAAAAAATTTAGAATTTGACAGAAGTTATTTTAAAAAGCAAACTTAACCGTTATTATCTAAACTCCAACAAACTTTCTGTGCCAAAATTAAACCTAAGTAAAAGAGATATAAACTGTTCAATAAGGTCCATCGGTTGTAGATATTAAAGTGTAGCACAACCTCATTTCTACACGTCCAGAGGAACACATGCCCGCTTCAAACCACAAAACAAGTTACAAATCTCATACCGAAATTCTATATACATGATTCTATCTGGAAGACGGCCTGAGTTACTGAACCATACAAAACTGCTACATGTGAGGCAATATAATGTACACAAGTGTATATACTTGACACATACATGTTATTAAATAATTCGAGAATTTAGAATTTTTTTTTGTCCGACTATATTTTTTGGACGGTACAATATAAAAATATATATATTACATTGATATTCTTTTGTGGGGTGTGTTAGATTTTATTACTAAATAATTTCACTTTGAAAAAACCCATATTTTTTTAACCAAATCTTAACTTATATATGGAAACAAACACGGTAGGAAGATTTAGAATAATTAACAAGAATAACAAATTTTTGAATCCAACACATAATTTTATCACTAAAACAACTTTATTTAAATCATTTCTGGACCTCATGGAAATAGGAAGATTTGGAATAATTATTAGAAAAAAAGGGGAAGAACACAACTATGAATGCTGGAAAACGTTATGGGGAAGGCGACAACAGTAGAGTATGGAAGATGGGGCGACGAATACTGTGTTGTCGTATTCGATTATTAATGGAGGGGGGACACACTAACTTGACTCCACCAAACATAAGTCAGTGGAAAACTGTGCCTTGTCAGTCTAAAAATCTGGCAGATAGAGAATACAAACCAGCAAATTTGCAAACCTACCAATGATTCTAAACATATGTTTTGTACTAATCGACAACGTGGGGGGGGGGGGGGGGAGATTACAGTACTATCTCCCACTAAATGCTTAGCCGCCGCCGGCCGGCCGTAAGTTTGGCTCATGCCTCGTTGGTTTCATGGTCTGTATATATTTCTTCCCAAATTACCAAAATTGATATTATTGTTTTCATTTGATGTACATGGCATTCAAGTAGTTGGCCTAGGAATGGAAAAAAGTTCGGTTGGATGTTGGTTCGGGTTTTCAATTAGTTCATCATTATCTTATTTTATAAATATTCATTGGTACGACGGTATTTTAGGTGTTTTATTGACTCTTATGATGCAATTTTTAAGATGAATTTCATTGAGGTTCAATAAGGCGCCAAGAGAAAGGCGAGCATTGAGGTTTTTGCCTAGTGTATAGTTGATAGCTCGTCTAGACAATGGAACCAAAGATCAAGATTAACCATTAGGTATAACTCCATACTGTCATGTTCTATATTTTTTATTGACGACATATTCTACTTAACTTCTCGATTTTATGTTGTGAGTTTAGAATATCACAAAAAGTTATGTTGGAGACAAAAATTGGGGAAAACAACATAAAAAAGCAAAAGAAGCCTGAGCCAGCCGTGACAATTAGAGGAAGAAGATGTTGTTTCATATGTGAGGTGGAACCAAGGAAGAGAGAGTAGGAGGCGGTAGGTTCAAGTTGAGAGAAGGAGAAGAATGTAGCTAGCGAACGAGCTTGATGCGACAATGGAAAGCAATTTGGATGTCATAAAAGTTCAATTGCCACCTAATTTTCTAATCACTGCTTATATTTAATTTTGATTTTTGAATTAGTGTAATATTCTTATTTTACCTTTACTTATTATACTCCTGAATTTCTAATAATAGGATGGATAGAGTAGGATTCAAATTACATAACTAAATTAAAATATTAACTTCTGGCTATAGTTTGGTGGTAAAGATAATTAAGTATACTAAATGAATAGCCCTATAAAAGTACATTAGTTATTGTAATCAGAATAAAAGTGAAGTTAGTTCATGAATCACATGACTAAACAGAATATTGTAAATATTCTTCCGAAAAGGAAAAAATTGTTATGAATATTATGTATAACTCTTATTTATACATTAACATGATTTTGAATATTCGTTATTTTTATTATATAACTCCTATATAATTATATTTTATGAGTTATCAATTATATTTATATTAGTCATTAAGAATTATAATTATTAAGCGTATAAATAAGATTCTGTTATAAAACTAAACTCAAAGAAAGAGAAGAACACGAGAAATATGGAGAGGGAGAGAGTTTCTTATTGAGGTGTTTGGAATGCTACAAATGAGAGCTCTATTTATAGGCTCATAGATCATAACCTATACTCTCTAATATTATTACACATAAAGGTGGGAAAATAAATACAATGAAATACATTGAAGAATGGAATAAGAAGTTACACAATGGTGCATTCACTATAGTAATTATATTCATAACACTCCCCTTGAATGACCATTGGTTATACATCGTTCTTCGAATACGCTTTTGATATCGCCTCATTAAAAACCTTAGCAGAAAAAACCCGGTGGGAAAAACCATGGTTAAGGGAAAAAGAGTACAGCTGCGTATTGACTCCCCCTGATGATGATATCAGTTGAGATCCTTCATATTGACTCCCCCTGATGAGGATATCAACTCTCGCTCATCATTATATCATTCCGAAATCATTTAGTCGCCGATCTTCAAATTAGTGGACTAGGTTCCCAAAAGTTTATGTATGGAGAGTCTTGGTGATTAAACCAAGTTATCGCTCAAGGCACTTCAGTAGTGCGAACATTTCAACTTATTGGAGTTTGTGCATATAATGTATGCATCAATATAATCGATGGTCATCCATAATTCACATGACACTTCACATAGGATGACCATTAGATGAGAATATGCCTCATTAAAACCTTACTAGGAAAACCCTATGGGATAAAAACCTAGTGAAGGAAAAAGAGTACATATTCATCACATCACATTGCAACATTTTCTTGCAACTCAAGGATATATGCAAAATAAATATCATGCATGATTTATAGGATCAGATCTTGAAATGATGGTGTAGCTTTATAAGTTGGTTTCACAGCCCACCAAGTGGTAAAATTATCACATGAGACCAATTTATGGTCAACCAACACAAATATGACCAAGATTACTACTTCAAAATCGAGTACATCTTGTGTCTTAATAAAGGTCGATTAAACTCGACATAGAGTCACATAGTGATCCGACTACCATCCGAGCACCGATAGCCATGTCATATCCATATAACTTTTTGTTGGATATAATTAGTATATCATTGATGATATACGAAAATCATGTTCGAGAGAGATGCGCGGTTGGCAAGTTAGTGGTAATCTTCCACATCTTCCATCTCGAACTCTAGCTAATCAATATTTGATTGCTTTGAGAAACTCTTTAGGAGTCTCAATAAAGTGTATGTCATCTATATAACAAAAGATGATGATGACACTTAAACTCTTATAAACAAAAAAAATACATTTTAAATATAAAATAAAGTATAGAAATTTTTATAAGAATTTCAAAATCATAAAATATGACAAAGATGATTTTTCATCATTCAAAATTCAACTCAATATGAAAAAGAAATCATAGTTTTATGCATAGAGAAATGTATGATATGCTAAGTGGACCACTTCTCTCAATTATTCAATCCATATGACGTCAATTAGATACAACTTGTTCACGTGAACTTGAATTGTTTGCTTATAGCAAAATAAATCCTCAAGGGAATTTCATATACACATGTGTATTCTAATTATGAAAACCATACATATAGGTTGCAAGGACATCCATTAGGGGCAAACTCTTTCCCTTCACAAATTGCCGACTAATCGAATAATAAAAAGTAGTTGCATCCACCACATGAGAATATATTTTCTCATAATCAAAATGTTATAGGTTTGTTGTACAAACCTTTCAAAAATGAGATGTTTCATAACTTCTCATACTCATACTTTACATCTCAATGTATAAAGACTTGATGTCTTAAAACTTTTCATTTCTCTTGGGAATTTGAATTTGCCTCAAATTGAAATTTTTTTAGCCAATCATTTCTATCTGTGCATGCATTTTGGCTAACGATCTTCATTTTCAACTATCATATTTAGCGTTGCACTATACGCAAAAATTTCGTCGACGTTGACTTCATTGGGGTTCCAATATTTTCCATCCAAGATATAGATAATAGAGATATATATTCATATCTTTCAGGTACCTAAGATTCTTCTTCAAAGACATTATTTGTTTCTCTTGGTGGCTTTGTTTAAATAATCTTAACCTCAGTTTGACCATCTGGATACATAGCTCCATTTCACTTTTGAGGAATTTTTTTTCTTTGGAACCGTGTGGTCTACCATGTTTTATACGGGTTTTAGACTCAGTTGTGATGTCAGATTGCCCAATGTCAACATCATTTTCACTGGAGCATTACAAGTTGGCACATGAGAGTTTTACTCTGTTTGGGTCAGTAAAGTGTCTGGCAAATGATGAATTATATACTTTTGAATTTCAAGCTCATATTGCTTAGTGCGAGGATCAAAATAATATGATCATTCATCTAATCTCTTGGCCAACTTTTGTTTTCTCCTCCTAATGTTGGGAAGTTTAAATATAAACCTTCAAACTAGTCATCAAAATACTTCCGGCAATAATTTGATATTTTACCATCGATGAACTCGTAATCACAATAATTTCCCAATCTGCATTGAGAACCCATCCTAATAAATGGTGGTGGAGCAATTCAGATGTGTATATCACATCCATATATCCATAGATGGGAAGTATAAGGTTTTGACCCAAAAACCACATATAATGGAGGAATTCATAATATATATTTTGTTTTTTGGCATAATGCGAATTTGTGTTGTTCATGTAAATGACATGTTCACAATAATATAAATGGAAAATGTTCGTCTCAATGACACATTTTCGTTATTGGATAATCATGAAAATATGCTCATAACCAAAATGGTTGAGCTAGCAATCTCACAAATTCTAGTTTTCTTTCATATATACATGTGACCTTCTAGTTGATACATCAATTAAAATAATTGGTCCACATGTTGGGTGTATGGATCCACACACATCACCCTATGTTTTGTTGTGTGTAAGATAAATTATCTTACTTTAGTTGATGATTATCCAAACAATCAACTCTATTTAAGAATAAGCAACCCAAAAATGAGTTGTGTTAGAGATTTACCCAACAATGGGTAACAGAAAGGTGAAAATGCTTTCTTAGAAACGAAACCTTGTTGACAGAACAGAAAATCGTTCGTGTTCCCAGGAAGTAGGGGAGTCACAAGGACTACTTAAATCCCTATAACCTTAGGAATCATTTCTTTAGAATACCCAAGTTGAGACCATCATGCACAACAATCTTCAAGAACATACACTTTAGATTATGGAATCATCGAAATTGACCATAGAGGTACTTATCGATTCGCATCATGATTGAACCGGGATGGTCTCACCGGTTATGCCAAATAATAGTTGTCAGGACGAGTAAACGTATAGTTTACATTTATATATATGTATCTCAATCACAATAACATATGTGTAGTACAAATTGGAGGATAATATTATTGATTCAATAATTATATAGCCATAGACCATATTATTGTTCCTCTCTTGATCCTAAACAAATTGGAATAAGGATTTTGTTCCTTCGTGAACAATATAATAGCTCGATCTAGAGCTTGAGAAAAATGTTGTACTACACCATATATCTTGGTGCACTATCGATGTGATATATATCACAATTAATTATGGTGATTCTCATCATAAAATACTCATTTTTGTCATGAGAATTGGTACATAGTTTAAATGATAAATAGATATATTTCTCAATCATCTATGTCACCAATTAATAGATCAATAATTCTCGTATAACCACAATTGTTATGTCCATCCGAATAAAACGGTTCCTTATGTGAACAATGATAATATGTTGTCACTTATGCCTTCAGGAACAATGTAACAAATTAAATGTGTCTTTGCACAATCACTTTGAGTGCTAAATTAACATCATTTTGATATGATCATCAAAATAAAATTGATGGTTGTATCACCTTTCATGTCACTAGAATTTTTCAACATGATTATCAACTTAATCTTTCCACATCTCTATCACCAACGAGATGACCAATTTTCCGTCAAACTCGAGATGTTGTGTGAATTTCATCATATAATTATTCGAGATTTTGTTCAACTATTGGTTGAAAAATACTTTCCTTGGTACTATATGCCCATCAAATCCACATTGAATTCCGTATATGAAATAGTAATCATGTATTGTGACATTTTCATCGGAAAATAATATGATATAAGTGTATGCACTTCGAGAAATATGATAGTGTCATATGGGATTTTCTCATCACAATAAATTTGGATGGACTATGACCTTTGAAAGATTAGGTCTTTCTCTTCCACGATAGTGTATTGACTTTGTGGGAATATATATTGTCTAATCACTTTGTGGACATATGATTATATCCACTCACTTCATGGACTGATATTTTGTCTCATTGGACCATCAACATTGGAAATATAAGATAACCCGTTTCTCAAAGATATGTGTCTCGTAGGACATTCAATCATATCGAGCTTTTATGAGTATAATCAATCACTACAAAGATTGATATTTTGTCACTTTGACCTTCAATATTCGAGACATATAAAATATATGTATAGCTTTGTTCTTTCGATATGTTGTGTCTCTTGGTACTCATCTTTCGGCTATCATTCAGATGATGGCGAGTAAATAGCAAAGCTTTAGCTTTGTCATGATAAGACGTGCATTATCGTCTCGTTTCACCAATACTATTATATATGAATTTTAGCCTCGAATGCCCATGAAGAGTAATTCTTGCCCGAAACATCAAATACCGCATACTCAAATTTAAAAAAAGTTTGACGTAATTATCAAAATAAATAAATTAGATCACATTATGAATGAATTAATAATGACATGAATATACTATTAAAACTGTAATTAGCAACATATATAATACATTTATTTAATCCGTAAACGTAACTTACGATTCCATTAATAATGACATGATCATTAGCCATTTAAATATTTAATGACAATCGTTGATGATGATTGAAAAATATTAATGTAAACGTAATGTAATAATGTGATGACCAACGTTACAAAAATAATGGTTATGATAATAATCAGATAACCACCGATCTGTTTCCTTTTGATAAATATGCTTTAATATTAAGTAAGACCGATAAAAACAAAGGAAAAAAATACATATGTATATGCATAAGATGTCTATTATCGTTTGTGTGATCAATAATAATTGAGCAAGAAAGATAAGCTATCAAATATTAGAATTAAGTCATAGACATATATGAACACAAAATAAATAAATAATATTGTTACTCGGTGAATATTCATATAAACAATTTGTTACTATATATCTTCGGTGGGGTATTAGTAGAAAACAAACAAAAATGAAGATTGAAGAAGTAAACATATGAATTAGCTAATAGCCCACCTTAATGACCTATTTTTAAATAGTAACAATAGCGTTATGAAAAAGTAAGAAATGAAAATGAGAATCACAATTTTTTTTAGGAGAAAAAAAAAATTGATGTGATGATATAATAAGCTAAAATGTAAGGAATCGAGTAAATCAATGTAATAACATTTGAAATCGCAAACTAAATCTAGTTTTGAAACAAAAAGAAAGTAGGTAGAAGAATAAGAGAATCGAGTAAATAGCAATCAAATATCAATCTTTGTAAACTTTTGAGAATCGAGCACTCGTGCGCAATAATAAAATTACAAAAACGGCATCAGGAGCATAAGCATGAACTCACTGGCCATATGTATTGTTTGTATGCACTTCGCTCATGATTACAAGAAGTTGCTCGACGGCAGAACTTCGTGCTGATAACGTGTTATAAAACTAAACTCAAAGAAAGAGAAGAACACGAGAAATATGGAGAGGGAGAGAGTTTCTTATTGAGGTGTTTGGAATGCTACAAATGAGAGCTCTATTTATAGCCATAGATCATAACCTATACTCTCTAATATTATTACACATAAAGGTGGGAAAATAAATACAATGAAATACATTGAAGAATGGAATAAGAAGTTACACAATGGTGCATTCACTATAGTAATTATATTCATAACAGATTCTCCTTTATATTAAATGTACATATATAAATAAAAAATTTATTCTCCTCTCTTTTATATCTCTTTCTCTCCATTATTCTTTATAATTATATTCTCATCCATTCATTTCTTTATAAAAACTACATTATAATAAAAATTGTTACAAATTACTGATCAATCATTTATTAATGAAGTTAATAATACACGATAAATTCGTTAATTAATTAACGCGGGTACGGCCTAACTTGTATACTTATAGAAAATTCAAAAATAGATATTTTTCAAAAGAAGAAGAAAAGTCGCCGACGATTGTGGCGTCATCGCTTATCGAAATATTAAATCCCTAAATTATCGAAAGTTTCAACCTTTTGTTTTTCCACTATCTTCTTCTTCTTCACTACCCCTTTACGCTATATCCTTTCTCCTCCCTGCATCTACCCTAGCCGCCACAGGGTTACGGCCTCGATCTGTCTGGTTCGTCGGAGTCTGAATCAACCGGCTTCCGCGTCTTTGCCGAGGTAATTTTCGTCGATGAACGCACCTTTATTCGCATCTGGGCATTGATTTTATCTTCGCGATTGGTTTACCGTGTTCGACGAATTGGGAATTGTTGGAGCGTCCGGATCTGGTTATGTGTTCGATTCGGTCGATCCGAATCGATTTCTTGTTGTTGTTGATTGTTTCGGATACGAATTTCCCAATTTCTAATCTGGGGATTGGGGAAAGTTTGCGATTTGACGCCGATTTGAATTTAATAGGATCTAGGGTTCGTCTTTCTTTCTTCTGTTCTTTCAATTTAGTAGTGGTTTCCTTGCCTCTCCCGTAGCGTGATTTCTTTCTTCATTCATGGGAACCCTAGTTTATGCCTTTTCGTTGTTGAATTTTGGGAGAATTTTGTATTTTGGTTTTACTCTCGTTGCTGAAAGGCGTGTTATTGTCCAGCAGACTTTTTCATGGCTGTTTGGGAGAGGAGTTCGTAAGGTGCAGAGGAGCCTCTTACATCTGTGCTTGTGTTGTTCCTGCGGTTGGTATTCTCATCATGGGGTCTGCTGAGACTGTTGTGAGCAGGAAGTTTCTGAAGATTAAATTTACCTCCCAGAAGGTTCAAGTTGCTCCTGCTGCAAATTCATTCGGTCTTGAGGGAAAGCCTTCTTTGGATCAGCCTTCTCATTCTCAGATTAGTGCCTCTGAAGAGTATTATGGTAAGAGTGTTGTACCTTGCTTGAAAAAACGCCGGTCGTCAGAAATATTAGACGAACGCCCAGGGAAGAGGCGTAGAATGGACCGTACTACTTCGCAGCAGTGCTCGGCTCTGCTGAAAGTGCTTCTTGGGCATCCATATGGTTGGATTTTTATCAAGCCAGTGGATCCTGTCGAGCTGAATATTCCTGATTATTTCACGGTTATAACCAATCCGATGGATCTTGGGACGATAAACTCCAAGCTGTCCAAGAAGAAATATTTTGGTGCCGAAGATTTTGCTGCTGATGTTAGATTGACATTCGCCAACGCCATGCTGTATAACCCACCTAGCAACTCTGTGCACACGACAGCCCTGGAACTTCGTAATTTGTTCGATATGAGGTGGGATTTGTTGGAGGAAAAGTGGAGCCGTGAGCAAGCTAAGTATGGAACTGGGAAGTTACTGACTGAGCAGGTTAAGGAACAGAATCATGCTGAAACTCATCCTAAGAGCTCCAAATCATCTAAAGAGAAGAGGAAAAACAGCTCTATTGTGCCTGAAGCTGTTGAGGTAAATTTGTGGTTGAACAACCTTTGGCCAACTTTAGCTAGAGATTTACCATTTTGATGTGGTCAGTGACTGCATGCAGTCATGGCAACAGTTTACTGTATGTATTTCTTCAATTAAGTGGTTGTGTAAAAGTCCACTCTGGTTTATTTGCTTAGGTTAAGCATGCCAAAGCTGCTGAAAGCTGTGCACAGAATTCACTTGAAGGTATGACTAAAAGAATACAGAGTGTGCTTTCTGGTTTCCAGCTCTTTACAGGAGCTAATTAGCAGCATTCTTATAGTCAATCGAAAAGGTCCTGGACGTGCTCATGGACCTGTCAATGCAAAACCATCAATGAGGATAATTGTTCGGAAATGTAGTACTTGCGGCAGGATCTCCTGTGGGTGTAACGTTCAGATGGATTCAAGAAATGCATTATCAGGTACGGGGTGGTTTTCTCATTCTCTTGTGTGCTGAAGAGCATATGTGACTCATAACTTTTCTCAATCTTTGTGAACTTTTTTCTTCAGATGCATCTGGTGATGGGCTGCCTAGCAGAGATCATTTACAAAGCACTGGCGTCAGGAAATTGGTACAACAAACAACTTGGCTATGCAGTATACTTCGTCGTCTTTTTCTCGCGGTCATTTAGTCGGCAATGCATGACATTTATTTATCTGTACTCGAATAGGACTGTCCGCCAGATGTTATCTCAACATCCCAGATGAGTAGATCCGATCCAGATTCTGATGGTGAGGGTTTTATCCGTTTCCCCCTTTTCTTTCAATTCTGACTTCTGCATGTGACTGATTGTGTGATGGTCCTTTGTATGTACCTGGGACTTGAAAATAGGTGCTGTGAGCGCTGCGGATGAAGATAACGTATGCCCGAGTTCTCAGCTTGCAGATCCTGTAACTGATGCAGTTTCAGTAGAAGGTTAGTTTCACATCCTTCTTGTCTTTGATTCTTTTGCTTCTAGCAGTACTTCAATTATTCTTAATGTTGGATCTGGTGGCTTTGCTTAGATTGGAGATCCAATGCTGTTGAAGTACAGCAAATGTCACCCAAAAGAGCCCTACGTGCTGCAATCATAAAGGAAAGATTTGCACACACAATCCTGAAGGCAAAGCATAAAACACTTCTCGATAATGTACATCCTCGGCCTCTTTGTCCCTTACCTATGCTTATTTCCCACCTTTCTCTACATGTCTGAATCTTCACTGATGGTCTACTTCCTACCCAATATCTCAATATTTAGGGGGAGAAGGCTGACTTAACAAAGATTCAGCAGGAGAAGGAGAGGCTGCAAAGGATCCACAATGAAGGTAATTTTTTTTGTTTCACTTTCTTGGTTGTCTGTGGTCTTGACTATTTATGTTGACACGCATGAGCCCTTGTTGAAGATGGTAAATTACAGTTTTCTAATATTGGTTGGTTCTTCTGGGGTTGAAGAACACTAGTTACACCATGTCTTAAAGTGACAGTTCCTCTTTGCCCCTGTAGGAACTTATGAGCTAGATTTATGCAATACATAAGCGAACAATATTACAATATCAGGATACCAATGAAGTTTGATTGTGACATGAAAGGCGTTTAGGCTGTTCACTCGCTTGTTTCCTTGCCTGAATTCGCGCACTGAGGGCTTCTGTTTTGTCCATGAATTTCCTTGATTCAATCTGCTTCTAATTTTTTGTATGAATATAGAGAAGGCAAGGATTGAAGCCCAGATCAGGAAGGCTGAAACTGCCTTACGAAGGAAAGAAGAGATGGAGTTGAAGGAGCAAAGACAACGAGAAAGAGAAGCTGCACGAGCTGCTGTGTTGAAGGTCAGCTTTCTTTCTTTTATTGCCTTCTGGCTTAGTCTCTGTTGTTCTTTACTCCCCGATTGATTCTCATCATCTTGAAAACTGGAATTTTCAGATAGAGAGAAGTGTTGAAATCGAGGAAAACCGAGAGGTATTGAAAGAACTCGAGGATATATGCGGCTGTACGTTGTTGGTTATCACCACCCCAAGAGCTGAAACTGCATACAGAGAGCTTGGAAGCCCTCTGGAGCGATTAGGCCTCTTCTTCAAGGACGAGACCGACAATGTGGATGATTTGTTAGATGGAGATGGAGATGTCGAAGATGGTGAACTATTAGCTTGAAAGTGTATTCCGGTTGTGGCTCGGAATCGACTGTATCTAGGCCTGTTTATATTTAGCCTCCGCAGAGGAGAGTTTTGATTGTATTATGAAAATATACTTTTTATAGTCAGTTAGAATAGGGTGTCACTTGCTACTGTGGCTTACGGTTGCCAACTTCGACTTATTGTGAACCCGCTTGCTTAGATGATAATGAGCTTGGGTAAAATGATTCTTACCATGGAACATAGGTTAGTTACTACGGTTTCCAATACTTCGGTCATCGATGAAACTAGTGACATGATCATGCTTTATGATCCCTATATTGAATCAAAGTTCCGAACAAAGGATGAATATCCTGACAAATGAACCAAACGATTATAAAAGAATTAAGTCCTTGCTTCCTAGTAGCTACTGCTTTTAGTAGTGACCCAAAATTGCGAGGGTTGTTCGATGCTCCCAGAGAATGGATTCGACAGGCTCTCTTAGATAGAGTAGCGATTCTTGGCACCTCTGTCGAGCCTCTTCGCGTCCTCCTGAGATCAGAGACAAGATCAATGACCCGAACTTCATTACGAAGTTAATAATTCAGAAGAGACGAGAGACACTCACATGGAAAATGAACCCGATAGTATCCTTGTAGTCAAGAAACTCCTTCCACTGCCTTCCGATACTCAGCTGCACAATGAACCCGGTATTCATCACTTCAACAAACTAACATTAACATGATTCATAATAACATGAACCAGGATGATTGAATGTTTTATAGATGATAATGTATCGTCATTATCACACATTACCTGAGCGGCTTCATTGGAAGCATTCTTGGTCCAGATGGCGATCTTCTCCTGCCTGGCTCTGACATTGACAACAGCACCGCAGATCTCATCTCCATGTTCGAACTGCTCCCCTATCATTGCTAGCAGCTAAAGACACAGACGCTAATAATCATAGCTCCCAGAATCCCAGAATAAAGAAACATAAAATAAGATTAAGCGTTATACCGTATACAGCCAAGAGGTATCGGATTTCCCTTTGGAAAAAGTCACAGTCCACTTCCCTCCATTAGCACAGACGGGATCCTCCCACTTGGGCTCGATCTTATGTTTGAAGCAATGGAAGTCTGCCCCCACAGCTAGTTTGCTTGGATGATGAATGTTGTTATACACACTGAAACCCCCAGTTATCAAAATTAGTGAAGAGATATTTCATGATCAACTAATGCACATCAAGAGTTCATACATCATCAGGTCATTGATCATTCATTCCTAAAAATCGTGGTGATATGTCTAGAAAATTATCCAAAAACACGTTCTAGATTAACATTCATCATAAATAGTATGATGTCAGTCGCGATCAACCAGAGAAAGAACGTCCAATCGAATCGAAAGCATAAAAAGAAGAGAGAACAAAGGAATCAACGATCACCTCCAGAATTCCTCGACAGTGCCGAAGGTGAAGATGGAGCGCATGGAGCTTCCCCAGGTGGTCTGCTTGGACTTGGCGGAAGGATTGTCGAACCAGAAAGTCCATCGGTGTTCGAGCGGGTGCGTCTGAACTGTCGCCATTTTCTTGGAAGAGCTCTCATTGTCGTCTACGACGGTTTTTTCTCCTCCCTCCGGCATTCCACCGTTCGAGACGTCGTCCAGTGTCGATTTCTGAGACTCCTCCATCGCCATAGTAGTGCTATTGCTTGGTAGCTTGTTTTCTGTAAAAAGCTTGTTCCGAGAATGTACCGTTGAATGAAATGACTGATCGGAGAATTAGGAATTCTGTTAAACTGAGACGACTGAGTAAGTGGGCTTTTATGAAGTAAATATGAGCCCATGATCCCTTCGATTACTCTGTCTATTGGGCCGCTTGTTTAGATTGAAGCCTATGATCACCTCACGTAGATTACATTACGATTTACATGGATGTAAAAACAAACTTGTCCTAAGGTAAAAACTAACTTGCCCAAGTGAAATAGTTGAGTTGATAGAATTGTACGAATATATAATTGATTAACAATCGCTCGTATAATACAATAATTAAAACAATACATCAACTTATATGGTTCGTGAGACCGAGTGTCTCACTATTACGTTCTATTGTAATCTCGCACAACAGACTGCTATATTTTATTGTGATCAAGATGAAGTTGAAGGCTTGCATAGTGAAAAACTAAAAACATTTTTATAATAAATTACAATTACTCAGCATCATTGATGATTTTCATATGTTCTAAGTTTGACTTGCCATTCATTTTCATGGCGAAATAATCCTTCCTTCTGAACTTAGGAGGATTTTCAAGAGTGATTACATCGCTTGTAGGTCCAACTTTTGTGTCGTATCTAGGATTGAAGAAGAAGTTTGATCGTCGAAATAACTTCTCAGTTATTCCCACAATGCAAGTGTCGTTTTTGTCCAAAGGTTCCTCTTGTTATGCTTCTACTCAAACTCGCCAACACGGTTTAGACTACCAGGATTGGTTTTGGTTGCTAATAATTCTAAGGTTAAATAAAACTAATAGTTTAAAGGTTGATGCAAAAGGAGAAAACAAGTTCGTGGAAGAGATGAGTCATCAAGCTCAACTTCCTAAACGCATTCAAAACGAACAAATGTTGGACTTGGATTGAATAAAATGAATCCTCCTATCACTCATATGAATACGTGACACGATCATGCACTCGGATTACCTTTACTAGCTTCCCAACCAAGGTAGAAATAACCTTAATCAGGCTAGCCGGTAATGAACACTGAGAAATTCTACAAAGTGATAAGGTGTTCTTCCGGAATTAAAAGAAATCACGAGTAATCAGAAATAACGTTAACTTGGTCCATCAACGCCTAAACTATTGATAACTACACCCAACTTGGTCCATTGGGTGCAAACCGGAGCTCCTGCCAATTACACGATGAATAACTTTTAAAACTAGAAGAAACACAAAAGGTAAAATTGGGTTATCGGCTTACCCCACCGATAACTTTCATCTATCTTTGACTGTTAACCTTATGAATTCCTAAGTCTATCAAACAAATGATTTCATAGATTTGACCTAATTCAAGCCGTAACAAGAATTAGGTTGAAAATCCAACAATCGAAGCAAACTTTCATTAAAATCCAATTATCCACAATCGTCGTTTCTAAACGTTCATGACAGGTATCATGGCTCAAATCCTATATCTCAACCAAGAACTCAAAAAATTAGCTACTCATAACCCTAGAAGATGACAAATCAAAAGAAACCCTAACCATCATCTTGTTGAAGAGATAACAGCTTGTTCTTCCTCCAATCGTCGCTTTAAATCATCTAGCTTCAATCTTAGTTTTAATCTTTGATAGGAACACCTTGGATCTTCAATTGAGCTTCTAGGGGAGGATTATTGCTGGTTTTTATAGAGGGAAGTCGGAAAAATCGAGAGAAAATGAGTTTGGGGAAGAATCCCTCTCTTTCCTCAAAATCTGCCATTTTATAGGAAGCTACTGAAACTGGGGGTGCACGCCGTGCACCTCTTTTTTTTCAAAATTTTGCGTAGTTGAATGGGGAGAACGGCGTGCAGGTGTGCACGTTGTTCCCCTATTTTAGGGCCGAGATTTTGAAGCATCTTAGGGGTGCACGACTCTGCTCCTCCATTTCATTTCTCGATTTTCCTTTCAAGCTCCAACCGTGCTCTACTTCATGTTCATAGCTTCATAACAAGACCACCTATCTCTAGAGTACCTGTGAACAAAAAATACTACAAAGAAACATATCAAATGGAAAAAAACCGTCCAAATAAACGGGTCTAGGCACATAATGCCAAAACACGAAATCACACAAGAATGAAGTTTGAACAAACTAATAATCACTAAAAAAGCATGCATATAAGGACAGATAATTGCTACAAATTCTAGCCTTATCAAAGTTCAAAGATATTCGTTTTCTTTCCAAGTTCACTGGCATTGTGTTCCACACTTTTGTACATACCATTGCTAAGAACCTGCATGATGCCACAAACACATAATATCATTAGTAATGTATGTACATCGGTTCGAGTTGAAAAACTTTTGTCTGTTGAATCATGAGCTATCTAGGTTAGAGTAGGTACCTCAAGAATGTCTTCAACATTCACTACAAGGGCATGTGGGAGGAAAGTGAAAGGAACCCAACTCCCATCTTTGACTATCGTTAGATCGTCAACCCCGTTGACCTGGTGATAGGGCTAGAATTTGTAGCATTTATCTACCTTATTCTACACGCATTCGAGTGGTTATTAGCATTTTTCGTACTTCAATTCTCTTCAATTTCGTGTTTTGGCATATTGCGTTTAGATCCGTTCATTTGGACCGTTTCGGTCCATTTGATGTTTTCTCGTAGTGTTTGTTACTTACAGGTATTAGGGAGATAGGGGATCAGACCATGAAGCCAAGACCGTGATATGTAGAGCATTCGGAGTTCGAGAAAGAAGGTCGAGATTGGACTTGGCGCAGCAAAGGGACTGCACGCCGTGCAGTCCATCAAACTACTCAAGAAGCACGGCGTTGAAACATGAGCACGGCGTGCACTGTTGCACGCCGTTCAGCCCCTTGAGCGTCGAGGAATGGAGGATAATTGGAGCTGCACGGCGTGCACAGCTGCACGCCGTTCCTACCTTTTTAAGTCGCAGAATGAGCACAATTGAAGATGCACGGCGTGCACCGCTGCACGCCGTTCACCTTCTTTTGGTGCGCGGAACAGACTCCTTTGGAAGGTGCACGGCGTGCACCTTGCCAGATCCAGCTGCAACTATAAAAAGGGAAGGTGGAGGAAAGAGAAAGGAACTTTTCCCAGCTCAATTTTCCCCAATTTCTCCCGAGTTTTCTCTGCAAAAACCAGCTCCCAACCTCATCTAGAGCCCAAATTGAAGATCTAGAGGAGCTGCCTTTGAAGGATTGAAGCCAGGAGTGAAGCTAGGAGATCAAGAGCATCGATTGGAGGAAGATAAAGCCGATTATTTTCTGTAATAAGATGGTTAGGTCTTCTTTCCAAATGCTTTCTTCTAGAATCATGTTGAGCTAATTTCCTTGGGATTCTTGGATGAGATGTAGGAATTGAGCTATGAAACCTGTCTTGGATGCTTAAGAACAACGTTTGTGGATGATTGATTTGGAATGAAAGATTGTCTTGATTGTTTGGGTGTTCAACCTAATTCTTGTTATGGCTAGAATTAGGTCAAATGTTTGAAATCCTTTGCTTGGGATAGGCTTAGGAATTCAGTAGGTTGGCAATCGAGGATAGAATTAGGTTATTGGTGGGGTAAACCGATAACCTAGTCCTACCTTTGTGTTTTTCCCGGTTTTAAGTGAAAACCATGTTGTAATTGGCGGGCGCTTCGGTTTGCACCCAATGGACCAAGTTGGGTGTAGTTATCAGTAGCTTAGGCGTTGATGGACCAAGTTAATGCTATTTCTAATTACTCATGGGTTCTTTTGATTCCGGGAAATCACCCTTTCACTTTGTAGAATTCCTTGGAGTTCATTACTAGTTAGCCCGTTTAAGGGGATTTCTACCTTAATCGGGAAGTTAGTAGTGGAAATCCGCGTGCATAATCGTGCCGCGGATTCATACGAGTGTTAGGAGGAGTCTTCTCATTCCATTCATGTCCACATTCGTTTGTTTTGAAAGCATTCTAGCGGTCGAGGTTAGTGACTCGTCTCTTCCAAGAGCTCAGTTTCTCCTTTGAATCAACTTTAAGTCTTTTAGTTTAATTAAGTTATTAGAATAATTAGTATTAAAAATAAAATCTTTTAGCCTAAACCGTGTTGACGAATTCGAGTAGAAGCATAGCGAGAGGGACCTTCGGACACAAACGACACTTGTGTTGTCGGAATAACTTCACAGTTATTCGGGCGATTAAGTTTTTGGCGCCGTTGCCGGGGGCTTCTCTCGTTCCTTCGAAAGGACTTAGTCGGCGCCGATTTAGGCATTCGACTCCAGTTTAGTTTTGTTTTCTTGTCTTTTTGTTGTTTGTTTGGGTTTCACTTTGGTGTGTTGTTTTTGGATGTGCGGGAGTTTAGGTGCGGTTTATGAGACGATCTAGCCGGATCCGTGAGCGACGACTTCGGAATCTGCAAGGCACTCTCACACCACCTCGGCTTTTGTTTTCTCCTCTACATCAACAACCCATCCGCAACTTAGAGATCGTACTACCAGCACCTTCACCACCCCATTCACCACCCTCATCGGCATCCTCTTCACCAACGGTTTCTTCTACCTTCAACTCTTCAAGCGAAGAAGGAGATTTTGAGGAACCCGTCATAATGGGAGATGCAAGACGCACACTCGGGGACTATGCTAAGCCTACACTTGCGAGCACCGGCTCGAGCATAGTTCCTCCTCCGGTTGACAACCGGAATTTTGAGGTGAAGACACCTTATGTCCAGATGGTGCAGCAGCGACCTTATTCGGGCAATGATCACGAGTGTCCGAGTCAACATTTGAGGAACTTCACCGAAATCGTTGAGCTAATGAAGTTCAACGGGGTCCACGCAGATGTGGTTCCCATGAGGTTGTTCTCCTTCTCGCTCCAAGGGAAGGCTAAGGCTTGGTTGGACAACCAACCAATCAACTCATTTAGGACATGGGATGCATTGGCTAGAGCATTCTTGGAGGAGTTCTTTCCACCCTACAAGACCGATGCAATTAGGGGGCAAATCAGTAACTTCCAGCAGCGGTATGGAGAGCTTTATCACGAGACTTGGGATCGTTTCCAAGCGTTGTTGTACTCCTGCCCTCATCACAACATGGAGGAGTGGACCTTAGCGGACATTTTCGCGCGTGCTCTCGATTATGAGAACACCAGGATGATCAACCAAGCTGCAGATGGTGATCTAAAGTTGCTAACTCCGACCCGGTGTTTGCAGCTATTCAGGGAAATGACTGTCAAAACCAAGAGTTGGGCACGCCAACAGGCGCCGAGGAACTTACAAGCCCCCGTTGCTCCACCTTCCTCAAGCACGCCCAAGCAAGCCCTCGAGGATAACTCTGACCAATCTTTGCATCTCCTCCATTCCAAAGTTGATGCATTGGTGCATCAGATGAACAACATGGCCTTGTCCAAAGCACCTGTCAAAGAGGTAGCACCACCTCCCAAACCTCGGCCTCGGAAGGCGGTGATGGTGTATTATTGCGAGGGATGTGGACATGAGGGACATGATGTATCAACATGTCAACTCTTTGCGAAGAAGCCGCTCCCGAAGAGGAGATGGAAAACTTTGAGCAGGTAGATTATGTTCAAGGTGGTCAACAACAGGTTGGGTACAATCAAGGAGGTCATCAAAATAATTTCCGATCCAACCAAGGTGGATATTACAACTATCCAAGGAATAATCAAGGCTACCGAAGTTACCAACAAGGTCCGGGACCTCAAGGGCAAGTGTCTAACCCCCCTCAAACAGCTCCTCCAGGACAAAGACCTCCAAGACAATCAAATTCCGGGTACAACCAAGGGTATCAAGGTAATCAGGGCTACCGTCAGGATAATCAAAGGGGGTACCCACCACAGGGACAACAACGGGGGTTCAAGCGAAGAAGCGTCTCCTCCCGGATTTTCATCACTACCCGCACCTCAAGTTGGATCCTCTTCCTCGCCGGCACCTCCGATAGACAACAATGCCATGTTGCTCCAACTCCTTCGAGAACCAACAAACATTTATTCAAAATCAACAATCTTCAATCAACAAGTTGGAAGCTCAAATGGAACGCCTCCTTTCCATTCGACAACCGGGAACTTTACCTGGAAATACTGAGGAGAATCCCAAGGGTGATTATGCTGAATTGAAGACCATCACTACTAGGAGTGGAAAACAAGTAAATCCTATTCCCACGGTAGTGAAGCCTCCCATAGCGGTTCCCCCAAAGTTGGTTGATGAAGATGAAGAAGTCATTATGGATGATTCACCTAATGTTGGTGAAGATGGAGCAAATGGGAGTGAGGAAGAAATGCTCTCACATACTGTAGGAAAAAGGGTAGCAAAAACCCATGGAGCTAGCTCTGGCTCAAAGCCAATTTTGGCGCCTTACAAGCCAAGAGCCCCATATCCTAACAGGCTTGATGAGGATTCTTGAGCAAAGAGTTTTGCCCGATTTGTTGAGATGCTAAGGGGAGTGTGCCTCACCCTTCCCTTCACCGAGGCCATTGCTAAGATGCCTATGTATGCGAGATTTTTAAAGGAGATCTTCACTAACAAGAGAAAGCTCACGGAAGCGGCTAATGTCACCCTCAACGAGCAATGTTCAGCCATAGTCTCCACATTCATTCCGACCAAACTCAAGGATCCGGGTAGTTTCCATATCCCTTGTAGAATTGGTGAACTAGACATTGAGAAAGGCTTAGCTGATTTAGGTGCTAGCATCAATGTGATGCCATATTCTGTGTATAGAGCACTAGACCTAAATGCTTTGAAACCGACTAGGATGAGAATTCAATTAGCGGATAAATCATTGAAATATCCTAGGGGAGTGGTAGAAGACGTCTTTGTTAGGATTGGAAACTTTGTGTTCTTGGTTGATTTTGTGGTGGTCGACACCGGAGATACGGACTTGTCTCTTATTTTAGGTAGACCTTTCCTTAATACCTCTAAAGCTATTATAGATGTATTTGAAGGAACTCTTACCTTGCGTGTTGATAAGGAACATGCTACTTTTAATTTGACCAAAACTATGCAATTCTCTCATGCTCAGGATGATATAGATTTTGATGAGGTTGAATTTGAGGATGTGGATGTCATCGCTTCTGTGTTTCAAGTTAATGGTTTGTTTGATCTAGATGCCTTGGATTCGTCCTTGAGTAATCAATTCCTGCAGGAATCACACGATGAACAGGGTTTCAGTATAGAGCAGTTAGAAGTCCAAACAGAAGTTACTCCGCTTAAGGGAGTCTCCACGGTCAAGCGGACATCGTACGAGGAGCCGCCCGAGCTCGAACTGAAACCGCTTCCAGCTCATTTGGAGTATGCATTTCTAGCAGGAGGCTCCAAACTTCCGGTTATCATCAACTCATCTCTTACACCGGATTAAAAACAGAGATTGGTGGATCTTCTCCGCCATCATAAGGAGGCAATTGCGTGGCAGATCTCAGATATCAAGGGCATTAGCCCTTCTTTTTGCACGCACAAAATTCTGATGGAAGAGAATTTTCGCCCGGTGGTTCAGCCTCAACGGAGACAGAATCCGAAGTTGCAAGAGGTGGTGAAGAAGGAAGTGGTAAAATTGATGGATGCAGGCATTATCTACCCCATCTCAGACAGTGAGTGGGTTAGTCCTATCCACGTGGTCCCGAAGAAAGGAGGCTTCACGGTAGTTGAAAATGAGAAGAAGGAACTCATCTCCACCCGTACTGTTACGGGATGGAGAGTCTGTATTGATTACAGGAGGCTGAATGACGCCACAAGGAAGGATCATTTTCCGCTCCCGTTCATGGATCAGATGCTCGAACGGCTCGCTGGACATGACTATTTCTGCTTTTTGGATGGGATGTCGGGATACTTTCAGATCCCAATAGCTCCAGAGGATCAGGAGAAGACGACGTTCACTTGTCCCTTCGGCACCTTTGCATACAGGAGGATGCCGTTTGGATTGTGTAACGCCCCCGCCACTTTCCAGCGGTGTATGCTTGCTATATTTGCTGATTTGGTGGAAGATATTATGGAGGTTTATATGGATGATTTCTCGGTGTATGGGGATTCTTTCGACCATTGCTTGCAAAATCTAAAGCGAGTTTTACGGCGATGTGAGGAAACCAACTTGGCTTTGAGTTGGGAGAAATGCCACTTCATGGTACGCGAGGGAATTGTACTTGGGCATAAGGTGTCCGGAAAAGGGATCGAGGTGGATAAAGCGAAGTTAGAGACGATAGCAGTCTTCCCCTTCCTTCGTCCGTCAAAGGGGTGCGAAGCTTCTTGGGACATGCGGGATTCTATCGCCGCTTTATCAAGGATTTCTCGAAGATAGCAACACCCTTGAACCGCCTTCGGAGAAGGATGCTGCATTCACCATCACTAATGAGTGCAGACGTTCTTTTGAGATACTCAAGGAAAAGCTCACTAGTGCACCGATTCTCACTTCGCCTGATTGGTCACTCCCATTTGAGCTGATGTGTGACGTTAGCGATTTTGCTTTGGGAGCTGTTTTGGGACAGAGAAAGGGTAACCGTTTTCACCCTATCTACTATGCAAGCAAATCATTGAATGAAGCTCAGAAGAACTACACCACCACCGAGAAAGAACTGTTAGCTGTGGTTTTCGGGGTCGACAAGTTCCAATCGTACCTAGTGCTCTCTCATACCGTGGTTTTCACCGACCATGCGGCTATCCGATATTTGATGAGCAAGCCGGATGCTAAACCACGCCTTCTCCGCTGGATTTTACTGTTGCAAGAGTTTGATTTGGAAATTGAAGATAAAAAGGGGTCCGAGAACGTTGCTGCGGACCACCTCTCTCGTTTGATGGAAGAAGAGGTGCGGAAGCCAGATGGGATCTCCATTCAGGAATGCTTCCCAGATGAAAGACTCTTCATGGTCGTTGCCCAGGTAGTGGAAGGACCATGGTTTGCCGACATAGCAAACTACCTCGCCACTGGATCCTTCCCAAAGGATGTCACACCACAGGGAAAGAGGAAGATTTTGACAGATATGAAGAACTACTTCTGGGATGATCCATATCTTTTCCGTAGGGGTGCGGACCGGATGATTCGACGTTGTGTACCATATGACGAGACTCCCTCAATTCTTAAGCATTGCCATGCTGGGCCCGCCGGAGGACATCTCGGTGCGGACCGCACCGCCCGTAAGGTATTTGACTCTGGTTTTTATTGGCCTGATGTTTATAAGGATAGCTTCGGCTATGTTAAAGCTTGTGATCAATGTCAAAGAACTGGGAACATTTCTAACCGAGATGAGATGCCTCAAAACAACAACCTTGTTTGTGAAATATTTGATGTTTGGGGGATAGACTTCATGGGGCCATTTCCTCCGTTTAATGGCCTCAAGTATATCCTCGTTGCGGTTGACTACGTCTCTAAGTGGGCCGAGGCCGTGGCTCTTCCCACTAATGATGCTAGAACCGTTGGGAAATTTTTAGTTAAGTTGTTTTCTCGGTTTGGAACACCTCGGGCAATCATAAGTGATAGGGGCACCCATTTTCGGGGTCGGTTCGACCGGGTGTGCCACCGTTTTGGCGTCACACACCGGTTGTCTACCGCCTATCACCCTCGACTAGTGGGCAAGCCGAGGTTACGAACCGAGAACTCAAGCGTATTCTTCAAAAGTCCATCGACCAATCGGATAAAGATTGGCCGAGTAAGCTTGATGACGCTCTTTGGGCCTATCGTACCGCGTATAAGACACCTATAGGGACCACTCCCTATAGGCTAGTCTATGGCAAATCTTGCCATCTACCGGTCGAACTTGAGCATCGAGCTTACTGGGCTTTAAAGTTTCTCAACTTGGATGCTAGTGCTGCAGGTGAACATCGTACGTTTCAGATACACGAGTTGGAGGAACTCCGTCATCATTCCTATGAGAGCTCAAGGCTATACAAGGAGCGGACCAAGAAGTACCACGATTCCCGCTTGCGGACTGTTAAGGAGTTCAAGGAAGGCGACCTCGTACTTCTTTTCAACTCGAGGCTCAAGTTGTTTCCCGGAAAGCTGCAATCCCGATGGAGTGGACCATTCACGGTGACGAAAGTCTTCCCTTATGGGACAATTGAGGTAACCGCATCCCCCTCCTCTGAACCTTTCAAAGTGAACGGTCATCGTTTGAAACTCTACCGAGTTGGTGACACCGTAGGTGTAATCGATGAAGTGGATTGTTTCCCACTTTGAATTATTCGGTGGAGGGCGTCTAGCTAACGACGATAAAGAAGCGCTCTTGGGAGGCACCCCTTGCGTATCCATTGATAGAATAGTGAACAAAGACCTTAGTTGATAAGTAGTGAGTCATTTAATGTGTGTTGGTTTGAATCTTTTGTTTGAGTCGAGTCTTGAGTCATTGATCATGTTCTAGGTGATTGCTAGATGAAAATTGAACTCTAGGTGAGCTGAACTTGTTGGATTTTAATGCTGAGTTTGCTGGAAATTG
The DNA here is from genome assembly GCA_030674075.2 of Linum usitatissimum. Taxonomy (NCBI): domain Eukaryota; kingdom Viridiplantae; phylum Streptophyta; class Magnoliopsida; order Malpighiales; family Linaceae; genus Linum; species Linum usitatissimum. Next base: position 7,442,750 of record JAUJYP020000264.1, on the reverse strand, counting down.
AAAGAGTTGTTGCTGAGATAGCACCCTGCACGCCGTGCTACACTGCACGCCGTGCGGGTTGCTGATGTTTTAATTCTGCGGCCTTTGAGTTGAGGAACGGCGTGCACACAAGCACGCCGTGCTGTGAAAAATTGCCCGCGACCTAACTCAACCCTCGAGCCAAAAACTAGGGAACGGCGTGCACACCTACACGCCGTGCTTCGAAAAACCGCCCGCTTAGAAACAAAACCCTCGAGCCTAAAGTAACGGAACGGCGTGCCACCCTGCACGCCGTGCAACTCGTTTCCTCCCGCAACCCCCGCCAGCTAAAGTTGGGAACGGCGTGCCACCCTACACGCCGTGCACCCTGCTTCAGAACTGCCAATTCCCCCTTTCTCTCTCCACGGGTTTTTCCCTTTTTCCCCTCCTTTCTTCCTTCCGCCTCCTCCTTCCCTTATCCCTTTTCCTCCCCAACTTCCTCCCCTCCCCTCCTCCCTTCCTCCCCTCCTCCCCTCCTCCCCTCCCTCCTTCCCTCTCCTCCTTCTCCTCCTTCCCCCTCCCCCCTTCCTCCTTTTCTCCCGCCGTCGCCGCCGCCCCTCTTCCTCCCCCTTCCTCCCGTCGCCGCCCCCTCGCCTCCTACTTCCCCTAACCGCCGCCGCCGCCCTTCCCCTTCCTTCCCTACCTCCTTCCTCCCCTTTTGCCCTTCCCCCAACCCCCTGCGTCCCTCCCTCCAACCACACCAATAACCCACCACCACCACCACCTCCACCTCCAAAATCCTTCAATTCGCCTTCTTTTCGGGCGATTTTTGGGTTCTCATTGGCCTTCCTCAACTCAGTGGCTGCTTAATTTCGATCTCCAACTCTCAATTTCGATTTCCCCCAAATTCGGTTAGTGTTCAATTTTTTTTTTAGGTCAAACTGTGATTCCTCTGAAATTGGGTTCATTGGGTAGATTCTTGGTGCACATTGTGATGTAGGTAGTGAACTAGACTGTTGAAGGTGATGTTTATGCCATGTTACTTGTGTTTTGCTTCCAATTTCGGATTTTCAATACCGGTTGAACTTTCGGGTTCTGCCCTCAATTTGAAATTCTGAAATTCCAAGCAGTCCTTGTTTCCTTTGTGTTTGCTATGCTTTGTTGCGGACTTTTCCTGCCTATGCCATGCCCGTTAGGTCCAATTGTGTTGCTATGGTGGTTCATGGATGTTTCTCGCCCCTAGTTGCTCTTGCATTCCATTTGGTCGTTGTATTGCATATTTGGTTTTGGAAATGTGTCACATCCTAGTGTTGAATGTTTTGGATCAAGTTGTGGGAACTTTGGCTTGTGGATTCTAGTTTACTTACCTATGTGTGCTTTGCCATGCCTTGTCTTTCATTTCACGAGGACGTGAACATTTTCAGTGTGGGGGGTGTTAACTCACAATTAGGGATGATGGGATATTAACCAATTATGCAACCTTGTGCGTTTTTGTTTGCTATTATCAGTGTTGCAGGATGCAGCGGAAGAAGACCCCCGCCATAGGGTTAGGCAAGGTTACCGGCTCATCCAAAAGGCCGCGACCTTCCACTCCCTCAGCGCCCTCGTCTGCTGGGAATAGTCCACCTCCATCTCCACCTCGTGGTTCTGTTTCCACCCGTCCACAGCGGGGTAGAGCTTCATCTTCGGCCAACCCTCGCCGTTCTAGGGAGGCTTCGCAGCAAGACACACCGGTGGACCCCATTCCGGCTGCTGCTACTGCTCTACCGACTCCAGAGGTGGAGCAGATGATCTTCAACTTCGAGCCGGGAAGTGAGTCCGCCCGCCGATATGGAGTGTATCGGACATGGGCGACGGCACCTCAAGGATACCTCGACTTCCAGAGCTTTATGGAGGAGGGATGGAACACATGGCTGATGGCATATTGCCAGGGAGCGGGCATCTGGCCGCTCGTTCGAGTGGATGATCAGGAGCTCCCGCATGCCACCAGGGAGTTCTACTCGACATTGAAGATATCGAGGTACACCTCGACTCAGGCGGCGGGAGGCATCAAGTTCCGACTTGGAGGTCGGATGTTCTCATTCTCGGCAGATGAGCTGGCGCAGACTATGGGTTTCTATACCCCGGAGCAGGTGGCCAACCTTGAGGTGATGTCTTTGGCCACGATTGATAGGAGGCCAGTCCCGAATCCGAGGGAGTTCTGGAAGGACATTGCGTGGGACCAGACTCCTTACTCCGCTCGATCCTCGAAGGCGAAGCGGATGAAGATTCCGAGGTTGAGGCTCATTCACCTCCTCTTTCGTCGGAGCATCACGCTAGGAAGCAGTCTAGCAGCGGAGGAGTAGTGAACACCACGGACTTGTGGCTTTTCTACTGCCTCGAGAAGGAGGTGAAGGTTCATTTGGGAGACTTGTTGGTGAACTTGTTCAGACACATCTCTGACCAGAAGGGAGTTGGAGTTCTGTTTGGGGGAGGCTACATCGCACGGCTGGTGCGAAGGCTCGGAGTGATGGACTCCTTCGGAGCGGATCCACTGTTTCAGCGAGGTTACCCCATCACAGTTCGGACGCTCAAGGAGCATGGGGTCCCGAGCCTACTGGCTAAGATAGTGGACGAGGGGCCAGATGTTAGAGAGGGGGAAGGAGCAGACTTCCCCCCCAGATATTGTGGAGACTCGGCGGCCGGATTGGAGGGCACGGATGAACGTCAGTGACGTTCTCGACAGTCAGATTTTCCTCAGTCAGGATTTTCACCGGTTCGACGGTCGCAGTAGAGCTGCCTGGGAGAAGCTGGACCAGAGGACCGAGAGGATCGAGAGCGAGGTGCGAGGACTCCGATAGGATCTTCAGGAGTATATCGCCGAGAGCAGGGAGGCGAGGACTCGACAGGAGCGCCGGGACGAGCGATTGATGGAGGCTCAGGCTCAGCAAGGGCAGTGGATCCAGTAGCAGGGACAGCAGATCACATATATCCACGAGCAGCAGCATTGGCAGAGTGGGCACATGTCCTACTATCAGGACACCTACTTCACTGGAGCCACCTATCCACCTCCGTGGCCAGCCTATCCACCACCACCACAGTGGCCGGAGTACGACCCCTATCCTCAGTTCCCGGGATATCCGTATCCTCCGCCAGACCAGTGATCGGTTGGGACGTATCATTACTCAGACTTTTGTGTGTTTGTTTTAATTTTGAGACTTTGTCATTGTTCTTTCTTTTGTTTAGTAACTTTTCTCTTTGGCCTGTATAACGGATGATAACTTCGGTTGCATCTATCATTAGTACTTTGTGTGTGTTATGATTGGCAGGTTCCGAACACAGCTTAAATCCAGTCTCACCATCAGTCTTCGTTTCATCGATATCACCCTTCTGGTTCTCTAGTGTGATTTCTTTCTCTTAATGTGTTGGAAATTATGGGACGAATTAGGATGCTAGTCTTTCACTTGATTGCTTAATTGAACCTTTGTCATTCAAATATTTGAACTTCCCTCTTAAACTTGAAACTTTGGTTGAAACTGGACTACATGTTTAGCGTAGTAATTCTGCTTGAGGGTGAATAGGATGCATGATAGATTATTTTCGGACCACCTCCCGTTTTTCTTGAAACGAGTTTAGAACGGATTTATGCACTTGGTTATTCGATCTTGATGTTTGCCGACTTGTGTACAATTAATTCCCCTTTCGAGTCGCTCTAGTGGTTTAAAGTCATAATTGACTAGATGGTCCAAATAAGGTGCAAAAGAGGCCAATGTGCCCAAATTGTCATGGGGGTTCGGTTGCGATTCAACACACTGGCGACCTTAGGTCCGCCGCCCGTAAGCTAGTCCCTTCGGGCTTCTTTTCTCACCTCTTCCTAGTTGTGGGTCGGGGTTTTTCAGGTAAACTCGGTCTATGTGGATGAGAGCCTTAGCCCGATCGGGATCGCAACTACCCCCATTTGGAAAGATACCCTCTAAACTATACTTAAAATTGTAAAAAGTGAGCTTGCAATTAATTGAGTAACTCAATTGTCTCACGTGTGTTTGATATCTCATCATCCCTAATTTTGTTCTTGATTTGGATTAGAGAACTCGGTAATTGTAACTGCGTGGTTTGGTGATCTAAAGTGCATTCTTGGCATCGTGAAGTAGGTTTGAACTGTTAGCATGTTGTATCGGTCTCTCCATGTTTAGAGTTTGTATAGAGTGTGAAAAGTAAAGTTGCTTGAGGACAAGCAAGGTTTAAGTGTGGGGGGATTTGATAGGGCTAGAATTTGTAGCATTTATCTACCTTATTCTACACGCATTCGAGTGGTTATTAGCATTTTTCGTACTTCAATTCTCTTCAATTTCGTGTTTTGGCATATTGCGTTTAGATCCGTTCATTTGGACCGTTTCGGTCCATTTGATGTTTTCTCGTAGTGTTTGTTACTTACAGGTATTAGGGAGATAGGGGATCGGACCATGAAGCCAAGACCGTGATATGTAGAGCATTCGGAGTTCGAGAAAGAAGGTCGAGATTGACTTGGCGCAAGCAAAGGGACCGCACGCCGTGCAGTCCATCAAACTACTCAAGAAGCACGGCGTTGAAACATGAGCACGGCGTGCACTGTTGCACGCCGTTCAGCCCCTTGAGCGTCGAGGAATGGAGGATAATTGGAGCTGCACGGCGTGCACAGCTGCACGCCGTTCCTACCTTTTTAAGTCGCAGAATGAGCACAATTGAAGATGCACGGCGTGCACCGCTGCACGCCGTTCACCTTCTTTTGGTGCGCGGAACGAACTCCTTTGGAAGGTGCACGGCGTGCACCTTGCCAGATCCAGCTGCAACTATAAAAAGGGAAGGTGGAGGAAAGAGAAAGGAACTTTTCCCAGCTCAATTTTCCCCAATTTCTCCCGAGTTTTCTCTCGCAAAAACCAGCTCCCAACCTCATCTAGAGCCCAAATTGAAGATCTAGAGGAGCTTCCTTTGAAGGATTGAAGCCGGGAGTGAAGCTAGGAGATCAAGAGCATCGATTGGAGGAAGATAAAGCCGATTATTTTCCGTAATAAGATGGTTAGGTCTTCTTTCCAAATGCTTTCTTCTAGAATCATGTTGAGCTAATTTCCTTGGGATTCTTGGATGAGATGTAGGAATTGAGCTATGAAACCTGTCTTGGATGCTTAAGAACAACGTTTGTGGATGATTGATTTGGAATGAAAGATTGTCTTGATTGTTTGGGTGTTCAACCTAATTCTTGTTATGGCTAGAATTAGGTCAAATGTTTGAAATCCTTTGCTTGGGATAGGCTTAGGAATTCAGTAGGTTGGCAATCGAGGATAGAATTAGGTTATTGGTGGGGTAAACCGATAACCTAGTCCTACCTTTGTGTTTTTCCCGGTTTTAAGTGAAAACCATGTTGTAATTGGCGGGCGCTCTGGTTTGCACCCAATGGACCAAGTTGGGTGTAGTTATCAGTAGCTTAGGCGTTGATGGACCAAGTTAATGCTATTTCTAATTACTCATGGGTTCTTTTGATTCCGGGAAATCACCCTTTCACTTTGTAGAATTCCTTGGAGTTCATTACTAGTTAGCCCGTTTAAGGGGATTTCTACCTTAATCGGGAAGTTAGTAGTGGAAATCCGCGTGCATAATCGTGCCGCGGATTCATACGAGTGTTAGGAGGAGTCTTCTCATTCCATTCATGTCCACATTCGTTTGTTTTGAAAGCATTCTAGCGGTCGAGGTTAGTGACTCGTCTCTTCCAAGAGCTCAGTTTCTCCTTTGAATCAACTTTAAGTCTTTTAGTTTAATTAAGTTATTAGAATAATTAGTATTAAAAATAAAATCTTTTAGCCTAAACCGTGTTGACGAATTCGAGTAGAAGCATAGCGAGAGGGACCTTCGGACACAAACGACACTTGTGTTGTCGGAATAACTTCACAGTTATTCGGGCGATTACCTGGTTAAGAATCGTGATGCACGATGCATCAAAGTGCGAAGTTATCCCCATCACCAGATCCGACCTAGGGCAAGGCGGATAGTAAGTCATCCTCACCGATTGCATCCCATCCTCCATCATCTCCTCCACCTTCTTCCTCTCCGTCTTTATTGCATTTGCCATCAACCCTACAAGTCTCATTGCCAGTTTTCAAAGTTCTTGCAAGTACTCCTTCAAACTCTCTATTTAAACACTTTTTATAGTCAATATCAATATTGTGCATGAAAACACGTACGTTATGTATGAATTTTTTTTTTGAATAACTGATTATATCGATCGTTAATGACTTGAATGACGGATGAAGTTGGGAAGAGGTGATGCTTTCTTCCCGCATAGGGTTAGTGTTCATGTAGAACCTATCGCCCATTCGAGCCTTCCTTTCGACCTTCCCGTTCCTCCGTACCCTTCGTACTCCCCCAGCGGTTCTTTGAATCTCATCTTCTCCTCTGCGGGAAGCTTGTAGAACTCTTAGACTTCGAATCTTAGCTTCTCCATTTCCACTCCATGGTTCACCAACTGTACGTACTTGTATTATTGATAAATAATAATGTAGGTTTTAAACAAATAAGGTGGAGTATCGTCTCATCAATTTCTGACTGTATTTGTTAAATTCACAAGAGTATGTTATTCACATAAAAAATTAGTAAATTAATTTTTCAAAACACAATTATTCTTTTACAAGAAACATCAGATTTAACAGCGAAAGGCTAACAGCAGCTTGAAAAACGGGGTAATTTTTTATACCTACCAACGGTTTTGGTATATCTAACTGAATATTGTGACCGTTGTTAGATGAGATGTACTCTAAGAGCGAACATGAGTCGTGGTTAAACGTAACGATGGTTAAGTTTCTATCTCCTATCTATTTATTTATTTCTCCTCGCAAAAGAAACAACGGGTCGTTTTGAACACCTAACAACGGCTTCGAATCGCGACCTGATCAAGCATTTTATTCGAAAAGAAAAGCCTTAACTCGATCATTAACCCTGTTGAAGTTGGTTGATCCAAATTACCTGGAAGATACCCCATTCCATGCAACAAGAGTGAAGCCTTTCGAGTTCGAGATTCGCAACCCTAAGATCCGCCGACAAAAGTAGTCCCATGTCAACCGTTGGCGCAGCCGTGGAGTCCAAACTACTCGGAGCTATCCCGTTGACCAGCTGATGTTGAACAAACTGCAGTGGGATTGAGGTGAGTGGCCGTTTGGCCAGCTCCTGAACGCTTACCATCGGAGGAACCAACTGATCATCATCACCGTCGGCAAACGACGTCGTGGTCGTCGTTGTCGTTGTTTGGCTGAAGGAAAAACAAGTAAATTACAAAGAGTTATATATGACGTGGACAAGTGGGATATGATTATATACAGAAAGCTAAGCCAAGTTGATAATAATTCATGATATATGGTAGCTCATTATAGTATAAAATGACGAGGTTTGGGTGACACGTAACCGTGAGGGGGGACGTTGGGACGGCTGAAATTGGTAGGTCAGGGAGAGGGTTTTATATAATGACTATCGAGGGATTAATGTTTCTTTTGAATTTATGGCAGTTTATTTTCGGTTAAATGATGAGCAAAACAATATGTATAGACTCGACACTTGAGTAGACATGTGGCCTTATCTAAGTGATAGATGTGACCTACTTACGATGGGGCTAAATCCTTTGTGAGCTCTTTGGCTTGGTCATCCAAAACTATTTGGTAATCTAGCAACGTTGACTCTTATTTGTACATTCACTTTAATATGCATATTAGTTTTTACGGAATTTGATCATAGTGCCAATATAAAGTTGTAGACAATTGAATTATTTTTCCAACATCGCTAACCTTGCATCAATTGGACTTCCGAGCGATGAGTTATGCTCAAAATACTAAATAGTGACGCTTTCTTCCCAAGTCGAACGCTTGGAGTTGTTCTGGACTTCTCGTCATGTATTGGTTCATTTCTAAACGTCATATGACACCTGAAATGTACAAAAACATACCAAAACACCATAACACGGCCCTGAGGAGCAAGAGAGCCAAACATGTACTCAAAATCCAAATTTGAATACATTTTGACACACAAAAATATAGTTTATAACGAAAAAAAAATGTGTCAAAAATACAGTACATCAGACATCAAGCTCCTGGCTGGCAACACCTTTGGCACTGTCACCGCCTTCTACGTATGTTAGTGTACATGATCAAATGATATTTATGTTGGTACATGTACCAAACTTGCTACTAATTGGTACTTGTTTTTCGTTGTTGGTGTTGCTAAGTTGTCATCTGAAGGGCTGTTCGACACCCACAACGAGATCGATTTCGAGTTTTTAGGGAATCTCAGCTGAGATCCGTACACTCTGCACACCAATGTGTTTACGAACGGCAAAGGTGACAGAGAGCTACAGTTTCGGTTTTGGTTTGATCCTACTGTGAAGTTCCATACCTACTCTATCGTGTGGAATCCTCAACGTATTTTGTAAAGCGATTCAACTCATTAAATATCGACAATAAACATTCTAATTCGAACTAAATTTTAGTTACTATCGATGATTCAACATGACAATTTAGATATGTTATCCCCCGTCATTTTTTATTCACGGTGAACAACATCGCGATACTGAGTATATGAGAACCGAGAGAGCGTAGGAATACCTTTCCCAAAGCCCAGCCCATGAAGCTATATTCAAGCTTGTGGGACGCGGATCAATGGGGCACGAGAGGTGGGCTTGTGAAGACGGACTGGTCGAGGACTCCTTTCACGGCCTACTACAGAAACTTCAACACCAAGTCTTCTTCTTCTAATTATACGCCGGCGGTGGGTAATACCGGCGACGATTGGCGAACTCAGAAGCTAAAAAAGAGAGAAAATTTGGAAATTTTAACCAATTTTTTTTTGTTTTCATAGTTAAAATGACAATAAATAAATCAAAAATATTTTAGTATTTTAATTTTATCATAAAACAAAAAGAGTGCACTTAGAGCAAGAAAAAAGATGTCCTTTTACAGAATAAAACGATGTAAGTTCCTAATTTTAGGAGTCATCCACGTTGCATGCATGGGCCATGCAACAATTTCCCACGTCAACATAGTACGTAATCTCTCCCACGATCATAACAATCAACTTCCTTCTCCCAGATACAGAAAACCATAATTTACCTCGGCCCTCTTAAAATTTAACCTTTCTCTCCCGGCAACGGTAAATCATCAGTTACACCCCATGAGGAGGAGGAGGAGGAGCCAACTTAATTAATTAAACATCATCCACTAAATTATGGATTGGATTAAGGAAAAACGTTTCTACCTCCTCCTCCTCATGTTCTTGATCTTAATCAACGGCTGTCTTTTTACGGAGGCCAATTTCAACGAGGACGTTGAGGTGACGTGGGGACATGATCACGCCAACATCTCCGACGACGGCATGCTCCTCACCCTCACCCTTGACCGCCTCTCTGGTGCCGGATTCCAGTCCAAGAAGGCCTACCTCTATGGGAAATTCGACGTCGAAATGAAGCTCCCTCCGGGGAATAGCGCTGGCATCGTCACCACCTTCTATGTAAGTCACGATGGTTTTTCGTGATCGTATGAATGGATATGTCTGATTTGTGATTAGATGATCGAATTATGTGGTAATGCATGTTGAGGAATTTTGGTGGAAATGCAGTTGACGACGGAAGAAAAGCATGAAGAGATCGATTTGGAATTTTTGGGGAATTTGACGGAGGATCCATATACTCTTCACACAAATATCTACACACATGATGTTGGACACAGGGAGCAAGAATTCAATCTGTGGTTTGATCCAAGGCAAGATTTCCACCGATACTCCGTTCTTTGGAACCCTGTAACCATCATGTGAGTAATTTATTAACATCCTTTGAATTTTGATTTCATTCATGATCAAATTAATTTTAGGGTTTCTAGGAAACCAAAATTAGCTTTATTGGTTGTTATGTGTGTTCCGCCCCAGCTAGCTGGTGGACGAATGAGTATACCGATTTGGAAGGTCGGTTGGATGAGTAGAATGATGTATAGTGTACGTGTCTTCCTCGATGAATGTCGACAAGGAGTTTTCAACGGCAGTACGTATAAGAGAAAGAGTAGTAAGAACGGGTTGATGTATGAGAAATAAGGCGTACAAGAGTGTTTGGAAGAAAAAGAAGTATTAGGGGCGTGTCTGATGACGTAGAGCTCGGGTTAGCTTATCGTTTAAGTTTGTAGGATCAGAGTAGTGAGGTGTCATAAATACATTAATCACCTTATCTCATATAATTCTTTTGAGATACGAGCTAGATTGCCATGAGGCGGGAGACAATTTTCGTGACTTCTCTATACATAATCCTGATCACAAATGATGAATTGTGAAAATGAAGTTGTTTTGACTGATGTAGTAGGACGGTTAGGGCCTGCTGACGAGACATAATGTCTCATATCCTAATGATAGGACAAGAGACTTGTCAAATCCAAAACTATCATGTCTTAGATGGTTTGTTCTTTGTAGGCCTCTTACGAATCTAAGGTCCATCAATTGCCCCAAGCGGTTTGGAAGCAAGCCCTTGGCTTTGCTTACGAGCACTACTCTATTATATGCTAGAACTGATGTTCAAGCATTCAAATTTTAAACAACGATTCACATCTTTTACGCGTATTTTTACACTTGTTTCAGCGTGTACGTAGACAACATCCCGATCCGAGTATTCAACAACAGAGAATCAGTCGGGATACCGTATCCGAATACAAAGCCCATGAAAATAAAGGCCAGCATATGGAACGGGGAGAAATGGGCCACGCGTGGTGGGCTTGTGAAAACGGACTGGACCCAAGCCCCATTCACAGCCTTGTACAGAAACCTTAGGATCCAAACTTTATCCAACTCCTCCGGCGGCAGCAGGAAGAGACAGCAACGGCGGCAAGCCTGGCCGATGACTCAAGGGCTGGACAAGGCAGGGAAGAAGCTGCTCCGGTGGGTACGACAGACACGCATGGTTTATAACTACTGCAACGACCGCCGGCGGCATCCATTCGAGTGTAACCATTTCATCGACATCTGATCATTTGTATATTTAACAACGGTTAAATTTGTAAATAAATGGTTACATTTGATCAAACAGCAGGTCAAAAGCACAGTTTATGGTTTTGGATCTGGTAGGGATATATTTAACTCAATGTTTTTGACATTTTGAGCATAAGTATATCTAAAAAACTGTTTAAAATATGTGTTGGTAACGGTTAGAAATTCAAGTTCCATTATGTCAACCCTTCGAATCTGAGCTAAATGAAGTAAAAAACACAACTTTCATTTTATGGCTGTTTTTCGCCTTTTCTAAAGGGTACCTTATGCGGTTTTCTATGAAAATTGGTCAAAAAATTAAATTTGCTAATTTTTGGAATGTGTGTTGGAAACGACTAAAAATTCAAGTTTCAGTATGTGAAACCCTCATATTTTAGCCATATAACGTCAAAAAACCATTTTTCGTATGTGTTTTACAAGTTTTTTCTCTGTATATTAGGCCTTAGTTATGTTGAGTTTAACTCCTTTTTATGTTGGGTATACAAGTTATCAAGGTCTTCAATTCCAAACCTGATTCCCCATGTAAACAAAAAGTTACATGCTTGATTGTTCATATGTAAGAAGAGTATCCACAAACATAATTGACCGTATGATATCAGTGTTATTACTGACCGATCTTTCTTTACTTACAGGCTGGAACTGTAATGTTGGCAATGCGCATGAACACGATAGAGAATGGAGCAACAGTTATCAGGTCCGACAGTCTGGCCCGAACAGGTTCCAACTGTGATATACTTTTAGAGAGTCCGTCTAAAAATATATATATGTATCAAATATCGTATACGATTTATAATTTCCACCCGTTTATGTAAATAAGTAGGTACGAATAAAACCAACATCAGTGGAAAGAAAAATGAGGAACTATGTGTGTCCATCATACCAGTTACTGAGGGAGGTACGTACTCGTAACCATCAAATCCACGGTAGTCTAGTCGTCGCCTTGTGAGAATGAAAATTGAATAAAGACTTTATGAACTCGGAAATAACAGCTACTGCACACGGTCTGAACTCTTAATTAAGAAGAAGGTATACTATAGGAAGCTTCGTGAATTCAAGCGAATCAACCTGCAAGGCGAGTCTACAATGCTAAGGCCGTATGTAGTGAGTTCTCTACAGTAGGCGAACAACCTTCTTGTAACAGAAACAGATATTCGAATCCTGATTTCTGGACTTTTTCGAGATTTTCGATCTTAGTCGTCAAGAACCAGAAATAACGTGTGCCAACAACAACAGCCGAATTGGGGATTCTGAAAGGTTTTAAGGTACTCAATGATGTTGTACTCTTCCTATTTCCCAGTTAATGAACCCCAATACCAAGTCTCCTCCTTGTAATTTGGATGCCCTGATTCCACCACTTTGCTCACTCTCATCCCCGGAATCGCCTACACAACACCATAAATCCAATCAATCAAAACCAACAAAATGAAATATCAATAGTCATTCACATGATTAACCATAAGAAGTTGGCTGGGCGTTCATTAAATCTGATAACCTTGACCTTGAGATTGAGCTTATGCGCGACTGGAGTTGTGGAAGAGCATGAACTCACCGTCGATGCCGGTCTTGAGAGTGCGAAGAGAAGCACCACTGACGTCAGGATTTTCAAGTCCAAACAATCAAATGATTCTGAGATACCTCAGAGTCGAATTCTCTCGAGTCACTTGGCCTTCACTACTCAGCTTTGGTTCGCTGGTTAGTCGATCACAGTTTTCAAGCAGTTTTATCCTAAACTATAAAATGAAAACGAAATAACTATTGGAGGAAACAAAAAACTAGGAATGCAAATATATCACTTAACGGTTACAGATCAAATTAAGATGAGACCGACTATGGGGAAAGGTCTTGTTCAGGTTTTGGATCATCCTAAGGATTATGGGAAGCTGTTCAGCAGCAGAATAAACATGAACATGGATAATGACATATTTCGGGTCTTAAGATCGGGTCTATCAACTCAACATCCTAAAACCATTTGCAACACCCACAATTATCTGCTCAAACGGGCAATCGAGATAACAAGATAACAAGACACATCATCAAACAACATGAATTCACAATCTTATCACTACACACAAGAAAAATTTCATAAATTCAAAGAAATTCACAAAACCCAAACAAGAAGAAAACCTATTTCTCCATGGAAGATGTAGAGAAAGTTTCGAACCGCCAATCCATCGAAATAGAAGGTTGATCCTCCGTTGGGTTTCGATTCCTCTACTATCCGGCTTCAAATCTTCATTCCCATAGCGTTCCTAGACTCCCAAGCACTTTCCCCCTCGTCAATTTTGGGTTTAATTCGTCATTTTCTTCTCTTCCCCCTCTGAAATCGCGTCTGGGGCAGAATTAATGTTGCTGCCCAGACTAGGAGTCAAGGCCGTGACAGGCTACCCATCACAGCCGTGACACGTCCTTGACTGGTCAACAACAACATTGATCGACTTCCTTCGGCCATAATTTTTTCATTCGGACTCCGATTTCGCTCCGGAAGGTACCATCGGCTTCGTACTCTAACCCTCTATCCAACGGATACCTGCAATCAATGAAAAGACTCCAAGAAACAAGTGAAACGAACCGAAATGGTCCGTTCGAGAGGAAACGAGCACGAAATGCACTAATGTTCAAACCGATTCTTATAACCATGAAATATCATCAAAACCGAAACAAAAACTAATCAATATAAGATCATCATGGCTATAAATAATCAAGCTATCAACCACCCTAACTTCTTAGCGAAGTTGATACTGAGAGAAACATGTAGAAGGGATAGCTTGGTTGCAAATAGACTGAAAAGGGTAGAAGAAATTGAATGGGAACCAAATTGATTGGAATGGGATTGGATTGAACAGCCTTTTCCCATCTTCGCAATTTTCCTTTTCTAAGGTAACTTAGACATAATTAAGTTACATTTTAACTAAAGAAATAGGATATGTAAGAAGAGCAAAAGGAGTTATCAAATAAGCTAGGGAGATGCCTCCCAGTTCCTTGCGTTCAAGAGCTCGCCAAAGATCCTCTGCTCGCCGCCTCCGTCAACCACATGATACTATCATCAATCCCGCCGTCCAAGTTCCCGTTATTGATTTCCGCAAAATAGCGTGTCCGCCGTCGAGTGACGTCTACGACGACGAGCTTGGTAGGCTCTACGACGCTTGTAAACATTGGGGCTTCTTCCAGGTCCGTACGTACATGTTCTTTTATCAAAATCATTTCATGACTTTTGATATTGAATTTTTAACCATTTAAAAAAAATAGTTTTTGGTATGTATAGGTGGTTAATCATGGGGTGAGCAATTTATTAGAGGAGAGAATGAAGAAGGAGGTTCAAGAATGGTTCAACATTCCAATGGAAGAGAAGAAGAAGTTCTGGCAAAGATCTGGTGATTTGAAAGGTTTTGGGCAAGTCTTCGTGGTTTTTGAAGAACAAAAGTTAGATTGGGGAGATATGTTCTTCATCACTACACATCTCAGGACACCTTACCTCTTTCCCTTGTTGCCTCTTTCACTAAGGTACTAATTAAGTCCTGCACGGTCGAGAAATCAAACTTTTTATTTGTTTTGTTAATTTGGAAATGGAATGGATTTTGAATAGAAAGTGTAAGAAAATGATATAAGATGTATAATTAGTATTTTTTTAATAATTTGAGTTATTGAAATATAACGATTTTTAATATGGTATCAGAATATTTAGACCAAATACAAAATGAGTGGAAAATGAGAGATTGTGAAAACATGCAGGAGGGATACGTTGGAAGAATATTCAGCAGCACTAGATAGTCTGGCTATGAAAATCCTGAACCTGATGGCCAAAGCTCTAGGGATGGACCGAACTGACATGAACGTATTGTTTGGAGAAGAAGCGTGGCGAACAATTCCGAACGAACTATTATCAACGATGCCCGCAGCCGGAGCTGGTGATGGGTCTAAACTCTCACTCTGACACCGCCGGACTCACAATACTGTTACAAGTGACGATCGATACGCCGGGGTTACAGGTCAAGAAAGATGGATATTGGTTTTCGGTCACGCCTCTGTTGGATGTGTTAATTGTCGACGTTGGCGACATTTTGAAGGTAAGATTGAAGTTTGATTTGGCGGTTAGAAAGTTGAACTGAACTCTCATATAGTTATATGTATCCTTTTTTATGCGGTGCAAATAGTGAGTAACGACGTTTATAAGAGTATCAAACATCAAGCCTTAGTAAACACCGAGAAGGAGAGGATTTCGGTGACCACATTCCTCAACCCAAGGCTACATGGAGATTTGGGCCGAGCTCCAAGCCTAATTACTCCCGCCTCCCCAACCCAGTTTAGGAGGATAGGCATGATAGATTACTTTAAAGGATTGGACGGGATCTTACCGGCAAATCTTATGTAGATGTCATGAGGATTCACAACCATTAATATAATATTACTTAATTCTATCACAAGACCGACAGACTAAATCTCGCGATGAAGGAATTACGTATAAGTTGTTATTACTTAATGATATAAACTTATTTAAATGTTTTTAGGTTTAGCTCGTTAAGATTGTCAATTAGTGTAGTTATGATTAGTAAATACACAAAGGTTCGGACTATGGTGTAATAGAAAGGAATATTGGAGTCAAGTGTACTTCATACTATGGTTAAAAATATAAAAATATTTCACCTTTTATAAGACTCCGTGACGAGTTTTCATATTCTCAAGTACACTACAATACATTATTTATCCAAACTTCCAAATTGCTAATGATATTTTTCTTGATATACATCATTAGCCAATAATTTGTCAATTCTATCTCTCATTCGATTATAAAACTTATTATTAATACACATCATTGCATAAAATGTTAATATTTTTTTTCAAGAATTTATAATGATGGAAAATATATATATATATCGTAGTCTGGTCTTTTTTGTTAATTATAAACTAGTTGTAAGAATTTATTTTATATTGAATCAATAATGTATGAGGAGGTAAGGATCCCCTTCAATTAAATCCATTTTGCATAATTTTTTCTATTTTCATTATAAGCTCTAGATCTTCAATTGAGATAGGTAAGGTTCCCGACAGTAAATCTATGTAAGCTCTTGTATGTTTGTCGCATCTTCTTCGGTTAGGCTTTGTGCATTTCTTCAATTATTTAGTGCGTACGTGGATACGGAACGGGGAGAAATGGGCCACACGTGGTGGGCTTGTGAAAACGGACTGGACCCGCCTTGTACAGAAACCTCAGAGATCGAGGCAAATGATTTACCTAACCTTATCAACAAAAATCAAGGCCGTCGAAATCGGACATTTCTGATCTCTGTTTCTTTGCTTACACTAATTAACTGTAGTTAGAGATAACATATCACTTCACTACTGTTCTGTCGGCGTAGCAAAATTGACAACTCTAACATTCCTTTTCCAACCCGACCCACTTTAATATGTTGTCAATAAACTTCGTCTTCTTCTCTTCAATCAGTGTGCTGCCAATAGTACTTGCGAGGAGGGCTTATCGTAGAACTGAACCGAGTCGAACTTTACTATATGTTTAAATTTAGCTTGTTACATTTTAAGTGAATTCGAGTTAGAAAATTTTAACTTGTTACGACCTCGATCCTGTTCAAGTTTGGCTTGTTTAACTACCTTTAATGAGCCAAATTCGAGTTCAATTTGAACGCTGAATTATTACTAACTGCCAATATATGAGTCTATTTTGAACTGGTTTTGAAGTTTATACACTAAAAATATCGACGGCCCAAATTAAAAAAAAGGTATCCTAAAATTTATAAATTTTCTCAATTAAAATAGTTAAGCCTAATCACAAATTACATATAATTTATTATCTTTGATTTTCGAGGTTAAACATATATTGCATTATTGAGTCTACTAATTAACGAGCTATATACTCAAGTTAGTATTTGAAGTAGATATTGAGCTCGAGCCATCTCGCGAATCTATCGACTTGAACGTACCCTGACTCAAGTATAATTTGTTTAAAATCAAATCGAATTACAAACAAATTTTTATAACCAAATCAAATATCAAACTACTCCGAGATTACTTGGTTTATCAACGACCCTACTTATAAGGGCTAGGCCATATATAAATTATACATTACAAGAAGTCTAAAGATTAATACGCATTAAATTATTACATTTTTCAACATTTTTAGAAAAGACATGGAAGAAGGGCAGAAAGAGTTATCAAATAAGCTAGGGAAGTGTCTGCCAGTTCCTTGCGTTCAGGAGCTCGCCAAAGATACTCTCCTCGCCGTCGCCGTTCCTTCTCGTTACATTCGTCAACCACATGATAATACTATAGGTAGTAATTTAATTTTGTCCGAATTCTCGAATATTTTATCATTTCATAACTCTATTTTACATTGAATTTTCGATCTTTTTCGGGTCCAATTTCAGGTTCAATATTGGGCCCGTTACATTAATGAATTGGGGAGCTGCCACCTCTTTTTTATGCAAAGCGTGGGTGTTGAATTATAATTGATTTTCAAGGGAGGTAGCAGCCCTTTTTTATTTAAAAGGACAACCATATTTTTTCAAAAAGAAAAAGAAAACGAAAAAGAAAAAACTTATCAATTACAACGAAAAACTCTCCCAGTTCTCTCTCAAAATTCCAAAATCTCATTACACCCTGAATTCACAACACCCCCAATCTCACTAAACCTGCCACAAAACAACAACACATTACAATCCCAGAAAGAAACAAAAAAAAACAAAACAGAGAAAATATACAAAGATTGGAAAGTGTTGAATTCGCTAGATAAGACGCTTCCGTCGGACTCCCGAGACCCACTGAATCCCCAAAATTCTTAAAACAAAAAACAGAAGTTTAGTCCACACTATCGAAATTTTGAAGAACAAACGGTGACGTTAAAAGGTCGGTGCTCTCAAACGAACCTTTTTCCGATTCACGATCATTCACATATAATTTTTTTCAACACTTATCAATATACTTCCTAGATTTTTATGCTATATAGATTATTTTGTTACCATTTAAACCGTTCCTAATTTGATATTCACAACTATTAAATGGTTAAATAGTCAACTTATACAAACAATGAATTTAAAAGTAAAATACAACTTTTTCATTTAAGAAAGACCTGAAAAAACAAATTGATAGTAAATTAAACAACCTTTTGTTATCATTTTTATATAGTTACATCGAGAACTCAAAAACTACAAAACTAGTCATAAAAACCGAGCTCATTTGTTATCACTAACTACTCATTTTCTTCCCTCTTTTATCATATTCCAAGGTCATTAAAATACGTACTTTTTACCATGGAACCTTGTGTTCAAACCTTTCGTACATCGCAACGCGTGATGACGAGCTAACCAAATTTGTCGTTTCCTTTCATTTTTCCTTTCTTTTTACCCGAATGAAATTGCGGCCAACACCGCTTGAGAGAGCCATATATTAGCGATAAACCTCATCAATTGATCCCACAGAAATATAGATGAGAGAGATCATGGAACAAGAGCCAACAAAGCTTGGAAGCTCCCTGCCAGTGCCATGCGTTCAGGAACTAGCCAAATATCCCCTCCTCACCTCCGTCCCTCCACCACGTTTCATCCGCCATGATCCACACCATCCACACAACGATACCACTGTCGAATCTACGGCTCAAGTTCCCTTAATCGGTTTGGAGAAACTACTATCCTCGGATCAAGAGCTGGATAGGCTCCACGACGCTTGCAAACATTGGGGTTTCTTCCAGGTCCGTATACGTACGTTCATGACGTTTGATATGGAATTTCTAACCATTTTAAAAACATAGTTTTTGGTATATATAGGTGGTTAATCATGGGGTGAGCAATTCATTAGTGGAGAGAGTGAAGAAGGAGATTCAAGAATGGTTCAACATTCCAATGGAAGAGAAGAAGAAGTTCTGGCAGAGATGTGGAGATTTGGAAGGTTTTGGGCAAGTCTTTGTGGTTTCTGAAGAGCAAAAGCTTGATTGGGGAGATATGTTCTACCTTACTAGCCTCCCTATACATGAGAGGAGACCTTATCTCTTCCCTTTGTTGCCTCTCACACCCAGGTATTGTTTGAGTACTCTGCAACGGTTTTAATCAGTGACGATTATTTAATGTACCCGCGGTCTAAAAGCTTCAATAAAATCATTGTATTTGATCGGCGGTTTTAAGTTTTCCGTCGGTTATTACTAACCAAACAAACCAACTAAATACTATTCCGGGTTTTTGTTGCAAATGGATTTCTTTAACCAGTTGGTGACAACTTATGGAAAAACTAATGAGTTTGGGGTTTTAAAATCAATCTTTGGTACTTTTGTGAAAGAATAAATAATTATTATAATTAGTTAGATATTACCATATAAAACGCCATCATTTTGCATTAGCGGGGTGGTGAAGGTGACGGTGATAGTTCGGATAGCATGATCATCCATCACCGTATCAACACCGTAAATTTTACGGTTCGGTTATCATTAAAACGCACCGGAAACCGGCTCGGTTTTGGTCAAAATTTTAGGTTTTTCGGATTTCATGCCCAAATTGTTTAAATACACTGGGTTGCATTGTTAAAAATACATATGCATGCAAACAGGGATACGCTGGAAGAATATTCAGCGGCACTGAAGAGTCTGGCCATGAAGATTCTGAACCCGATGGCCAAAGCTCTAGGGATGGACCAAAATGACTTGAATGTGTTGTTTGATGAAGAAGGGTGGCAGTTATTCCGGATGAACTATTATCCACCGTGTCCGCAGCCGGAGTTAGTGATGGGGGTCAACTGTCACTCCGACATTGTCGGACTCACCATCCTGCTGGAAGTTACCGCCAATACTCCAGGTTACCGGTTAAAAAAAGATGGATATTGGGTTCCGGTCACGCCTCTCCCTAATGCTTTCGTCGTTAATGTCGGCGACTCTTTGGAGGTAATTAAGTATAGCGAATAATGTTACCACACATGTTGTGTAAATGTGTACATATACAAAATACCCAAATTGCCCCTTGATAACGACATATTTATGCACATACTGAGTAACGGCGTTTATAAGAGCATCGAGCCACCGTGAACTCGGTGAAAGAGAGGATTACGGTGGCTACAATTCTGAGCCCGAGACTTGACGGAGAGTTCGGCCCAACCCAAAGTCTAATTACTCCCAACTCTCCGGCCCAATTCAAGAGGATGTGCGTGAGAGACTACTTCAAAGGGTTTTTTAAGCGGGAATTTAAAGGAAAATCTTACATCGACATCATGAAGATTCATAACCATTAGGAAAAAAACACCGGCGCCCACCGTGTGTCCACCCACGATCGAATTTTGCCAGTTTCTTCCTTTTTATCAAAAATACTAGATGAAGGGTTTACTTATAAGTTATGTGTTATCGATTATAGAAATGTTAATTTTGAATAAATGAGGTTTTAGAAGGATTTTACAGGTCAATAAACGGCTTTTGTTAAGAAGAACTTCTAATCGACAAAATTAAGGTTACAGTTTCAAATTTGGTCAGTCCCCAATTCATTGCACAAGAATATATAGTTATATCCGGCACTCCTCTACTAATTTTAACTGATTCATAGACTATGACGGTTTTATCAAACAATCCCTTTTGTTATTAAACAATAAACAACCCCTTGATTTGTTTCTATATCTAGTATAATACTTGAGTATCAAAGATAGATATAGAATGGTTCAATGTACTCAACCAAATCTAACAAAAGTTAAAATATGCGGGCTTACATGTAAAAAATATACTAATTTACCAATAAATATATATTAAGAAAATTACATACATACTATCTAAATATGAAATCTAAAAATAGGTTAGGCTACGATCCTGTGTATCTACCACTAAAAAAAATAAACGTGTAAATCTATACAAGGTCAAGCGAGCTTTTATGTGACGGGGCATGTTAATGAATTGTGTTATTTTTTTTGGAACAAATCGGGTATTTATGCATTAATCATGAGTTTCCATACTCATATTGTTTAAATAAGGTTGTAAAAATTAAGGAGGTGCCAACCCAATATTAGGAGATGCAAAAAAAACGTAATTAGACTACTTAGTTAACATATGAGGTGCTTCGTTACAATCCCTCCTTACAAAACTAACCGTATATAACGATTTTGAACATAAAAGAATTTGGCATTGACAGATGAGATCTCCAAACTCTATAATGTTTTATGCTGTTAGTTTCACAATTAATTGGGCTAATGACTGCATCAAATTTGAATATGAGAAACAATATATATATATACTAACCAACCTTTCATATCAGCGAAAATGAGCTATTAATTATAGTTGGAAGTGGACTGAACCTGTGAGCTACCTGTCCTATACGGCTTCCCTCGCCGGATCAATTCCCAACATATATATAAGGTGGTCGGAATACGTAACCAGCAGTGTTCCAAGTTATAGCTAATACCACCAATGAAAAAATAAAGTAAACTTATTATTTGAATTATTCTTTGCGTACAAGATTGCAGGTAGATGCAAAACAAGTAAATTAAAATAAACGGATTGTTTTTGTACAAAAGAAAGAATTTAGAAGCTGTCGTTGGAAGGAGACCATCCAAATCCCACATCCCAAATCCAAACATCTCTCGCATGCAGAGCCCATCGTCTTTCTTTCTTCAGTTTTTTGTCTCCGTTCATTTGCATTTGCACGGCGAAATTATTCTTCTGCGCCAGATCATGGCTGCAAATTGTTAACTTTGTCCATCTGTACGTATAAACAGTACGTGTGAAACGTCAAACAAACAAAAAAAGAATATTAAATGGATCTATAATAATTTGAGAACGAAATATTTTAAACACATTTCATACATATACATGTATTATAAAAATATTAAATGAATTTTAACTAACAAGACTTTTAGACGGTCTTCTAGAATGTGATATGATAATGTTTAATAATCTTCTAATTGAAGTAACTAGTATGAGAATTTTAAGCTGATATTAGTTACTATCTTGTAATTAAAAGATTTAATTTTCGAAAGAAATCACTTTCTAGAAAATGGTGTAAGAATATCAAACATTCAAACTACAAATATATACATAAACTAACATAAAAAAAAATTTACCCCAAAGAAGATACGCCAAATTTTACCGTATCAGTAGATTCTAGAAACACATTGCTAATCATTTTTACTGTTTATTTGTTATAAGATAAGTAAGTAAATAAACCATCCGAAAATAGCAACATTTACCCCCCAGCAAGGAAAATATAAATATAGGAAAGAAGCAATAAAATTGGTGTTCCCGCTTTTCGTGGAGACTGACCGATTCCCCCAATCCCACACAAACACACTCACTTTCTCACACACCTGAAAATTTCAAAATGTCCCGTCTCGAATCGGGCCCGACTATGATAAAGAGCGAGGATGAGGAGACTCCGGCAGCGGCGTCGCCGCCGGAGATGAAGAAAGTGGAGAAGATTGCGTTCTACAAGATGTTCGCGTACGGAGACAAGCTGGACGTACTACTGATGGCGGCGGGGTCATTAGGCGCGATCGGGAACGGGATTTCTCAGCCGTTGATGACGATCATCTTCGGCGACCTGATCAACGCGTTCGGCCAATCCAGGGAATCGGAGCTCATCGCCAAAGTCACGGCGGTACGGTAATCGTAATTGCAGTGTACGCTGATTGCTCAGGATTTTATTTTTTTTATCAGTTTCAGCTTTTTGTTCGTCTGAGTCTAATTTGATCGAGTATTAACTTCAGAATTTAGTACTTTTAATCAGATATGATTCTACATGATTCTTTATTTTCTTTTCGTTAGGCTTTTTCCGATCAATATTATGTTAATTACTTCAGGATTAGTGTAACTGCAAATTTTTCCCCAACTTTTGCAGGCTGCCTTGTTGATGGTTTACTTGGGGATCGCCACAGCCATAGCTGCATTTTTCCGTCAGTAACTTCAAAACACAGATTCGTAGCTAGTGTTAGTAATCACAATTTAATTAAACAAGTAAACTGGTTTCGAAACTCGTTCTTGTGTGTAGAGGTGTCCTGCTGGATGGTGACAGGAGAAAGGCAATCTGCCCGAATTAGGGCCCTGTACCTGAAGGCAATCCTGAGGCAGGACATTGGCTATTTCGACACCGAAACCACGACCGGAGAGGTCATCGGAAGGATGTCTGGCGACACTGTTCTGGTCCAGGACGCCATGGGCGAAAAAGTGAGTTGCTAATAATACGTTCCAACATATCATTATATGTTTTTTGTCAGCTCTGAGATCTCAGGTTTTGATGGTCTATATATTAGGTAGGGAAGTTCACACAACAGATGTCACAGTTCATTACTGCCTTCATAGTTGCCTTCACAAAAGGATGGCTCCTCACTCTGGTTCTGCTTTTCACCTTACCTATAATCGCCGGAATCGGAGCATGCGTCATGATTTTCGTCTCCCAAACATCGAGCCGCGGACAGCTGGCTTATGTCGACGCTGGAAACGTCGTTGAGCAGGCAATCGGAGCCATTAGGACGGTAGGTTCGCTAGATAGTAGTTCGTTAAATTGCTGAAAATCAAAGCTAGCTGGTTATCACTGATTCACTTAATAAAAAAACTCTTTTCACTTTGTGGGAAAAAACCTGCAGGTAGTGTCATTCACGGGAGAGAAGGTAGCAATTCAGAACTACAACAAGAAGCTGAAAGACGCTTACAAGGCCACACGGTTACAGAGCGTGGTTTCCGGAGCCGGATTTGGTGCGATGTTGTTCGTCATCTTCTCCTCTTACGGACTCGCCGTTTGGGTCGGAGCCAAACTCATCATTCACAAAGGCTACAGCGGTGGGCAGATTATCAACGTCATCTTCTCAGTCCTCACCGGCGCAATGTAAGTCCCCCTGACGTCACTTCATCTTTTGGCCTTATTATATTCGGATAATTTCTAGTTGTAACAAAATTTGATGGTCCCTTATGCAGAGTCCTTGGTCAGACATCTCCGTCGCTGAACGCGTTTGCAGCAGGGCAGGCAGCGGCATACAAGATGTTCGAGACAATCAAACGAGAGCCAAAAATCGACCCTTACGACGAGAGCGGGGAAGAATTGGAGAATCTGAAGGGAGACATTGACCTGAAAGACGTGCATTTCAGGTACCCAGCAAGACCTGACGTACAAATCTTCCAAGGGTTCTCTCTACAAGTACCAAACGGGACGACAGTGGCCTTAGTCGGACAGAGTGGGAGCGGAAAGTCGACAATCATCAGTCTGATCGAGCGATTCTACGATCCGAATTCTGGCCAGATACTCATTGACGGGGTCGATCTGAAACAGCTGAAGCTGAGCTGGATAAGGAAACAGATCGGGCTGGTTAGCCAGGAGCCCGTTCTGTTCGCTACGACGATAAGGGAGAATATTGCTTATGGAAAGGAGAATTCTACGGAGGAAGAGATCAGGACTGCGATGGAGCTTGCTAATGCGGCTAAGTTCATCAATACGATGCCGCAGGGGCTTGATACTATGGTAGGGGAGCACGGGACTCAAATGTCCGGTGGACAGAAGCAGAGGATTGCGATTGCTAGGGCCATAATGAAGAATCCGAAGATTCTTCTGCTTGATGAGGCGACGAGCGCGTTGGATTCGGAGTCGGAGCGAGTCGTTCAGGATGCGTTGGAGAGAGCGATGTCGAACCGGACGACTGTGGTGGTTGCGCATCGGCTGACGACCATCAGGAATGCGGATGCTATAGCCGTCGTCCACAGAGGGAAGATCGTAGAGAAAGGTAATAATTTTCTCTTAACTCGAGCTTACGTTTGTTACCGTAGTCAAGATGGTGATTTCACATGGAATCGATTTTCACTACATTGACTACAAAATTGCTTCATTTGATGGGAAGAATTTGTCTTATTGTAACAGGAAGCCATGATGAACTGATTAAAGATCCTGAGGGCGGGTATTCTCAGCTAATCCGTCTTCAGGAAGGATCCAGAAAAGCTGAACAGCAACAGTACTCTCAAGCATCAGGTGAAATTAGCCAGCAGGAGAAAGAAATGATGATGACGACGACTTCAAGGTCAGGAAGTGGGAGGCAATCATCCATCCAGAGATCATTCAGCAGAGATTCAACGGACAGCAGGCCATCCTTCTCCATAACAGGCATTGCACTAGGCGTCCCTCCGCGGCCACTCGACATCGAAGAGATCCCTCCGAAGAGAGACGAGTTTCTGGAAGACGATGACGAAGAAGCAGCGAAGAAGAAACCGAAAAAGGTCTCTCTCAAAAGACTAGCAGCGTTGAACAAGCCCGAAATCGGAGTGCTTCTGGCCGGAAGCGTCGCTGCAGCAGTTCACGGCGTGATTTTCCCCGTATTCGGCCTTCTGCTGGCAAATGCGATCAAGATGTTCTTCGAGCCTCCGCACCAGCTGAAGAAGGACTCGAACTTTTGGGCATTGATGTACGTGACGATCGGGGCGGTGAACTTTGTGGCTTTACCGGCGCAGCACTGCTTCTTTGGGATTGCGGGAGGGAAGCTGATCGAGAGGATTCGTTCGTTGACCTTCGAAAGAATTGTTCATCAGGAAATCAGCTGGTTCGACGATCCTGCGAACTCGAGCGGTGCGGTTGGGTCGAGACTTTCGACTGATGCTTCGGCAATTCGGAGCCTTGTTGGGGATGCGTTGGGGTTACTGGCGCAGAATGTTTCGACAATTATAGCAGCATTGGTCATTTCGTTCGAGGCGAATTGGATTCTGGCACTGATAGTTATCGTGGTTTCTCCGTTGATTGTCGGCCAGGCTATCGCCCAGGCCAAGTTCATCAAAGGTTTCAGCAAAGATGCAAAGGTTAACCCAAAACCATAAACCACAAACTGAGTAAAAAGTCTGGCTTTTGCCAATTACTGATCGAATGTTTTACCGATCGTTGCAGGTAATGTACGAGGAAGCGAGTCAGGTGGCGAACGATGCAGTGGGAGGAATGCGGACCGTGGCATCCTTCTGTGCAGAGAACAAGGTGATCGAATTGTACCATCAGAAATGCAAGAATCCAATCGATAACGCTGTTCGAGCAGGGATGACTTGTGGGTTCGGGTTCGGATTCTCGTTCTTGGTAATCAACTGCATCAATGCCCTCCTTTTCTACTTGGGAGCTAAACTTGTACAGAAAGGGATGGCCAGTTTCCAGGATGTTTTCAAGGTAATGTCTGTATAAATAACTACACACCAAAACTCCACGAAACCGAAACCAAAACCAGCTCAGTTTCTGAAAATTTGCAGGTTTTCTTTGCACTGACGATTGCAGCAGTTGGGATTTCTCAATCTAGCGGTGTAGCTCCTGACAGCAGGAAGGCGATGGATTCTGCAGCTTCGATATTTGCTATCCTAGACAGAAAGTCCAGGATCGATTCCAGCGTGGACGAGGGGATTACTCTAGCGAATTTGACAGGAGACATTGAGCTTCAGAATGTCAGCTTTTGCTACCCGATGCGACCGAATGTGCAAGTATTCAGGAATTTGAGTCTCACTATCCCATCTGGAAAGGTACACACTATAGTTCTTGCAATTAAAACGAGAATCAAATTCGCTATATAAAAGAATTAACTGGATTGTTGTTTGCAGACTGTAGCTCTAGTTGGAGAAAGTGGAAGTGGGAAATCAACAGTAATAAGTCTGATAGAAAGATTCTACGACCCAGAATCAGGCACTGTGTTCTTAGACAAAGTAGACCTGAAGAAACTGAAGCTCACCTGGCTAAGACAGCAGATGGGTCTAGTCGGGCAAGAACCGATCCTCTTCAACGACACGATCCGTGCGAACATTTCGTACGGAAAACACGACGGAAGCATCGCAACGGAGGAAGAGATCGTGGCGGCAGCCACGGCAGCCAACGCCAACAGCTTCATAACCTCATTACCCCAAGGTTACGACACCAACGTCGGGGAGCGAGGCACGCAGCTTTCTGGCGGGCAGAAGCAGAGAATCGCCATCGCCAGGGCGGTGCTGAAGAACCCTAGGATACTTCTTCTAGACGAGGCGACCAGTGCATTGGATGCTGAGTCGGAGAGGATTGTTCAGGATGCGCTAGACAAGGTGATGGTTAGTCGGACCACCGTTGTTGTTGCACACCGGCTCGCCACGATAAAGAATGCTGATCTGATAGCTGTGGTGAAGAATGGAGTGATTGTTGAGAAAGGTAAGCATGAGGAGTTGATGAAGATTAGCGGTGGGGCTTATGCTTCTTTGGTTACACTACATATGTCTGCAGAGTAGGGTTAGAACTTAGAATGAGAACATTACAGAGTATTTTCAGGTTAGATAATCAGTCTTTGATTCGATCGTAAACATTGGAAAGGGACCTTTTTCGTAGAATTTAAGCTCGAGATTATTCAAATCATAGGTTCCTGTTTACTGGTAATTGAAACAGTTTTTCACATAGAATAAGCTTGAAGAAACATAGAACAATGCTGCAAATAAGAAAATTGGTAGATGTTCTGTGGCGAACGAATATACAAACTGGTAAAGATTCGAAATTTATGCCGGAAAGGAAGTGTACTAGTTCTCGAAACATGGGACGATTTTGTAGTGTTGAAGCTAAAGGGCAGTAGGAAGCCTCTGGCGCCGCTCAATGTAGGCTGAAGGGAACCAGCCTGATTTCCCTTTGCATTCTCCTTCCGACCAGCCAGTCGGGTTAACCTGAGAAGAAACATCATACTATGATTGTGAAAGCGAATGTTCTAATCATGGTTTTACTAAGATCTGCAAAGACTAAAGGAATCACCTTTCGAACGATGATGAAGTCCCCAACAGCCAAACTCAGCTCCTTGTCTGTTTCTGCATAGAAAGGATGTGTTGCCTGCAAGAGATCGAACAATGGAACGTCGCTGTAGCTTTTAAACATCATGCAATTTTACAATTCGTCGTCGCAAAAGAACAAAAAAGAATCTTTACTTCAGCCAAGAAGTATGTGCTTTTCTCTGAGCCATTTTGCAATGGAGTTCCTGTAGATGGGATGACAGGAGGAGCTCCATCTCTCCGTTGTTTATCCGAAACCATCTGCAGTTAAAAGCAATAGCATTAAACCCAAAGAAGTCGGATCAAAAGTTATTGCATCCCTTCGGTTTGTATAATCGACCTACCTCGGTTTCGACTTCACTAAGTATAGCACCGATTCGCAAGTGGTAATTCTTTTCACCTTCAACCTGAATTCACCGAACACATTAATCTCTAAAATGACATGAGAAAGCCAAATTTTCGAGGAAGGAACCGGTGAAGTACCAAAGAAACAAGCCTTTGGAATGTCAATCTTTGCTGCTGTGCTTCAACTGCAGCCAATGCCGAAGCAGCTTCTTTGCCTAGAACTGCCATGTTTGCCCGCAGTTCTTGCATCTTTGCCTCTGCTGCATGCAACTTCGCAACGTTCTCAGGAATCGGGGCTTCCCTTACTCGCGCTTGCCTTCTCGAAACTTCAGTAGCCTGTTCAGACCATCAAATGATTGTGTTGAACAATGACTGTGCAGGGAATTAAGCACAAGCTTGAAAACTGTAACACTGCATTAGTTTACCTGTAGTTCGGCTTCTTGCCTCATACGACTATATCGTTGTGCAAGATGTCGAGCATCTTCTAAAGGAGCACCAACAACCATTGCCCTAAGAGGATCCAAGACCTGTGATAAAACCATCACAATTAGTCTCTCTCAGCCTGCCTACCTATACTATTAACTAAATACAATCAACAGCAAAAACAAACAAAAAACCTGAGAAGCAAGCACGGTATTCAAATCCTCGGTCTCCTTCTCAACATGTTTACGAGCATCGCCATATATAGCTGCAGCTTTCGCCAGCATGGCGTCGCTGATGTTCTCAGTTCCATATCTGCAGCAATCCTCGGAGAATTTGGTTCCTAACTAACCAAGATTATATCCAGTAAGTACAAAGTTACAAAATAACACAAGCTGATCAACAAATTCAGCATTCAAATCAAGATCCATTCAATCCTAGCTCAGTCTATTTCCATAAGAAGCACATTGTTACCTGCTTCAATATGTTTATATCCGATTGCAGTAAGCGCTTCCGCTGCTCTCACAATGTCCTTCTGAAAATCCTGATGAAACAGAAACCAAAATTTAAAATCAACAGTCACGAAAAACCTCAAATCAAACAAATAATTCAACCAAAAGCTCACTCACTCTGCCAGCTCGTGTAGTTCTGTAGAGCTTCTCCAGCTGCTGATGCCTATGCAGCTCAACCTCGTCGATTACTACGGAATCCGAGCTCTCGTAGCCACTGGCACTGAATTGCTTTATCACAGCCTATACCCCAAAATAGAAATGCCGCAATCTTAACACATTTCCAAAGGCAATCAAAGTCCAGAAACCAGAGACGGAAGAGAGAAAAGAAAAAGGAAGGATCTTTGTTTACTTGTTGTTGCTTTGCGACTTGATCCCTCAGCCTGCTGGCTTGCTTCCTCAATGCGTCCATTTCCGCTCAAGAGCTCCGATTGACAAGAACGGAAGAAGAGGGCTTAGATTTTGCGATTTGGATCGGAGAAATGTATTATTGGATCTAATTGCCTCTTTTTTACAGTGGAAGAGTGAAAATGTTATACTAAATTACTATTTTGACTTTTTTCTTAATCACTGTAATTTTGGCCGTTTGTGGGTCCCATTCAGGGCGATAAGTGACGGCGGCTTACCCGCATCTGCTCCATAGACGACGGCCGTTTAACGTTGCCGGTTTCCAATTAATTACGACTAGGTTGGTTGTCCGCACTTTGTTAGGAATCCGATCGAACATATCGATCCGTATGTTTTATTATTATATGTATGTGTTGAATTTGGTTTCCACGTAATTGAGTATGGTCGAAGTTAACGAAACGCAATTTATATAACAACTGCTCAACAATTTAAAAAATTTCAACACTAATATAACACCAAGTAAAATTAATTCTTGTCGATTCAATCAACACTAATATAACACAAAGTAATATTAAATTTTAACTTTATATGGGCATTATTTACAATGGGTTATCATTATCATAGTGAAACTTGAATTTTTAGTCATTTCCAACATAT
The DNA here is from genome assembly GCA_030674075.2 of Linum usitatissimum. Taxonomy (NCBI): domain Eukaryota; kingdom Viridiplantae; phylum Streptophyta; class Magnoliopsida; order Malpighiales; family Linaceae; genus Linum; species Linum usitatissimum. The sequence continues at coordinate 7,412,819 of JAUJYP020000264.1, read as the reverse complement.
ATGTTAAATATTAGCCGTTTTAAAAATTTTGAATTTTTTTGTGAAAATGATCAAATTTATAGTATAACACACGGGATTGACCAATTTTGAGATGAAAATTAAATTTTTTAAATTAGTTAATATTTTATATGTGTTAAGAAGGACTACAAATTAGAGGTTTCACCATCTTAAATCTTTCAAATAATAAATAAAAAATAAAAAAACATTCAACTATCTATTAAAATTAGCCCAATAATCATATAAAAAACTACTACAATAATAACATTCTTAATTCTCCTATAACTTTAATATTCTTTTAATTATATATTGTTGGTAACCAATAGACAGACGAACAAAGTCAGCAATCCATTCCAAAACATATTCATGTATAGTTACAACTTCAGCTGGAAGGAGATTCAAGATCGAGTCAAACTTCATCATGTTTAAACTCATCTTTTCACATTTTAAACAAGTTAGATTTCGAATTCAAAGTTAGAAAATTACATTTCTGTATCAAACTTCAGCCAACTCAAATCTCATTTATTAATTATTCACGCCCAATTTCAGATCGAACTCAATTTAAAGATGATACATTGATGATGAGTTATTAGGTTAAAACTAAGGTTCGCCCCTGTCATCACCTCCACCTGCCCGGTCCGCCCCTTACCCACCTCGAGTCCACTATCGCGTAGCAACCTGTTACGTGCTTAATTCTTACAATTTTAATTCTATTATTATTCTTTAATTAGTTAGATATTTAAAGATATTAGTAGGATATTATTATTGCCAAATGAGTTTGTCTAGATTATTAGTTAGTTAGAGTATTAAATTAATAATTTATGCTTATATAAACTTGATGTAACGAAGGAGAGGAAAATGAGCAAGAAATCATGAACTGATAAATCCAATGAAACTCTTCTCTTCCTCTTCTTATGCGTGTCTTCTCTTCTTCTCCTTCTGTTCAATCTTTCAGCTTGTCCTCTTCTTCTTTCCTATTCGATCATCATCATCATAATCATCATCTTTTTTCGAGATAGAAACACAACAACATAAAAAGAAAGTAAATAGTAAATATACTAAATATTTGTTTGTGAGATGTAATTCTATTCAACATAGTACTTTTTATATTACCAACATACAATTTTACCATAACTATAATTGTTTCGCATAAAAAGGAAATCCTTTTCGCCCAAACGTTAATGGTTGTTTTTGTTCATGATAATTTATAAGAAAGGAGAGTGATGATTAAACAACATTTCATGATTAACTTTCATTAATTCTCTCATTCAAACTGTTGATCAAGACACCTGAAACGACAAGGAAATAACAGGCCTGGCGCAAAACGACCAGACCGTTGCGTGTTATGGTTGTTTACCAACACAAACACTTTAATACATACATTAAAAAAACAAGTGCATGCTTGGGACAAATCGTTTTGATATTAATCAAATAATTCCAAATAAAATCGAAAAGATCAATGTAGATCGGCAGATATGAGAACTGAGGCGTTTGATTTAGCTAGGGTATATCTTATTAAATTTATTATTTTTCCAAGCGTATTTTTTTACCCGAGTTGATTTGAAAATACTAAATAAGTCATATAAAAGTTACGAAATACGAGTAACAAGCGTTACACATGATTATGTTTAGTCTTACAACGAAGTAATGAGTAACATGGTTGCTCGTATATTTTATTGGTGACCATCCATTAATCTTGATCAATATCATTTCACATTTCACAGAAACCAATAGAGTTACAAGAATTTCAAGGTCTAATCTCAATCATGATTGGTTTTCAAGACGAGATACAACTCCACCTGCTCTCGACATCGATATTCTTTCTCTGAAGCCAATTACAATCTCAATCATAATTCCTCTTTATTCATCCTTAGTAATTAAGCAAATTTCTATAATAAGGCAAGAGCCGTCAACGCTACAAAAACAAATTTCAAATCGTCATAAAATAAATAAAACTAGATTATTGTCAGCTCATTGGTCGAGTGAGTTAAAAATGATAACCATCACCCTCAACCATCTAACACCAATGGCTTCCTTGATAAGTAGAAACTAGTACATAATTGATTAGTTACAAAACTTAAGGCCAAAGGCTTTAACATACATTAAATTATAACTGATTTGATTTGTGGCGACGTGTGTCTTTTGTTGTCAAGAAGAAGTTTAAACAAGTATTTCCATAGATTCAAAATTCAAACTCAGATGCCATCCCAACTACCAACTCATCAATAAATTACAAAAGAATTACAAGTGTATTGCATTCCTTCTTCGCTGACTAGTATGCGCAATTCTAATTAATTATCCTTTCTGTACCATTATACGTACGCGCGCTGTCCTGGTAGCCCAATTTTTTTTTAACATAAAATCCATTTCATTTTTAGTTTGTGATTTTAACGGTTCACAATTATTCAAATATTAAATTTCTATTTCACATTTTATTTTTGATCTCATATGTCTTCTTAATTTGACAAAAGATTTTGCTTTCTCAAGTTGACAAAGGAGTTTTAGCAAGCTAAGGAAGCAACTCAGAGAGCAAGAGAGGGAGACGAAGGAAACACAACTCCGAAAAAATGCAGCAAGATAACAAAATCCCGGTGCTTCAAAACAAGACTTTGAACATTCTGCAACTGAAAAACCAAACAAAACACCATGTATGACACCCCAAAGTGACAACAAAAAACAGTAGCAACAATTTCAATTAAACCACATGAATTTTTTTTATTTGAAATCACATGAAATTTTGAAACAATTACAATCCAATTTCAGATCGCAAACTGAAATCAAAAATAAAATGTGAAATATAAATTTAATATTCGAAATAATTATGAACCGTCGAGATCGCAAACTGAAAATGAACGTTGGTGATGGATTTACATTATCAAAAAAAACTGGACATACAAAAAATTTCGATATACCAAATATACTGAAGAATTCACCCATTAATTATCTTATCTCTTGTACATGTTTTTTTCTTTATTTCCTAAGAATTGTTCATTAGAGATGTGGCAAATGTTTATTTTTGTCACAAATTTTGAAATTGCTACAGAAATCATATTTCATACTCGGATTCTGACCTGGTTCGTCGGATTTCAAAGGGAGCCGCTTGCGGTTTGCTTCTCTCCTCTTCTTTCAAAGTCATCTACCTCCTTGTTCCACTTTTTGTGCAATGATTCGATGATGTTGTGGTTTCCTGATATGGGCCCAGATGTTTGTGGTTGAGTTTGCAGCAGAGACGTTTCCTCTTGTCAAAAGGTTGTCATCGTTCATCTTCCCTCTGGCTCCTTACCTCATTTTCCGACAATTTTCCGGCGGGATGAGCCTCCGGTGTGCTGACTGAAGACTGTTGGTGGCGGCTGCTTGTTTGTGGAAGATAGATGTAGGGTTTGTTGTTGGCTTATTTGTTGTGCGTTTGTGTTCACTTTCTGGACTTTGATTATGTCCTGTTCTATTTTGTCTTTCTATTGGGTTTTTAACCTATTTTTTGTAATCCTTTTCAAATTTTAATAGCAATATTAAAAGTTGACCTGTAAAAAGAAAACAAAGCTATCAATTAAGCAGAGAAACACAAACTTATCCCATGACCCATTGAATCAAACCCCAAAAGAAAGCAAAATACACAAAAGAGAAAGGAGGATAGATATATGGCAAAATCCAAACCACTCAAGTCTCTTTTAGTTCCTTATTCTACACTATCAAATTTGAAATCTTGTTTTATTCAATTATCTCTTATCACATTCGTTAACTTTCTGATCAACGACACGATAGTTATGAACTTCGGAAAATTTCAAACGATTAAGTGTATTGGACTAAATTGTATAGAATTTGAGATGCACTATGCTACATATGAAAAAATATACTAATTCGTATCAAAATATTTTAAAAAAAATTATATAATATCAAAACTTTGGATACAAAAATAAACTGAAATATAATATGTGAAAAACTCTCCTAAATTCGTCACTATCAAAACAATTCATGTTGGCTATGGTATGAATTAGTAATGTTGCAAATTTTAATTTTTATGGTAGTTTTAGATTAGATTTTGCAAATGTCCCACTTACTAAATATAATTAATCATGATTAATTAATTAAATTGTACATGATTGAAAATTGATGAATCGCACAAAATGGGATCCCTGTGAGTAATAATATCATGATTCATAATGACCCACCCTATCCCTTCAGGCTTCACCTTCAGCCCATAGACAATCCCAAAGCTCCCTCTTCAGACTTTCTCTTGAAATCACTCGCATTCCCCACTAACTCCACACGCACTCCCTCTCCGCCACTTGCTATAAAATAACTCACCCTCCGAAATTCCACAAACGCTACAAACCCAGATTCACAGAACTCTGCAGAATCTAGTCTCCCACGCTCTCTTTCCTCCTGCAAAAATAACGTTTCTTTGGGACTATAAACAAAAAACCCAGTTGGTGCCTGCTCACTGTACTGTCACCATTAGCTGGAAAGAAGTCCCCCTGTGAAGAAAAAAAGGAAACTTGGGTCGAGGAGTTTAGATTGGTTTCTGGGCGCGCCCACCATGTGTTTGATTTAATTCCTCAAAGAGAAGTGATTTGCCTTTTACTTTCTTTCTTGATTTGCAAAAAGAGTGGGGTGGTGGGATTAGCGAGAGTAATCATGCCATCAGGTGCGAAGAAGAGAAAGGCTGCTAAGAAAAAGAAGCAACAGCAGGCCTACCCCTCTGGAAACAACTCACAAGGTCTGTAATTGTTTGTGTATTGCGTCCTTTTAAAAAGGATCTAACTTTCTTTGTATGAGTTGTTAGTTGGGTAGGGACTTGGGAGGAGAACCAAATCACACTCCTTTCCACGCTTTGTCTATCTGTTAGTCAATTGCCACTCCCCTTTATAATCTGTCAATCTTTCTCTCTGTTAATTGCTCTTGGTGGTGGATTAGTGAGTGCTCTGTGATTCTTCTGCATTTGGAGATTCAGCTATTCTCTTCAGTCCGGGTCAATGGGTATTTGCTAACTTGATTTGCCTTTGATTGGTTGAGAGTATGATTTGTAGATTATTGTAAAGGGTTACTCTTTCCTTTTTGTTTGTTTTGCTCGATCTTGATTTTGAATCTCTCTGGTGAAAGGACGTGTGAAACTCTCTTGTTTAGTCCTTTGCATATAAGTGATAATCTAGGCTTAAATCTTCAGTTGATATGAGTTTTTTAATCGAGGGGATTCTATCTTATTCAATGGCGTTGACTATGTTTGTGTTGGATAGAGGGTTTGAGCTCTTCTACTCAAATCAGCCTACATTCAACAAGATTCTTTCTTTAGCTAACGTGGGGATGGAACGCAGGAAATGGTGATAAAAAGGTGGAGGATGAGAGGGATAGTGATACTACCAGTGAGTTAAACTCCCCCGCATCAGAAGGGAATCCTCATCACCAGCATACATTTAGCGAGGGCAATGGAGGAGAATCTGAGAAAAGTGGTCAGTCGCCAGATGAATCAGTTGTTTCCAAGAACAAGCTCGAAGGGAAAGAAGGAATTGGAGAAGCAGGTAGAAGTGAGGAAGCCGGACAACAACAGGATGTTGAAGTAAAAATCGAGGAAGATGTGAAGAGCCTTGAGGTCAGCATTGAGCATGTCGATTCTGAAAAGGTTTCGAATGGTGACAGTAGCTCAACCAGTAGTTCTTCTGATGACGAGTCCTCGGCCGTTGATAATAAGGGTGGTGAACATTTGCAAAATACAGCTGTTTTAACACCTGCTGAAGAGGTGATACCAATTCCTGAAATGAATGCAGTTATTGCCACTTCTGAAGAGGTGGTGATGCCGAATGAAGTCAGCAACGATATGGGTAAGAACGATGCTGCACCTCTTGATTCGGATACACCGTCGGTGCCTATGTCTGAGGTCATGGAGCGTCAATTGGAAGCTACTCAAGTTGTGGATTCTGAGGTTATCGACATAGTTGAAAGAGGGTTGAAGGAAAATGAGGTGAAGCTGTCATTGCCAAAATCTTATCCGTCTAACGAAGTGCCAGTGCCTTTGGATTCTGGCAAAAATGAAGAAGTTATGCCCACCACTTCTCATCAGAGTGCTGAGATGGGTGTTTCTTATGTAACTGTGAAATCATTGACGACATCAGGTGCTGTTGAGACCACTGTCAATCAGAACCCCCCTGGTACTGAAACCAGCGCCAAAGACACCAACTTTTCTTATTCGATTGAGAAACAGGTATTACCAAAGTCTTTTACCTTATAACACTGAAATTCGTTTCCTATTATCGACATTGATTGATTCTTAACTTGGATATTCTTTCTCTGCAGCCTCTGATAGCCTCTGCGCCGCGTGTATCCCAGCGAACCTCGTTTCTGAATTGCTGTGGCTTGTTTGATGCTTTCACTAGCTCGGATCGGTGATGCCAGGTGAGCTTTAAATCATATCAGAATTTTGTTCTCCCCTTGATCTACTGTTCTCATCTTATTTTGCAATTCATCCAAATTTCAACCTGCCAAGCGAAGCCTAAATGTCACTTGATGTTTGCTCTATTGAAGCAAAAGTGAAAAGGCTTTTGCTTTTGAATCTGTTGGATCCTTCTTAGACATTGTGTGTTTTGTTTGCAGACACCAAATCCAGACGATGATGAACATTTTGTGCCGAATTGGAAGATTGCAATGGGAGGGGAAGCCTTGAGTACTAGAAGTCTAGAAGGCGTTTGTTACTACAACTTGAAGAGTAATATTTTTTTGGACTGAATAAAAAGACCAAAGGAACATATTATAGAGGAAGTTTATGATCAAAGGTTTAGCAGTAGTTTTTACAGTCAGAAGGTACTTTCTGGGTTTACCATACTTTTTTGTATCCATTGCTTGGTTTGTTCATTTGCAGTGTGTCAATAGAATTGTGTGATGTTGTATCTGTTTCGATTCGAATTGTGTGCGATTAGGATGCACTAACTCCTATCAGTGATAGACTAATAGTACAATCATTGGTCAAGTCAATTTCAATTCCTGGAAATAGATCAAACAATCAGAACAACAACAGTGAGCTATTCCAATTTTACTTAAGAGAGGATAACAAACAAAGTACTGAGTCATGGCGCGGCGTCTCAAACACGAATTAAACCTAAAGTTAAAAGAGTTTATAAACTTTGTTGTTGTTGGAGAGATGATGAAGATGCAAGCTGCAGTGCCTACGACGCTCCAAATTATCGACAATCTTGTTACTGGAATAGGGCGATGCTTCTGGTCAATGAGTTTTGTTACTGAATGGGAACCAGAGTCTCTTTGTAAGTAAACGGTGTAGATGGAAGATACAACATTCACAAGTTTTATTTCTTGTTTAACCGTATCATAAACCCCAAGATTCTCGTGATCCTCCGCAGGCGCTGCAACAAGCAGATCGTCCTTCCAACATCCAGTCACAAACAACCCTTGAAGGAACGGTCCTATACCACTTGAATCTTGGATCCAACACAACTCCTCTTCATTATTACTACTACTCAGCATCCATACATCGACGCTCAAGCAGTCGAGTGACATGGTTGCGAATACAGCGATGGAATCGCGATATACGTGTAGTCCACAGTGTAACTCATCATCATCATGAAAACTATCAAAAGGGCACTTCACCATGCGGAAAACTTCAGTCCCCAAATCGAATGTCAGAACATATAGAGTTGCAGAAGAAGTAAGCCAGTAAATTGACCCCTTAAAGTGCATAGCAGTAGCAAGCATGGGACCTGAATAATGACCATTAAAAATATAAGCTTCTGAATAAGGGAGTCCAATAGCTAACTTCCTCCGTCCCGCTCCTACTCCTGATGTATAAACATACAGCTCTGATGTGAACTTCGACACAGAGCGGGGACTAACATTTGACACATAGGTACGAACAAGCACGACTTTGACCATGTTAGCAACCAAATCTAATCCAACTGCACAGCGATCCCCGAAACTTTGCGAATGGAGCTCCTCCGTATTTCTTTGGCCATGTCTGTGGAACGAAGCGCTTGAACCTGATGGAAGGAAAGGAGGATTCTCCAGAAAATGGGGAAGAGGAGGACCCTGCTGTTATAGAGGAAGGGCCTCAACCTCAACCGATGAGGAAGTTACTATGCTAATGATGGGAGGAACACCCATATCAGCCATGCGATTCAAAGGGCGGATTGGCAGGATTGGACTCATCATACTGCTGGATACTGGCAGCAGCCACACCTTCTTGAGCCAAGCGTGTGCAGAGAAGATGCAGCTCAACTTGCAAAAAGCTCCTCCCGTGCGTGTTAAGGTTGCAAATGGCAAGTCACTGATAAGCAATACAGTCTGCAAGGGATTTGTGTGGTTTATGCAGCGGCAAAAGTTCTCATTTGATGTGAGAATCTTGCCATTAAAAGGAAATGACTTGGTATTGGGGTTCAACTGGCTCAAGACAATAAGTCCTATGCAGCTGGATTTCAATGCCCTGAGTTTAGTATTTCAATGGAAAGGGCAGCCATTGGTGTTAAAAGGAATGGAGGAAAATGGAGGACCAGTGACACTACCCCCCTCTAGGGGATGTGATCATGCTATACCAGTTATGCCAGGCCATAAGGCAGTCAATCTGAGACCCTACCGATACACTCCAGCGCAAAAGGATGAGATTGAAACGCTGGTTAAACAGATGCTTCAGGCAGGGATCATTACACAAAGTCATAGCCCCTTTGCATCTCCTGCTCTACTGGTGAAAAAGAAGGATGGAACATGGAGATTCTGCGTCGACTATAGGCAGCTAAATTCCATCACTATCAAGGACAAGTTTCCTATACCAATGATAGATGATCTCCTTGATGAGTTACATGGTGCAGCCTACTTTACCAAGCTTGACCTCAGGGCTGGCTACCACCAAATTAGGATGCAGCAAATTGATCAACACAAAACGGCCTTTAGAACATATCATGGACATTTTGAGTTTCAGGTGATGCCTTTTGGGCTAACTAATGCCCCAGCATCATTTCAGTCTTTTAATGAACCAGGTGCTAGCTCCATATCTGAGGAAATTTGCCTTGGTTTTTTCTCGACGATATCCTGATATATAGCCCTACTGCAGCAGCACACGAGCAACACTTGGCTGTGATCCTACAGGTATTGAGAGATCACAATCTGTTTGCCAAGAAAACCAAATGCTCATTTGGACAAACAAGTATTGAATACTTGGGGCATATTATCAATGCAGCAGGGGTTTCTACAGATCCTAGCAAGATCAGTACCATAGTGGAATGGCCAGAGCCTAAGACTATCAAGGCCCTGAGAGGGTTCTTAGGCCTTACGGGTTATTACAGAAAGTTTGTTAAGGGGTACAGCATTGTCAGCAAACCACTCACAGAGGTCCTTAAGAAGGATAAATTTGGGTGGAACCCTCAAGCAGCTGCTGCATTTATGGAACTAAAACGGGCAATGACTTCAGCACCCGTATTGGCCCTTCCAGACTTCACTGAACCATTGACTATTGAGACTGAACATCTGGATCAGGGATTGGTGCTGTATTGTCACAAAAGAAGAAGCCACTTGCCTTTCTAAGCCAATCCTTGTGCCCCAAGAACCAAGGGCTCTCAACTTATGAGAAGGAATACCTTGCACTCCTGTTTGCAGTCACCAGATGGCGCTATTATCTGGAAGGGAAACAGTTTATCATATTGACAGACCATGAGAGTTTGAAACACTTACTAGAGCAAAGGGTGCATACACAGATTCAAAAGAAAGGCCTGGTGAAACTCTTAGGATTGGATTTCAGCATCAAGTATCGTCAAGGGAAATTCAATGAGGCTGCTGATGCCTTATCAAGGGTGGGAGAAGATGCTAACATGGATGGTGATTGCCACAGCATCACCTCAGTTTTGCCAGATTGGAGGTTGGAGGTTGAACAAAGCTATGAGCAAGATCAGAAGGCCAAGGAGTTAATCACTGCCACTGCTGCCTCAGTGGGAGGACAAAATATCTACTCCTACAACCAAGGGCTGTTAAGGCATAAGAATGTCATTTATGTGGGAAAAACAGGTGACCTGAGAAACAAGTTACTGGAGCTTTTTCACAGCTCACCTATAGGAGGCCATTCAGGAAACCAGGCTACCCTCCAAAGACTACGGAGATATTTTTATTGGCCTGGGATGCGAGGAGAAGTGATCAGTTGGGTGGCCGCTTGTGCAATCTGGCAGCAGCGCAAGGCAGAAACAATTCCCTACCCGGGTTTGCTGCAGCCACTTCCAGTACCAGATCGAGCATGGAAACATATATCCATGGACTTTGTTGAAGGCTTACCAAAAGCAGGGGGCGACGGCCGGTAGAGAAAGAGAGAAGGACGATCAGAGATACAACGGAGGCAGAGGGTTCGCTCGTAGAAGACGACTCTGGATTGGCGGCAAACAAAATTTATATTGGCCGACGACAAACAAGTTAGAAGAAGGGCATTTTTGTCTTAAAGAATTATTTTAATGATCATGGCTACACACTTTTCCATGTTATTTAATCTATTTTCTAATACAAGTATAAGACAAGTCAATTCAAAAGTAAGTTTAAGACACTTTTTTTTTAAATGGAAAGTCTAAGACACTTGATATTGGACAAACCCACATTCATTTTCATATTTTAATACATTTTTTTTTAGAAAATTTACTCAATAATACATTAACTTCTTATATTGTAGTTTTATAAAAAAGGCAGATGATAACGAAATCTAAACTACTTTCAGTTTTTTATAGTTTTATTAATAAATGTGTGTGTTTTATATATTCTTTTAAATACTTGATTATTATTATTTTTTACTCAATTATGATAATGAAATGATCATTTGTCTGAGTTGTTTTTTTTACTTGTTTTTCGTGTACTACATATTTTTATTCTTATTATGTAGTACTCATTTTTATTTGATATACTTGTTCCGGTGTATTAGTTTTTTCAGTGTGTAGTTTTATCCGTACATGTTTCTATTTATTAGTTTTTTATATATTTATATTATATTGTATTTATTTTTATTTGATGTATTTGTTTCTGCATACTAGCTTTCTCTATATTTATTTCAGTATATTAGCTTTAACTCTACTTATTTTATAATACTAACTAAGTTTATACTTGTTTTTGTGTACTAGTTTTTTCGATATTTTTGGTTGTGTTATACTCATTTTTATTTGATGTATTTATTTTTGTATACTAGATTTATATGTACTTATTTCAATGTACTACCTTTTTATATTTTTATTGTGTTATACTCATTTTTAATAAATACATTTATTTTAATGTATTAATTTTGTCTGTACTTATTTCAGTGTACTAGCTTTGCATTTACTAATTTTTTCTATACTTATTTATTTTACTCACTTTTCTATATTTTTACTGTATTGTACTTTTTTGTAGTATTATTTCTGCATATTAGCTTTTTCGGTATATTATACTTTTGTTTATATTGGTTTTTGTATGCTAGCATTTTCTTTACTTGTTTCCGAGATTCTTTCTCCTTAGCCTTTCTCTTTGAATTTTGATTATGCTAAATTTGGTTACAAAAAAGTTCTTGTCATGTAGAGATAAGGTTATTGTGTGTTTTAGAAAGTAGAAGAAGGAAGATTTAAACCCTAAATTAAAATGATAAATATATCGCCAAGTTATAGAACTTTTCTCACTCATCAAATACTACACCTTGATTAGATGGTTCAGATTTATCTTTGCTCACAATAAACAACTAAAAGTCTTTGCTGCTGACCCAAACTCGTAGACGACGACAGAATCAAAATGGTCTATGGGTCTTCAAGGCCCATGAGTTCATGGTTTAGGAAGATCCGGGCTGTGACACTTAGGCCCACTAAGTTCAGTCCTAACTGTTTGGGCCCAACATTAATGTTCTCCTGCTTTGTCTTACGTGAGCCCACAAACTTCACCCACCACACAAAACAAACGAGCAAATCTCCAATTAATCGAGTTTGAGCTCGATTATTATCCTTATCAAAAATTCATTTAATACTCGTAAAATATATGTGTATGAATTATATCTGTTAAAATTTTTTGTTTCCGTATTGTTGTAGTGCCGTTTAATTTTTTAATGATGCTTCACATACTAAACAAGTATAAAAAACGTGTATTACATGTATTTTATGGAATTGATCAAACATTTTAATAACTTTTAATTTATATTCAATTTTAAAATTATAAATTCCTCATATTTTATAGTTGATGCCGAACTTTTAAACGTACTACTATGTTGAAATGTCGTACAAAATTCCGAACATATTAATACCCGTACTGTATTTATTAACTAAGATTATTATAGCTCGAATCAAATTCTCATTTATTCGGTTGATGAAGATACAAATCCAAACAAAGACTCTGTAAAAAGAATTAAAATTTACACACAGACACCAGCAAACTCGAATTCTGAGATATTTCTGTCTGTTTACTTCATCTCCTTACTGAGGCAGCTCCGTGAATGGCTGCTACATACAGAAGTTGAGTTGCAGACAGTATGATCAGGAATGCTTCCATGGTTCTCTGTCAAATTCCATACCATACGGTTAGACCAAAGAAGGTTTATATAAACGAATCGAAAATCAAACGCTTTTTCGTGATCTTACCAGACGGGCGTTCCTGCCTTCTAGCTGAATCTCTTTGCAGGCAAAGCTGTGGAGAAAGAGCATGAAGAATGTGAAAAGTTCAAATCTTCACCAATCAAAATATTGATTTGAATAAAAAGATATGATCTTTGTTAATATATACCCCATGGCTAGAAGAGTTAGAGTCCAGGCAATGGTGCCAGCAGCGGCTGCAGATGGCAAGCTATCGGAACTCCACTCTCGGATGTGGTTGAGGCCGGAGATAACCGAGGCAGCACCCACAACTCCGGCGATCAGAGCGAATGTGACGAAGAATCCCGTGGCTGCGTTCCCCATTGGGAAGTATATCGGCGAGAAATGAGCTGGAAGCTCGAACCCAGCTCCTACAAGTTTAAAGGTCTAACTCATATAAAAAAAACTCTACATAAACTTCAAATTTTGAGAATTTTACATGGAAATTTCTCACTGGCTTACCAATGATGAAGCCGTGATCAATGGCTATGTTCATGGCCCAACCGGCGATGCCCAAAACGATGGCATACATGCAGAAATTGAGGACCAAAAGCAAGGTAGCTACTGATTTCATCTGTCCGTTTGCCATTTTTGCTTCGTTCAATCTAGAACTGATCGAACTGTATGTAGTATGTACTGCTGCGTTGATGTTTTTCTTTTGTGCTTTGTTCTGCAAATGATTTGATGTTTGCAGTGGTTCTTTTATATATTGGGGGGGCTGGTTTGGTTCTTTGCTTGTCTCTTGTCAGGGATGTTTGATTCCTTTGCTAAGTTGGTTTTTTTTCTCCAAAATGGATGTAAAGCTCTTTGCTTCAACTTCAAGGCAATGAAAACCCTAAGCCTAAAACTAGAACATTCGGTTTGTAAGGTTGCTTTAGGCTTTTTTTTTCTATTGGATGCACAGAAAGCTATATTCTTTGCCAGAGAGAAAGGATCGCTTGTCAGGACTCTAAATGGAATACTTCACTTGGTATCTTCGTGATTTGTTCGTATTGGGTTCGAATAGATCAATAGTGTTCATGTCCTTCTATCTCGTGTTCTTATCGTTGAAACAAAATATGATCCTTCAAGAACTTGATATTTTGGTCTAACTGCAATGTTCGTTAAATTAGTGTGTTTTTATTTTGAATTGATGTCAACATTGTGAGGCTCATATCATATTGAATTCCATAAATCAACAATATAAGCGGTTTTTCATTCGATTTCTAATGTTTCCTTCCCGAATCAATCTTTGAACTTGGTCCTCTCGCTAGTCTGGTTGATGTCCAGTTCGGTTCCGAGAGCAATATTGGCAATGAAATTTAGACTCGTGAACACAAATAAATATCCTAGCACTATATGTTTTCAAGTCCGACCTGATGTCATTCATGTTATGACGATCCGGCCTGATTTTACCATTGATTAATCGAAATGATTGACTACAGCTTCATTTAGTTGTTATAACTTGTTACGCAAACCAAGTTATAGTACGTCTGCTCAATAATGTCTTAACACTAGTGAATGATGTCTACTCAATAGTTGTTATAACTTGTTATATAAACCAAGATATAGACTTTGATCTCACTTGTCTTCACTGTCGACGTGGGTGATTTCGAGGACATAGTCTCGCATGAGCCGGGTGTTGGAGTCACCAACCTTCTGCATACACATTGCAAGAAGAGTGAGCACATAATTCATAGTTTTGATTTGAAGAGGAAAAAGAAAGAGGAGTAATTTCAAGCAGGTAAACTAACCTTGACAGCTAATCGCTCGAGGTTGTCCCACTCAAAGTCCATCTTGCTGTAAGCTGATCTCACCTGCAAATTTTTTTAAAGAGTTATAAGGAGCAAGGAAGCCAAAGTGAGATGAACTTAGTCACTAGATTAGTGTAAATTAATTCTTACCTCTAAGATGCGAAGAGCTGGTTGTTTGGAGCCATTGGTGATGAGGTAATCGATTTTATAAAGCAGTAAGAATTATTACTTCAAACGAGACAACACCTAGAAATCTCATACAGAAGACAGTAGGATCTCTAACTCGCCAAAGGCCTGGTGCCTGGAAGACTGGCGCATGAGGCCAGTACAGAACTCGTCCCCCCTTGAGGGGATTCGCTTCCACGAATTCCATCAACTCTGCGTATCCTTCCCTGTTATAGCTCTGCATCGTTATAGGGTCCGGTATTAAATTTACTAAGTAACAATATGCAAATAACTACTCATTGTCATTTCTTTGGTAGCAACAGATTTGAGTATGGCACCAGCAAATAAAAAAGCAGGTAGGAAACTCAAATTTTTTACCTATGATTTAGTATTCAGCAGTAATTCTACGCTTGATTATGGTAATACTTGATGTGACAATACCAAAAATCTTATTCTCATAGCCAGGGGAGGAACGGGGTAAGGACGAACCTGGAGCTGAGAGGCGACAGCCTCCAAGGCAATGTAAGTGAAGAAACAGACGAGGTAGTTTGCTGCTTGCCCCCCAGAGACTCCAAACCCTATACCTAATACAGTGAATGATCTTTTATTGCTAGTAATATGATGCATTTATGAAATGGGATGGCGTTGGAATAAAACAGTAGGAGTGGAGTCTCACCCACCGGGTACATACATCTTGTGGCAACGGACGTGACAGCTGCTATTAGAGCGAGAAGTAGTCATGACCGGTGATATTGGACGTGAGGTTCGAATTGAGAAGATATAGTCCCTGGTCGAAGGAGGCAGTGGGTAAGCAGATAATATGTTGTTGGTATTACAATGGCAGAAGCTGATGATGATGTGAATTCTATTATGCTACTGCTATAAGCAGTATTGGATTAGAGATTCTGGATTTCTGTTTGAATTTCCACAACAATTACATGCTTTATTGTTCTGGGTAGCGCTCTACAATGGTAAAAACAAAATATCTTCCACATGGTTCCAAAATACTATACAAAAATATCTATGAAGCAATCAAGCCACAAACGCTACAATCAAACAAGGAACAAAGATCATTTGGTAACTAGCAACCAATTTTCATAAACTTTGGGCTCAGTTTGGTAAAAGAGCTCGGCAAGTAATTTGCACTGGAGATTACAGTAATCCAGAACTGTTCAGACTACATACACAAAATGCATAACTACGAGTGAATCTCATCATAATTACAACGCTCTTAGCACTACTGAAATGGCTTTCAGCTTCAATTGATGTTAATGCCGCAAAGCAATAACCTTTATCCATCATCATCACTACAAGATACCTCACATTGTGCTTCACGGATCTTTTAGAGCCTCGGATTGTAATTCCTAAAATTCGAAGTTCCTGCCTTCAACCTCCATTGGACATTTAAGCAGCCAACAATTCACTTCAACCTCCGCCAATTTTCCTGTAACAACAATTTGTAGAGAAGGACCTGAACTGCATAACAACTTAAAGGGCCAAATAACAGAATAAAAATAAAGCAATAGTTTGAATCATATGATGAGTTTAAATGTGAACAGCAAATAAGTAACAGAAGGCCTGTTGAGAATCCGGCCAACGGTGTCGCAACTGTCCTCTTACGATCTATGCCCGTATAAACGAAATGTCCAGTTACCATATCAACTCTGGACATCAGATACCATAGGCAAACATACAAGTAATGATGAATTAAAAAGAAAGATTTGAACATTTTTGGAAGAATGAAGTGCAATCTCAGCCGAAAGATGGTGAATTTGTTAATAATCACGAGTTATTCAGTGATGGAACAATTAAATTGCATCACAGATTGCAGGATTTCAATTCCAATCAAACATTGATTTGAAACAGAAACCAAAATCAGTAAATGAAGCACAAGCAAGAGAGATCAGATGGTAGTGCATGTAATATGATCATCATCCAAATACAGAAATGGTGGATACATATCCTCACATCTCCCTTGCAAAACACTACATCAGATTCAAAAACTGTCATTCAAAATTCAAATAAATAACAGAAAAGCATCTTCCTTTCTCCATGAAGGGATCAGAGATACGTCAAATCACCAGCTTCCATAAGGAAGTAAGACTGGGTGTCATAACAATACATCATCACATCCCATTCAAATGAAAATAAAAATAAAAAACATTAAACCAGCTGAAATCAAAGCTAGGAAATTAGATTTTGAAGAACACAGGATCAGACAGATATGTCAATCACCATCTCGCAAAAGAATTGCGAGTAAGACTGGGGCGACAAAATTCAATCATCATTTTCACAAACTTGAAATCTAGATTGGGGAAAGAGGATTACAGCGATGAACACCATAGCCGCCGATGGTTTGGAAGTTTCAGATCAAGCTCTGGCAATGTATATATATAAGCTGGACTAGGGTTTTTTTCAGATTGGGAGATTTGGGTTTTATGAAGATCGCCAACCCGGAAAATAATGCAGAGCGGTTTAGAGCTGGGCCTTATGAGTATTTATCATAAGGCCTATTGGGCTTTTCCTTGAGCTAAGCCTGTTGGGAAGGGTTAAATGATAGGTTGTTTATGCGGAGATACTGTGTGAGATAGGGCGTGAGTGATTGAACTATTTATATTTATGATGAGTATAGTGGTGTAGTTGATTATTTATCTAATATTGGACACGAATTGTGGGTGGATTTACATAACGTAATATTTTTCGATCTATGTATATTGTATTAGCTTAACTATATAATATATTGTGATTAAGAACTTCAATAGTTTGAACGAGACCGACAAAAATCAATTGTATTAGGAATTTCTTGTCTATGTATTGATGTAGGTAATGTTGTATTCAATACGGATCGATTGGGTTCATTTCTGATAACATTGATTATATTTTCCAATCCATTTTTGTTGTATTGCTTGGTTATTTTGTCTTGCTAATACTTTGTTTATATTGATGTTGTCATATCGCTCAAGTTAATAGCTTATATTTATTCCCTAATAAGCTAACTAGCTTGTAATGTCATTTTGGGTTGGATTGTGACGTAACGGACTAATGGTATATATATAATGTAAATGGATATCGTTAAAACTCCGTTAAATAATTGTAAAGAGCTTCCTTTAACACATTAAGTGTAACGGAAACCTATCACTCTATTTATGGGACTAAATCATTCTCCACTATTCATACCCTAACGCCGCAAGTCGTTTTCAAATTGTGCATTTCTTTTTTTTATCGTGCCACACCCTTAATGTTTTCCTTGTCAATAGATTATACAAATCTTTACGACAAACAAATCAGCGAATGGATTTCGATGACAATCCCCATGGACGACATCTTGGCACTGGTGGTCAGGTATCTGTTTAATATTTCTGCTCAACTTTCATGAAACAACAGCCAGGGAATTAATCTATTGTATCATATATGATTTCTTGTTATGTTTAGGATGACTTGGTTCACATATACCATCTACAAACTGAGCGATGAAGATAATAGCTTCCAACTGGCTGGTACGTACCACGTCCAATCGGTTTCCAAATTTCACTCTCTCATCTGCAATTGTGTTTCAATTGCATATCATTACCTGCATTATTCAATTGTATAACAAATATAACAAGAAAAATGTTCATGTCTTGAGCAGGGATCATGTCGTTGGCCAGACAGAATTTTTTTTTGAACATCTTTAGGATTTTTTTAAATTGGGTTTACCATATTGTGGACTTCAAATCAAGCAAAAAAATTAACGAAATTCATTCGGTTTTCAAAGTTGAACGCAATGACGGACACCAAACGGAGGGCTTCGATGGTCTTCATCCTGAACAGGTTAGATCACCCTAAAAACGTATGGTTTTAATAGCTTTAATGTTGTTCTGTGAAATTAGTTTAATCCAAAAAATGTGATACGTATATTTATGTAATTGACCAAATTTCCACCCCTAAACAATTATAGTATGGCACATGTACCAAAACGACTCTAAACCATGGTCGAAATTTTATTTCTAACTTTTCTACTTCCTTTTGGTACGATTTGTTGATCTAATGGGCTATCAGGTCCTGGTTATCCAAATTGTTTGGGTCAAACAATATTTTAAAAACTGAATCTTCAACTCATCATATTGGTTCATAATCCAACCCATTGTTTGTTGATATGATCCATGTTTACCTATTAAGATGAAGGCTCTCTAGAAAAATAAGTCCATGGCAAATGAAATCAAAATTGAATGGACATTGCATATCAAATCTACAATTTAATGGACAATTATTTAAGGTAAGTGAATTAATGAGTATCCAAAATCAATATTTATGGTAGTGTTATGAAGATAATTGTAGTGAATGTCAAATTGTGTAACTCCTTATTTTGTGATTAATGTATTTTATTCCCCTCCTTTATGTGTATGGTTTAATGTATTTCATTCCCCTCTTTTATGTGTAATAATATTAGAGAGTGTAGGTTATGATTTCATGAGCCTATAAATAGAGCTCTCATTTGTAGCATTCTACACACCTCAATAAGAAAGTACTCCTCCTCTCATGTTCTTGTTCTCTTCTTTGTTCTTAGTTTTATAACACGTTATCAGCACGAGTGCTCTGCCTATTTTCTCGAAGTTTTCACGAAGGTTGTTCTTTGCTATATCTTGTTTTCCAAAGTTATTATTATGATTTATCTTGTTCTTTTATTTGCTTATAAAATCTTCTTTTTCAAAATTAAAGTTAGAGAAAAGAATCCATTTCTATTTTTTTTTATATGTAACAAATGGTGGTCTTTCTCATTTTACCGATTTTAAAAACGACTTTGTCATTTTTCTATTGATGACTATTATCAAACGTTTATATTGGTCAAATATCATGCCTTTATAGGCTGGCCTAAACGTTTAGTTATCATCATGTATATTTTATAGTATATATTATTATGACCTATCATATTTTATATCTTCTGTTTCTTTCCATAGTGTTTTTTTTTGCTTGTATGTTGCCTTTTTAATTCATGATCAATTCTAAAATAGATATAGTTGCTATTTTATTATGGCATATGCATGAGTATCTCTTCTAGGCAACAATATTTATAAAATATTTTATGCATTTTTCTAAGTGAACTCACATTATATTGTTAGCATTTTTTCCATCTTATTTTAAATGATCATATTGATGTTTTTGTCACGTATATATATGATATTTTAGCCGTTATACAAATATATTAAAATTTATCATCTCATTATAGTTATCATCTCATGAATACCTCTATTTTTTTTGTTCCTACCCAAAAGAGAAAACCTTTATCACTATTTAAATGTCTATATAGTTATGTTTCAAGATGGGTATTATTATTATTATTATTTCTTTAAAGCATTCTTTATTTCTATGTTAATGAATGTTCCATTACCATTACTATTTTAATTATATCATTTTCATATGTTTTATTATTTGGCTTATAATATATTTGTAATTCAATTTGGTTCTTTTATAGCATGTCGAATATTTCCAAACTTGAGTTTGTGGCCCTTGACGTTTCGGGCAAAAATTACCTCTCGTGGGTCTTGGATGCTGACATCCATTTGCAAGCCAAAGGGTTGGGCGACACGATTAACGATGAAACTGAAACATCTGCCCAAGACAAAGCCAAGGCTTTGATCTTTATTCGCCACCATCTTGACGAGGGCTTGAAAAACGAGTATCTCACCATCAAAGATCCTCTCGAATTGTGGAATAATCTCAAAGACCGATATGACCACCGAGAACGGTGATTCTCCCTCGAGCTCGTGATAATTGGGTGCATTTACGCCTACAAGATTTCAAATCCGTGAGCGAGTACAATTCGCCCTCCTCAAAATTTGCTCGTAGTTGTTGCTATGTGGCGAGAAAATCACCGATAAGGAAATGCTCCAAAGACATTTTCCACTTTCCATGCTTCCAATATAGTTCTCCAACAACAATATCGGGAGAAGGGCTTCACCAAATATTCCGAATTAATATCATGTCTCTTAGTGGCCGAGCAAAACAATGACCTCTTATTGAAGAATCACCAATCACGCCCCACTGGTATGGCTCCATTTCCGGAAGCTAACGCGACAAATGGTCACCATTTTGATCAATATCGTGGCCGTGGCCGTGGCCGTGGCCGTGGTCGTGGTCGTGGTCATAACCGTGGTGGTGGATATGGTCGCAATAATGTCCATGGTCGTGGACGTGATTATGGTCACGGTCGCCTTCAGAGATTCAACCACTCGTCTCGTCCACATTTCAAACGGGATGAGCGAATGAATAAGGAACGAGGTGGGCCTAGCAACAGAAACTTTCAAAATATGTGTACTAGATGTGGCGGCGATCATTGGACTCGCACTTGTCGTACACCTAGACATCTTATCAATCTTTACCAAGAGTCAAGGAAAGACAAGAAGGTTGAAACCAATATGGTCATTGAGGAAGGTGTTTTGAACCATGGCCAATTTGACACCACTCATCTGGATGTTGCTGACTTCTTTCCTCCTCATGATGGAAATGTTGAGAAATAAGATGGTTGTTGAGATATCTTTTATTACAAAATGGTGTCTTGATGTATGCACCTTATTATCGTTCTTATTTGATTTGTTTGAGTTTTTTTTTCTTGAAAGTGTTTTCTCATTTTTTTATATTTCTTTTATTAATGAATTTCCCATCATAATTGTCCCTTCTAATATGGATTATCATTTTCGTGTTATAGCATGGATACTACTGCCATCCACGACAACATAAAAAATAAGGATGTGTGTCTCATCGATAGTGCTTCCACTCATACTATTCTAAAGGATAAGAAGTATTTTTCTCATCTAGTGATGCGAGAAGCTAATGTTAGCACTATATCCGGTAGTAGTAATTTAATTGAAGGCTCCGGAAGAGCAACCGTGCTACTACACGGAGGAACTAGCATGCATATTGATGATGCATTATATTCTACAAAGTCTCACCGCAACTTATTAAGTTATAAAGATATCCGTCGTAACGGATATGACATCGAGAAAATTGAGGAAGAAAATAATGAATATATTGCCATCACAAGTATGGTAGATGGTAACAAATGTTATCTTGAAAAAGTACCATCTATTTCTTCCGGTTTGTACTACACGTTTATTAGTACAATTGAATCACATTCCATTATAAACTCCAAGTTTATGGATCGTGATAGATTTGTAGTTTGGCATAACCGGCTAGGCCATCCCGGAACAATTATGATGCGTAAAATACTTGAGAATTCCCTTGGACACTCATTGATGAGTAAGCGAATTCCCCAATCGAATGATTTGGCTTGTATTGCATGTTCTCAAGGAAAATTGATTATCCGACCATCATCGATAAAAAGTGAGAAATGAATCGCTCACATTTTTGGAACGCATTCAAGGCGATATTTGTGGACCAATTCATCCATCATGCGGACCATTTAGATATTTTATGGTTTTAATTGATGCATCAACTAAGTGGTCACATGTATCGTTATTATCCACTCGTAATTTGGCATTTGCGCGATTACTTGCTCAATTGATCAGATTACGGGCACAGTTTCCGGATTATCCGATAAAAACGATACGCCTTGACAATGCTGCTGAATTTACTTCACAACATTTTAATGATTATTGCATGTCTGTCGGAATTGATGTTGAACATCTTGTAGCACATGGTCATACACAAAATGGTTTAGCAGAATCTCTAATCAAACGCTTACAAGCTTAATAGCAAGACCATTGTTAATGAAGGCAAAGCTTCCCACTTCATGTTGGGGGCATGTCGTCTTCCATGCAAGCATCATTAATTCGCATCGTGCCAACAAGTTATCACGAGTATTCCCCCTTACAAATGGTTTTTGGTCGGGAACCGAATATATCCCATCTAAGAATATTTGGATGTCTTTTACATCCCTATTACACCACCACAACGCACTAAGATGGGACCTCAAAGGAGGTTGGGAATTTATGTTGGGTATGAGTCTCCCTCGATTATAAAATATTTAGAACCAATGACAGGAGATCTATTCACAGCTCGTTTTGCTGATTGTCACTTTGATGAATCAGCTTTCCCAACATTAGGGGGAGAAAAAATAAGCTGGACAAAGAGATCGGTTGGAATGAATTAGCATTATCTCATTATGATCCTCGTACTAGACAATGTGAACTAGAAATTCAAAAGCTAATTCATTTACAAAGTTTAGCGAATCAACCGCAAGACGCTTTTACCGACCCACATCGAGTAACCAAATCTCATGTTCCAAAGAATCAATGCTCCATCACGAGTAGATGTCCCTATTGGACATCATGAAAATACAAATGAGTCTAAAGCACGTCTGAAGCGTGGTAGACCTATCGGTTCCAAAGATAAAAATCCTCGAAAAAAAAGGAGCTGTAAATCAAGATGGTCCAATCGAGGATAAGCTACCAAACATTGTTGATATATCAGCTCAAGAACAGCATCAGGTACCTGAACATATTGAAAATAATGAGATCTCAATCAACTATGTCTTGGATGGCAAACAATGGAACCGCAATACAGTTAACGTCGATGAAATTTTTGCTTATAATTCAGCGCTGAATGTTATTGATGAAAATGAGGATCATGAGCCAAAATCCATGAATGCATGCAAAAAACCAAAGGATTGGCCAAAATGGAATGACGCAGTTAAGGCAGAATTACATTCTCTTGAAAAACAAAAAAATTTTGGACATGTGGTCCTTACACCTGATGGTGTCAACCCCGTCGGGTACAAATGGGTTTTTGTAAGAAAACGTAATGAAAATGGTGAAATTACGAGGTACAAGGCACGCCTTGTTGCCCAAGGATTTTCACAAAGACCCGGAATTGATTATGAGGAGACATATTCTCCTGTGGTGGATGCAACTACTTTTCGTTATTTGATCAGTCTGGCAATTCAAGAAGAATTAGATTTGCGTCTCATGGATGTCGTAATCGCCTATTTATATGGATCACTTGATAACGACATTTATATGAAACTTCCCGAAGGATTTCATTTGCTCGAAGCTTATAAATCAAGTTCTCGAGAACGTTATTCGATCAAATTGAATAAATTCTTATATGGATTGAAACAATCCGCGAAATGTGGTATAACCGCCTTAGTGAATATTTGATCAAAGAAGGATATGCAAATGATCCAATATGTCCATGTGTTTTCCTAAAAAGATTAGGAACCGAGTTCGTTATCATTTCGGTTTATGTTGATGACATAAATATCATTGGGACTCCAAATGAGCTTACAAAAGCAATCACCTGCTTGAAAAAGGAATTTGAGATGAAAGATTTGGGACGGACAAAATATTGTCTTGGTTTGCGGGTTGAGCACCTACCTAACGGTATTCTTGTGCATCAAGAAGGATACACTACTAAAGTGTTGAAACGATTTTACATGGATAAATCACATCCATTGAGTACCCTGATGGTTGTCAGATCACTAGATATGAAAAAAGATCCCTTCAGACCTCGGGAAATTGATGAAGAACTACTTGGTCCTGAAGTACCTTATCTTAGTGCAATCGGTGCACTAATGTACCTTGCCGGTCATACAAGACCCGACATATCATTTGCCGTTAATTTATTAGCAAGATATAGTTCTTCTCCCACACGAAGACATTGGAATGGTGTCAAACATATACTTCGCTATCCGCAAGGAACACAAGATATGGGATTATTCTTCTCGAATGAATCAAAAGCGATTTGGTAGGATATGCGAATGCTGGATACCTATCCGACCCTCATACTAGCCGATCACAAACCGGTTATTTATTCACATGTGGTGATACGGCAATTTCTTGGCGCTCGTGAAACAAACACTTACCGCCACATCATCTAACCATGCTGAGATTTTAGCAATACATGAGGCTAGTCGTGAATGTGTTTGGTTGAGGTCTATAATTCAACATATTCGAAGTTCGTGTGGATTAACTTCGAAAAGATGGCCCCGACACCCTTGCATGAAGATAATGCTGCATGCATCGTACAATTGAAAGAGGGATACATCAAAGGAGATAGAACAAAACATATATCTCCTAAATTCTTCTTCACTCATGACCTTTAAAAGAATGGTGACATCACTGTGAAACAAGTACGCTCAAGTGTTAACTTGGCTGATTTATTCACTAAGGCTCTTCCGACATCAACATTTGAGAGACTAGTTCGGAAAATTGGAGTTCGGCGACTAAGGGACTTCAATTGATATCATCATTAGGGGGAGTTGATACGCACCGCACTCTTTTTCCCTTAACCATGGTTTTCCCACCGGGTTTTCCCGGTAAGGTTTTTAACGAGGCAAGTATCAAACGCGTATTCAAAGAATGATGTATATCGTTAACCAATGGACATTCAAGGGGGAGTGTTATGAAGATAATTGTAGTGAATGTCAAATTGTGTAACTCCTCATTCTATGATTAATGTATTTTATTCCCCTCCTTTATGTGTATGGTTTAATGTATTTCATTCCCCTCTTTTATGTGTAATAATATTAGAGAGTGTAGGTTATGATTTCATGAGCCTATAAATAGAGCTCTCATTTGTAGCATTCTACACACCTCAATAAGAAAGTACTCCTCCTCTCATGTTCTTGTTCTCTTCTTTGTTCTTAGTTTTATAACAGGTAGTTAATTATAGCTTTCTCTATAAAAGGAAGTGAGAAAATAATATTATTATTAATATAGAAAATATTTTGTTATAAATCTAACAAAGAATCCAGTAATATAGAAACTGGTTAAATATTTTATTAATTAACTTACCAAGTTAAACCCCCTACATATTCTAAACCACATTCTCCTCAGAATAATATCAAATCGATTTTAATTTTGCTCAAGTCAAATAAATATATAGAAATGATGAACAACATTAAATTCAGTGAATCCATTATTATATATCCCTTCAGATTGAAGAGATCCTCTTGATGCATCCTTTCCTCAAACGGACTCGAAGAGGAGTATCTAGTTCCACCTCTAAGGAGAGAGCCAACAACCACACTGAATATTGCACGTACATGCCGAACGATATATTCGAGGAGATCTTGGGCTCCCTCGAGATTAGAAAACTAGTACCATTAAGTACTCTAGCCAAACAGTTCAGGTAAAAAAAAGTATACAAGAGTCAGTTGGATTTTATATTACCATTGTAATTTTAATTTATTAATTGGTAACTTATATGAATATACCACATTTTTCAGGTATGATTTTAAATATGGGAAAAAGTTGGATTTCGACTTGTCTTTTCACAGAACATTAACAGATAGGGTCAATATTAGCCAGTAGTGTACCAAATTATGGACCAACATGATGGCCCAAAGATCCAATCATTAAAGCTTTGTTTCACCCCCAACAAACAACTCGGATAATCAAGTCATGGTGGCCCAGTGGATCAACAAAGCTGCACAAAAAGGGGGTGGAAGAGCTGGAGCTGAATTTTGACCGCAGCTTAGATGAGTTAATGTACTAATACTCGAAACTAATTCGGATAGTATGATGTTTAGGGAGTGGGAATTTGTGTCATTACAGTTAAACCAACCATATTTGAACCAAACCAATTTCACAATTCTTTTTTATTCGAACAACACTAAAACCATTTATTCATACGTTTTACAGGGTGATGTTCGACCTCCTTTTTAAGATCAAGACCTTCGAGGTCATCCGTCTGGTATTCGTCGACCTCGAGTTGCCGATCAAGGATTTCCAAATCACCGGGCTCCAATTCCTCAAAGTCTAAAGTTGAACATTAATGTCGTTATCCTTGATACCCTACTCAAAAGCTGCGCAAGACTCGAGATTCTGGAGATCATCCAGTGCTCCACTCCCGATCACGTTAGGTTTTCTGCAGGGAAATTTGACTAAGTTCAGAAAGTTGACACTCGCCAACTGCATAGCTCAAGGGAGATCACCATCGACACGCCTTCCCTTACCACCATTCACTACTCTGGCCCGCTAATAGCGTTCAACTTAGAAAATTGTGTTGATTTCGTCGACTTTTTACTCGACTTAAAGGCCTCAAAATGGTAATCAATACACCGATTCTTAAAAGAAACGCATAATTCTTCCATGAATCATCGAGAAATATTATCTTCATCATAATTATCAATTTTCTTTGTGACATTTTAGGGAAATTCTCTGCGTCAACCATTCCCTAATCTACAAACTTATGTTTTACTTCCAGCGAATCAAAATTTTAACCACTACTAGCGTCTCGATCGAGGTGAGAGTTATATTCAACTTTACTATAATTAAATATTTTTGATTAATTACTCCTTTTTTTTCTTTGATCTAATCCTGCGATTCCATGTAAATAATTGTATATTATTTAGGTATTATGCAAGAAACGTGCAAAGACAGGTATAATTGATAGGTTTCGCTCCTTTTCGACGGTTAAAGAAATCCATTTGACCATGGAAGGATCAAAAGATTGCAATCTCTTCATGGTGGATCATTGTTTTAACAAATTCTCTAATTGTGAGAGGATTTTTATTGATGTTCGTGGCTGGTTTCAGATAAATTAATTATAATTTATTAGATTTGTTTCGATTTTTTATATGTACTGTTTTTGTTTGAGATACCAATGCTTGCTAATTATTGAAAATGGTTAATGTAAAAAATGAGTGATGTCATAAGACCGCTTGGTTTGACGATTAGAGTTTTTTTTTTGGTGCAAGGACATTCAACCGACGTCATTGGCAAGCGACAGTGAGCAACAACCACCCCCTGTATAATGGCCATCAACACATACCATTCTAACCAAACGGGCCCGGAGCTACCCTCGTTTGGAACAGTTGAAGCTGACCGGTTTTCTGTTCAGACCGAAGGAGATGGAACTGCTTTGCTACTTCCTCCGGGGCGGGCAGAACTTGAACACAACGGCGATCTTCTTGGCCCCGCCGCGCTATTGGAGGTCGGTCGCGCCGCCCGACGAGGATGTGCTCAACCACAACCTCCGGCCGTGGATTGCCTCACCCAACTTACGGATTAAGATATATGAACATAGACATGAGAAGAAATTCTATGTGGCAAAGCACGACAGGAACTGGCGCAAAGATTGAGTTCATATAAGCTTTCTTAGTTATAATTTGGATTTGTTCTAATTGGATCGGCTTATCTCTATGGGTTTTAGCTGAAATACTTAAATGGCAATGATCATATGTCGGTTATGGATCTTTTCACTCTTTCCTAATTCTGTAGGATAATTGGAACACAATCTATCAATGTTGAACTGAACCACCCACTTCGAATGGGCCGCCTAACAATGTTGAACTTCAACTCTTCAAGCAAGCCAGCCATGCCCAAAGAACACTGCTGGCAATCTCGAGACTAGATATTGGAATGTTAAAATCTTTCTTTACATATACACCCTAATTATTTATCCACTTTTGATATTGATATTTTTAAATATCATGATAG
Organism: Linum usitatissimum; assembly: GCA_030674075.2. Lineage (NCBI taxonomy): Eukaryota > Viridiplantae > Streptophyta > Magnoliopsida > Malpighiales > Linaceae > Linum > Linum usitatissimum. The sequence goes on along the minus strand of JAUJYP020000264.1, from coordinate 7,385,000 downwards.
TCAGAACCAAAACACAGTTAATTATTTATCTATTTTTGATATTGATATCTTCAAATATCATGATAGTCGAGAACCAAAACACGGTGATATCGTTAATACTATAATATCACCCGTACCACACGTGGCCCAAAGTAGATTGGTTTATAATCATACCGCAACACGGAAGATACTTCGGAGATCGTTGCACCATAGATTGGTTTAACCTTCAAATGTCGGGAATCTATTATGCATATGTATATGAGGTTACTGGAACTACCTAACCCCAAAGCTCTTAAATCAACGATCAACACATACAAAAACAGAGCTAACATCAACTGTTACAAGTTCATAACAAAAAGCACTGAAGGCAACTCGGACAGTATCTTAACTAACATCTACTCGTCTTCCTGGCTCCTGAGCCTAGCAAGCTTGTTGGTGACGACAATGTCCAACTGCGCAGCACGCTCAACGATGTCCTTCCTCTTTCTGGTCGAGACGTCATGGGCGATCTCGGCACAGTAGGTCCTAAAAACAGAGATCAAAAGCATTCATCAGGAAACAAGACCCACTAAACAGAATTCATAACTAGTGGAGTAAGTATATGGAGGACGTTGGCCCTTTTTTTAACCTGTTGTGCATCATCAGAACCTCGAGCTCCTTAGTGTTGTGGACTACGAACTTCTTGAAGCCATTGGGAAGATAGTGTCGGGTTTTCTTGTCTGAGCCGTAACCGATGTTGGGCATCAACGTTACACCCTTGAACTTTCTCCTGACCCTGGAGTCGATACCCTTTGGCCTCCTCCAGTTTTCCTGTAATTATCAAATGCAGGATGGGTCAACGAGAAAGCTTGAAGCATATTTTTAATCAAAGAATAGAAACCTCAGCTAAGATATGGCGATTGGTTGATAACCACATGACATTCACTCATTCAGTGATGGAACCATTTAAATGCATCAATTTACGAGTATCGACAGCATGAAACAATGGATTAAACAAGAAATCTTGGAATGTTTTTGGAAGAATGAAGTGAGCCGAAAGATGGTGAATTTGTTAATAATCACGAGGTATTCAGTGATGGAACAATGTAAATTGCATCACAGATTGCAGGATTTCAATTCCAATCACATTAATTTGAAACAGAAAATGAAAATCAGTAAATGAAGCATAAGCAAGAGAGATCAGATGGTAGTGCATGTAATATGATCATCATCCAAATACAGAAATGGTGGATACATATCCTCACATCTCCTTGCAAAATGCTACATTCATAACACAATACAAACATTCACTTTATTGAAAATCGCAAGGGATCAGAAACACATTAAATCACCAGATTCCGCAAGGAAGTAAGACTGGGTGTCATAACAATGTTCATCACATCCCATTCATATAAAACAAAATGCCAATGTACAGATATCGGCTGGACACACCGAAATGAGGCAAAACAAGATATTATATAGCTCATCTCTAGCTCAAATGAAAGCTATGAATATCGATTTTGAAGAACCATTTGAGAATCAGACAGATACGTAATTCGAATAACACTGAGGCGACAAAAATTTAGTAAGCATTTTCAAAATAAAGAGTACTGAACGTACCTTGACGCATATCTTCCGATCGGCTTGGGGCCTCTTGAACTGTTTGACCCTCTTCTTCACAATCTTCTTCGTCAACAGTGGCACGGCCATCTTGAGTCACCTCTTACTGCATGAAATTATTTCCACATTAGCATGAAATCAATCTCAACAGAAAGCTCCATGCAGTAGCTCAAACACAGTGGAATCGAATAAGGAGGATTACCTTACCGCCGAACCCTTCACCGTCGACGGTTCTAAGTTTAAGCTTCAGCTATGTATATATCAGCTGGACTAGGGTTTAAACTTTGATGCCGCAGCTTAATTTGTCGCTGTTTACGAGCTGAGCTGGGCCTCAAGACACTGAGGCTATTGCGCCGAGCTAGACAAATTGGGAAATCCAGCTAAGCCCACAAATACGGCCTTTCTATTGTAGAAGCATTGTATCCCGGTTCACCGCTTTTATCATTGATTTCGGTTGTAACGAAGTCTGTTAGCCGTTTCTATATTAAGGGTTGGGTAACATTTCGATCACTCGACTTTATAATTTAACAAACTTATGACTCAAGTTTTAGGTAGTTAACGAAACTCCATATATATTCATCTAAAAATCAGTCCATAATCGGACATGGCTAACAGACTTCGTTACAACTGAAATCAATGATAAAAGTGGTGAACCGGGATACAGTAATAGCGCCTCATTAACACTCGGTACAAATGGTTAGACCGGTAGAAAAAAACCAAGTTTCACTACATATAGTCATATATACAGTACACACAGTGAAATGGTAAGTATGAAAGAGTTCATTCTGTTATTTCCAACATACACACTTTCTCCAGGGGACAAGCATTTACGGCGCAGTAGATCGAACACTGAAGTTCATAAGAGTTGGGAGAAGATGACACAACGTCCACCCAGTCTTTCTCAACTAGCCTAACATGCGAATTTGCCTTAGGGACTGCATCGAAATGGAGTTTATCCATCTGCTTCTCCAACGACTTGGCGAATTCCACCGAGAATACAATGTCAAAACTCTCTTCTGACCCGGTCAAGTCTTGAGAGACCTGGAAACCAATGTCTGCTCCTTGCGTGTCGACCAGTCCCGGAAACATAGGCGTCCAGGTGCCAGACATTTTGCTGCTGCTGCAAACCTGGAAACATAGGAATCTTCGTTTCATAAAATATGTTGTACGAATCTCAAAAGAGTGAGCTGAAATATCAAGGGATAGGTTCAAGGGAACATTGAAAGTTGGACGGAAATGTCTGACCTCGATGTATTTGACACCAATTTCACTTAAGGTATTGGAGATGCTGTGTGATGAAAGTGAGTGAAGAACACCTCCAGATCCAACTGGCGCCGTTAGTATTTCCCATGGGGACTTCATCAAGATTTCGTTCGGGCCGTTTTCGTCTGTAGAACTAGTAACAACGGGGAGCTTCTCTTCTTCCAAAAACCAAACCTGAGACAGAGTACAAAAGTTAGAAACCCAAGAACAGGTGCATGAGAGCGCAGCAGAAAGATCGAGCATGCACCAGAAATTAAGGCAGGGAGAATCTCCAGCAGCGTTTGATGCTCACCTTGTTGCAGTCGAATGCAAAGAAGTCGTTGCTTGTAAACAGTTCTTTCAAAGGCTCGATCTCTTGCTTGGCACAAACCAACACCAAAGGAATAGATCCACGGTCTTCCATCTGAAGTAAACTTGCAGTGTTAGATCATGTTGTAAAAATCTCTTTAACAATGTCATGAAATAAAAGGAAAAATTTATCTTACCTTTAGAAACGTCTGGTCGTCAGAAAACGACTTCGAGAGAAAAGTTTCAGTCTGGCTGCTTTTAGAGTCAGCAAGTTGACTATCATCACTGTCTGCTCCGTTGTTCCCGAGGTTGCTCACGACCAAGACAATTGCAATTTTCCCTTCAGATACAAGATGACATCCATTCTCATGGAACCGCGAAGTTGGCTCCGAATCATTTACCCTGGAGTGGGTAAGCTGATCTTGGGAAATCTTCAAAGAACTATTCTTTAACTTGGCTCTTGCTTCGCTGATGAATTCAGTTGCACTCCACCTGTTCCAGCACAGCCAAGATCCAAACGTTCATTGAGACAAGAGAAAATACAGAATTTCTCCAAGGTCGCTTGTTATTCATTCATATCTGAGTACTCACTATCTTCATCCATGCAAGTACAAATTACCTGTTGGATGAGACCCCGATGTTTTTGAGCGCGTACTGAAGGAGACTAGAATTTGCTGCGACAATTTCAGTTGCCAACAAGCTCCTCTGGTCCTTTTCCCCATATCTGAGTCCATCAAATACATGTTTCTGCCCCATTTCAGATAACTTTTTTTTCGCAGCTATAAGCTGTCTTTGGGACTTCTTCCTCTCTTTCCACTCCTGAAATGCATCAAACATAGACTTGAGTTATTGTAAGTTTTCACCCGACATATATAGAAGGCTTGATCTATTGAAAACACGAAGGAAGCACGAAAACAACTGCAAAAGCACAAAAAAGAATCATATCATTGAGCACATCTATCTCTTACAGAGCTTTAATAGTTGTTCGCTTAAATGCTACTATTTTTACATGAGTTTAATACTTGTGAAGCAGCAGAAGTTAAAAGCAAAATACAAATACTAAAGAATTGCACGTCTTTCCGACCAAAACTAACATAAGAACGTAACAGGATTGAACAAGTATCATGACGATGACTAAGTAAATGTAATATAGCCCTATCTCCTCTCAAAACAGGGAAATGATACAAAAAAATATGCATATTTCTGTTTTAAATTGGGACGAATTCTACAAACCTATAGTTAAGCTTCAAACTAATGGAAAGTAAACAGAGTACAGAGAAGTATGCCTCACAAGCTGGCGCCGTTCCTTCTTGGACCTCTCATCTGCACGATTATTCAGCTCAAGAAGTCCTTTTGGTGGTGTGATCCAAATTTCTCTTTTATTCATGTCGACATCTGGAACAATTGCTTCAACAAACGGAATCCAGACAAGCCGACCAGACACACCAGTTTCATCCAGCACTGGCTTTTCAGTCGCATCACTTACTTCACTTGATGGGTAAAGCATGACTCTTAAAATGTCGGATGCCCCACTGTCGAAAAGGTCAACAACAGTTCCAACACATGTAGATGTATCCTATAAAAGATAAACATAGTTAAGTACTTAGACAGCAATACAATTAGAGAACTTCTGAAACTAAACTCCAAACAACTTTAACTTCCACCCTGGAACACATGAGAAGAAAAGAGACAATTAACGAAATAAATCAATGAGCGATTCTCAGATGCTGCAGGGTTAAATATCTTGAAAATGTAACTGGAAAGAGTAAAACAGATAACTGGAGAAAGAGTAAAACAGATACAGGAAGCGGTTTGCTGATGCTGCAGGGTTTAACTATCTTGATGATACAACTAGACCTCAAAGAAAGAGAGAAAACTAGAGAATTGCGAGCAAAGCTACTGAAGTAAACATCTCCGACGCAATATTAGCCTGCAAGCGCTAAGGAATACAAAATACAAAACAACAAACCTTGAGAATTACTCTCATGCCAATCAGATCACGAGTGTAGAACTCCCCTTCCTCAAGTTTAGGTCTTTCATCTTCCCTCGCAAGTAAAGTTGATCCAACAAGTTGCTTAGCCTGAACAGCCAACAAACATATTCAGCTGACTCCAGGATCCACAAATTCATACAGCAGCATGCTTCAGCAACTTGCTAAGAACATACTAGTTGGTCAAAAAGATTGGGGATATCTTTGGAAGCAAAAATCAAGTAGCATAGATAACTGATGAAGCTCAGAAACCAGGTACGAATACAGCTTCATGAGTTGAAACACAAGCAATAGCAATCATTTGCCTAAAACTCACCTCATCCACTGTCTCGAGCCCTGCAAGTCTAAGCACCCAACTCTTCTTCCCAGGCTTTTCCCTTCCTTCCACCAACTCAACTTCTTTAATCACTTCTTCACCGTAAACAAATTGCTTCAACCATCTTCTCCCTGGCTAAAACAACCAATCAATCCAGCTTAAATAAAGACTAGACGAGCCAAACACCATGATAGCCATTGCAAAATTCCTATCAAATCATTTTACTAGCTGCTATAATACCGTGGAGAATCGAAGCTCAGCGAAGTCAGTAGTTGGCTCTAGACAAATCTCTCCGTGAATCCCATGAACACTTGACACATAACCTACTTCGACGAGCTCCGAACCACTCTTATCCGTTTCAACAGCCTCCATGGTAGCTGAAAACAGAATAAAAGATAGCAAATAAATGAATCCTAGCTACTAAATCGAAATCCAAAGCGTCGAATTGAACTAAAGATACCGGTGCTGTGGAGAGGAGACGCTGCGAGGAAGTTGGAGCGGAGAGATTGGGCGCGGAACTGCGTGGCGGGAAAAGAAAACAACGGCGGAGCTATAGCGGCTGGAAATGCGGCAGCGAGCGGCAAAAAAGTACGTTGGTGGCATGGCGGGAAATTTGAAGGGCGGAGAAGCGAAACCGTTGGCTGCATGGTTTCTCGCCGGCGGTAAACTGGAGCGGCTCAGAGGCGATCACTTTGATTATTATCTCTTTTGCAAGGAAGATATTATCAGTTGGCAGACGGTGTCGTTTCCCTTATTGAGGTGACTATCATTTTGCCCATGACCTCCATTAGAACATCTCGACTAAAATGTATCGGTGGTTGTTTGAACATTTAATTTAAAATAGAAGAGATTTAAAATAATTATATATTTGATATAAAAGAGATTTTAATTGAATGTGTTATTTTTAAAATAAATCATTTTGAGGAGTTATTTTGAGTGTACTTATTATAAATAAAAAATAAAAATAAAAGAGAAATATTGAAATGTCCGAATTTATTTATGACCAAATCAATTATTACAAAGAAAAAATATAATTTTAGTTAAAATTCTCAAATTTTCTTTTTTTAAAAAAAAAATTTATCGTCTAAGTGTAATCTGAAATCACTTACGAAATTTTCTCTGAACCCACCAAGGTTCAAATCACATTTAAATCACTCATCTAAACGATCCATAAATGAGACTTATGTTTAGCATGAGATGCTACCATACCTAAGGGAGTTTGGACCCGTGGGACATGACAAAATTAGGCAATGTCTGAACCATCCAATGATAAAAGTAGGAGGAAGTGCATTAAATGTTGACAAAATCGATGAACGTCAACATGTAATATTTAATTCGATAATCTCTTAAACAATTGTGAGCTCGATTTAGATAAATAAAAATATGTAACACCACTGTGAACATATTCCTATAAAAAATATTATTTTGAGTTAGCCAAATTAAATAATTTACATCCTATAAAAGTCATTTCAGGTGAAATTATAATATAAAATGAACAAAAAATTATAATATATTTAAAAATAGGAATTGAAATAGCCACCCAATTGAAAATTTTCTTTTTTCCATTTGGATAAAGCATTGTTTTTTGGGTGAAAAGTAGGGTGGACACCAAATCGGTTTATCCGCTCCGCAACGTTTCGCATCGTAAAATATTTGGACCGTACAGTGCCGCATTGCGGTTTAATATGCAGAGCAGTTTTCTTAATTAATAATTTACGGTTTGATTCGATTTCAAGATTACGGTTTATTGTTTTAAACCGCACACCGCAAATAAAGGACAAAAAATAAAAAATAGCACATTCTCAATTCCAAATCCCTAATCATCGTCAGACTCTGCGTCGGTGACTCGACGATTGATTCCATGCTGAGATTCATCGTCGAACGTCAGTATCCTTCTTCTTCGATCCGGCGACCACGACATCTATCCCTTCTTCTTGTACATCAGTTTCCCTTCTCTTCTCCGATCCGGCGACCTCGACACCAATTCCTTCTTCTCATAAACGATCTCTTCTCAGCATCCTTGGCCTTGTTTGACGACTTGCATCTGCAAGGATCTTCCTCAATTAACAGTTGGACAACCTCACTCATGGTTGGCCTTAGAGCCAGATTTGTGTAGGTGCATCAGATTGCAATTCTGAGAATTTTGATAATCTCATCCTTGAAATAACCTGCTAATTTTTTGTCTAAGACCTCCATGATCCTTCCTTGGTTTCCACTTTCGTTGAAACCCGTAAATGATGTTCTTTTCCTAGGAATGGTATACTTTAGGTAGAACAGTTGTGGTGCAGTATTTTACATCATCGCGGTGCGGTACAATTCGATCTGCATCGTGCCCACCCTTAGTGAAAAGGCGGGGAGGATCCCCAAATTATATTAAATAATGGATGAAGCAATGTTGAGAGTATATATATAGCATATGTCTCCATTAAATGCCTCTATATAGGAATATGATCAAAGACCATATTTCCATACTAACTACCTCAATTTGCTCACATTTTAGGCGAAATCAATTTTAGGGTTTTACCCAAAAAGGAAGATAATCGGAATAACGGTGAGTATATCCTATCCGATAATCCGAATAATTTCATGGGCCGGGCCCACATTTAGTCAAGACCATGCAAAATATCGGTTTTACCACTCTGACTCGCGAACTCCGTGGTCAAATAATTGTACAACACATTTATCCAAAAAGGCTTAAATAGTAAATTTGACAAGAAAAGGGTTTTCGGATAATATTATTTATTTGTTTATACTTCCACTTCCTAATTAATTAAAGGATCTCTTTCGGAAGAAATAGTAATTAACGGATCAAAGTTACAATCAGTCACTTAACGCTTGGATATATATGAATCCAGTCATCTAGCTTTGTCATATAACTTTGCAGTCACCAAACTTGTGTTTGCATAACAAAAAACACTCATCCAATCCCATCCAAAAAAAAGTATCCAAAATCACTGTGACAAACCATCCAAAAAATGTCTAAGGTTGAAATTTGTATTTGTAAAATGTGTGGGCTTATAATATAGTTTGGAAAAGAGGTACCAAAAAATATAAGTGTAGTTTGACTTTCGTTGCGTATTATAATTGATATGTCAATCAATATGAGAGATTTACCAACATTTTACTTTTAACTTTAGACTACCCTATTAGCATTGATGGGTACAAGATATCTTTCGGTGCTTATTTTTTTTCTTCTAATTTTGATCTTATTTTGACCTATTAGTACCACTATGATATAATTAATATTTTAAAAAATAAAATAATTATAACTGAAAATTAGGTGTGTTGCACCTAAAGTTTTCACCAAAAAAATATGTATTTAAAAGATGTGTTGAAAACAAGTTATTTTCTAAACCATTGTAAAAAATATATTATATGAGATATCAATCATAGATTGAGTTCTCAAATACATTTGAGAGAAATTGAATTTTCATTATGCATTATGAATAATGGATGCTTTTTCTAAAACTCCCATGCAAAGACCTTCTTAAATACATACATTTATTAGGTCTTAATTGTTCTATTCTGTCCAAAATAATTAATTGGTGCTAAATCTCCATATATTTAAATGAATTCAATGAGGTTTAATAAGTTGATATCCGACTGGTTAATATATTTTTCATTGGCATGACATATGGATTGACATTGAAAGGAGATGAATGAAAACATTGCAACATCACTTATGCCAAAGTTTGGTGACTTTATCGTGTAGTACCCAAAAGTAAAGTGACAGGTTCTGCATTTTACCCATTACATTAAAAAATTACAAGCGGACGCCAAATTCGAAATTAAATCCAGTTGAATCCATTCGTCCTTCATTTCTCTCTGAAACCAGAAGCACTTTAGCAAAAAAAATTTAATTTAAAAACTGGGCCTTCGTCCAATCATCGTCGTCCTTTGTTCTCTCTCCCATCGCTCTTTTCTCCATAAATATTAATTCCTGAGAGAGAGTTCCCCCCTGCACTGGTCAACACAGGCTTTCGTAAGTAGTCGAAGACGAAGAAGAAGAAGAGGGAGTTAAGTGAGGCAAGTGTTGTACGTAATCACTTCCTTTTCCGAGTTGGTGATCGTCGTCGTGTAGTGTAAAACTTATGCTCTGCTTGGGTTTGATGTTCGATTGAGCACCGGTTAGGTGTGTGGTTGATGTTTTTGAGGTCAATTATGAATTGGGTTTCTTGGTGTTTATGGGGTTCTTGTTTGGGGTTTGTGCGGTTAAGTTGTGTGATCGTAATTGGAATTTTGAGAGGGATTTCTTCACTTTCCTCTTTGTCTTATTTTGGTATCCGCACCTACCGACCTGGAGAAATCTCTTGTCTCATGTGAACTGCTTTGGATTGTATATATACTTAAATAGCTTTGCTATATGCCTGTTTGATTATTATTCCCCTTTCCTTTCCTCTAGTTTTGTTGGGTTTTCTTTAGATCAGTTTAAATGCTCTCCCTTTTTTCTTGATTGTCCATACTTGTGTTAAGCATCTCCCCTCTCGGTAATGTGTGTGCTTCAAGTTGATTGTAATTTGTACCAGTTAATGCTTAGACCCTTGGTATTGGTTTGTTATGTTTGGTGGCAGATTGGATTATATGCTTATGACACTTGTATGTTTTACTACTTTGTTTAGTTTTGAACTTTTGATGTTGTATGAGCTTCATACTCTTATCTGATTATCTGAATGTTCTGTCTTTGACTGTTTGTCTGAGCAGAAACGCAATGCGATGAAGCAGCATTCGGATAACTTGTTTTCCGGTAGTTTTCTTTTATCCTATTTGTGTTTGTTAATGACCGCGGATGAAGTTATGCACGTCTCTAATTTTATCTTCTGTGCCATGTTAATCAGGTCATTCCATGATTCAGCCTCTGAATATAGCCAAACCTGCGGGGAACGGTGGATTAGGGATTTTATCCGCATCAAGCGATGCTTCTCTTTTCTCTAGCTCGTTACCGGTTTTACCTCATGAAAAGTGTACGTCTTGTGTTTCTTTCCCCCTAGAGCTGAAGTTTTTTCAGGTTCTTTTTGAGAATTTGTTATGTTGGAGTCTTATCTTTCTAGTCCTGTATGGAAAATCTGCAGTGATCTTGGAAGAGACAGATCATGGTGATCAGGCAGCTGGCAATGCCTCTGCTGTTGTGGATAAAATTCACCCGAATATTGAAAGTACTGATTTACTTCAAAATGGCAATGCTCATGCCACGGGTGCACTGCTTCCTGATGACGAGGATGAGCTCTTAGCTGGGATAATGGATGATTTTGATTTGAGTAGGTTACCACTCTCGCTGGAAGACCTAGATGATAATGATCTTTTTGGCAGTGGAGGAGGTCTGGAACTTGAAACTGACCTGCAGGAGAACCTGAGCTTCGGTATCTCAAAACTTAACTTGTCTGATGCTGGAAACGGGATGCCTCAGTACGGTCTTCCTAGTGGTGTAGGAACAGTTGCAGGTGAACATCCATATGGTGAGCATCCTTCAAGAACATTATTTGTTCGAAACATAAACAGTAATGTTGAAGATTCTGAACTGAAGGCTCTGTTTGAGGTAAGTCACGTTGATCTTCTTGCTTATATACTGTCTGATCTCTTGATGGGCCTCTTTTCTCAATTTAGTAATAATGGCAATGAAACATTAGGACTCTAATTTTATTTGTTATACAGCAATATGGTGACGTTAGGACTCTATACACTGCTTGCAAACATCGGGGTTTTGTGATGATATCTTATTATGACATTCGAGCTGCCCGAACTGCAATGCGTGCATTGCAAAACAAGCCTCTTAGACGGAGAAAACTTGATATACACTTTTCAATTCCTAAGGTATATAGTTGAATAATTTTTACATCCCCTTGTTTACTTTCCCGTTTGGGTTTTATGATTTTACATTTTCTTTCCAACATTTTTACATTCAGGATAATCCATCTGACAAGGACATGAATCAAGGTACTCTGGTAGTTTTTAATTTGGATCCGTCTGTTTCAAATGAAGACCTCCGCCAGATATTTGGTGCCTATGGCGAGGTTAAAGAGGTAAACTCAGGGTCTATTTTCTTCATTCCTAACTGTTTTATCTCATTTCCGTTACAGAATTGATATTCCCTTTGTTCAAGCAGATAAGGGAAACACCACACAAGCGACACCACAAGTTCATTGAATTTTATGATGTGAGGGCTGCTGAAGCGGCACTTAAACAATTAAATCGCAGTGACATAGCAGGAAAACGCATAAAACTTGAACCGAGTCGCCCCGGTGGTGCTCGTCGAAAGTAGGTGTTATTAATGCAACTGTCAGTGTTATGTAATGGTTTTCTTTAACTGTCAAAATAATCCTCTATTCATGCTGTGTACTGATGAAGGAACAGTGCTCACTTGTTTGCTCCCGACTATTCTGCAGTAGATTTATGTATCATTTTAATCGTTATATTGCATCTTTTCACCTTTGCAGTTTGATGTTACAACTGAATCAAGAGATTGAACAAGACGAACCGCGTAGTTTCCTCCACCCAGTGGGTTCTCCAGTAACTAACTCTCCACCTGGTAAGACCATACGGACAAGTTGTTATCACAATTTAACCTGTCTTTGCTATTTCCTGAAACTAAGTGATTTAGGGACAATAATGATAGGTAACTGGATACAGTACAGCAGTCCTATAGAACACAATCCTTTACAGAGCCTCAGCAAGTCGCCTGCTTTCAGTACCATGAGCCCAACTAATAACGGCCACCTATCTGGGTTGTCTTCGATTCTTCATTCTCAAGCTTCAAGTGCTGTGAATGTTGCACCAATTGGCAGAGACCATGGAAGGAGTAACCTTTCACTCCTTGGAGCTGGCTTCCAACAATCACATTCATTACCTGACTCAAAACTGAGCCAATACCATGCAAGCATGTCATCTCTGGGTCCTTCCTCGTCTAATGGATCAGCTGTGGAAACATTATCGGGACCGCAGTTTCTCTGGGGAAGCCCAAAGACACATTCGGAGAAAAATACCATTTCTTCACCCTGGGCAACTCCGTCCACAAGGCATCCTTTTCCATCCAATGGGAAAGGACATGTCTTGCCGTTTTCAGGTCGTCATGGTTCTTTTCTGAGTGCCCAACAGCATCATCATGTTGGATCTGCTCCATCTGGAGTTCCTCTGGAGAGGCACTTAGGATTTCTGCCAGAGTCGCCGAAATCTTCATTCATGAATCCAGCTTCCTATGGAGGAATTGGTATGGGTCACAACGATGGAAACTTCATGATGAGTATGGGTGCTCGTCCTCCTATGAATGGAGGAGCTAGTATCTCACGAACCATGGCAGAAAATGGCTCTTCAAGTTACAGAATGATGTCTTCGCCAAGGCTTAGTCCTGTTTTCTTAGGCAGTAGCCCATATGCAGGACTAACATCTTCTAGCATGGACGGTTTTAGTGAACGTGGCCGGATAAGACGTGCTGAGAATAATGGAAGCCAAGGAGATAACAAGAAACAGTTTCAGCTCGACTTGGATAAGATCATGAAAGGCGAAGATACTCGGACAACATTAATGATCAAGAATATACCGAACAAGTAAAAAACTCTCTGCCGTATCTGCAAGTTTTCAGATGATTATTACACTAGGAAACATCTTGTTTACTTTCTGATATACTTTTCTTAGGTACACTTCTAAAATGTTGCTTGCTGCCATTGACGAGAAGCACAGGGGAACTTATGATTTCCTCTACTTGCCCATTGATTTTAAGGTATCGGCGTTTGGCCCTTTGGATGAATATTGATTTGTTTTTTGATCTGTTTTTACTGATGAGCATTCCTTATGTGTTGCAGAACAAGTGTAACGTGGGTTATGCTTTTATCAATATGGTGTCTCCTTCGCACATAATCCCGTTTTACGAGGTTTAACATACTGCCGTTGTCTATGCTTAACTGATTCATATGCTTCTTTTTTTGCCTCTGGTGAAGGATGCTTAAAACACAACTAGAGAGGTATCATTGGCTGATGAGGTTTCACATTTGTGCATCTATGCAGGCATTCAATGGTAAGAAGTGGGAGAAATTCAACAGTGAGAAAGTTGCTTCATTGGCTTATGCTAGGATCCAGGGGAAGACAGCTCTTGTCAACCATTTCCAGAATTCAAGTCTGATGAACGAAGACAAACGCTGCCGGCCAATCCTTTTCCGATCTGATGGACAGGAGCTTGTTGATCAGGTACGTAGTTCTTTCTCTTCACATTTTGACAGAGATCGTAGTTCAAGTTTTCGGAATTCTCAGTTCATTTCTCCATTGTAGATCATTCAGGATAATCTACACTCCAGCAGTATGAACATTCAGTTCCATCAGCCGAACGGGTTACATTATGGGGATTCGTCAGGAAGCCCCACCGACGACTACTCTCTCGAGGATTGCTGACAGTGAAGGGAAGGTAAGGTGGTGGAGTTATATATGCCTTTGGCCTGCACTGTATTGATCGTAGGCCCGGGCGAAGGTATAACTTATTTGCGTGTATAGTAGCTATAAGTGTACAAATGTTAGGACGAATGGAACGAGATAATCTGCAGTGAGAAAAAAGTGGAAAGAAGGTGCATATTTTGTATAGTATTTTAGTCAAGAAGGTTCAGAAGAGATAGCTGAAGTGTTCGGATCCTGTCCCACCGATATTTCGTGCTGTATGATGCTGGAGTCATCCTTTTGGAGAGATGTGTGATCCTCAGGGAAAATGATGTTTCATGTAATTGTACAGTGGTGAGACAGAAAGAACTCATTATCGTTTAATTTATGAAACTGGTTATTGCAGAAAGAAATCTATGCCTTTTTTATATATATAAAGAGAGAATAAGTTACATCAACCTGCTATTATCAGGTGGCATCCCCATTTGCCTCCCTTTCTTAGTTCTGAATTCAAGATCAATGAGGAAGTAACATCTATTTTGCTCTCGATTATATCGAACTCGACCGTTCATCCGATTCAGTAACTTCCTCGACAAGCTAAGTGCAAGACCTTCTTGTGTAGTCCATCGGTTTTTATTATCGACAATTTGCTCGACGAGTGCAGCAGGCAAACCTTCACCAGGGTGTGTCATCCTGCAGATAAAAATGTCCCGAGCTCATCATCAAAAGAATCGAAACAAGTGATGGTTTTTTTCCAATCGTGCCGAATAGTTCTGTACCTAAACTGTAGCCGAATGAAGTCGTTGCCATCCTGTATCAGCTTCAGTCGTGGCGAAATCTTGATCTCGACCAATTGATTCGGAGGTGTATGACGAACAATGCTCAGTAAGAAATCTGACAGTATCAGCTGAAGCCTTATTTGATCGCCATAAAGAGAAAGTGTGCTGACTTCCACAAGAACTTCATGAAGCAATTGTATCTTCTTTTCCATTACCAAGATCATCACTTGGCTTACTATGGCATCCAAAACATTTCCCAGGAGAAACTCTTCCATGCTCAGCTCCACACCACTGCTTCAACGAAACCGAAAAACAATCGATCATCAGACTCGAAAAACAGCAACATCAACTCGAATAAACCGAGATTAATCGCTTACTTACCCTTCTTCTATTCTTCCCAACTCTGCATCTTCAATTATGGTCATGATCTGCCTTCCACAGGCATTACTTGTTTCGAGGAACTGCTTCAGATTCTCCGAAATCGCTGTACTTTCGAGGAGCATGTGAGTGAATCGAATTCCGCTCAGTGGATTGATCATCTCCTGCCGTAAGTAAGCCAACTCCTTCAGCTTCTTAGAATTTCTCGTCTCTTCCTGTCTATTATGAACAACTTCAATCGGATGATGTTTAGCCTCAGGATCAATCGTCGGCAAGAAGCAGAACAACCGATAATGTTTCCTTGCGAGTCGCTCCTTCTGTTGGCTGTTACGAATACGTCGACAGATTCCCCATTCCTGTCGAAGATTCCGAGGTGAATCTTCTCCGTGTCTCGACCGCTGATTCCCTTGTACAGCTGTATCATGAACTTGGTCAGGAAATCCTGACCTCTGAGCTGGCAGAGACTTCCGAAAATCTCCCCAGGGAGCAGCTTACCCATCACTTCCTGCCTTGTCCAACCTGTCAGTTTTTCCATAGCAACGTTCCATTCCAAACAACAGGCATTCTCATCCGATGAGAAAATCGGAGGAATCAGAGGATTCAGCCTTTGCACTATTGCCATGTAATCCCCTTGAAGACGTATGAACTTCTCCATGACGATATATTCGGGTGTAACATCCTGACCGACGAAACAGACCCCTACGATGCTGTTCGTATAGCTCCTACTAGTACAAGCGTTGACCACAACGAACACGGCAAATGCTGTTCGATATCTCGACCGAATCTCCTCAGCTTCAACTCGAAATTCTTCTCTTCCTCTCCTTGCAAGGCTTTGGTCAAAAGACTATCGACTTCGCCCCTCGAATCTTCGTGAACGATTTTGTTCACGAACGACTTCCCCATCGCTTCACCGGTTGGCAATCCTGTCAAGTCAGCAACTTTCGCGTTCCATCCGTTCACAAACCCATCCAGATCAACTCCGAAAATCGGAGCTGTTGCTGTCTCAATCAACCTTGCCATTTCGGTCACAACCGAACACAATTCCGCAATATCATCATCCATTTCCGTATCCACCACCATCATCGCCTTTGCTCCGATATCCTCCATCTCCTCGAACGAATGTCGCATGATCAATTGCAACGAGTGGATCACGTTGATCTCGGAAACCTCCCACGGCAAGCTTCTCCGCTTCACCACCTCGAGAAACGATTTAAACGACGATCTTGGGTGCATCTTCCCATCATCGTCCTTTTCGTCCGGATGATGCTTAGCCCCGCCCCATTTCACTTCCTTTGCGGTATGAGATCGAAACCAGAACAAGAAATCTCGCGAGGTAATCCTCGCAATCGCCATTCCACACACCGCATTGCCTAGAAACTCCGCTCTAGGGTATCCAGCGTCCGCCAAACTATCGGTAGTCAACCCGGTCGAATCACCGATTCTCAACCAACCATTGACAAGATCTTTCACTTCCGATTCGGTAGGAGTCACACCAAGCAGCCACGCCTTCCCACCGTAGTACAGCGCAGCGCCATCGCACCTAACCAAATCCATAATGCTTGGAGACTGTTCACTACTCCGAAGGGAGCATCGCGAAGGAGCATATCGCATAGCAAAGTCTGCGTCTTGAGAACCTTTTTTTCGAGAAACTGCGCCGCAAGTTGCAGCTCCATGTAGAGCTGCAACCCGAACGCCTGCATCAGAAACGTACCGCTGCGGGAAAGGGACGTACCGTGGAGTTGAATGGTGGCACACGACCAGCCCCCAAAGTTTCGTCCAATCATTTCCATTTATCGTAACCGAAAGCACCAACGAAGCGATCGAACCCATATTCGCAATGTACTGCGAATAGCACCCGTGAGGAGACCGAAGCGTGGAATTCACAAGCAACAACGGCTGCATCAATTCTTCACTCTGAACCACTCTAACCTGATCAGCATTACAATCACAGATCATCCTAACTCTATGCTGCTTGAATAGAAACTGAGCGGCTTAAGGATATTGTGAGAAATGGACGAGAGAGGTCGATGGAGAGAAACGAGAGAGAATGAAGGAAGAAGAAGATAGGTGCTGAAAGCTTGAGTGTTCATTTCTTCTTTCCTCTGTTCTTATCGTTACAACGTTTTCACCTTTTACTGTAGTAACAAACTCAAACGGTAATAAACGAAAATGGCCACGTGGTCCAATTATTACATAACGACTTAAATGAAACGACACAGCTTCATTAAACGGAAAGCGTCCAACTTGCACTTATGATCATTGAACTTTCACTCAGTTGCAAACTGGTCACTCTGATCATCTTCTTCCAACGGTAATGCATTTCCTTCTCTGGATGATGTGTAGCTCCTGCTCTTCTTCTCCTCTTCTGATAGCCTCCCACAAGTTGGCGAATATATGTCAAGTATTCCCAACTTGCCAAGGAGATAGTGCACACGGCGACGGTGAAGAGGTTTTGTAAATATATCAGCCACTTGGTCTTCTGTGTTAACGTGCAGCAGCTTGACCAGCCCAGACTTGATTCGTTCTCTGGTAACATGACAGTCGATTTCAATGTGCTTGGTTCGCTCATGGAAGACTGGATTCTCTGCTATATGTATCGCAGACTTGTTATCACAATACACAGATATAGGGGTGTTCACCTGGACCCCAAGCTCGCCTAGTAGACCAGTAAGCCACTGCAACTCGCAAACCAAATGTGCCAGGGCCCTATATTCTGCTTCAGATGACGAGCGTGACACTGTACATTGTTTCTTAGACTTCCATGATATCATGCTTTCTCCAAGATATGTACAATATCCCGTAGTAGATCGCCTGGTCTCAGGGCAGGAGGCCCAATCTGAGTCACAGAATCCCTTCATTTCGAGGGAGACTCCAGATTTGTAGAAAAGTCCCTGACCTGGAGCCAACTTTAGGTATCTAAGAACTCTGTGTGCAGCCTGCATATGGCCAGTGCGTGGTGAGGCTTGAAATTGACTCAGTTGTTGCACTGCAAAGGCAATATCAGGTCTGGTGATTGTTAGGTAGTGCAACCTACCAATTAGTTGCCTGTAACTGCTTGACTCCTCCAACAGCTCTCCTTGTTCTGCTGTCAGATGTAACAATGGATCCATTGGTGATTTCGCTCCTTTGGACTCAGCAAAACCAGTATCAGTGAGCGAATTCAATACAGTATTTCCTCTGTGATATTGAGATTCCAGTGTTTGATCTAGCAATCTCAAGACCAAGGAAATACTTCAAAGGCCCTAGGTCTCGTATCTTGAACATCTTTTGTAAGTAGGCCTTGACAAGGTCAATCTCTGAGTGATTACTTCCTGCCAAGATGATGTCATCGACATAGACCAGTAAAACAACCATGTCATTTCCAGTACCCTTCAGGAAGAGGGAGTAGTCAGCCCCAGATTGTCTAAACCCATTGTGTATGAGCGATTCTGTCAACTTAGCAAACCATTGACGACTGGCATGTTTAAGACCATACAAGAATCGTTGGAGCTTGCAACAGTGACCTGGTGGAACGTCAAAACCAGGTGGAGCTTGCATATAAACCTCCTCCTCAAGCTCACCATTGAGGAAAGCATTGGAAACAGCCATCTGTTGAAGATGCCAATTCCTAGCAGCAGCAACTGCTAGCAGACACTTGACAGAATTGATCTTGGCAACAGGAGAAAAGGTGTCCAGAAAATCCACCCCATAAACCTGAGTGAATCCTTTAACAACTAGGCGTGCTTTGTGACGTTCAATACTGCCATCTGCATGCAGTTTGATTTTATACACCCATTTGCAGCCAACGGGATGCTTCCCTGGTGGAATGGGAACAACTGTCCACGTATGGTTGGAAACCAAAGCAGACAACTCCTCCTCCATTGCCTTAATCCAGCATGCCTGAAGAGCAGCCTCCCTATAGGTCTTAGGTTCCTGGAGAGTTACAACGCTCACGGCAAATTTCCTGTGACCATCTGAAAGAAAATCATAGCAAACAACAGCAGCTAAAGCATGCTTTGCAGCGGTTAGATCAAGGTGATAGTCCATCAGGTAAGTAGGATGGCGTCTAACCCTCGAGGACTGGCGAGTGACTACTGGAAGAACATCCACATATGTGTGTTCCAAGTCATCACCACCCTCAGAGGGAGAGGAGACCACCACATCAACATCATCAGGTTGCATATTCATAGATGCAGGTGAAAGATTAGGACTAGCAACATCTGGATCATGATTAGGAGGGCTTGATAGATTGACAGACTGACTCGATTCTGCATGAGGCAGCCTGAGTTCAGAATCTGGGGTGAACTCAGGAGGATCATTATTTAAGTTTGGTAAGGCTAAACCAGACACACCCTTAAAGGGAAAGATGGTTTCATGGAACACAACGTCTCTGGACAGAAAGACCTGACCATTGTTCAAATCCATGACTTTGTACCCTTTGACAGTAGCTGGGATGCCTAAAAGGATACACTGACGAGCTCTAGGTTGGAACTTGGTTCTATGGCTAGCTAAGGTAGAAGCATAGCAAAGACACCCAAAAACTCGAATGTGAGTTATGGCAGGAGGGACATTATAAAGTTTCTCAAAAGGAGATAAGTTGTTCAGGACAGGGGTAGGCATTCTGTTGATTAGATGCACTGCATGGAGAACACAGGCACTCCAATACTGGAGGGGCAACCCAGCTTGGAAACGCAGAGCTCGAGCAACATTCAGTATATGCTGATGTTTGCGTTCAACTCGAGCATTCTGCTGTGGGGTTTCTACACAAGAGGTTTGATGAATTATGCCATGTTCTAAGAAATATTTTGTCATGGCAAACTCTCTGCCTTGATCACTCCTAATGGCTTTAACACTTGTTTCAAATTGAGTGTTAACCATACTGCAGAATGATTCAATGAGGGAGCGAACTTCAGATTTATGTTTCATTAGATAGACCCAGGTTCCTCGTGAGTAATCATCAACCACAGTAAGGAAGAAAGAAAACTGATCATAGGATTCAACTGAGAGAGGTCCCCAGATATCCATATGGACTAAATCAAAAGCCTTAGAGGCAACGGTTTCACTGACTGAAAAGGATAAGCGTTTCTGTTTGGCAAAGTGACAAACTTCACAGTGAGCTATGTGTTCAGCAACAATTTGAGGATTACATAATTTTAAAGAATGAATCCTATCCTCACTAGGGTGGCCTAGCCTCCAATGCCAGAGATTAATTGCTTGAGGTTTGAAATTGTAGCTGACAGCAAGGACACGAGGAGGAACACTTTTAGAAACTTGATTGAAATCCTGAGCTAGCAGTTGATATAGACCCTTAACAGTTGTTGCTAAACCAATCGTCCTGCTGGTGATACGGTCCTGGATCAAACATTTTTGGGATTGAAACAGCAATGACACAGAGGAGTCATGAGTTAATTTGCTGACTGAAACCAAATTGAATCCAAAACTAGGAACCAGCAGGACATCATGAAGGATCAGTCCGAAAGGAAGTGTAACTGATCCAATGTGACTGACAGGGGCTTTTGTGGAGTTAGGGAGAAACACATAGACACCAACGACAGCTTTATAGTTAAAGAAATACCTAAGATTGCAACAGATGTGATCTGATGCACCAGTATCAATGATCCAGGTAGTCAGCAAGTCGTAATCAGTACTAGCAGCTAGAGTATACATACCTGGATGGTGATGAGGGGTCTGAGGAGGTATATGGCTCACTGCCAATGCCTTGTGTTGAGGGTTTGACGCTTGTTGAAGCAAGCTCCTGAGCTGGTGAAGCTCTTCAGATGTGAAAGGAGCATGATGAATTGTGGAAGTGGTCGAATCGAAGCGCTGGACTCGGTTTCGAGTGACCATGCTGCAAATCTACCGGCATTCGGATTGCCCGAATAACTTCCGGCCTTACATTTCGCTGCTCCTTTTCTTCTTGTTTTTGAGTTTAAGGCAGTCCTCAACTACATGATTGTCCTTCTGCGCAGTATTTGCAGAATAGTCTCCTATCCCCAGTGACAGCCATAGCTTGCTTAGCTTGATCAGCATTATAGTTTTGGCTAACAGCAAACACACTGGATTGAATCACATCGTTAGTAATCACTGCTCCTCCTCTCAATTTCTCTTCATGTAGTAGAGCACTGTCATATGCAGATGTGATTGTTGGAAGGGGTCTCATCATCAGTAGTTGAGTTTTCACTGTATCATACTCATTGTTCAAGCCTCTCAGGAATCTGATCAAGTAATCAGTATCCTGCTTAGTCTGGAATGCTAGCACAGCTGGGCAGATGTTTGGATTCCCAGGTAGGCATGTGCAAGCAACGATTGGGGAGAACTGTCCATACTCTTCCCATAGTCCCTTAATTGTGGTGTAGTATTGAGTGACATTCATCTGGCCCTGCTTGCAAGCATGAATCTCATCCTGCAAGTTAGCTAATCTCAAAGCATTAGCTTGTCCAAATCGAGCTTTGAGCTCATTCCACAAGACTTGAGCATTTTCATGGTTCATAACGCTTCTCCTTATCTCCGGATGCGGTGAATTCATAATCCAAGCATAGTACCATGGTGTTACAAGCATCCCAGAGAGTATATTTGTCATCAGAGTATTCAGGTGGATGGATAGAACCATCAATGAATCCGATCTTGTGTTTAGTCTTAAGTGCAAATTTAATGGATCTGCTCCAAAGTTGATAGTTACCACCGTCCAGATTGACGTTGACGATGGATTGGGCTAAGTTTTCGTTCGGATTGAGATAGAATGGGTTACCAAAACTGAGAGACGGAGGTGGATTGTTAGAGTTTCCGCCATGATTGCGATGGAGTTGGTGATTTGTGTTGTCGATGTCACCGTCATCTTCTTCATCCTGCACCGATCCAAAGATGATCGGAGTTGCGTTCCCTGGAGTGACCACCATCAGATGAGCTCTGATACCATGTGAGAAATGGACGAGAGAGGTCGATGGAGAGAAACGAGAGAGAATGAAGGAAGAAGAAGATAGGTGCTGAAAGCTTGAGTGTTCATTTCTTCTTTCCTCTGTTCTTATCGTTACAACGTTTTCACCTTTTACGTAGTAACAAACTCAAACGGTAATAAACGAAAATGGCCACGTGGTCCAATTATTACATAACGACTTAAATGAAACGACACGGCTTCATTAAACGGAAAGCGTCCAACTTGCACTTATGATCATTGAACTTTCACTCAGTTGCAAACTGGTCACTCTGATCATCTTCTTCCAACGGTAATGCATTTCCTTCTCTGGATGATGTGTAGCTCCTGCTCTTCTTCTCCTCTTCTGATAGATATCGGTCGCAGGGTAATGTAGCCCTAAGTAAGGTTCCAAATCGGACTTACTCCGAACCTCGGAGACCACCTTGCCGTGTTCATCCTCGTGGAACTTGTACACCATAACCCTATCGTAACCAGTAAGACGCTGAACGTCTTCCACTACCGTGTCACACAAGACACCTATGTCCCCGCCCGGTAAGGACTGCAGCCTCGAGATCGCTTGCACCGCAAGCTTCTGTGACTGGACCGCTCCGGCTGGAGACAGGGCCGGGTCGCTTGACCTAGCTGGCTCCAAATCAATTACAATCCCAACATCCACCCTGTGGAGTATTGCATAGAAGGGCTTGTTCATAACCCTGGAGTATACCCAAACAGGATTTAGAAATGAAAGCTCACTTGCGGAAGCTGCTCTGGCCAATGAAGCACTGGAGGAAGGCGTGAAAAGGGATCTAGCATCAATGCCGATCAATCCAATTACCCTATTGTAACCTCATCCAAACAATTCGAAGCAATTCTCGCTGTATCCGATAACCTTAAAGCTTATCTCTTCAAATGCGAGAAGACACCCAAAGGGCTGGATGAAGCCGCCGCGCTGGATTCTGGAGAGGTAAATGGCGACCTGCTCCTCCGGCACTGGCTCCGCCGGCTGGAAAGAAACGATCTTGAGTAGTTAAAGGACTTGTTCGACTCGAACTTCGCTAACAGGCCTGCGTCGGCGTTGAACTGGGCAATGGTGGCTTTACCTTTCGTGTTGTCGTTGATCGTCCTCATGTTGCTCGCCGCCGACGACGACGAGACCGCGGCGGCGGCGGTTCTATCCTGGATCTCTTCGACTCCCATGGTGGTTGAAGTGGGGGGAGGGAATAATAGTGATTCAGGTGGGGAAATGTGGGAGATATTTTGTGTCATGATGGAAGAAGAAGATGAGTTAGCTGGTGGTGATGGTGGAGCTTTATCGTCATTCTTTTTGAGGACTGTACAATTGTTGTTATTTTTGTTTGGGTGTTGGAGGTTGTGATTGGTGGTGTGGTTGTGGTGGCCATTGATGATATTATTTGTGGTTTGTCTGTGAGTGTGGGGATTCTTACAGTTGCTGGCTTCCTGCTCTGCCTTTCCTTCATTCCACTGAACTGTCGCAGTCGTGGATTTTTGCAGGTCATTTGGAATTATTTATTAATCTGGGTTAGCGGGGTGGAATTACTGGCTATGAAGTTATCCACGTCAGTTGTTTTCCTCGAACAGTAAAATTCAATTTTACAATTGTTACCTAATTATTATATAATATCTTCAGATATTTCTCTATTTGATGAGAGCAATTATGTTCGTAATTTCTTAAATTGAATATTTATCCTTCAAAAATAAATAAATTATTCAAACAAGATGAATCATTCTAATATTTTAACAATTTAGGAACAATAAATGTATCTGTCAAGGTTAATATGTTGCAAAACAATTATTAGGCCATGGAAAACATATTAGTAAAACTTGGGAATAACATCTAAGACTTAAAAATAAGAAAGCAGGAAATAGGAATAAGAGTTTTATCCAAACTAACATACAAAGTCCCATAACTTTGAGTTGAGTTATCTACTTTTCTCGAAAATCTTTGTAATCACTTTAAGTCATTCTTTTTTATATATTTTGTGACGAATATATAACATTTAAAAATTTCAAAACCAATACATAACCCGAACCAAACATATAGGACCGATTATATAAATGTCCAAAAATATTATTGTCCAAACTAAGTTTGACGGAACTCCCAGCTCCGCACAAACTCCAATACTCTCTTTCATGAGCTTTCGTTTGAGAGGAAATTAACCACTCTTAGAGCACTATAGTAACTTGGCACCAGAGCTAGCAACAACCAATATAATTATGCTAAAATATTTCGAGCTCGAATTGATGTTATGAGTTGTCGAGAATTGCAGCATATTAATGTGGCCAGTCATGTAGTCTCTGTAGGGAAACAAGCAAAATATAGAAGAGTGCAGAGTACAATGCGGCGTCTGGAAAAGAGCGTTTCACAGGACAACAAAACGTGAAAATATCCACCAACAACAAAAAAACACATGGGAGCTAGCTAGACTAGCTAATTTGTATATTTTGTCGGTGGCGTTTTCTCGATAGACTTTTGTGTTTTGTTCCGCTTAATTAGTTGTGGGTTCTGATGAGAAGCCAACCATAAGCAACAAGCATAGGATGCTTTTACGTACTACGTACACCTACCCCATGTGAACGTAGATGCGCAAATGCTGTGTAACAGAGACACTATTGATTAACCTGCTCTTTGAGAGTCAGACACTAAGTGTGTACGTATGTACCTTGTTATTAATTATAATCATCCATTTGGAAACAACACTCTAACATAGTGATCCTAACACTTGAAATTGTTCTTTTAGTTTGGGCCGTTGTTGCTATATTAATTTCGGATGTAAACTCGTTTTGATAATAAATAACTGATAGTGATCAGTTCTGTAAAATGCCATTGTCACTTGATGATGGAATGTTTTAAGGATTAATTGTTTCAGATGCCTAATTTATTGTGAATGTTTTTTAAAAATTGCACGATTTATTTGTAATTTCTTTTGTCAATACCGGAGACAAAGAAAGTGGGACGTATGATTTGTGTTAAAAATATTCCCAACCATTATGAAGTCCTTGTTAACTGGAAAGCAGCAGACGACGATTGGATTATGATTAATACGGATGACTTGGTCATACCGTCTTTTAAAAACACTAGTTTTGGTGGTCGCGCCCTGTCGCGAAATATTAAGTTAATTTTGTTTACATATTACTCACTCGTCGTAGTATATATAGGGACGCATTACACATATTCTAAAAAAATTTGTAAATCAAAGCTAACAAATAAGTATTAAATATTAAGATTAGGAGACTCAATATAAGTAGACAGATTTGTATAGATAAACCTAAATCAATCTAGAGGCCAAAACCCGCAAAGATATTTCGTTACGGTTCCAATCACTTGTTGCTTTCCTTTACCATAATTTTTCAAGGACGAAGATGGAAATGAAAAACTCTTCTTCTGCAACCCACACAAAATCAACAATGAAACTTTTATTGGGAATTCCAACTACGTAACTGCATAACCGACCATAACCTCACCAAGTTTTGATGGTTATTAACCGCGTTGACAGAGGTTGCTGTGATAATCGGTAATCGGTAGGAATGAATAAGGTAATTAGGTTATGAGTTTTATAATAACCGCCACTATCACCATAACAATGAAATCTATGAAAACTAAATATAATCTATTTATTCATCATTCCTTGAAAATATCTCATATGCCGCTCTTCGACTTTGACAATATTCCTCCGTCTACTCATATTGGACTTTTAACTTTCATTTTGTATTATTTTTTTATAACAGGAAACTATTGTAAGTTGTAATCGTTAATCGGGTGGGAATGGATTGGTTTTTTATAACGGGAAGCGTTGTAAGTTGTCACTGTTAATCGTGTGGGAATGAGGATGATTCTAATTTTATCACCGAAATAAAAACAGGGATGGTTATGGTCCATACCGTCTTGAAAGCGAATGGATAATGAGAACGGTTGTAATAGTTAATCGTGTGGGTATGAGAATGATTTTAATGTTATCATCGAAATAAAAACAGGAATAATTATGGTCAATAACTGTCATGAAAATGGATGAATAATGATTATATTATAACCATCCTCCAATCTCAACATTGCTAAGTCTAAATGAAAGTGATTAAAATATAAAAATATAACTCAAAAGTAAAAAAAAAACTTAAAGGAAACTACAAACAAACTAAAAGAAGAGTAAAATGTTAGTTTAGTTGCATTCCAACTAAATTGGGTGGGGAAGGCCACTGTTTTCGTGAACAGTAAACAACAGTGTCACCCCTTGTATTTTTAGATCTTAATAGTCATCGGTAGACTTTTAGAAATAATCAAGGTAACTGTCTTGCCTCTTTCGCAGCTAATATTTTGTCTTCCGCGAAGGAAATCGTACAGCCGATTTTCTTGTTCATCATGATCACTCATATAGTTTTCAGTTACATTCTTTAATGTCCCTTCCTAATGAGGTTTCTGATTATATTTACGTCGATATTTGCATCGGAGGATTTCTATGATTAATTAAGTCCATATTTTCTACAAAAAAGGAATTGAAATATTGATTTGGAAGCAAACTGGGCTGGGCTATGGTTGGGCTTCAATTAATATAGCTTCTGCCAAGTGCGGCCTTTATCCGCATAACAGATGTTAATTGATGTAGCAGCCATTGCCGCCGTAGCCCTCAACTCCGACGAACCGAAGGTGAGGTTTTCCTTGATTCGTTCTCCTTGAGTCTGCCGCCGCCGCGGTGATTTCACTGGTTAGTGGCCTGACTTTTTACCCTTACATTTCCGTTGTGTGAATTTCAGTACTGATTTGATGCTCGTTGCATCCGCCTTTGAAGAGGACGGTTATTAGGAACACTTGTTTTGTCGTCTGGTGGTTTAGTAAAACCCTTTGTTGGTGTGGTGCTGAACTTCGCTCGTTGAGTATTTTGTTCTTACTTTCCCCCCTCTGAGTTCTTTGGCAAA
The DNA here is from genome assembly GCA_030674075.2 of Linum usitatissimum. Taxonomy (NCBI): domain Eukaryota; kingdom Viridiplantae; phylum Streptophyta; class Magnoliopsida; order Malpighiales; family Linaceae; genus Linum; species Linum usitatissimum. The sequence continues at coordinate 7,358,232 of JAUJYP020000264.1, read as the reverse complement.
CAATTTGCAACGATTTGTAGTAATAAATGATTGAATATTGGGGCATTATAGCTAGAGATTCGACTTATAGGCTTGTGGAGTCGACTATAATATGAAATCAGAGAACTCTGAGCAATAGTGATGAATCCTCTTTTGTTGTTTGAGATGTTGGGCACTTTGAATGAATGCTTGGTCACGGTTCTAATATGTTGAAAGGCAGATGAAGCTATATAGTATATTCAAAGATAACTCTCATGGATTTTCTTTTTTTTGTAGCTGTACTTATAAGCTCATTTCCCTTTCATTACCATGGACAGTTTCCCAACACTCCTCCTTTTCACTTCACTAATACTAGCACCCCATTATGTCTATCAACTAGGAAAAAAGAATGATGCAAAGCTTAAGCTATGTGTGTGATTAGCCGGTTCTTAACAACTGTGTGTCTGATTATCATATTTGATTGCTGAACGAATGTTTATGTGGTTAGCCAATTCTGAACCGATGTTTGTGTGATTATCATATTTGATTGGTGTCTTATGTCTTGTTGTGTCAGTGTCTTGATATATGAATCTTGTTGTGTCCGTGTCAAGCTATATGAATCTGACAATCTGTTAGAAGCATTTTCAGTTTTTTCCTCAAATTTTCTACCTTCTGATAGAATCCAACATAATAGAGCAATTTAAGTAGTAGGCTATAGAAAATCGTCGGCCATGAAGGAGATTAGAGCAATTTTAAGTAGTAGCAATGACTTCTTCAGTTCTTTGATATGCTGCCACTTAGATGATTGAATGAGTCATTAAGTCTTTGCATTAACATGATAGATTTAACTTAGAAACTGTACTGTTGGTAGAAGAATGAACAATATTCACGTTGGTGGAACCAGTTGCTCGATAATAAGGTTATACAGGCATGTTAAAACGAAAGCTACTTATCTTACACCTTGTTGATTTCATTTTCATTGTTATTCGCATGTCTCTTCGCAGCTCTTAGCTATTCTCTAGTCTCTCCATTCAAAGGAATAATGCACTTTTCAAACCATTGTTTACCCAGTCTATCCAGCTTCATTTTCCAGATACTAATACCAAGAAAGCTTCCCCCTTTCTCTCAGGCACAGAAAGCACAAAAAGGGAAACGAAAGAAATGAACGGTTTCAAGGCTTTCAAAGCCCAAGTGCCAATAGCTTGGAGTCCTCGTCTATACATAACTCTGGTCAGAGGGATTCCCGGAACCAGGAGACTCCACAGGCGCACCCTCGAGGCATTGTGTCTCACCAAGTGCAACCGAACAGTAACCCGTGAAAATTGTTCTTCCATTAGAGGAATGCTTCAACAGGTAGAACCTCCTCACCTCACCTAGTGTTCTACCAACACCCATTTCACACTGTAACCTTACGCGTGATTCCTTGTTTCGGGCTTCAGGTGAAGAGATTAGTCGTGATCGAGACCGAAGAGATGTACAATGCTCGCAAGGAGAACGACGCAAAGCACAAGGCTGTTCGTCCTCCAGTCGTTATAGGCCACTCTCCAGTCGCTGCGAGGAGCTCTGCATAGACCTTTTGTATCTTGTTCCTGTGACTACTTATATTTCATCACTCTGTTTCTGAAAGAACACTCAATTGTTTTGCTTTGAGGGCATTTTGGTGCCAAATATGGAACATGGATATTGGCCATTTGGTTGACTTGTTTCTGTGTTTTATTCCGTTTTTTTCGATCATATGACTTGTTTGTGTGTTTTATTCCGTTTTTTCGATCCTATGACTTGTTTGTGTGTTTTATTCCGTTTTTTCGATCATATGGTACCAGTTGCATAACATGTTAATGATGTTTGAAAGTGGTGCCAGTCTACTGATGTTTCGAAGTTGTGATTTGGATTTAATTTCAAAGAATCAAGTATTAGCACATCCTCTGCAATGAACTTTAGCAAATTCACAAGACAGAGAAGACGAGTGCATTACCATAATTTCTACTGCATTTCTTAAACCAAGTTTGATACACACTAGGATTTACTAGAAGAGCTAACAAACTACCAGATTTCCATCACAAAACAGAGCAGATTTCCATCACAAGCCCACAAAATCCCTAATCATCATCACTCTTGGCTGAGACAACGAAACACATCTTTCATCATTTCAATAGCCAAACTCTGCTGCTGAATAACCTGTCCAGACCTTGAAGGCCCATCATCTCCCGCAAAGTTACCTCCCACTGTTGCAGCTTTGATTCGTCGACCTTCTTCCTCAAAGCCTCCACAGAAACTTCCTTACAGGGCAGATGAGTGTACGTCTTATCGTCCAAGGAAGAAAACACAAGAGGGTATTTCTTCTGCATGTCCTCCTCCTCATCGTCCTTGGAAGAGAGACTGTTGGTGGAGTCTGACTCGGTATCCGACTCAGTTGCTTCGTCGGTGGAAGAAGGAGACGGCGGCGGTGGCGGCGGGGTGGTCTCCTCGTGCTTCCGCTTCCCCGGCATTGTTGGTTTTCGTTTGGGTTGGAGTTGATCAGAGAGGTTGAGGGTTTCAAATTTGTGAACGATGGATTGATCGTTTTATAAAGGGAAGTGGAGGTGAATCGATACATTTGGGACTGTGATTTAATTTATTGATTTATGCAAGGTGATGATATTTTCACGAACTTTTCTAAATGTTTTAAGTAGTGATCAAAGAAACCGTATCGAACCGGCCAGTTTGATTGATCGGATTGCATATCGAGAATATAATCGATATGGTAGAGCGAATCGTGCTTAGCATAAGCAAACCGGGTAATATGCACGGTTGAATCGACTTACCACAATGGTACTAGTCGGTAAGTGCAATCTAATTTATTTTTTGAATGAGGAAGCTCCGATGAAGGAAATACCAAAATAACGTAACAACCTAAACTATACACTACTGAGGACATAAAAGGCGGGGAGGGGGGGGGGGGGGGGGGGGAAGGTGAGCGAGAGGGACTTTTAAAACTCATAGTCCAACTATGAAGGACAAGTTGTGTAATGATGATGAATGCTGAAGGAGACACAAAGCTTATCGAGCCAATGAATACACATCATGGTTTTGAGTTCGAGGGATACGTAGGCATCTGAGTTGGGGGAATTGCCTAAGTAAAAATCGAATCTCTTGGATGATCGCCCCACCCACGGAGCGGAGTGCTAGAGGATGCATGATATAGGGTTTGTACGAGCTCCGCGTCATATTGGATATCAACAACAAAGAGATCGTGTTCAATACATCAATTAACTGTTTCTCTTAGAGCCAAGGCTTCTACTACGAATAAGTCTTTCAATATCAAAAAAGCTTTTACCACCTCAGAAGATTGTGTCCCCAATGAGAGCGTAAACAATGAAACCAATAACGCCACCAACCTTAGCTTGGTCGAAATCCGCCTAGGAGGACATCGTTGAAAACATCATATTGGAAGGTCAGGGTTGGACTTTGCCGTCAAATGTTTGATAACGGTATTGTGTTAAAAGTTTTCGGTTAGCTCATTTGGTTGACTCAATAAAACTAGATGACTGGTATCATCAGTATTACTTGTTTGGGTGTTTTATACCGATGATATGATACCAGTCCTGTAACATGCTAAGGATGTTTCAAAGTGGTACCAGTCGTGTAACATGTTAAGGATGTTTGAAGTAACAACGAACTACGATTGAAGTAAGAAATTCAGGGGGTACTGTGGCTCCAAATTTAGCATCCTCTGCATTAATGAACTTTAGCTGCTGCATTCACTACACAGAAAGACTAGGATTTGCTAGAAGAGCTGCTAAACCCAAGTACCAGATTTCCATCACAAAACAAAATCAGACATCTTCAAACAAAAAAGATACTAACTACGGGGAAACGCTCATTAGAAATCTTCAGACTCACTCAGCAGAACAGAACGAAGCACTTCTCTGGCCATTCCGGCGCAAAAAGTGTACTTGCGAACACGATGCTCAAGATCCATCCTTTTCAAAGTCGCCTCCCACTTTTTCAGCTTTGCTTCGTCGACCTTGTTGATAGACTTGGCTGCAAACCCCTTCATCGGCGGCAAACGGTACGTTTCCGGTTCCAAGGAAGCAAACACAAGAGGGTATTTCCTCTGCATGTCCTGATCTCCTTCTTCTTCTTCTTCTCCCTCAGATTCTGACTCAGTCTCATTTTCGCTTGGCGAATCTTCTTCGGTGGGGTCTCCTCGTACTTGCGCTTCCCCAGCATTGCTGTTTCTTTCCTGGATTTAGGGTTGATCAGAGTGCTTCAAGCATTTTATAGGGAAAGATGAGTTGGAGGAGATGAATCGACTCATCGAGGACTGTGATTTAATTTAATATTAAATTGATCCGCGTGGCAGCAAGGTGATGTTTTCAATGATTTTTCCCCTTCGGACACCGAGAGAAGGGGAAGCGGCGGCCCTTTTGTGTGCTCTCCGGTGGGTAGCCGACGGCGACTACACCAACGTCACTTTCGAAAATGAGTCCAAAGAGTTCTGTTTCATTGCTATTTGTTGTATGGATATGGCAGAGAATGATACTTATTGCGGGATTAGGTAATTCAGAAAAATAGAAATTGCGAATCTGTTAGCATGTCAATTTTTTTTCTTTATTTCACTTTTTGTTGAGTTTTTTTTTCGAGCGAGATGGACAATATTTTGATAGCAACCATTAATAATATAAGTGATGATTGTTTAAAAAAATCGTATAAAATTAATTGTTTTGATTGGTTGGATTTGGCGTTAACAAACCGAATAATGAAAGAGTTGTGAATTAAATAAATAAATGTAGTACATGATTACCCTAATCCAAATCTCACATTAAAAATATTCTTACGAAAAACAAAATTTAACATAAATTTCCTCTAATTCTTGTCGCCAAATTTCTCATCAGCTGTCATAATGTTTAACTAAGAGGGTTACTAAACGAAGACTTGGTTTTCGAATTAAACGACGCCCTACATTCATAATGATCTAAACGTCCATTCCGTAAAAATGAAAAACTTACTAGTTCAATCCAAAAAACCCTTATTTCATATGTTTTAGTATGTTTTAGTTGGTCGAAAACACTCTCGACGAACCACGGCTCAAAATTGGAAAGGTACGAAATTGCATTTTGGATCTGAAAAAAAAAATCCGGACAGACCGGCATTCCGTCCGGTCAGACTACCCGGACGGAAATCCGGTCCGTCTGGTTATTCTCGTCGGAATTTGGCCTCGACATGAACATGAAAGTTGTAGACAATCGAACTAGCTTTCCAATGCCGCCGGTCTTGCATCAATCGGTCATCTGAGCGATCAGTTATGTCAAAAATACTAAAATGAAACGTTTTTCGACCAAGCCGTTTATTAGAGTTAGGGTTTAGGATTTAAGGTTTAGGGTTTATGATTTAGGGTTTAGGATTTAGTGTGTAGGGTTTAGCATTTAGGATTTAGGGTTTAGAGTTAGGGTTTAGAGTTTAGTATTTAGGGTTTAAGGTTTAGGGTTTAGAGTTTAGTGTTTAGGGTTTAGGGTTTAGATTTTAGGGTTTAGGATTTAGGGTTTAGATTTTAGTGGTTAGGTTTTAGGGTTTAGTGTTTCGGTTTAGGGTTTAAATTTTAGTTTTTAGAACTTAGGGTTTAGGTTTTAGGGTTTAGAGTTTAGGGTTTAGTGTTTAGTGGTTAGGGTTTAGGGTTTAGAGTTTAGTCTTCAGGGTTTAGAGTTTAGGGTTTATATTTAGGGTTTAGGGTTTATGATTTAGGGTTTAGGATTTAGTGTGTAGGGTTTTGCATTTAGGATTTAGGATTTAGGGTTTAGAGTTTAGGGTTTAGAGTTTAGTATTTACGGTTTAAGGTTTAGGATTTAGGGTTTAGGGTTTAAGGTTTATTGTTTAGGGTTTAGAGGTTTAGAGTTTAGTGTTTAGATTTTAGTGTTTTGTGTTTAGGATTTAGGGTTTAAGGTTTAGTGTTTAGGGTTTAAAGGTTTAGAGTTTAGGGTTTAGATTTTAGTGTTTAGGGTTTATGATTTAGGGTTTAGCATTTTGGGTTTTGAATTTTGTGTTTTGGGGTTATAGTTTAGTGTTTAGGATTTAGGGTTTAGGATTTAGTCTGTAGGGTTTAGCATTTAGGATTTAGGGTTTAGAGTTTAGTGTTTTGGATTTAAGGTTTAGGATTTAGAGTTTAGTGTTTAGGGTTTATGGTTTAGATTTTAGGGTTTAGGGTTTAGAGTTTAGGGTTTAACGAACCGACCTAAAAAAAATTAATAAATTAAATTAAATGTAAAAAATCGGACGGACCGTTAGAGTTTAGTGTTTAGGGTTTAAGGTTTAGGATTTAGAGTTTAGTGTTTAGGGTTTAGGGTTTACATTTTAGGGTTTAGGGTTTAGAGTTTAGGGTTTAACGAACCGACCTAAAAGAAATTATTAAATTAAATGTAAAAAATCGGACGGACCAACCGGACGAACCGTTAGAGTTTAGTGTTTAGGGTTTAGGGTTTAGGATTTAGAGTTTGGTGTTTAGTGTTTAGGGTTTAGATTTTAGGGTTTAGAGTTTAGAGTTTAGGGTTTAACGAACCGATCTAAAAGAAATTATTAAATTAAATTTAATGTAAAAAATCGGACGGGCCAATTTTCCATCTGGTCAGACTACCCAGACGGAACCGATTTCCGTCCGGGTGGTCTGACCGGACGGAACGCCGATCCGTCGTAATTTTTTTTTTTCAGATCCAAAATTCAATTTCGTACCTTTCCAATTTTGAGTCGTGGTTCATCGAGAGTGTTTTCGACCAACTAAAATATACTAAAACATACGAAATAAGGATTTTTTGGTTTGAACTAGTAAGTTTGTCAAGTTTTCGAAATTTATTAAAGTATAATTTAGTAATTCACTATTTTAAGGCGTCATTTAATTTAAAAACTAGTACGTCTTTTAGGATTAAGTTAACTAATCAAACCTAAAAATAAGATAGTTAATCACCAGTTTACCACGCACACACTGAAATGATTGTGCCGCCTCCGACGCGCGCCTCACCCTGGAACAGAAACCCACGCGCCTCTCCCGCCCACCAAAATGAGCACGTGTCGACGCGTCAAGTTGAGCTGGCTTCACAATCAACGTGTCAGTATTCCACTGGTTACCATCAATTGAATCCCAGCCGTCCGCTGCTCCGCTGGAAGGCAGACATAGCTACTGTAATGGCCGTTCGTGGGAGTTAAGAGAGAAGATGGAAATTATTGGAAAAAATCAACTGTCTTTTTTTTTCCTATGGGGTTTTTGTTGACAGCTTAGATAGAGAAACCCCACAGAAGAAATACACAGAGAGACAACTCATCAATTCTAGAGAGAGAGAGAGAGGAAGAGAAAGAGAGAGGGAGAGAAAGGAAAAGCTCTCTCCTTTTTTTGGTCCCTCTCAGAGAGGCTTCCTTAAGGTATTCTCATGGGGAAAAATCGAATCTTTCCCACCTTTTTTTCTTCTGTTCCCATTCCTTGACTCTGTTTGCTCTCCTCACCAAGTTGAATTTCATCGTCTTCTTCTGCTGTTCTTGCTTGTTGATCTCTGGTAGAAAAAGATAGAGCTGTCTGTTATACCGTTTCCATTTTTTCATGGTTGTGGAACTTTGTAACCGTCATTTCCAGCTGCCCCTTTTACTGGTCTAGGGTTTGGGCTGTTTGTCTGGTTTCTTGGGTGTAATAGGCTTTGCCTTTTTGGTTCATTTGAGTTTGTGTGGCTCTGAATTTGACAAGCTGTGGAACTGTTTGCCGTAGTTCTGTTGCTTTTCTTCCATGTCCATTTTGAGGAGCTGAAGTGTTTTTTAATTTTTATATTTTGAGTCTAACGATTCCCTTCTTTATATGTATCTTTTGCTTTCTCTGTTCTGGCTGTTCTTCATGCCTTGTGGAAAAGCCCTTTATGATCCAGTTGTGGTAATATGGTAACTGTCCGGTCCACTGTTCTTCTGTTGAGAAAAGGTACTATTGTTGATTGTTCATTGCCTACCTTTTTGTTTTTATTGTAGTTTTAGGGGATATGAGTTGACGTTGACCGAGTTCTGTTGGTGTTGTGTGTGTCCTAAATCTTAGCCTTTTGTTCATACAAGGAAACAGTCTTACTGAGTATAAGTTGACTTGGGGTTGGGCTGGAAAATGAAAATTGTATGGTCCAATCTACAGCTAGATTCATTTCTGCTAACAACTCATATAATAATCCAGTTAAAAGTTCTTCCTTGTTTGGAATGCCAGCAAAATAGACCTGTTTGATCATGTTGTTGAATCTTACTAGTTTGACTTGTCCTTGTGACGACTGGAATTTTGCTTGAAACTGCTTGATATGTTTGAGTTGATTTGAAGGTACGATGATTTCAGATTGGATTGTGCTCGGTTTTGTTTGTATGCTGATCTTACATTGGTTCAGAGTTGGAGGTTACTGATCAGATTGTTCCCTTTCGTGCACGTGGATGGATACGTCTGTATTTTCTTAGTAACGAACAGATACTTCTAAATTTATATATAGACAGTTATCCTTAAAGTATGTTTCGGTTACAAAACATTCGATTCTACATTCATTTACGTATTGCTGATTCACACGTAAGACGCGAATCACGGAACGACAGTTATTATGTTTTGCTTCCTTTTTTGTATTCTTTTTGTCGTTTCTGGTCGATTATATCTTGCTGATGATTCCTCTTTCTGGGATATTTAGTCTCGGCAGGTGCTTGATTGCTAAAGGGTGTGTGTGTGTGTGCTTGCCAATTGATGTTTCCAAGTCAAGATTGTGGTACATATAACAAGAACCAATCAAATGCCATCACTGAAAATGAAGACAAAACTAAATGGAGGCTCTTTAGGGGAAAGAAGTCTGGGTGTGTGTCAGGCGTCTAGTGTTATATCCAAAAAATCATGCTCTAATGTCACGGTTTCTCCTTTACTAGAGGCTGATTTGTGTATTCCGAAAAGCCAAGACGATTGCAGTAAGTATCTATCCTTTGAAGGATTCTAGGTTTGGTCTCCCTTAGTTCATACTCAATCCTCATAACATGCTTTCTTGATTCGCTTCAGAACATTTTTGGGTTGACTTAGCCCTGTAGGTTATCCTCTACTTCCTTGCTTTCAAAGATAACATGATTTATAGTATCATATAACTTGCATGTATTATGTGTCACAAATTAATATTCTTCAAGTTCCAGTTTCTGTAAAGCATGTGATCTAGGAGCTCGGTAGAATTATTTCCATATCGAATCAGAAGTTTATTTATCCGATGTTAATTTTCAGCAGCTTTGTCGAGTGGGGAAACACATGCTCAGGAAACCAGCATCCCTGAAGTGCTTGATCATCAGCGACTGTCAAATCAAGGGAACTCCCATTTTCAGGCACATGATTCATCATCCCGTGTAGATTCTGGATCCACTGAGAGGATGGTAAGAGTTTTTGCACAGAATGTATCGTTAAATTCGTGCTCCCTTGTTGTGGCATCAACTAGTAGCTGTTTGGCTGTTCAAATTTGTGGCTACAGTTGGTTTCTTGTGGGTTGTGTGTGTTCTCCACATATACGGTTTCTTTAACTTCTTTGGTTTTATTATTTACTCGTGGTTCACTGATGTGTGTATCACAGGATGTTACAAGCAACTGTACAGCTGACTTGGAAACCATTTTTTCACCTGCTTTGGAGCCCATTGGTATTTATAACATGCCCAGCATAGATGAGAATCCAGGTATGCTCAAAGCACTTTTCTTTTTCAAATACTAGCGTCAAATTGCTCGTAGGTTTGCAGTTGGAATATTGGTTGTCGTCTTAGCACTGGATTCCTTAGGGACATAAGCTTCTTATTTTCTAGTTAGCACTGTAAATCGAGTCATAAAGCTTTGAACTTAATGCTGACCATAGCTTGCTGATGTCTGAAAATCAAAGGATAATGAAGCACTTTTATGTTGTTGGCAGGGAACAAGAGTAATCTTAATATCCCAGGGTTTGGAACTGATGGAAGGGATGGTAATATAAGCTTATCTGATTATCAGAGCTGCAACATATCGGATTTCTCAATCTCCGACATGATTATCTCTAGCATACCGTTTGACGGGAATGCAATGGATAGTGCCACCAGTGAGACTGAATTTTTTCTTGATTACAGATGTGCTCAGCCAAGTATGTTGTTTGATGTGGCTCAGGAGTACATGATACTCCCTTTTCTTGAGGATACTGTGAAATTGACCAATTCCAATGATCTGAAATCAGGTGAAGAGGCCATTGAAGATTCAGGTGATGCTGGCTTATATCAAGCTATCAGCCAGATAAGAACTTGTAACCAGGAATGTGATCGTATCGTCGACTCTGATCCAGCCGATGATTTTGATCCACAATTCTTTATCAGGAATCTCCCTGAACTATCGGAGGTCGTATCTAATTTTCAGCCGAGTATGTTCCCAAAGGATTCTCAAAGGAGGAAATCAGTTACATTGGTTCTGGACTTGGATGGTGAGGACTTTATTCAATTACTATACCTGGAGTTTTATTTTGAATGCTCATGCAGTTACGTAATACCGGCTAGTTCTTTTTCATTTATTGTTTTGTGACAGAAACACTTGTTCATTCTACACTGGAGCCTTGTGAAGATGCTGACTTCGCCTTTACCGTTTTCTTCAACATGAAAGAGCACATCGTCTATGTGAAAAAGAGGCCTCACCTGGATGCATTCCTGGAGAGAGTCGCTGAGATGTTCGAGATTATTATCTTCACAGCCAGTCAAAGCATATATGCTGCACAGCTTTTGGACATACTGGATGCAGATAAGAAACTTATATCTCGACGGGTTTATCGTGAGTCGTGCATATTTTCAGATGGAACTTACACCAAAGACTTGACAGTCTTGGATGTGGATCTTGCAAAAGTTGCCATAATTGACAATTCTCCACAGGTAAAGTTCTCTACTTTACGTTCCTTCGTGTTAAATAGTCTCTAATGTCTTGGTACCTTTTGCATAACTATGGCAAACCCTAACTTTTCGCACTCTTGAACGTTTAGAGACACGTAAAGTGAGCTTGCCATGTTAGTTCAATCCTGAACGTGTTGCTTTCCTCAAATGATTTCAGGTTTTCAGGTTGCAATTGAATAATGGGATTCCTATCAAGAGTTGGTTTAACGATCCATCAGATTCCGATTTACTATCGTTACTTCCCTTCTTAGAGACCTTGGCTGATGCTGACGATGTCCGCCCAATAATCGCAAGGAGATTCGGTAACAAGGAATAAGGGCTTTTTATCTTTTGCTTAATAGCTTTGGATATTACCCATCCCGCCCCTTACATATTTTCTCTTTTCGATATAATATGTGGTCTCTGATTTTAGATGGTCAATCGCTTTACTCTTTCTAGAGTTTGGACAGTTACAGAATAATATAGAGTTTGTTTTGTTGTTGATTCAGCCTTGCTTGTTTGAGGTTCTCCCCCCATCTAGCTCTTCAACAGGTAGTTGTAGAGACTCTTATCTCCGTTGTTCCATTGTACAGTGTGAACCTTCAATTTATAGTGTGTGTGTACATAAATTATTATGTCAAAGAACATCTTGCAACCTTGTGCTATGTTAGAAACTGCATTTGATCATCTTGATTCCATATACTCTTGACATAACACGCTTACTGGTTACTGAAAGTGTGGATCATTAAGATTTGCGTACTGCAAGTCTTTTGTGCTTTGTTTGAAATGCTTTAGGTACCTGAAAATCCATTGCTAGAAACTTAGAATTATTTGAGCTAAGTTTAGACATCATAATAAGGGTTTTATCTAGCTAAATCGTTGAACGATGCAGTGCTTTCGGTATCTCTCTTTTCTTTTACCGTCGGATTTGTCAGGCCATGTCGATCGGACACATCTTTCGTGATATACCAAAATCCCATTGTAAGTTGAGTGCTTTGTTTTAAAGACGAAACACTTTGTCTGTTCAGTTCATGTTCATAGTTCTTATGTGTTTCCTAGATCAAAGGTCTCAACTTTAGCTAGGCACATTTCAGATGCCACGTTTTATTATAAGAGCCTTAGGATGCCAAACTCGAATGTCGACCGTGTCGATCACTTCCAGATCTTTGAAAGTTTTCCCTTCAAAGGTTTGATCTTGGTATGATTCGACATTTCTCTTTCTTTTTCTTTCTGTCCCTCTGTGTTTTTTCTATTTCGACCGCGTAATAATGCCTTGTTTGCAGGTCTTTGTGACGAATAATGTTGTGGCTTTTATGTGTAGGTACGTAATAGTGTTTCTGTTTGTGTTCTTACCACTTGTGTTCTGTTAAAAATCTGGACTTTGCCTCTACAGATTGGTTCTTACTAACACACCCATCTCTGTGTCTGTCCCTTGGGGTAAATCTATTGCCTTGTAATGTCTTTTTTTCTTCTGCTAACCAGTAGTTTGACTCTTTACCACTAATATTCTTTGACAAATCTGTAGATACACTCCCTATATATCAGCAGCTTTCTTCAGGTGCTTGATTCTTCTTTTGATGTTTTAATCTTGGGAGTTTCATAGTTGTTGTTCAATCTTGTTGAGCTTTGTTTTTGTGTAACAAACTCATCTCAACCATAGAGTTCCATTCATGGCTTCAAACTTCATTAAGAAGTATAAATTTCCGGGAGTGATAGTCCCATAATTTTGAGTCGGATTCTAGAGTAATGTAATTTTCTTGAATTAACTAGCTCGGTGTTGTAAGTTCTCCCTTCGCAACGATGCAGTGCTTTCGGTATCTCTCTTTTCTTTTACCGTAGGACTTGTCAGGCCATGTGGATCGGACACACCATTCGTAATATACCAAAATCCCATGGTAAGTTGAGTGGTGATCAAGAAGTAACAATGAAAAATCTGGCCTGAGGGTTGAGGAAATTTGGGAAAATTGCTGTTATTTGGGATTCTGTTTCTAAATTCAAATTCGAGACTTTGAATACGGGATTTGAGATTCGGGAGTAACAATTTGGAGATGAGGTTCCGTTCCCTTTAATCATTCCGGAGTTTAACGCTCGTCTTGATGGCATGGAAACCAAGAATCCATTTATGAAGTCATTCTTTCCCTATGGTCTATATGGCACTCGTTATTCAACATTTTAATCTACTACGGACGAATGGGATGAAGATTATTCAAAGGAATCTAACGAACAAATTGTATGTATGCAAAGCCAAATTGCAAAGGCAAAGTAACAAAGCTTGATTCAAAGATGAAAAATAAAGTTGTGTAGACACGATTCCACCATTAGCAGTGATTAACAGAGCAATTTCAGTTTATTCTGATATGACGTCTAATTTTTTCAAGTAATTTCAGACCGCTTGCACGAATCTAAAATTCAATCCTATTCAAGATTCTTCTCTGAAACTAACTTTCACACTCGCAGAATGCACTAAACCCGTTTTCAACGATTTATCAAAATCGTGTTTATTCTGGACTTCAAAAAAATGTTTCTGCCTCTATATTGAGATATGCAAACACTTTCCACTTTACAAAAAATAAGTATCCAATCACCTCACCCCTGTGAACAAGTAAAAAAACACAAGCACCATGTTGGTTATGTACACAAAAAGCAATGAATCTCCTTATGGAAGTTCACTTCAAAGGACTTTGCTTTCCATTGATAATTGCAGACACTCCATTGCTCGACTTTCCTAGCTCCTCGTCTTCAAATGACGCTGCCAATACACACCACAACCAACATATACCCAAATTTATGGTTAGGATTATTTTCTATCTAGTTGAAGGCAATAAAGTTGATCCAATTTAGCCCCAGAAACAAACCTTGTTTGGCAGCTTTTGGACTGGAGGTGGTTTCGGGCATATTTGGTGCTCGTGACACAGGTCGAACTTCCCGTGAAGCTAATTGAATCTGGCAATATGCGTTACGTAGCTTGTTGTATATGTCTTCAAGTCTGTCGCTGTTTTCGTCTTCTCTATCCATGTCTATCAGAATCTGTACAGGTTTTCACCGGCGCATTATTAGTTAACCAAAACGAGTTACCTGAAATAACTCAAAAAACTAGTTATTTTAAATACCACATCCCGAAATGCCACAAATTTTGGTTTTGGTTGTCAAACGAGTTATTTATTCGAGCAAGAAGTGTATACCTGAGATGCATGTTTCTGGAAAACAGGCAGAAACCGCTGCCTGCAATATGCGGTGTATAAAAGTGTGCAAATGATGAGAGGGATGGTGAAACCGGATGCAACTGGAGAGTTCTTGATTCCAAATACACCAAGAGCTATAATTTGTGTCAATACCAATGAGAATACCGTTGTATTGTGGATCAAAGGCCAAAAATTCCCCCCACTGTCGTACTTTTTAATATATACGTTGAGAATCTGCATAGTTTGAGATGAAAATCAACACATTTTCTCTTAGATATAGAGAGATTAGGCTACATGCATGGATAGATATGAAAGATACCTGATTTCTGTATATGAGATACGCCATGGAGAAGTAAATCAACAAAAATGGCAATATTAAAGGTGCCATTATTGAACAAGTGAATCCAATGAGTGCAAATAAAAGAACTCTTGGGATCTCCGTATGGTATGGGAAAGACATGAGCCAAAACTGTGTATCCTGCTTGTTTCTGAGGATCACCTTTTTGAAAAGGTTGCAAATAAAAGTGAAAACTTGCATTAATTCACAGGCCAAGCCTGCCCAACCTGATGTGAAAACATAGGTCATGAAGAAGCTAGCCTGCATATGTTTAACACAGAACACTAAGTTAGGATTACAATTCCACATGGTTAAGCAAATGCGGTGATAGGAGAACATAGAAAAAAGATAAAGTTTCAAGGAAAGATACCTGAGTGGGTATAGCACTTGCAAGTTCCTGAGGTATGTCTCTTATAGAAGAGAAAACATTGAGTTGACTAATAATTGACCCCGAGAGGACATTGACAAAGAAAACATTCCAGATGGTGAAGTAGAGTATTTTCAAGCATGCACTCTTTTGTCTCAAACTGCGAGATATCGGTGCCTCTATTCTCGAAAACAGCATCATCACTGGCGGTACTAGAAGCAAGAATAGCATCAAGATTACGCTCGGCAAGTAACCTGTCACCACACGACTTATATAGGCCCTGCATAACATAATAAGAGCTTATCTTAACTACAATTGCACGAGAAAATAGAAATTCGGTACGCCCCAACTCAAGATCACGATATAGGGAAACAAGTCATCCGGACGAAAATCTAACAAGATAGTGATTGCATAACTTACTTCTTCAAAAGCCCTCTTAGGAAAGGGAATGTCTTTGATAACTTTTCCAGTTGAGTCAAGCCTTGAACAAATGTCACGGGGATAAGGAATATAAACATGAATACTATTGCAGCGAGAAGCGTTGCTATCTTTCGGAGCCAAAGCTGCTTATACGGGATAGACAAGCTTGACCACAAAACATCAAGTGGTTCCGGGGCTGCTTCTGTCACCCACAACATTGGATTTGCGGATTGGAGCATTTCCGTGGCAACAACAGCAGCATATCGCGTCTTGAAGAAGACAAAAGCAACGGGCCGTTCCTGTGATCCAATCCAAATGAAACCAAGTTGGCTTTGTGAATGGTTTGACAATAGTGATACGTAAAAGTAAAACCTAAGGATTTCTAAAGAAAAACAGTTACAAAGCCTAAGGATTTCCCCATTCATATGCATTCTTAATCAACATGGTATCCAACAGTAAGCCAACAAAAGATAAGAAAATAAGTGAAAGCAGAAACTGAATCTAGGATATTCTTTCTTCACACCTAACCAAGTTGAGTCCAAAACTAGTCGTGGAATTCTGACACTCAAAAACCTTCAAGGCAACACCTAGAAAAATGTTGATAATGGATCGGTAAACTAAGGTCCTAATTCTCTCTCTTCTGATTTTGGTTGTCTCCTTTTACAAAGATATCTGCAAACCTAGCTGGAAAATATCTTATGCTCAGTGTCTGAACTTTGTGAAGCCTGATAGATCCCGAACAACCTCGGACATTTGTCTCCCGTGTCATACGTGGATCGGTCAGATGTCAATTGTTCTAACTAGAGTTACAGAGTCCAATAAAGTACTAACTTTGACTTTTAGACCATACAATCTATATGAGTAAAATTGCTACAAGGACGAATACTATTTAGACGGGTCCATAAGACATAAACCCAAGACAGAGGATAGCATAAAATTAAGTAATCATACGGTCAGTATTCTTACATTATCTGGTGGAGCAATTTCAAAATCAGGATATTTGACGGTCCCCGCCTCAACATTTTCGGTTTCTGGTTGGTCGTCAAGAATGCGAAAGGACAGTGTATTTGATGAACAAAAACAAAATGCCCTTAAACTTCCTTCCTTAGAGGAAGCAGATGCGAGCATCTTGCACATCCTCTCTGCCTCGGCCTGCAGGAAGAAGAACATTTCTGTAAATTTACAATCGACCGATTATGCAAGAAGACGAAACATGTTTGGACTTCTCCTTCACAATTGCATATGAGACAAGGTTGAGAAAGTACAATCCATAGAATCTGAGATGCATGCTGACTAAGCTGCAAGTATTTATATATTTTAAGCACGTAAATGTTTGAAAGTACACAACCTTCAACCATGATTCCTAGGCAGTTTATGGGATGAAAATGGATAGCAACACCTCGATACATTATCCAATTTCCAGAAGTTCGAATCATTATAATATAGATTTTTTTGTAAAGACGAAAGATCTAAGCTCTCAGACAAATAGATGCTCACCAACAATTTCTGAACAACACTGGCGTGGTGTACCATTTGGTGAGCCAAGTAGGTTGAAGGATAGTAAGTTGTAAAGAACTTTTTGACTGTATCGCTGTATGATTCTCCTTCAACACACGGAATAGATCGAACCAGCACACTAAAATAACTAGGATTTGCAAGCGACCCTTTTATGTGTGACAACCTCATCTCCGTGATACTTTTACATTCCTGGAGAAAAAATCATAAGAGTTTAAATGATAAATCTGTAAGAAAAGACCAAAGAAAGATTAGGGAACTTGAGTGAAATTGCAGTTCTTTGGTTTCCTTACATAGTAAAGAAGGGCACAAGTCGAGCAAGATATTATGTATAATGCAACACAATGAGCCCAAAGCCTGAAAACACAAAAGAAAGAACAAATTGGTAACCCAGTTATTGATGTAAAAATCACATGCCCAAACAAATTGCAGAACTTTTTTGTACATAAACAGGAATGAAAGCCAAAGTTTCAGGATTTAGATATAAAAAACTGTTGTGGCCTAGAAGATAGCTGGTTAACGAAGCTAAAGCAGTGTTCTTGAGAAGAAGTAAAAAGATGATATACCATCCTGAGCCTTCATGAACATTCCCAATAGTGAAAACATCCAACGATTCTGCTCCAAGGGGTTTATGTTTCATCTCTTTGCCATAGTAATTCACTGGAAGTACTAGAAACACACAAACGAAAGTCGCAATGGAAAAGATACGAATACTGAAGACAAGCAATCTCTGGAAAACAACAGCATCCAACCCACCAACAGCCAAGATCTCATCCTGGGATGTATTCCAAGCCTTAACAAGCCAACTAGTACAGGGCACAAATCTGTTCAAGGTCAAAGGGTCATCATTGCTTCTTCTCAACTGCAAGGAGGCTATCCGGCCGAAATACACAATCCTGTTGCTTGGTTGCTTTCTAAGAAGAGAGTATAGTGTCAAAAGCAACACGAATAGCGCTATGTTGATTCCCGCCGAAGTTAAAAGTGCCGCGAATTCCATACTCTACTATAAACTAATATCCTGCAAAAAAAACATAATCACAATTGAAAATTCATGCAAAATGCAGAGACAAAGTCTTCAAATTTGGCCATCTGCCGCTATATTTGCAAGCCTCCCAGCTAGTAAAAAGAGTTTTTTACCTTTGGGGTAGTGAATCTGAGGAGGATGAAAGCGTCAGAGGAGTAGATACCTCCTTTTGTAAAAGCAGGACCAAAATTGACGACTGCCCATCTTCCGAGAGAGCCTGAAGGAGGTTTTGAGCTCGGAGAGGGTTGCGTAAATGGAGAATGCCAGAGACAGAGAAGGAGAGATTGCAAGAGAATAGGAGAAAGGTCGGCAGACTGAATTGTTGATTTTAAAAAAAGGAAGTAAAAGGGAAGGAATGAATATAATAAGTGGACAGAAAGTCGGATTCTTGTGCAGCAAAAAGTTAAGATTAGAGAGCAACTAGAAATTAGAATACAAGCAAAAAGACACGATTACTTGAAGGCAAGAGGGTAGAAGGGAGACGAAAGCCTGTCCATGTTTGATTTCACGCTGTACAAAATTACAAAGAGGAGGAAGAAGGGACAGTTATGAGAATCGTACAAGACAGTTCTTATTCCGTCTGCGCCCACGTTTCTGCATATGAGTTGTTATTTATTATTATTGAAACATGGTTATCAACCGGGAACCGGTGGTGGTTCAATCGGTTCTGTATGGATACCACCGGCTCAACCGCCCAAACCCCAAACGCTGTCGTTTCTGGCAAATTAAAATCGGAAAAAATGAAAAATCGCACTATCACAGCAGCAGCAGCAGCAGAGAAAGATCGGATTGTCGCCGTTTGGCTGGGAAATCGAATCTCTGTTTGCTGGTAATCGTTGAGACTGACGTGATTCGTCGGCGATAAGATGAATTTAAGAACAAGAAGAAGAAGAAGAAGAAGAGATGTGGTGGAGAATGAAGTAACCAAAAGATTGCAGAAGATGAGAGGAAAAGGTCAGTGAGAAGTGCAGACTGTAGAGAAGTGCAGGGTTTTCTTTTTTAGTGTGTTTATATATATTTAAGCATTTTATTTTATATGAAATTATTGATAATTGCCTCTTAATCACTATATTATAATTTTTTGTTCAAAGTTATTCAATATGTTATGTTGTTAACAAATTAAATATCGATATGGAACCCTATGGGTTCTCGATTTGATTCGGTTCAGGTTAAGTATGATGATGGCACGACATTCCCAGATTGTTGCGTCACCTATTATGAATGTTGCCTCTCATAAGTGGTCAGATAGTGCTACGTTACATATATGCATGAACTCACAAGTTGTGACTTAATTGATTTTTTACTCGTACTCTGGTTAATCCAACTCATGACCTACGATCCAATCAAGCTAACCCTTTACCTTAACTTGATCAAGTGATCTTTAACCCAACCCATAACCTTTTAAAACTTCCCGTTTCATAGCTCTACGGACTACACTTTATTGACTCTTTACGAAACAATAAGAATTAGCTATGAAAAGAGAACACGAGCCGTCTCATAGTAAAATCAAAAGCAATCACTAAAACCAATAATGACGATCATTACTAATCCCCCATTAAATCTCCCCTCTTTAACCCCCATAACGTCCAAAACAATCGCATACGAAACGACACCCAAACTCTATATAAAACGACCCCCCCACAACCCATCCTCAATCACTCGCTCAAAAACCTAAACAAACAAACAGCAGGCAAACAATGGCCCCTTCGTTCCACACTCTCGTAGCAGCTCCTTTCCTAATCCTCCTAACCCTCCATCTGCTGACGTGTCCCACTGCAGCACGCCCCACCGTCAGTAGCATCCCCTCCGCTGCCGCCATATCATCACCGGCCCCACCACTCGCTTCGAGGCTGAAACTGGACCAGTCTACAACGACGACCAACTGCTGGGAGTCGCTGATCGAGCTGCAGGCGTGTACTGGGGAGATCATACTCTTCTTCCTCAACGGCGAGACCTACTTGGGCCACGGATGCTGCAACGCCATACGTGTCATCGGGGAGCACTGCTGGCCCAACTTGATCGAGACGCTTGGGTTCACCGGCGAAGAGAGCGACGTGCTTGAAGGGTATTGTGACCGAGCTGATGATGAAGATGAGGATGGTGGTGATGAGGGTCATGAGCATCACGCGCCGCCTCCTCCGGCGGGTGTCGCTGTGTCTCCGGCCGCCGTGCATGCTCCGAAGAAGGCTAATTAGTTTTTGGTGTGTTTATGTTATGAATTATGATGTGCTGCGATAATAAAATATTATTAATAATAACACGTAGGAGAGATTTATTTGTTCTGAAATATTGGTGCTAAAAGCCTACATATACAATTTAATCAAACCCACAAAATCAATGAAACTTATTTTCTAAGATTAAAATCAAATTTAGAAGCTTAAACCAATATCCATTTAGGCAATTTTCCACTCTGATCGAATCAAATAAGATTACCTTATTAATATAAATAATATTGCGAAGCCTGTATCCAACTACATATACCAGTTTGTTTTTTATGCATTATATATTTATTATGCTCATAAGATCATGTGAACTAATATTGTTGATACTTTGGGTTAATTTTAGTTTGCAGTGTTTTATCATCGTGAAAAGTTTAAAAAAATAATCAAGCAAAATGAAAAAAATGTTGAAAAATAAAGAAGAATACAGACTGTCATTTGTTAATAATTGGACAATATATAATTTTTGTAGTATATCAAAATCAAAATCAAAGTCCATATATACGGATTAAAGAACTTTCTATAAAATAATCTAAACTATCTATTATATAATGATGATTTCATTCTATAAAATTTCTAATTGAATGTTAACCTTATTAGAAACTAAAACTGACATTTAAAAATTTTGTTTTCTTATATTTAATCATATATGAGCGTATAAGTTATATTATATTCGCGCATATATAGAGTCCAAATAGATATATTTTATTGTGAAAATGAGCATTAACCAATATCCTAAAAGCCAATCATTAATTTTAAAAATAAAATAATTGTACAGTTATTTGATATTAATTTTATCCATCCACTTATAAAATTTATGGAATGTTGGTTTAATGGGAAAAAGGAAAAGTATAGGTATTAATAGAATTTTTTTATAGATAAAATTAAATTAAAAATTACATAAATAATCAAATCTATATTTAAATTACAAAAAATAGCAATTCCCAACGCTACACGCCTTAATACGCGCCATGCATGCATCCTATAGTATAGTGCCAGGACGCACTCTTTAGCATTCCCAAATCCATAATTTCATTTCTTTGGACAAACCAGTTTTTCATTTTAACTTCATAATTTTTGTGTAATTGTATTTTAGTCACTCATTTAGTTTGTGAGTATGCTTAACTGAAACTCAATTTTCGACAAATTAGGTTAACATCAATTAGATAAAATGCACTAAACCAGTTAAAATGTGGGCTCAATTTGTATTTGGAATGAACTCGGGTTAAACATAATAGATTTTAAATTGAACGATTGCATATATTAAATTTGCGTTACACTGATATAATAACGACATAACAGGAGGAATATTAAACCATTGAATTATTCTGTAACCAGAAAATTTTAAATCTGTTACGTTTAACCCGAGTTCAGCCCAGATACAGATTGAGCTCACATTTTTACTGGGTGAGTGCATTTTAACCAATTTTGTATCCAATTGACGTTAACCTAACTCACCAAAAATCGAGTTTAAGTTAAGCACACTTTACAAACTAAATGAGTGACTAAAGTATAATTACACAAAAGTTTGGAAGTTAAAATAAAAATTGGTTTGTCCAAACAAATGAAACAATGAATTTGGAAATTTTACAATGTGCTGCGCAATTTTTTAGAAATTGTCATTTTTGTAATTTATGTTTTGATTTGGCTGTATACATAAATTTTATTTTAATTATGTTTATAAAAAAAATTCCACCCTTGTATTTAGAAACAATTAAGGTATGAGTAATTATTAACGGTTATGGTGTCTCGAATCGAAACTTTGAACTGGTCACGTTAGCTCTAAAAATTGCTCGACGTGGAGCTGAGCCCGTCCTCTGCGTCCCTCTCCCCCTCCGTTAACGCCGCGGGAAAGATCTCGCCGGACTTCCCACGCTATAACTACCGGTAAAGTTCATCATGATCTCGCCGGATTTCTTTGCCAATTCTCAGTCGATTAGTTGCTTCCATCGCATAACAAAAAATGAGCATCATCAGCATATCGTCGAAGCCCAGCTTCTGTCTCCCTAACCGCTTCAGTCTGACAGAGAACCAGCAGCCGCAGCGGGTTCATGCTCTCCAACGGCATTCTCTTTGCTGCGAGCTCTCTTCCACGACTCCACCTCTTCGCGTTTGCAGCTCACTCGGCTACAATCCTCTCAGGTTGATTTTGACCGATTCGAAATTGTTTTCGTCCTCTTTCATTGTTTCGATTTTTATTTGGAATGCATTGGAGTCTGAAATGTTCGTTATACTTTCGGATTCAAGAGCAACAGCGATGCGATTTTGAGGAAGAGGATGGTGGAAGGGAGGAAGATCAGTACCGTTTGCTCCGCTGTTCCCGTCAGTACTGCTCGGAACCTTCAGTGGATCTCAACTATCGCTTCCATGTACGATCATAGTCGTCTTTGGACTGTTTGATTTTTTTTAATTATGGTGGAATCAGTGGTTTTGTTGAACTGTTTGAAATTGTAATCGGACTGATTTTGCAGAGTGTTGATGCTTGCCAAGGGTACTGATGTGAACAAATGCCTTCTTGTTCCCCTTCTCGCGTTGCAGGCGCCTGCTGCAGTGATCTCTTGGGTTAAGTAAGTTTTTACGAGCTCGCAGTTCACATTTCTGTTCATGCCAGTTGATTACTATGTAGAATTTGACGATGCTTGCTGAATTGCAGGGGTGAATATGGTGTTTGGGCAGCATTTATGGCACTTGTCGCACGCTTGTTCTTTTCTCTTCCTGGTATGGTCAATTGTTAGATACCTGGATCGTGCGTAAGCTCTATGGATTTTATTCTCTTTTGTATATGCAAATACATCTCTAACTATGGAATTGCGGGATCTTATACCTGTTCTAGGTGAACTAGAGTTGCCATTTGTAGCGTTGCTCTTGGTCATCTTAGCTCCTTATCAGGTTCTGAATTTAAGGTGGGTGGACTTTGAACTCAAATGCACCAGAGACGTTGTTCTCTTTCACTTTGTTCGTCAGCTTATGTTAGACATGCTTTCTCGTATTCAAAATGACAGAGGAACACAAGAAGGTGCCATCATTAGCGTGACGATAGCAGCTTACCTGGCTTTCCAACATTTTTCACGAGACGGCAACATGCAGAAATCATTTGAACAAGGGTCAATTGTTTCCACTGCTGCTATTGTCTGCGTTGCAGTAACCTCATGCTTGCTCTTGATCTGAACTGCGTATAAATTGTAATACGTATTTTTTATGCTCCGCTCCATTCAAATAAAATTCAGGTGAAGGACAGAGATACTTATATAATCTTGTTGGACCTGTTGAAGGGATGATCTCTTCAAAAGGCTCACTGAAATGTATGTATAGAAGTTGAGTGTTTAATGAATACAATACATTCATGCTCTCTAAGCCTTCAGTAGAGATGAATTGTTTCCAATACAATGCACTCATGCTTTCTTAGTGTCTTGTTTAATCTCTCAATCTCAGTTTGTTAATTTATTAACTTTTTGTACATAAGTTGGCATCTTCCGTTCACACTTGTTGAAGATCATTGTGTGTTTGATGCTCTAGTCATGAACTCATGATACATTTGTGCACATGCCATAATTTACGTGGCGTATTGTAAATCTGGGACGTCTCTTGGAACTGTCAGCATGTTATCGGTATTTTGTCTAGTCAGTTACACTGATTGCAGTACTATGGTTTTTAGACAATCCATTTATGTTTGCCTGCATTTACTGTTTGTACGTGAAAGAAAGATTATGGTTTGAAGGTTCAGCTAGTCTTTTAAATAGCAATTGTTGTCAACAAGCAGTCCTAAACATCTGGGCTTGTATGCATTTTATTATTCTAGAACTAGAAGATCTGTGTCTACAACAAGGACCAGAAGCTACAATATTCTATTGCTTCCCTTGTTTACTGCCTCTCTTAACTAATATTATTATATAAGAGACATCTTTGTAAATAGATCTTAAGGTGTAAATATTGTCTACGAGATGAATCCTGGTGTCCTCGAGTCTTCTTTGCTTGGTTTCTAGTTCTTGAACAGTCTCAGGCAATTGCCATCGGAGGAGAGTACTCAAAGACATTTGGAAGCTTTACAGATGGTTCGGAAGGATGAATGATCCAAGAATTCCGATTACTGAACAGAGGATCAATAGGCTTGATGAAAGGGACGTTGAAGAGCTGGGAAGACCTGTTGGCTCTGCTACACCATATGTTGATGGTGGCCCGAACCCTACTGGCGGCCCTCCAAACCCCAATGGAGGCCCTCCATTCCCTGGCATTGTTGGTGTTGGAGGGCTCATACCAGTTGGGGATGAATATGTCGGCGGTGGGTTCACTGGCGGACTCATGCTACATATAAAAGGTATTTGTGAGTTCTTTATTGCATATAAAACTGTAGAACATGGTTTGAACTTTGAACTTTACCTGGGTTGGGACTTTGAGGATGCGAAATGACAGTTTCCCTTACCTTCAAAAAATGCAGATAGGGAAATTAAGAAATTGACAGTCGAATGTTGGAACAGAAATTTCTGTGAGGAAGTATCAAGTTATATATAGCATATAGTATTCACTAACAAAGTACGAAAAAATCCCTATAAACATAATTTTTGTTTATGGAAGAAATTAGAAGTATGAATAGTGAAAAGTTACATAAGGTCTTAATTCATTGTGCTGAATTGAATTCTTGAACTGATTATCTTGAATTGAAATCTTGAACTGATTATCTGTTCTTACTTGGGTCTGTGCTGGTGAGTTGTGCTGCTCCACCAAAAGCACAGCTGGTAGGAGCTGGGTTCTTCTGGTAGTAAGCATTGAAGGCATAAGAAGCATGATCTCGGACCGTGTTCGGGTTGTAACAGCTCGATCCCGACTGAATCGCGGAGCAGTCTGCGCCACCATAGCCGCAAGCATAATCAAGTGCCACCTGCAAGGCAGTTTCTGAAGCACTTGGACTAGCTATACACCACTGCCCTCCTGATCCCGTTGATGGAGTCGTAGGCTGCGGGTTTCCATATGTTGGTGTTGAGGGCTGCGGGTTTCCAAATGTTGGGGTTGTTGGCTGCGGGTTTCCGAACGTTGGAGATGTTGGTGTTGTGGACTGCGGGTTTCCGGGCATGGGGGAGGGTGGTGTGTTGGGGATTGTAGTCGATGCAGGGGGCGAGTCAACAGGATCTTCAATGGGAGTCATGCCACCAGGACTAGTTGGGTTGACTATGGGCACATCTCCGGTGCCAGAACCTGTTGGGTTGACATTGGGAACATCTCCAGTTGTGTCTAGTTGGGTGGTGAACATCGGAGAAGATGGGAATAGTCGCCTATATTCCTTTTCCGGGATTGCTTTTGCTACACTAGCACCTGTCAAATCAAGAATCCAAGGTAAATTCTTCTCTTCCAATCTAATCTGTAGAAAATCTATATCTGCTATATTTCAGTACTTCATGCTTTATTCTGCTATTCTAATAAGATGTATTATAGCCCTGGCATACACATTCAACTAAATGTGGAATGGATGAAAAGCATCTCACCCGAAACAAAGAGCAGATACAGGAGAAAGACGATGAAAGACTGAACGAGCCGAAACCCCATGTCTTCCTGCCAACCCGGTTGCTGCTTTCCTATAAGGTATGAGCTTCTGATTTCCCCGTTCTTGTTTTTTTTCCGGGGAAGCTTCCTGATTTCCTTGTTGGTCAAGAATGAATGATAAACAAGCACTACCAATGGCGTTAAGGCTAAGAAGAGTTCTTAAATGTCATGGTTGCATATGTTATATAAACAACACTGGGAGAATCATAGCTTCCTTGGATGAAAAGGTGGGGAAGGAAGGGGAGAGAATATCAGAAAACTTGAGAAAAGAGGAATTAGGAGAGATAGTTAAATTGAGCAAGCAAGAGAAGGTGCATAAAGAAGGCAAAAGTATATGAGAGAGAAGTTCCAAAGTATTGTATGTTAGGGTAGAGGTCGCAGACCAGCCTGGTTAAACCAACCTGCCTGGTTAAACCAACCCGCCTGGTTACTTCTATGGGTTTCAGGCGAGGAGAACAACTGTCGCTGGTCGGACGACCGAGAACCAAAAACGAGTTACAGTTTGGTTGAACCGAATTTCAACAGATTCCCACATCTATGTTAGGGAATACAAATCTAGAGCTTTAAGGGGTTTGCTCAGTTATAAATACAGATAAAGATTATACCAGATAAGAAAGGTATATAACTAATGTGTCAAGACCAGGAAAGATGCTATGGGAGGGTGCATGTTTCTTTCTCTTTTTGCCCCTTTGTAGCTAGGCTGGCCTTTTTACTGTTTTATGGGACTAAATCGAAAGTTAAAGTTTTGGGTAGTTAGATTGCTTATGTTAGAATACGCCTCAGGGATCTGTACCCAAAAGGGTTAAAAAAAACAAAAAGACTGCTCCACTTGAGTTTAACAATATGGGAGGGAGACCAAAAGTTCAGGTGAGAGAACAATCTGTAAAATTGTATATTAATTTATGACAACTAGACTAGGGCAGGAATAGATTAGAGTAATGAACTCAATAGTTAGATTTAGGAAACAAGCTTATGACTTGCACTTGAGTTATGCTGCTGTGTTCTTTTCCTCCTTTTTAGTGTGTGTGGAAAAACTGTTGTTTTGTGCTTAAAGATACGAATGTTATTCACTCTTGATTCTTCAGTCATTCCATTTCCCGACCGTAGGAAATCGGTTGACGTGATCCTCGATGCAACTAATTCTGCTGCATCTGTCTCTCGAGTCTTGCCCCCATTTTTTGCAGAAATATTTGTTACTAGTCTCTGACATTATAACAAATCAGTTAACTAACGGAAGCCTAGTTAATGTTTAATTTTTTTAGTGGTGCTATCTGGATGTCTCATTCGTATGCATATTAGGGCTTTCGTATCAGCTTTATGGTCTCGACTCTTTAGAACGTAACAATACACTGAGGCTGCTGCTTTGCTCGCTCAATCATTAAGAATTTTAGGAGTTAGGAACACAATCAAGTCGTGTCTTGAAACGGCATATAGAAGTTGTGATAAAATAACTACCAACTACTTGTGCGTATAGGATTCTCATCTGAAGCTTTGATTTCGGGGCTATCTCGAACATGTAGCATTCGGCCATATAACTCCGATCCCCATCAAGTCACGTTTTTAGCTGCACAGGTTTCAAAGTATTCCACCCAGCATCTGTTATTGGTAGTTCTGTTATGTGGAAACTGAGCAGAGAGAATCTAGTCACTGAGTCTGGTGCTTGCTTTATCCCTGCTGTCGCATTTTGCATTGAGATAGCCGTTGGTTAACATCACCCCACGCTGCATGGCCATCATTTTCATAACATCAATTAAACAAGTTAGTAGGAAGGCAGAGCTGAGAGGTTGATCTTTTTATCTACCTGGGAGATTTCGATAGTCCGGATCTATTCCATTTCCATTTATGTCCATGTGATTTGGTGTAACGTACTTCCCGACGGTGACAGCCACTCCAGATCCATCGTCGAGTTCAAAAACCGATTGAATCAAACCCTGATGAAAAGAGTGGAAGTAGCATTCCATCAAGTGATATTCAGATTCGTCACCTACTTCTTACAGCATTAAACACACTGAGAAATGCAAACCTTGCCAAAAGTTCGTTCTCCTACGAGAACCGCTTTACAGTTGTCGTGGAGTGCCGAGGCAACCTGAAATGAACACCTCGTATTACTTAAAGGTAGAAGCAAAACCAAATATTTTGGATTAGTTTGTCTCCTTAGTCCTTTTCCATGAAAAGTTTACTTACAATCTCACTTGCACTTGCAGTGTTGCTGTTAACCAACACCTGCAATTCGTCAGACTTTGAGCATTAGGTTAAACTGTGACCCGGAAAAGGAGTAAATAGAACCAGTAGATAAGAAGGACTTGCATACAATCACAGGAGAGGTGACTAATGGGGCAGTCGCTGCAACTACAGTGGACTGGTACTGGGAATCCCTCCCAGCTGTATAAATTACCTGCAGATTTCAGAGAATGATCAGCCAAGAAGAACAAATAGAACAGTTCCAGTTCCATGTCTCAGTTTTCTAGCAGGTAAAACCACAAGGCAGAATCAAGTTTTGTCTAAAATGGAAATCCAGCAGGCTGTCTTACTGTTTCTCCTTCATTTAGAAAGAGCTTGGCAACTTCAATCCCCGCCTGAAACCAGCAAAAAATCCATCCATCAATTTGGCAGCTTAGCAGCTTGAAACGAAAGGTTCACTTGGGCGTAAATGAATATCGGAACGGTCAATTATGCGGTTGAAGCCTGTACCTGGACTAGTCCACCACGGTTATCTCTAAGATCCAGAATGAAACACGAAGCGCCCATGTCTTGAAGCCGCTTCATCGCTGCAACAGCGGTCGACAAGAAAATCAACACATTTAGGGTCAGGCAGTAAGATAGTAACAGAAAGCAAGAGAAAGATGAACATTCTCCATATACTACAGACATCAAGGGGATTTACCAATTACCAATAACCAAATCCTTTCTTGCCAAAGCGTTGAACTCTTTCAGCCGCACATAGCCAACAGCGATGCTGCCGTTGTCCATCTGTTCCAACCTGTAGAAGACAGGGGTTTTCGCAACAACTTGTCTCTGAACATCTAGGGATTGAACAGGTCCACATTTCCCATGCTTCACCTACAATCAGGGACACCATGAGATAGGGTGTGGGAGAAAACGAAACAGCTAGAACAGCAGGGTTGCATCTATGGCTCTAATCAAGAAAACCTTGATCGTCACGAAGGTTTCGTTCGGGCCTTGCAACATAGATGACACTTCGAACGCGGATTTCCCTTGAACTTCCTCTCCATTTACAGCCAGGATCTCATCTCCCTGCCGAAGCAAAGCATTCGAGTCTGAATTTTCGTAGCCAGTAGTGCATGCATTGACAGCAAGTGAATGAAGCTACCTGTCTCACACCAGCAGCATTTGCAGGTCCATCCAGTAAGACACCCAACACTCTAAGTTTCACTTCTCCATTCTCGCCTGCAACTTCCCTGAGGTTTATCCCAATTCCAGTCATGTCATACCTCGCCATCCTCGAGAACTTCCAAACATAGAAA
The DNA here is from genome assembly GCA_030674075.2 of Linum usitatissimum. Classification (NCBI taxonomy): domain Eukaryota; kingdom Viridiplantae; phylum Streptophyta; class Magnoliopsida; order Malpighiales; family Linaceae; genus Linum; species Linum usitatissimum. Next base: position 7,329,324 of record JAUJYP020000264.1, on the reverse strand, counting down.
CTAGACAGCAAATTAGTGGAAAGCTACACCAGGATTCTGATGGCAAAATCAATTGAACTAGGAATGGACGAACAAATACCTCCGCAGGAGTAAGGAAGCGAGTGTACGGATCTCCCAAGCTAGACAGCATCCTTCTTATTATCTCGTGAGCTTTGGACCTTGACTGAATGGAGCTGCTTAAGATATCTTCCTTCTTCCCCTGCCAAAACAGGGGTCCAAATCGAATATAACGGCACTGCCACCAGTCGACAAAGGAAGCATTTTCAGTCAATTATTAGTTTTACCTGCCAAGTTTCAGGCGTCCATCGGTGTCGAGCGACGTCGAGGAAGCTGCCGTTGACGATCTCCCACGCTTCCTCCACAATCTTCTCGTTCGTCGCCACCCGCAGTCCCGATCGTTGAGCTTCTACTACTTCCGCCGCTGCGGCTGCTTCTTCGCTGCAGTACTCGGAGGGAGGAGGCGCCGGTGATGGCGGCAATTGTAAGGTCGGAGTATCCAAAGGGATCGCGGCTGGAGAAGTGATCAGTAAATTGAAAGAGAGAGCTCCGGTGAGAATTCCTATCACGGCTTTCTTAGCTAATCTATCCGCCTCCAGAAGGACGCTCGGGAATCTTCTAATCGGTGGCCGTGGGTATAGCTCCGGCGACGGCAGCGTAGCTGAACAGCTGCAGAGTAAGGTCTTCATCTTCGTTACTGATTTCCAACTTTCATTTTTGGTTCATATGGATTATGTTTCCGTAATGAATGTTTTTGTTTGGCCAGGGAATTGACAAACACAACCCTTATCTTTCCTTCGGTGACGGATTCCGTATACAACGCACTATGCAAAACGCCCTAATATTGTTCTAACATTTGAATTCGACAATTGAAGTGACCTAAACATGCCTGAAACAGTAAAATTACAATTTCTTTATAAGATGCGAAAATCGAAGAATTGTTATATCACTTGAAACGATCAATTAAAAGAGACCGTTTATACCACTCGTCGTTGCCGTTCCGCCGTCCGCTGATAAAGTACTAAAAAAACTTTAATACACAAAACGGTCAGCAACCTTCGCCGTCGGCATTGATCAAAACCGTCGGCGTTCAACGCCGATCGTCTTGACCGGGCGTCGCCGTTGAATGTCGATGGCGAAGGTATGGCGGTCGTCGAATGTTTTGTGTATTTAATTTTATTTTTATTTTTATGTTGTTATTAGTGTGATTTAGTTTAGTGAATTAGTAATTAAATATATATAGTACATAAATATTTGATAATTAAATATTTATTTGATTAATTCTTAGAAATTAGTAATTAGCCATGCCAATTAAGGTTAATTAGTAAATATAAGTAACAATTAATTTTAGAATTATAGATTTACTAAATGAATATTTATTTAATTAATATTTGAAAATTAATAATCAGTTATGATGATTTAGGTTACTTAGTATATATACTACCAATTATTTGGTATTTACATACTTGGTAATAAACTCTAATATTTACAAATTCACTTTAATTATTAATATTTATAAATTCATCTTAATTAACATGACTAATAACTAATTTCCAAATATTAATGATAAATATTCAATTGTTAAGTATTTAATTATCAAAACAATTGTTATTATAATTATTTATATTTACTAATTCACCTTAATTAGCTTGATTAATTACTCATTTACAAAAATTAATTAAAAGCAAGGACCCAAACCTTAAACCCTAAACTCTAACCGCCAAAGCCCTAAACCATAAACCTTATCTCTAAATTCTACCCCTAACGCTAAACCCTAACCCATCTAAATCCTATCTCTAAACCATAAACTAGAAACCCTAAACCCTACAAATAAAGAAAAGTTAACATTTAGAATACCAAAGATGAAAATTTCACTCTATGTCCCATGCATATCCAAATGCAAATTAATTCTTTCTTCATAATACATGACACATGCAAATTAATACATGTCTTAATTAGTATTACGAAGAAAGAAGTAATTTACATGGGATATGCATGTAAATGGAGTGGAATGTAAGGTTTAGCATTTAGCGGTGTGGGGTTAGACTTTAGAAACCCTAATTGTTGAACCCTAAATCCTAAACCCTATTTCTAAATTCTAAACCCTAAACTTTATCTCTAAATTCTAGACCCTAAACCCTGTCTCTAAATTCGGAACCCTAAACCCTAAACACTATCTCTAAATTCTAAACTCTAACCTATCTAAACCCTAACCCATCTAAACCCTATCTCTAAACCCTAAATCCTAACCGCTAAACCCTAAACCCAATCTTTAAATTCGAACAGCTAACCCTAAATTGCTAAACCCTAAATAGGAAAACCCTAAACCTTATCCCTAAACCTTAATTGTCACTATTATTACTCAAAATTAGAGATTCAGCTTAATTAACATGAGTAATGAACATGACTAATTACTAATTTTCAAGTAGTAATAAAATATATATCCAATTGCCTAGTATTTAATTACCAAAATAATTGTTACTACATTTACTTATAGTTACTAATTCACCTCAATGAGCATGACTAATTACTAATTTTCAAGTATTAAGTAACTAATTATTCAGTTATCAAGTATTTTATTTATCAAATGGATTGTTACTATAATTAATTATACTTAATAATTCACCTTACTTATCATGACTAATTACATTTTAATAATAAAAACAAAAAAAATTATTTTATTTTTGGCCGTTGGTATTGAACGTCGACGGCCGCTCAACGCAATCGGTGTTCAATGTCGACGGCGACGGCTAGGTGGTCGGCATGGCGACCGAAATATAATTATTTTATTTTTATTTTATTTTGAATTACAAAACTGTATAGTTATAAATATATGATAATATGTATGCTTTTTAAAATATTATTCATAATTAAATTTGTTATTCAAATTATTTGAAATCTTAAAGTAATATTATTAATTATTGAAATGAATAGCTACAATTATATAACAATATGTACAGCCTGTTAACTATTAATGATAGCAATAATTTTTGTTCAATTAGAGTTCAAGTATTTTAAATCATACATTAGTACCATTATTTACAAAAATCAATAGTAATAATTTATGCAATCGTAATGGTTTATTGATGACAATGAATAATTAATAATATTATGTATAATTAATATGTTCCACCTGTTTAACTAATGCAGTTGAGGATTAGTATAATTATTATATGGAAGACAGAAGCGCAGTTATGAGGCATTCGATAAGTTCTCGTTGTTGTACAAAATGCATTGTTGTGAATCGTAGGTTTAGTGTTTCTTATGTAGTGAACGAATACTATGAATATAGTACACCGACTGATATGTTTTGTTATACCATGTTTAGGGAAGTTATAGTGACAATGATGATGTTGAGGAACAATTGAATTATGGCGTTTATTTCATCAACGGGGTGTTTTACGACACCGTCGATGTGATGCGGTTAAGAACATTGCTTTAGACTTAGGGTTTCAATTGACTCGTGGCTCACATAAGAAGAACCCCATGAAGAAGAAAAACGGCTATACTCGTATTTTTTGCATGGTGGCAGGGGCAAATCACAGTCCACTGCTTCTTCGGAGAGTTCACGTACGACTACAACATCGTACTCAGGTTGTACGTTCATGGTGTGTGTGCGGCCTAGACGCGTTGACGCTGAGTGAAAATGGAGGATTGACACTGTCAAAGATGATGCAAAGCGCGAGATTCTTAGGTCATTCAACAACCACAAGTTTGAGTTGTGGCGTGAAGGGACACAATAGCGGAATCAACTCACATACGAGATGAAAGACCACATTAGACAGTTGGAGGAAAACCACGTCCCCCAAGACAGATGCAGAATATACTCAACAGTGAGTACGATCGTGTGATCAACAGTGAATACGATGGTGAAAATAAGGCGGTTAAGGTTGGGAAGTAAGAACCCCATGCAATGGACGGTGATAGAAGCGCTGAAATTGAGATACTTCACGAAATACCTAAGGAATGCGAACGACCATGTCAGTCATCTGTACGTGTCATACGCAAAGTCAATTCGTATGTTTCATTCTTGGTATTTTATCGTCTAATAGACTCCACTTACAAGACCAACGTTTACAAGAAGGCGATTGTGCAATTTGTAGGTGTGACGCTGGTTAAGAAAAACTTCAATATTGGGTTGACACTTGTGGAATATGAAATGAAAGAGTCATACGCTTGGACACTGAATCAATTGCGATGCACCCGTGGCAAAGCTTAATACTATTCGAGTTCTTCTTAGTCAAGCTGCCAACCTAGATTGGGCTCTTCATCAGCTTGACGTAAAGAATTCTTTTCTCAATGGAGAATTGTTTGAAGAAGTTTACATGAATCCTCCTCCTGGGTTTCCTTCGGATGGAAGAGTGTGTAAATTGAACAAAGCCTTGCATGGACTGAAACAGTCACGACGGGCCTGGTTTGATCGATTTGCTATAGCTAGCAAGTCGGCAGGATACACCCAATGCCAATCTGACCATACAATGTTAGTAAGACGCTCAGATACAAGGAAGATTGTTGTCCTGATAGTGTATGTGGACGATATCATCATCGCTGGGAATGACACACACGAGATAAATCAGTTAAAGCAGAGACTTGCATCAGAATTTGAGCTCAAGGACTTGGAAAATCTAAGGTACTTCTTGGGTATGGAGATTGCTCTCTCTGAAAATGGTATTGTTCTCTCTAAGAGGAAATATGTTATTGATTTGTTGAAGGAAACAGGAATGTTGAATTGTAAACCTATGAGCACTCCGATGGAACCGAATAAGAAATTCAGTCGAAATAAAGGAATTGCTGCAGTTGACAAAGGGATTTATCAACGTTTAGTAGGTAAGCTTACTTATCTGGCTCATACTCGTCCAGATATATCATACTCAGTTGGGATCGCAAGTCAACATATGCATAATCCCAACGAGGAACACTTAGAGATGGTTTACCGGATTTTGAAGTATCTAAAGTTTACTCCTAGACATGGCCTATTCTTCAAAAAGCATGATCATAGAGGTGTCACTATATTACACTGATTTTAGTTGGGCAAGTGAATTCACAGAATGAAAATCAACTACCGGATATGGGTCCTATGTATGGGGGAATTTTGTGACATGGAGAAGCAAGAAACAAGACGTAGTGTCCCTAAGCAGTGCAGAAGCTGAGTGTCGTGCATTGACTTCCGAAATTAAGGAGGGTATGTGGTTGCATTGGGTTCTTGGCGAATTACAGATGCCTCCTCAGATACCTATACAGGTTCTTTGTGATAGTAAATCTGCAATTAGCATCGTCCGAAATCCAGTTCATCATGACAGAAGTAAACATGTTGAACTGGATCATCAATTCATCTCAGAGAAGGTTACAAATGAAGTTATAAATCTAGATTATGATCCAACAAGTCAACAACTCGCTGATGTTTTCACCAAGTCATTGTCAAGGTCTACCTTTGAAGAATTAATACACAAGTTGGGGATGTTCAACATTTACACCCCACAACTTGAGGGGGAGTGTAGGAATAACCCTAATTATTCCTAATTAGGTAGGCCGAATAGGAGATATATTTAGTTACTTGTGTAAGAAGAAACTTCCTCATGTATAAGTAGGAGTTCTTTTCCTACTTATGGTAGGAATCCTTTACTTCTAGTGTATATATATACCCATCGGCTATTAGCCTATCTAATAATAAGAATCAATAATTCTCTTTCTATCTCTCCCGTCTCTTTATCTACCTTTATTCTAAACAAATAACCTTCGGAAAAATGTGCCAAGTGTAGTCGTGAAATATGTTGATAGGGGATTTGACTATTTACATGATGTCACTGTCAAGAATCGAAAAACTAGTCATCATGTTACACTGCCTGTTTCTGACCCAGAGGTTACGTCGGATCTGGAACCTAAATCTGGTTGGAAAGCGAATGGAGATGGTGGCATTACTTGTGCTTGTGGTTCTGATATTTTAAATCTCAAAACTCTGTATTCTGGTAATTGGGTCTCAAAGTTGGTGGAGAGAGCAGAATGCCTTGTTAAAGGTTTTGTGGATATTTCGGATGCACCACAAAATAAATGTGCATGCTTTAGTTCCAACGGAGATCTGGAAGTTCAATGTGATAAGTTAATAGAGGCTGCATCTCACAATGACTCGCATGATAATTATTTGTTCTATCCAAAGGCTAAGAATTTGACAGAAGAAGATTTTGATCATTTCCGTCTCCATTGGATGAAAGCTGAACCTGTCCTCGTCAGCTATGTGCTTGAAACTGGGTCTGGGTTTAGCTGGGAGCCTTCGGTTATGTGGCGTGCCTTCCGCCAAATAAAGCACGAGAAACATGCTACGCTCTTGGATGTGAAGTTGCTAGATTGTTTGGATTGGTGCGAGGTGGGTAAAATTGTCGTTGTTATGCTAATTCTAAATACTTTAACTCTTGATTGCGTACTGTTTACTGAACATGCAGAAGGATGTTAATATTTCCAAGTTCTTTAACGGATACTCAAATGGTGATTATGACGAGTTAGAGTGGCCGCGGATTCTGAAGCTTAAAGACTGGCCACCATCTGCTATGTTCCATGAACGTTTGCCGCGGCATGGTGTCGAGTACACCTGTTGTTTGCCCTTTAAAGAGTATACTCATCTTGATAAAGGACTTCTGAATCTTGCATCTAAGCTTCCCCCAAAGTCTCTGACGCCCGACATGGGGCCAAAGGCATATATAGCTTATGGGTTCCCTCATGAGCTTGGGCGTGGGGACTCTGTTACTAAGCTCCATTTTGACAAGTCTGATGCGGTAAGTACAGATCTTTCTGCAGCCTAAAGTAGTAGAACCAGTAACCCTACTTCCTAAAGTTACTTCTAATGGAGCATTTGTCAATATTTATTGGCCTTACTTGAATTCGCTTGTTGCAGGTAAATATTTTGGCACATACGACTAAAATCGAGTACAAAAGCTATTTTCTTGCTAATATAGAAAAAATGAAAAGACAGCATTTTGAGCAAGACATAAGGGAGTTATATGGTATTGATGCATCTATGGATGGGGTTGATGACAAGAACGATAGCAATGAAGCGGAGACTCAGACGAAAAGGACCAAGTCTAATGAAGCGTTGAACAGTTTGGAGACGACAGTGGGAAGGATCGAGTGTGAGGATGCACAGAACTATTTTGATTTTGATTTTTGATCAAGTGGAAACGGCCAAGAAAGATAAAACATTACACAGTATGGAGATTGATTCGGAAAACCAAGCAGAAAGGTCCAATGGTGTTGAGGTGTCCAACGGTTTGGAGAAAGAAAATGAGAAGAAAAATGGAGATAAAGTTTTCAGAGATGGAGGGAATTGACGTAGTGGAGGGAGGTGCTCTATGGGACAACTTCCGCCGAGAAGATGTTCCCAAGCTGGAGGAATATCTTCACAAGCACTTCAAAGAGTTCAGGCACATCCATTGCTCTCCTCTGCAACAGGTGATTCTACATTCAATCTATAAAGCCTACTGTTGCTGGTGTTTTCCTTGATTGTCTTTAGTCGACTTCATTAATTTCAAGGTGAACCAGTCTCTAATGGGGTTTCGATGATGCAGGTCGTCCATCCCATTCATGATCAAACCTTTTATCTGTACGAGAAACATAAAAGGCAGCTGAAAGAAGAATATGGTTGTTCTTCTTTTTACAAATGCTTTCTTCCCCTCTTCTGCCTTCTGGCTTATAACAGGTTTATATTTCTCTGAATTTATCTACAGGTATCGAACCGTGGACATTCGTCCAGAAACTTGGTGATGATGTCTTTATCCCAAGCTGGCTGTCCTCATCAAGTCCGAAATTTGAAGGCGAATCATGTATTTTCCCTGAAACCGGTTGAACCACCCGATTCTGGCAGTCAACCATGGTCAACGTTCAGTTTGCGGTAGGACTGTTTCAACTGGCCGGTCCGATCCAAGTCTGATAACATTGGTTAATATATGATCTGTGTGTATCTTGCTACCGATGCTTGTCATCGATTCGAGTTAACCAGCCAAGCACGTACGTAGCAATTACTAAAGCTCTATGGTCATACCAGCCTGAACTAACTTTGTTTTTATACCTTCTCAGTCGTGCATCAATGTAGCATCACACTTCGTCTCGCCCGAAAACGTCGGAGAGTGCATTCGTCTGACAGAGGAGATTCAGTCTTCTCCCGATGAACCATCGTTCAAAGGAAGACTCATTACAGGTGATGTTCATTATCGCGTGCATATCTCCCTTTCAAATCCAAAGCTTGAAACTCATTAGAAGTTTCGAAACCGGAACAGGTAAAGAAAATGTGTCTCTACACAATGCACTGGGCATTGGATACCCTAGACAAAAGACGAAGACAAGGGAGCGGGTGGATGTTTCATGAGAAGAAATCAAAGGTAACCAGCAGCAGGAAAGCTGTAAACAAAAAGGGAAAGAAGAAGAAGATAGTCTTCTGAAGAAGAAAAGGCTTCATTTTTGTATAATGTTCGGTTCGGTTCTGTTCTTGCCCCAACAGCGAAGGTGAGAGTCCCCCCCTTCTGTACAGAGCATTTCTTCGAGTTCGGTATCGTATCAGGTTCAGAAGATGTGTATCTACCCGGTGAAATGGGCATTGGATGTCTTTACTCGCCGATAAGGGAAGATCCGGAGATGGCAACGATGAAGGAAATGGATCGAAGGGTAACAAGAGGAATGTGAAGAAACGCAAGATTCTCATTCTGTAAGCTTATCTGAGTGTTGCGAATGTGGTTTGCGGCTAGTGAAACCAGATCGGCCATGAATGTTGTCTTTTGTGCGGTTTGATTTGATTTGAACCAAACCAAACTGATTCCCGCCTCTAATAGGTAATGGGAATGGAGCTGATTGCACCATGTCGCATAAGGTTGATCATAAAGTATATGTAATCTATACTAGGTTAAGTTTGTGTATATTGCGCCTTATTATGTAAATGATGTGCCGGATCGGTCAACAGTTGGGCGGCATTACAAACCTTTGTCTCGAGTGTCCTTTTATGAATGGATAAAAAATCGACGGTCGTAGCTGCTAAATGCTTTGATGTGTATGTTTGTATTCGAATCGGATAGGATTGAATATACTTGAGTATAAATATTTTTCTAATGCCTATAAGTTAGGCACTGACTAATTATTTGTTATGACGCGGAATACTTTGCAATTAGGATAAGCACTCATGATTTATTCAAATGTATCCACCCACAGCTTCACTCGCCATTTTCTGGCGCGTCTCTGCCACTAATGCATGTGATATCTTTTTTGCCCTCTTTTTTATTATTGCCGTTAATTAAATAATTAATACAATTATTATGTGATCAATCATTAATTAATGACTTTTGTCTATTTTATACCCAAAAAAAGACTTTTGTCTATAGTGGAACAAACGATACTATCTAATTATAGTTTAGTAATTAACAATTTTACCATAGAAAAGCAATTTTTCCAAATAACTAAAGTGGGATATTTTTTATGACAAAAAAATCATGTTTTTATAAACTTATATATCCAAAGAAGTTTATGGATTTTGAGGGTAATGAATTGGTGAAGTTTAATTGAAATTATGATCTAAGTTGAAATATTATGAGATGTTGTTTGTGTTATGAGAGATTTTATATGATAGTTGACAGTTGGTTTACATTCAGCAATCACTTTGAATGTGATTTTACTTTTTTACATGTTTGAATTGTGTTTTTTTTGTTATAACATGTTTGAGTGAGAATGGTAAGATTATGAGTCATTTTATTCGGTTACCAACAACAAAAGTTAAACTTAAAGTGATGAAGTTTAAGACACCAGAAAACGAGGAGGGAGGTGATATACATGTAAAGATATTTAACTAAATTGCGATCAGTGCTTTATAATTTTTAATATTTTCAATAATGTATCAAGTCTTTTTTATCAATAGAGTTACAATACATATCAATTGAATGATACAATTTAATATTGGAATACTTTATTTGTCATAACTCATAAGATGGTATGTTACTTGTAAATCTATAGTTTGGTCAATTTTAACAAACCCAATTAAGACTCACCTAAAATCCCATAAACTCATAAGACGATAGCCTTATACATATTAAAATCGCGAGCGAATGTCTAAATAAATCGTAACTAATTTAATAAACAAATATATTTATATTCATATATTCATTAAGTTTGGGAGTCGATTAATTTGGTTATTAACTGTCGGTTAACGATCAGAAAAATTGACATGAACATTCAGATCGATTAACTTTTTAACCGACTATATGATCGTCACGGTTAATCGACCGACTAATTTAGTGTCAAAATTATGATAGTTTCCATTGAATTTAGAGTAGTCTCACTTATGTTTGAGGATAATTTCATTTTTTCGGTTAAACACAGTTATAGAAGCCTATTTAAACTATTTTGATTATATGGTTCATTATTTTGTTGGATTTGTTTTATTGTTATTGAATGCAACTCTTTTTTTTGTCAATTTGTTTACTATATTTCGACCATTCTACAAATTTAAAATTTAGAAAATATTTTATTATGTCTATTGAATTAGTAATTTATTTTAATAGTTAGGGATTATCCGACTAAACAGGTGAACCCGGAAGTCACAAACTAATTAACACGATTTCTAAATTATACATGCTTATACAAATAAATGGATACGAATAAAACCAAATAACTAAATAAGAATGGATATGTCAAACTCATTTTCATTCCCACCCGTTGCCATCCATGCACAAATTTTCTTTTTAATTTTTTTTTCTTTTTGGTACTTCTAAAAGAAAAACAAATTGTTATTAAAAATTAAGGAAAAAAGAAACAAATATAAAAACAAACAAGGGAGGGGGGAAAGCGAGGGAGAAAGGGTTTCGGTGCTGGAAACTTAGTCCTCAGTCGAAGATATATATTCTCCTCTTTCCATCGCTCAGCCATAGAAGACGACGACAAAGTCACCGGAGATAACCCCAAACCAAAGAGTTTACAGCAACAAGGCAATCGGTCCGGCCATCGGCGTCTTCTCTGTACTCAGATCTGAGCGGTGGGGGTGGGGGTGGTGACGGAGTAAGAAGAAAGATGAGTGGTAAAGGCGGCGGCGGCGAGAGGAACCCTGGCGGAAAAGGTGGTAATGGAATCTCCGCTATACCTGCCGGCTCCAGGAAGGTAGTCCAGAGCTTGAAAGAGATTGTCAACTGTCCTGAGGTGGAGATCTACGCTACGCTTAAGGAGTGTAACATGGACCCTAATGAAGCCGTTAATCGACTCCTTACTCAAGGTTTGCTTTCTTTGTTGTTCTTGTTGTATTTTCCTCCTTTGGTATAGAGCTATGTCGATTTTGAGGCTGACGTTTTAAAGTTCTGCTTTCAGTGTGTACTTTGGACTGTTCATTACTTTATCTTTCTTTGTTAAATTTGAATTTGCATTATGATGGATTGATGTTTAGAGAAGCGTAGCTGCGCCACTGATGACCATGGTATATCAATGGCTTCTTCTGTTTGATGGTCTTGTGTGCTTTGTCTTCAATATGTCATTGGATTGAAATTTTGAGTTTGAGGCCAGGTGTTATGTATGTGATTGCTAAACTATGTTTCAATGAGAGCTGAGCTACTTCTTGTGCAGTGGTTTCGTTATGGGCTGCTGCTTAACTTTTGTGTTTGTGCTTTGTTGGCGCTTTAGGGTAATCAAGATAAATTTGACTAATGTTGCTTAACGAGTCGTTCTTATGTTGTCTTCGATGAGTTGGGGAATTTATTTGTTTGAGCTCATTCTGATGTGAAGTTTTCCTACTGTGTAGATCCTTTCCGTGAAGTTAAGAGCAAGCGAGAGAAGAAGAAAGAGGTACGTGTGTCCATTGGATGTGTTAAATGCTTTCAAGTGAAGTAATTTTTGATTTTTTTTTCTCAGTAGCAACTGTCTCGTGCCTTAATATTGATATCCATTTTCAAAATTGTTTTTTTCATTCAGAATAAGGATACGACAGACTTCAGGCCCCGTGGTACAAATAACGTAACACATCGTGGCGGCAGGGGTGCCTCAGACCGCTATGCCTCAGATCGGTATGGGCGTGGTGGATCAAGCAATTTTGCCTCAGCTGGTATGTGAGGGCGATTGTTGATCTATTTAAGATGGTTTTTTGGGTATTCAAGTTAGGCTAAAAGAAATAAGGGCTTATTTAAGACATATCTTCTCTGTTTACAGAATCTGGTGGTATGCATAGTAAGCCTGCTTACAGGAAGGAAAATGGAGCACATGCTTATGCGGGTTCTACCTCTTATGCATCTGCCACTGCAGGAAGCCAAGGTGGACGACGAGCTCAATATACCAGGTTATTCCTTGTAACAACTTTATGCCAGAGTTTTCTGTTTTCCTTCTCCTCTTGGTTGCCAGAGATTATGCTTGATACTAACTAACTTATATACTCAAATTAGTAGCTCTTGGTTGGGATATAATTACTGCAACTGTATCCTTTTGGACCCATTTTCTCCAATTGTCTTTGCATACAGTATTATGCTGCAGTTTTGCTTTAGATTTATTAACCTTTCCTTTACTTAGGTTTTACCCTCTCTTTCTTATATATAGTTTATTTTGCGACTTTGTCATTATTTTTTGCGTGATGATATTGTAAGCCAAAGTAAAATGAAGTTTCAAAGTATTTTGATGGTAATTTTTCTTATATTCCTTTGTGCTTTTGTGATTCTGAATTTTTGTTCACTTCCTCTTGCAGTGACTATGTAAATGCTGAAAATAAAACACCAACAGTAAGTGTAGGTGATGGGGTTTCTTCGTCAGTACAGCCTACCATTGGATTTCAATCTGCATGGATTGGGGTTCCAGGTCAAAAATCTATGGCAGATATTGTGAAAATGGGGAGGCCTCAGGCTAAGGCAGCCTTACCCAACCACACTGCTATTGAACAGCATGAATGGGCACCTCTTCCATCTGAACACAATGCTCTCAAGGTGCCAGAAATGCGGAGCGACGTAGAAGCTTCTGAAAATCAGCATGCTTATTCCAATAATAAATGGCCATCATTTGAGCAACCATCTGGTGCTAACGTGTCATTCTTTAAGGAGGCACTTTCAGAGCCTGAGTTGTATGAAAACCCATCAAGTGTAGCTACAAATGCAGAACCTGAGAATGTAAGGTCTGAGATCGATGACGTTGAATCTGATGAGGACGAAACTCTTGATGAGAGGCAAGTTGAGCTACCGTCCATGTCCAGTAGACAGATCCAAGAGGACAGTACTGGAGGTTCCTCCTTATTTGACAATGATCAATACGAGAATATTAGCTCCTACCAGTCTCACAGACAGCCTTTTGAGCATAATGAAGGTAGCACTATATGACAATTTGTAACTTGATGTGTATATTTGCTTATGGTGTAAAGGTTTAGGAATGATTATTTGTCACTTAGTTTTGCACATTGGTTGGTCTTTATATGCTCTATTTAGTGACCAAGGCTAGGGAGCGCAGTCATATTTGACATTTCCTTTGTTATTTTGTTTCAGCTGAAGACAGCTCTTCATCTGTGGCTGCAAATTTACAGCAATTGAGCTTACAGAATGATGATAAGGTGGTACCACCTGAAGAAGATAGCCCTGTTGTAATTATTCCAAATCATCTACAAGTTAATGCTCAAGACTGTTCACACTTGAGTTTCGGCAGCTTTGCCTCTGCCAGGAATTCAGGTTTGTCAGAGCCATTTGCATCTAGGCCCTTAGAAGATAACTTGGATGAGACGCCTGAACCGGTGGAAGCCCCATCAGCAGGGCACTCGGATGCTAGGTGGGCTTCCTTGTTTGAATTTTCTTATGAATAAAGATCGTTGTTTGCATGTTGCACTTCATAACCAGCTTTATTGCATACTCTTGCAGAGATGCTGATTACTATGTGGATGAGCATCTAAGGAATGCCGCTGAAGATAATTTAGTCCATAGAACAAGTATAAATGCTGGGAACTATGAGTCTCCTTCAGTTCCTCAACCGCAAGTTTTGAAGGAGGAAACAGAGGAAGCTGCTCAGGGAAATCAATATGCCTATGCTTCTACGCCTGGATATAACTATGAGAACACTCAGAACTTGGATGCTGCTTTTAACAGTCAACAACAAAGCTCTCAGATGCAGAATATGGCTGCCTTCTCAAGTGTAATGGTATTGACGAAAGGATTTTACTCGTGTTAAGGTTTAATTACAAAAAGTTTGTATCTCATTTCAAATTTTTTTACTACAGCAGGCGTATTCGAATGCGTTGCCTAGTGCATTGTTGGCTTCAAATATGCCAACTGGGAGGGAGCCTGACCTTCCATATTCGCCTTTCCCGGCTACTCAATCTATGCCTACAAAGTACGGCACCAGTGCCTCATCTATTAGTGGTCCAAGCATGTCCATGCCAGAGGTATGTTACCGTACTTTCTCTATGACTATTGAGGCGATGAGTTGTGTTGGAATATATATTTGTTTAATGTGTAAGAATCTCAAATGAAATATTGATGTCTCTCTTTGATTAAAGCAGTAGACTTCTCTTAGATAGTATATGTTAAATGAAAATATTAAAGCATGCTTTCTCAATTGGCCAAGCAGTTGTTTTTTATATATTAAGAAACAGTTGTTAACTTCATGGAGAGATTGCTATCGTCGTTTTTATCATTGCTTTTGTGCATGCTTCAGGCTTTGAGAGCATCCAGCATTTCGACACCTCAGCAACAGCAAGCCCAGCAATCACTTGGCGGTGCTGGCGTCGCCACGGGGCCTGCTCTTCCTCAACACCTTGTCCATCCGTACTCACAACCTACGGTTCCCTTGGGCCATTACGCTAACATGATTAGCTATCCGTTCATGCCTCAAAGCTATGCATATATGCCATCAGCCTTCCAGCAAGCCTTCGCAGGCAATAACACGTACCATCAGTCTATGGCGGCCGTTCTCCCTCAGTACAAGAACAGTGTTTCCGCAAGTAGCTCACCCCAGTCTGCTGCTGTTCCACCTGGCTATGGGTTTGGGAATTCGACGAGCATTCCTGCTGCGAATTTCCCTGTTAATCAACCCGCTGCCCCAGCCGGCACAACTCTTTCGTATGACGATATGTTGAGTTCCCAGTACAAGGATAACAGCCATTTGATGTCTCTGCAACAGGTACTATATCATTCGAGCTGTTGTCTTGTCTTTTTGTTCGGGAGTTGTTAACTTTTTCTGTAAAGCTGAACTGATTTGGCTTTCCTTTTTATTGTCAGAACGAGAACTCGGCCATGTGGCTTCAGGGGCACGGTTCAAGGGCCATGTCAGCAGTCCCGGCGAACTCATACTACAACTTCCAAGGGCAGCAGAACCAGCAGCAACAGCAGCAGCTGTCGGGGTTCCGTCAAGGCCAGCAACAGCAACCGTCCCAGCAGCAGCATTTCGGCGGTGCTCTAGGGTACCCTAACTACTACCATTCCCAGGCAGGCATTTCGATGGATCATCTTCAGCAGCAGCAGCAGCAGCAGCAAATGCAACAGCAGAACACAAGGGACGGATCCCTAATCAATGCTCAGCAAGGCCAGGGCCCGAAGCAGAACCAACAGCAGCTATGGCAAAACAGTTACTGAAAAACCAGAGAGAAAGCTAAAAAACAGTTACTGTCGCCGCTGCCTCGTGGTTTTTCAGGGTCTCTCTTGTAGTCGGAAAAAAATGGCCTAATCGGAAAAATAATCTGAATGTTGGATTTCCGGCTGGTCTGCCAGAAGAGACCTTAACTAGTAGTTGGCTTACTTGCCTCTCCCTTCCCCTGTGCCATGAGGTTGTACTCTCTCTATAACTGTAAACTCTGCTGGCTTTTTTAACCTATTTAGGGACATCGACAATTAAAAAGAGTGCTAATCTCAGTGTTTAGTTTCGTTCGTAGCTGTCTGTTGCGTCTGGAGTTCTTTTGTGCTTCTCTTCTTGCTTGTTAAAGTGGTCTTAAAGTTTTCCTGGGTTTTTGTAGTTTCTGTGTAATCTAACAGCTCTTTCCTTTCAAAAGTGGTGTCTCACTGTGGTGTATCATCAGGCGCCTAGGGCGGACGATAATACAGTCGTTCCTCATGACGGTTCCTATTATTGGGAACCTTTTGCAAGCTTGGAAGCTTACGTACCGAGCTTTTTCGTTCGTTTGAAAAATGTCGCATTTCTGTTCGTTTGAAAAATGTCGGCTATCGAGCTAAATGACATGAAAGATGTCTGGTTTAGAAATGACTTGCAAAGCATCTTCAATCATCAACTGAACATCCATGATTGTATTTAAGCTTAGTGACCACTGGAAATAGAAATATTACGATTTCAGCTTGCCATTTCTGTCAAGTGACGAAAGAGTAAGGATTAAAAAATAATTCTCCGGTCAGACGGTTCCATGCTTCCAGCTTTCAGTCTTTAATTTCGCTCATCAGTTATCGCTGAGATTTTGTTGCGGTGATTTTTCAGCACCGCCGGCCGCAACATCCATTACTGTTGCTTGCTCTCCGTCTCACATCAATGGTGATGCTAATATTTTTTATCTAATAGACTAATACGCATCTTTTCTGTCTCCTTTTATTCTGTTACTGCTGCACTTTACTCACTGATCACGCTTGATTCCAGGAGCTTCTGCTCCGTTCATTTTCATCCACTTCTTAGTTCGAGTTCATTCTGAGCTGGATTTCGGCGCCGTGAATCCTAAATCGCTTTGTGATTCTCTGTTGTACTCTTTTGTGTAGCCTTCAGCTCTACACTCGAGCGATTGAACTGGATCCGCGATGACCAGTAGCGGCGTCGCTGAACAAACGGTGGAAGATAACGATAGCAAGATGAGGAATCCGGATTCTACGCACGCAAGGAATCAGAGCAGAGCAGAAGTAGTCTCCGGTACTGATCTGTGGACCGACGGTCTAATCTGCGCGTTCGAGTACATTCGCGGCCGACGGCGAGGGAACAGTGTCAGGTCTCCTTCCAAATTTCCTCCCCGATCGGTCGACGGGGACCGGTTACCGCCGCACTACCAAGCAAACGACGGCGCGGTCGACGGTTTACCGAGTGATTCTTCTATTTTGGACGACTCTCGAGCTGATGGCTATAGAGATGGCCACGCGCAGCAGTTTGATGATAGTCATTGGGTGCCGATTGGCTGGAACAGGATTTCGGAGCTTGTTCAGAATGTGCAGGTAAATGATGGCTGGGCGACTCAGCAGCTCGAGTTGATCGACTCTGAAGCTGATATCACGGTTGCAGACTTAGCAGCTCCTTACTGGGAGAGACCTGCTGGGCCAATGTGGTGGTGCCACGTTGATGCCGGCCATCGCTCCGTCCAGATGTGGCTCAACGGTGCTCAGTGGTTGCATCCGGCAATCAGTCTTGCTTTGCGCGACGAAAGCAGACTGATTAGCGAGAAGATGAAGCACTTGCTTTACGAAGTAAGTATTGATTGTACTTGGATTATTGGTGTCTCGAATTTTTCCATAGTTTGCTGCGATTTGGTGCTTTTGTTATTGATTGTACATGGAGTGTCCCTAGCTAGTGGTACTGAGGTGATCCATGTGCATAGCCTATGTGTGGATCATTGATTGTGGTTTCTGTTTCTCCGACAAGGTCCCGGTGAGAGTTGCCGGAGGGCTGCTGTTTGAGCTCTTGGGACAATCAGCAGGCGATCCATTTGACGACGAGGATGACATTCCGGTTGTACTGCGCTCTTGGCAAGCACAAAACTTCTTAGTAACTTCACTCCATGTGAAAGGTCAAGTCTCCAGGATAAATGTTTTGGGACTCACCGAAGTCCAGGTAAAAAAATCCAGCTTTAGAATTCTTGGACCCAGTCTATTCGGAAATCTGTGTTAGTGAGAAGATTGAATGTTAGTTTGTTTAATTCAATCAGGAGCTTCTCTCGGCTGGAGGTTATAATGCACCTAGAACGGTGCATGAAGTCATATCCCAACTTGCTTGCCGCTTGACTCGCTGGGATGACAGGTAATAGAACATCGAAGAGGGATCGATTTGCAAATCTGGCTTAGAAGGGTTTCATGGTGTCTTATTGTGTGGTATTGTTTTAGGCTGTTTCGCAAGTCCATCTTTGGAGCGGCAGATGAAATTGAGCTGATGTTCGTGAACAGGTTTGGAAAGTAGAATCAACTATTGCTGGTAGTTTAAAGAATGCTATTTTTCTGTGTTCTTAAAAGTATGCACATGTTCGTTATCACCAGGAGAAATCATGAAGATATGCATCTATTTGGTATCATCCTGAACCAAGAAATTCGAAAGTTGTCACGACAGGTAAAGAAATCGCAACATCGTTGTTGTAACTTGTTATTCATGGTCGAAATTAATCGGAGATAAGCGACATTCTTGGTCTGCAGGTTATCAGAGTAAAATGGTCGCTACACGCGAGAGAAGAGATCATCTTCGAGCTCATTCAGCATTTGAAAGGAAATGCAGCAAGATCATTGCTAGACCAAATAAGAAAGAACACCCGTGAAATGATCGAGGAGCAGGAAGCTGTTCGAGATCGCTTATTCACCATCCAAGACGTCATGCAAAGCACCGTGAGGGCATGGCTACAGGTTTGACCCAAAAGTCCATCTCTTGTCGCCTTGTCAGTGTCTTCCATTGACCAAATTCGTAACTTTTCCTCCTCGCGATCCAGGATAGAAGCCTCCGAGTGACGCACAACCTAGCCGTTTTTGGAGGATGCGGTCTCGTTCTCTCTATCATCACAGGCTTATTCGGGATCAACGTGGACGGAATCCCAGGATCGTCCAGCACCCCCTACGCATTCGGCCTCTTCACCGTAATCCTCTTCGCCATAGGCATTGTGCTGATCGTGGTCGGGCTATTGTACCTCGGGTTGAAGAATCCCGTCAACGAGGAGCAAGTCGAGGTGAGGAAGATGGAGCTAGACGAGCTGGTGAAGATGTTCCAGCACGAGGCCGAGACTCATGGCCAAGTTCGAAACAAAGGTAGGGCTCGGACTAACTTGACCCCAACCACCGGAGACAAGTTCTCCGACGACATAGATTACGTTCTTATCCCGTGAGTTAATAAGTTCTCACTTCTTAGGTCCTTGGTAAGAAGCTAACTATCCAACTCTTATCTCTTTGTTCTGGAAAAGAAAAATTTACAGGGTTCCCTTTAAGCATCATACAAGGCAAATGTACTACTACTTCTACTTCTAAGTAAGACGGCAGAAAGAAACTTGGATTCGGGAATTAATTTGCAACACGATGATGCGATGTCGTATGTACATATGAAAGTATAACTGTTGTTGTACCGAAGCATCATATACTAGTATGGTGGTGCTTGAGCAAATTCTTGCAAACTAAGTACAAGTTATGGAGATTATGGAGAATATTGTAACTTGTGTGAGTTCAAAATCTGATAATCTTTCTTTTCGGCGGATAGATACATATAAAACAAGTGTCGAAAACTCAACCGATCACACATCTAAAACTCAACCCACGAAATGAGATTCACCGTCACACAACGCAAGAGAGATTAAAGAGTTCGAAACACGCCATGTAAAGTAATGAAGGATCTCATTTTTTTTGAAGGATCTCATCAACAAAAGAGCAACCCAAACCAGAAGAGTAACATGCCATGCTCATAAGAATCGCAGGAAGTAATAGTTCGAGATCCACTTCAATTGTTTATCCTTTCTAGGGCTGCCCAATCGGTCATTGAAACCAACTTCAATCGGTTGATGATTAAGAGTTCGAATATTTTTAAATTCAAATGATTTTTAATCAACTTCCTTCATATTTTATATACATTTATACTGTTTTAACATAAAACAGATAGAGTTCAACAAAAAATCAGTTAAACCGAAACTAATTACAACCGGCCAATGATTAATAAAATTGCAAATTAATATCATCAATCAACATAACAAAATTGATGAATTTTTTCCGAATCCCTATTTGACGCCCTAACTTTCGAATTAAACGACGCCCTAATTTCAGTGAATTACAAGATTATCCTTTCGTAAAATCGAAATCCATATAAGTTGTTGTGTGTATTCACTATTCCGAACACAATCAAACAGTAGCAAACACTCCCAAACACTCTCAAACGTCTAACGGAAGAAGAAATCGAAGCTCGAAGACCGAAGATCGATCGAAGAAATCGTTGAAGGTACGATTTTGAAAAAAAAATAGGCCCGGCCGGCCGGAGCCCCCCGGGCCGAAACTGGCGGGCGGCCGGGCCTTTAAATATATATTTTTTAAATTATGAAATTAATTAGGGTTTATTGTGATTAGGGTTTTAGAGAATTTTTAGGGTTTGATTAGTGTAATTAGAGAATGTTAGTGAATTATTAGGGTTTTGTTAGTGAATAATAATTAGTGTTTTGTTAGTGAATAATAATTAGGGTTTAGGTAGTTGGTGAATAAAAATTAGGATTTTGTTAGTGAACCATAATTAGGGTTTTGTTAGGGAATATTTAGGAAAATTAGGATTTTGGATTAGGGTATTAGGGTTTAGTTAGGAATAATAAGAAGTGAACCTAGTTTAGTAGAATCCGAATTTTATTAGAAACATTTATTTGTTTAAATGCAGTTTAGTGAGAAATATGGCGAAAACGAAAGGCGGAGGTAAATCGCACAGTCGAGATCCGGTAGAGGAAGAAACCGATGGGATCCAGAAGATGAGAGGGAAAGGAAAACAAGTGCAGAGACACCTAGTCGGGGTGCCGGGTTCCTACGAGAGAGGTTGGACTACTACCGTCGCCTCCTCGATAACATGGATTCCCGTGATGTTTGTTGGCTTCCTTTTGGGCCCCAACCCGACATTGAGGTCCTGGCCACGACTTACCGTGGTCTCCTCCGTTGCGCCGATGTAGGGGAGTTCTACCATTCTTATCGTGTGCTCCGACAGTTTGGCTACACACAGGTCGTCCCCCCTCGATCCCTGTGCCGCTCCGGGCCATTAGGCCCAAATCTATCCGGACATATGCCGTCCAGGGGGCCCCGGCTGATGATAGGACGTGGTTGGAGCAGGACTTCATCAGATTTCACCGGCTTCACCTTATGTTCGAGAGGGCCTCGGCTGGTGCGGATGTTGGTCCAGGGTACATGGACTGGTTCCTCGAGCACAGTCACCCACGCATCGTGGCGCCGGCTAACTCCGATGTGGGAGTCCCGGCAGAGCTGGTAAGTTCGATTCCTAGTCAACATTTGAGCGGTTTATAATAAGTACATGTTGATTATCTAATTTTGCATTTATGTTTTTTTTCGTAGATTACATAGCGAGTGTTCGATGGTATGGCCTCCTACTTCGATGGTACGCTTGGGCGGCAGCACGCCGACTCTCTTCAGGAGTACTACGACCACATGGAGGGATTTCAGATGCAGTTTCAGGATCTCTATACGGGATATCGGAGCCAGAGAGAGTTGAGGTTTCAGATTGTGTTTGATGTACTTTCCTTTCTTCGGACTATGTATCTGAGTGTTGTTTTATTATGCTTATGTTTGTTGGACATACAGTCACTATGAGTTCGTATTATCTATGTATTATTTTAATATTTATATGCTTTTTTATACTTATTCCAGAAATTCAGGTTTCCTTAGACGTTACGAAATTAGGGTTTCGGAAGGACTCGAGTCGTTCCGAAATTTAGGTATCAGAAGTCCTTCCGAAATTAGGGTTTCGGAAGTCCTTCCGAAATTAGGGTTTGATAATTAGGGTTCGGAAGGCCTCGGTGCTTCCGAATATTAGGTATCGGAAGGCCTCGGGGCCATCTGAAAATTAGGTATCGGAAGGCCTCGGTCCTTCCGAAAATTAGGTATCGAAAGGCCTCGGTCCTTCCGAAAATTAGGTATCGGAAGGCCTCGATTCTCCCGAAAATTTGGTATCGGAAGGGAGTGGTCCTGGCCGGAACCTCGTTTCGGTCGAGAGCGGTAGGGGCCGGAAGATCAACATTCCAGCTTGTTAGAATTTAGGGTTTAGAGTTTGCTGGTTGAGGATTTTAAGGTTAAGGGTTTTGAGTTTTAGAATTTAGGGTTTAGAGTTTAAGGGTTTAGGGTTATATGATTATTCGAGTTTAGAATTTAGGATTTAGGATTTTAAAATTTCGGCATATAGGAATGTTCCGACGGAGGAACAACACAAATCGGGATTAATTCGAAAAAATCAGGCGCAAGAGGCCCCGGCCGGAAGCTCGTATCGGCCGGAGGGGGCCCCGCCCGACCGGCCGTTCCGGCCAGCTATTACTACGGGCCGGAACGGCCGGCCGGCCGGTGCCCCCTCCGGCCGAAACGAGCTTCCGGCCGGGGCCTCTTCCGACCGATTTTTTCGATTAATCCCGATTTGTGTTCATCGAATTTTAACGAAAAACATATCGTGAGAGGTTTTCGAAATAAGTATTTTGATAGTTTCGTCGATACAAAGTTTCTCGAATTATACAGTTTGATAGTTTTGTCGATACTAGGTTTTTCGTGCTAGTAAATTTGTATAATTTTGTCATTACGATGTTTAGGGCGTCGTTTAATTCGAAAGTTAGGACGTCAAATAGTAACCCCCAATTTTTTTAACTTTTGTCCCTAATGATTTAACAGAGAGTATCTTTAACAATGTTGGAAACGGTAACTTTTATTTTTTTAATTTAAATAAATATGAATTAATCATTATCTTTTAGGGTTACTAAACCACGCTCTAGTTTTTAAATTAGATAACACTCTACATTATATAAAGACTAAAACGTCCCTTTCGAAAAAACGAAAAACTTACAACTTCAACTCAAAAAACTCTCTTCTAGTATGTTTTAGTTGCTCGAAAACCCTCCCGACGAACCACGGCCCAAGATTTTGAAGTACGAAAGTGTAAAAATTAGTGGCTGATAAACCGGAAGGACCGGTTTTCAGTTCGATCAGAAGCCCATACATAACAGATTTCCATTCGGGTGGTCTGACCGGACTAACCTCCGGTTTGTCTCGTCTGTTTGGCGGACGGACATGTGTTTAGTCTGCCCAAACAACGCGAACGGGAATCTAGTCTGTCTGGGTTGTCTAACCGGATGGAAAACCGGCGGTTCGGTTTGGTCCGTCGAGTTTTTTTTAATTTTATTTTAAATTAAATTAAAAATATTAATTTCGTTTAGGTCGGTTCGTTAATTTGAATACTTGAAATATAGGTTGGATGCACGGTATATCACCATGAGTACCACAATAAGTATTCAGCTAATGTCTAGAAAGGCTCAACGAATAGGTTATATGTAGATAAATGATTAATGTAGTTTGTATTTCGGTGTTTATATGTAGGGAGTTGATGCCGGTGACGGAATTGATTACTCCGACTGTTTCTTATCCGACCATGTGTACGACACTATCGGTGAAGCGGCCGAACCTGCAAAACAGATTGCTATAATGCTTAATTTCCATATGATCAATAGGTCCAACAAAAGCAATGACTCAGAAAAGGAGTGTCGAGTGTATCTGTATTGCTCATGTGGACCAGTTCGAAAGTCTGAGGGTTCAGATCCGCCGAAACAGGCGACGAAGTCAAAGCAATGTAATTGTCCATTCAAACTTGTCGTGCAGTCAAGGGTGGCAGATTGCAAGTGGAAATTTTTTATTGACGGAGTTGGAGACATCAAAAATCCTGAAAAATCGAAGGGGTACCACAATCTTCCTTTGATTTTTTTTTATTAAAGTCAACACAGAAAGCAATCTATTATCAGATGAGGCGAAAAAAGATATTCGAGATATGGTGGCGGTTCACACATAACCGAATAAGATCAGGTATTCTCGGAATAAGAAGTTCAACACTCGTCACATATGAATCAAATTTACAACAAGTCATACAACACAAGTAAATCACTTAACAGGTCGTTCAACTCCGCAGAAGGCTACACCCACACCAAACATGTCGAGAACTCATCAGGCAAGTTCTATTTCGAACAGTGGTGTGTAGTTTTTATCCAAAACAATCTTATCCCCACATTCGTATAGTAAATAACCGTCCTAATTGTTTGATTGACCTCCGCTTCCAATGCTACAATTCATTTCGTATATGACAAACCGCTAGAAACCGTTCTAGCAAGACTAGGATGACAATGGAACACAATATATGACAAACCAAGGTGGTTATAGAATCTGAACCTCTTTGGATTTGCCACTAAGTTCAATTGGACATAAGTCGTGTTCGATATGGGGTGTGGTATCCCGTATGGAGAGACGTTTCTCCCGATGAAAATCGGAAAAACGCCGGAGTCGGGGGTGTGACGTACCTAGTGTGCAACGGTGATCACTGGGTGCGTTTATATTTGGATGTCGATGACAGGGTATTTCCACTGGAAACGACGTTTTGTCTGGGCAGCGACGACGGACGGAGCCGCTGTCCGTTCACGCTCCAACCGGCCAGAAATCAACTTATTTTCGAATTAAAACTTTGATTTTTTCGGATTACCTGATTGGAAAGTCGTCGATATTCATGTTCGGATCTTCAATATTTCGTCGAATCTTCGAGTTAGGATCTTCAAGTGCTTGTCAATTTCCAGATTTTGAGTTTGAGAATGATTGTGTTTGTCGAAGATTAAACTTCTTAAAAGCTTTGAAAATTTACTAAAGGACAATTTGGTAATTCCCTTAATTTAGGGCGTTGTCTAATTCGAATATTAAGGCGTCGTTTAGAGTTTCAGCTATTCATTGTGGAAGAGGTTTACTATTTGACGCCCTAACTTTTAAACAAAACGACGCATTAAACTTCGTAAACACGATATGGTCCTTGGCCTTCCACCTGTTTCAGCCAGCACTAGGGCCTGACCTTTCACCTGTTCCGGCTCGCATATGCGCCGGCTGGCGGGTTCCTTGGGCCAGCCGAAATATATGGCCAGGGGACCTAATGTTGGCAGAAATGGATGACTGGCAGGCCCCTTTTTTAAAAAAAAAAATTCGCGAACTTAATTAAACGATAATACACCATAATCCAATAACTTAACATAAAATTTCGTATAATCCCTAAACCCTAAACCCCAAACCCTAACCCACAAAACCCTAAACTCTAAACTCTAAACTATAAACCCCAAACTCTAAATCCTAAACTCTAAAATCCTAAACTCTAAAACCCTAAATTCTAAAAACGACAATCGTACAATGAAAGAGTACTCCAAACCCAAACTCTAAACCATAAAACCATAAAACCCTAAACTCTAAAGGCCCTAAACTCTAAAAATGACAATCGACAACGAAAGGATACCCCAAACCCTAAACCTTAGAACTCTAAACCTTATAACCCTAAACCCTAAATTATAAAACCCTTAAGCCCAAAATTCTAACCCTAAAATCTAAACTCTAAATCCTTATCTCTTAATCTAAAACTCCAAACTAAGCAAAAACGACAACGCTTAAACCTTAAACTTTAAAATCTAAACCTTGAACTCTATCCCCTAAAATGCTAAAATTGTAAACTCTAAAACCTTAACCTCAAATCCGCCGGTAGTACAGAGAGTTCAATATCATAATCTAGATTATATAAAATATAGTTTTTTGAATCATTTTTTAAGAAATTTCAAATTATATAAATGTTTTAAAATTTTTATTGATAAAATAATTGATATCTAATGTATAATTTACTTAATTTATGATAAGATGTTATTTTTTATTGTTAGTTAGCTGTCATAATGTTTATTATTATCAATTAAATGTATGTTTTAACGAAATTATGATATTAGTAGAGATGGTAATCACTTAGTCTTTCTAGTTAAAAGACAATGGTTTGAATCTCATTCCCACATTTTAAAACAATAAAAAGTGTAGTTACAAAAATCGGATCCAACTGCCCAAATAATTTCCGGCTGTGTACTTGCTTCGGCCAGAATCGTCGGGCGATCCCAATTTTTTTTCACGATTTCGTAACTAGATGGAGGCTCGACGGATCTTCAATTTTTTCTTCGGATCTTCATTTAAGTGTGTTTAGAAGTGTTTGATAGTATTTAGTTCGTCGATATACATAATATTTTACATAAATTTTAATTTTTTTTAAAATAATAATATAATTAACTCAATTTAATGTATTGTTTAGTCGGAATAGTAGGATCAAATAGAAATTCAGTTGTGGAAATAAAGTCAAGGAAATGGAATTACGCCTCACTGGTAGTTAAATCATGGCGATGATTTTATTTTCATTATTCCCTTCCCCCCTTTCACTATCCTCCGTCCGTCCCCTGTTTCGACGATCCCTCTTTCAAATCTTCTCCGCCGCCAATCTCTCTAGCTCACCGTAGCCATCGATTCCGGTGAAGTGACTGCAGTCCGCTATATTCCTCGCCATTCCCTTTATCTCTCCTTTTTTCTCTGCATCATCCCTCTCCGTCGAAGAAGCGGAACCCTAGGTTACCTCACCGGCTCTTCCTCGCCCGTCTGATCCGCCGGATTCAACCTAGGGGTTTCCCTCTCCACTGTTCGGTACGATTCCTGATTACTTCATCTGGCTATAGAGAGATAGTAGGGTTGAATTCCTGATTGTGTTATTTGAATTCGTCTTGCTATCTCTTCGTTCCTGGTCAGAGTGGATATTGTAATTGATAATTTTGGGGAATTTCTTGCTACTAGTGTTTGTTGAACTCAGATTGGTATAATTTTCGCACGAGCAAACTGCTTCCAATAATCATGAAACTGTCATTCTCGATCCCCGGGAAATCTTCAGCCAAGTCTACTACGGCTAAGCCCGTACTTGCTGCAGAAGAGGGAGAACGTGAGGAGAAACAGAGGGAGTTTGTGACGGAGTTTGATCCCTCGACTTCCCGTGTTTCAAAAAAGAGGCCGAGCTATGTAATTCCTCCCAAGGAGAATGAATGGAGGCCTCACAAGAGTATGAAGAACATCCACAACCTTGCATCTCTGGGATATGATAAATCAAACGATGACAACATCAGCTTCGAAGTAGCCGGTGACATGGCCGATGGAAGTGGCGGCAACGTGTCTTATGGGCTTACCGTTCGTCAGAGTGAAGATGGTGCGGCTTCTAATGATGGTAGCGGTAGTATATCTGCAAGACCAAGCACTGACAACATGCTTTTGGAGAAGCTGAAGTTTGATTTACATCGGCTTCCTGACGACCAAGGGTTCAAGGAGTTTGAGGATGTTCCGGTTGAAGGGTTCGGTGCAGCCTTACTTGCTGGTTATGGATGGAAAGAAGGAAGAGGTATTGGCAAGAACGCCAAGAACGATGTTGAAGTGAAGCAATATCACAAGAGAACAGGTAAAGAAGGACTAGGGTTTACAGCCACTGACTCTGAAATGATTAATGTCAAAGATAAGCAGAAGGAGAAAGGTGGAAACAAAGAGAAACATAGGGATAGAGATCGAAATTCTGAAGACGGGTTTCCTGTTGGTAAAATTGTGAGGGTGGTTGCTGGTTCGAGAGACGTTTTAGGTTTCAAAGCTACAGTCTTGGAGAGAGTAGGTAGCGATTGGCTGCGTCTGAAGCTTGCAAGAACTGGCAAGGAAGTTGGGATTCCTGTTTCCGACGTAGCAACTTTGGGCTCCGTAGAAGAAGACAAGTGCTTGAAGAAACTGAAAGAGCTGAAGATTCGAAGTGAAGAACGATCAAACAGTGGAAAGAGTGGAAAAGAGCACTCTAGAGGAACTGAGAAGAGAGATGTTGATAGAGTAAAGGTGGAGAAAGAGAGAGGGCCTCGATGGCTAAGGAACCACATTCGGGTTAGGATCATAAGCAAAGACTTGAAGGGTGGCAGACTCTACTTGAAGAAAGCGGAAGTGGTCGACGTCGTGGGACCATACGTGTGCGACGTCTCGATGGACGAAAGTAGGGAGCTTGTGCAAGGAGTTGACCAAGACCTTCTCGAGACGGCATTGCCTCGTAGCGGGGGTCCGGTTCTAGTTCTTTATGGCAAACACAAGGGGGCGTATGGGAAGCTGGTGAAAAGGGATTTGGATGAGGAGACTGCAGTTGTGCAGGATTTCGATACCCACGAATTCGTCAACGTCAAACTTGAGCAAATTGCAGAGTATATCGGAGATCCAAGTGATATTGGATATTGATTTCCTGTTAGCTTCATTTTGCTGTAATGGCTGATCTATGATGCCACTCACTAGTGCTTTATCGTTTTCAAATACGTACCAGTGACAAGACTTGTAAGTTGTTTTGATATAATTTCATCTATGTTTCATCCATCAGCCATTTACAAAATGATCTAACCCAGAATGGAAAGCTAGTCGGTTTGATCGATTGGATCGTGAATTGCGTTGTATCATCTCAGTTTTTATCCGAGTGAGAACTAATGGTTATACGGTTTAAGAAAAACGAAATCCGACCGTATGTCTACTTTCAATTACCGGCAGAGAACTGAGAAGTTCGAGAAAGCACTATTCGCAAGCATGAATCGATTGTTGCTTCGTTCGCTCACAGGTTCTGATTCGTGTCAGTAACTTGAGGTTCTTGACCTTGGTACGGTAAGGATTATTGGCAAATGCACCTCTATTTTCATCTCCAATGACCCTTGGCTCTCTATCTAGTCTTCCTTTCCGCTCGCTTAGAGTGGATTCTTGATAATTCGCAAAGACACTTACTCCATCGGCATGTACTGCGGCCATGACCAAAAAGCTTAATGGCACAAGTAGACTGACCCGATACTGAATCCCTATTTGACGCCCTAACTTTCGAATTAAACAACGCCCTAATTTAAGTGAATTACAAGATTATCCTTTCGTAAAATCGAAATCCTTATAAGTTGTTGTGTGTATTCACTATTCCGAACACAATCGAACAGTAGCAAACACTCCCAAACACTCTCAAACGTCTAACGGAAGAAGAAATCAAAGCTCGAAGACCGAAGATCGATCGAAGAAATCGTTGAAGGTAAGATTTTTGAAA
Organism: Linum usitatissimum; assembly: GCA_030674075.2. Taxonomy (NCBI): domain Eukaryota; kingdom Viridiplantae; phylum Streptophyta; class Magnoliopsida; order Malpighiales; family Linaceae; genus Linum; species Linum usitatissimum. Next base: position 7,300,566 of record JAUJYP020000264.1, on the reverse strand, counting down.
AAAAAAAGGGGGGGCCAGCCGCCCGTTTCGGCCCGGGAGGGCTCCGGCCCAACCCATTTTTTTTTTTTAATTATGAAATTAATTAGGGTTTATTGTGATTAGGGTTTTAGAGAATTTTTAGGGTTTGATTAGAGAATGTTAGAGAATTATTAGGGTTTTGGTAGTGAATAATAATTAGTGTTTTGTTAGTGAATAATAATTAGGGTTTAGGTAGTTAGTGAATAAAAATTAGGATTTTGTTAGTGAACCATAATTAGGGTTTAGGGTTTTGTTAGTGAATCATAATTAGGGTTTAGGGTTTTGTTAGTGAATATTTAGGAAAATTAGGGTTTTGGATTAGGGTATTAGGGTTTAGTTAGGAATAATTAGATTTTAACCTAGTTTAGTAGAATCCGAATTTTATTAGAACCATTTATTTGTTTAAATGCGGTTTAGTGAGAATTATGGCGAAAACGAAAGGCGGAGGTAAATCGCACGATCGGGATCCGGTAGAGGAAGAAACCGATGGGATCCGGAAGATGAGAGGGAAAGGAAAACAAGTTGGTGTTTTGGATCGGATGAAGGAGCGGGTGGTCACCGCTTCTCGACGGAAAGAGGGAGAGGCAGCGAAGAAGAACAAGAAGTTGCGTATCTACGACTCCCCTGACCGGTACCCTCCTGTTACGTACCCGGCGAGGTCGTATCCGGAGGATGATGACGAGGATGAGGGTCCACCGCCGGGGTTTGAGTACGACGACACACATACTTCCCCGCCGATGGCCTCTCCACACATGTCTCCTCTGCACACGAGCTCTCCGCACCTGGCTTCTACGGGCTCGTCACATGCCTCCGCCAGTGTCGGCGTGAGAGGAGGGAAGCCTAGCCGTCTCGCGCGGGTCCGGGAGGAGGATCCCGCCAGTGCAGTAGACTTTTTTGGGCTTAGTCGTACATGGGAGCTCACAGCTGGGATTCCCGAGGGGGGACCGAGGACGCCGACAGTGATCCCGAGCTTCGGGGGTCACATTGCACACTACTTGTGGGAGTCGGGCGAGGGCTACAGGGATCTTAAGGTATTCAGGTTCCTTAAGCGCCATAAGCAGTAGGACACTGTGAGCGAGTTCGACATCCAGACTCGGACCATTTGGCCGATCATGCAGGAGTCCGGACTTCTTCACTTGGGCCGATGCATGTCGACCCACTTTGATGAGCCTCTGCTGGAGGCATTTGTTGGGAGGTGGCAGCCGGATACTAACACCTTTCACATGCCGTGGGGAGAGATGACGATCACTTTGCACGACGTCTTCCACATTCTCCGTGTCCCGGTCACTGGACGACCGCTTCATAAGCCCCGACCTCTGGTTGACTTGAGAGCGGGTGTAGCGAGTCGCTTGGCTTCGGCTCGCTTTCGCTGCGTTGGAGTACGTGGTCAGGGGGGAGACGGTTGGGCCACCCCTGTATGATCATGGTGCCATGCACGAGAGGGACATGATCTCTCTCGGTAAGCATATGGGGGACGATATTGCTTACAGGGTATTCCTCCTCTGTCTTCTTGGAGGTACCCTTTTCCGGGATAGATCGGGCGATCGATCACGGCTTCTCGGTTGGGAGTACTTCATGGGTCCGATCGGTGATGTGCCGAGTATGCTTGGGGTGCTGGTGCGCTAGCCCGGTTGTATCGGGTGTTGGGGAAGGCTAGCGGGGGCGGATGCCGGGCGATGTCGGGGTGTGTGACGTTGCTCCGGTCCCCGGATCTACGAGTACTTCCCGAGTGTGAGGCCTCCGAGGACGCTTAGACAGGAGCGTAGGGCAGGAGAGGCTTTAGGCGGTAGGTGGGACAGTGCAGAGACACCTAGTCGGGGTGCGGGCTTCCTACGAGAGAGGTTGGACTACTACCGTCGCCTCCTCGATAACATGGATTCCCGTGATGTTTGTTGGCTTCCTTTTGGACCTCATCCCGACATTGAGGTCCCCGCCACGACCTACCGTGGTCTCCTACGTTGCGCCGATGTTGGGGAGTTCTACGATTCTTATCGTGTGCTCCGACAGTTTGGCTACACACAGGTCGTCCCCCCCTCGATCCCTGTGCCGCTACGGGCCGTTAGGCCCAAATCTATAAGGACATATGCCGTCCAGTGGGCCCCGGCAGATGATAGGATGTGGTTGGAGCAGGACTTCATCAGGTTTCACCGGCTACACCTTATGTTCGAGAGGGCGTCGGCTGGTGGGGATGTTGGTCCAGGGTATATGGAGTGGTTCCACGAGCATAGTCATCCACGCATCGTGGCCCCGGCTAACCCCGGTGTTGGAGTTCCGGCTGAGCTGGTAAGTTCGAATTCTAGTCAACATTTTAAAGGTTTATAATGTGTACATGTTCATTATCTAATTTTGCCTTTATGTTTTTTCGTAGATTACACAGCGAGTGTTCGATGGTATGGCCTCCTACTTCGATGGTACGCTCGGGCGGCAGCACGCCGACTCTCCTCAGGAGTACTACGACCACATGGAGGGGCTTCGGGTGCAGTTTGAGGATCTGTATACGGGGTATCGGAGCCAGAGAGAGGGTTGAGGTTGTGTATTGTGTTTGATGTACTTTCCTTTTTTCGAACCATGTATGAAAAACATGTTTTATTATGCTTATGTTTGATGGACATACAGTCACTATCATTTCGTATTATCTATGTTTTATTTAAATATTTATATGCTTGTTCATACTTACGAACGAAAATTAGGGGTTGGATGTCGTTATGAAATTAGGGTTTCCGATTTACTCGATCCCTTCCGAATCGGTAGTCCTCGAGTCCTTCCGATTTTTAGGAAGCGGAAGTCCTTCCGAATTTAGGGTTTCGGAAGTCCCTTCCGAAAGATAGGGTTTAGGGTGTCTCGTTCGAAAGTTACGGTTTCGGAATTGCATCCGAAATTAGGGTTTCGGAAGTCTCGTTCGAAAATGCGGGTTTCAGAATTGTTTCCGAAAGTAGGGTTTCGGAAGTCTCGTTCGAAAATGCGGGTTTCGGAATTGTTTCCGAAATTAGGGTTTCGGAAGTCTCGTTCGAAAATGCGGGTTTCGGAATTGTTTCGGAAAGTAGGGTTTCGGAAAGTAGGGTTTCGGAAGTCTCGTTCGAAAATGCGGGTTTCGGAAATGTTTCCGAAAGTAGGGTTTCGGAAGTCTCGTTCGAAAATGCGGGTTTCGGAATTGTTTCCGAAATTAGGTTTCGAAGTCTCGTTCGAAAATGCGGGTTTCGGAATTGTTTCCGAAAGTAGGGTTTCGGAAGTCTCGTTCGAAAATGCGGGTTTCGGAATTGTTTCCGAAAGTAGGGTTTCGGAAGTCTCGTTCGAAAATGCGGGTTTCGGAATTGTTTCCGAAAGTAGGGTTTCGGAAGTCTCGTTCGAAAATGCGGGTTTCGAAAATGTTTCCGAAAGTAGGGTTTCGGAAGTCTCGTTCGAAAATGCGGGTTTCGGAATTGTTTCCGAAATTAGGGTTTCGGAAGTCTCGTTCGTAAATGCGGGTTTCGAACCGTTTCCGAAAGTAGGGTTTCGGAAGTCTCGTTCGAAAATGCGGGTTTCGAACCGTTTCCGAAAGTAGGGTTTCGGAAGTCTCGTTCGAAAATGCGGGTTTCGGAATTGTTTCCGAAAGTAGGGTTTCAGAAGTCTCGTTCGAAAATGCGGGTTTCGGAATTGTTTCCGAAATTAGGGTTTCAGAAGTCTGTCCGGAATTAGGGTTTCGGAAAATTAGGGTTCCTTCCGTAATTCCCGGCCGGAACGAAATTCCAGCCCACCCCCCCTCTGGCCGGAACCACCCCCCGGCCCAGACCCCCCCAGCCGGAACCACCCCTCGGCCCAGACCCCCCCCCCTTCAGCCGGCCCCCCCCCTCCCGGCCGGAACCAGCCGCCGGCCCAACCCCCCCTGGGCAGAAACCATTTTCAGGCCCAACCACTTCTCTTTAGAATTTCGTTTTCGGAAGGCCTGGAGGTCTTCCGATACCTAATTTTCCGCCACCGATCACCCCATATATGTTATTTTGAACGTTAAGGGACGTTACAAACACATGGAATTATATTATGTCACAATCACCGTACGTTCGAGTCACAGAAAGTTTACACATATTAAGTAAATGACCTATTGACTCAACCGTTCATACTCTACATGCTCATCACGGTATAAGTCATGTTCCCACATTTGTTTGGCGCGGTCTTGCGCCCAGTACCTCCAATACATAGACTTCGCCGGGATAGGTAACACCGGAATAGCATCATCCAACGTGAGTACAACCCAATGATTCCCGGTGCAAACGATATACGACACACCTAGTGGTGCCGTTGTGCCTTCTTCTACTATCAACGGTAGATAAGTCTCCCCATAAGGTACCCCGCGAAGTCCGGGTCCGAAGACAACGAAAGTCCAGTTAAACATGGTGGTATACCCAAAAAGATCCACATTCCAAAACCACCATGCTTCATCACATGGAGTTTCCCATAGCCAACCCAACCGGTGAATGACGCCGTTTAAGTCGATGGAATAGACATTACCGTAGAGTTCATACCGCTTCATTGTGACATGTTCCATTAGACGCCTCCGCATGTCCACATACGGCTATCGTCACGCCCGATACTATGTATGAAATGCACCGAAATCCGCAATGTCCATCCCCACGTGGGTTAAACACGTCCCCAAGTACCGGGTGCATACCCGCCGGTATGTACCTCCCAAACTGACGAACTGTGAAGAAATTAGATCACACATGAGTAAAAAAACTATGTACGAAACGGGAAGGACCGGGAACATCGATAAGTGAACATACCCGTCTTCGAAGTAGTAGCCTTCGAGGAAGGTGTAGCCTTCGAGTTAGGTGTAGATCTAGTTGAGCTACCTCTACTCTTCGGAGGAGTACACTGTGCACTAGCATGCTCATGCCAAGATGGATTTCGACGGTCGGTCTTCCTCGCACGCGGTCGGCCTTTAGGAGCATCGGCAACCTTCGGTTCTTTCAAACCTTCGGACTCGGGTTGAAATGCTGACCGAACTAATCGACTCAAGGCTCGGACGGATGGCCCTCCTCTAGAGCATATAGTCTTAACCATCCCGTCAAGAATATTGCGATCAGCAACATCGTGCTCGGCCCAAACGTCGTGCTCTGCCGGGGTCGTGTAAGACAATGAACGCCAAAATTTGTGTAAGTGGTATGGTTTTAGCTCCTCGTCAGCGGCCTCCTTAGAGTGTAAACTACAATAACACGGGATTCCATGTGTTGTCTCCACTACACAATCACATGGTGTGTCCTTCGAGAGCTCTTCGGTCAAAAGCTCAATCGCCCATGCGGAAACCGCATTATTGAGATAAACAAATGGCGGTCTTTGGGCGTAACGGTAGCCCTACACCGAATGTAAAAAAAACATTAATGAACTAGTTTCAACAATCACATGTCAAATATGTAACTACATAGGGAAAGAGGATGTCAATACCTTTGCACTCGAGTCATCTAACGCCTTATGAACTTCGATCACTTGTCCCTCGATGGATGCATGGTAGCCCTCGAACAGTGAGTCCACAAACTTGATTGGAAGAGTTGTACCAAGTCTTAAGCGACGAGTGTTGGGACTCCACTCTATTAGTGCTTGTGTTTCGGATGTGAAAAACCTTATTGGTATCGCAATGAGCCCACTGAGTTTTGCACGGAAGCCACTCACTGGTTAGGTACTCCATCAACCCTCCAATCCTGGCCCAATCACTATCGACCATGCGTTCCCACTCTTCCTTGAAGTCTTCGTTGGAAAATGCGTACAACACTTTGTTCCATCTCCCGTGCACAAATGCCTCGGCACTTTCCTCGTTCCTTGTGACAAATTTTATCTTCGCAGCTATGTTCCTCTTCATATGCCACACGCAAAGTAAGTGTGGTGTTTCCGGGAAGACACTCCGCAAGGCAACAGCCAATCCGCGCTCCTTATCGGTGACAAACGCAGTTGGCTTTCGCTCTCCCAACAACGAGCGCAATTGGTTCAACAACCAAATATACGTCTCGGCCTTCTCGTTCTCAACGAGGACAAAGCCGATAGTGAAGTTCTTCTGCACTGGTGTCACACCTATCAACTGGATCACTGGCTTCCTATACTTGTTGGTGTTGTAGGTCGAATCAATTAGAATTACGTAATACCAAGCCCCCAACATCCGAGCACTCTCGGGGTGACAGAGAAAAGGTTGGCCAAATTTTTGTTGTCATCTTCTCGTAGACCGAACAAAATATCCATGTCGTGTAGCGGCTCTCAATGTCCAATCCGTCGAACTCATGCCGCCTAATTTTTCTTTCCTAACCTTGTAGGACTCGTTGTATATCTGATTTATATTATGGTGAGAATTGAACTTCTTGTTGAGAGCGTACCTAATCTTGTTCGGCTGTGTGTGCGTCGCAAGCATATCCCGAATTTCGTTCTTCTCTTCACTCGTAAGTGCATTACTTTCGGTGCTAGCTTCGGGGTATGGCACGAAAAAATGGTTGTGGAAGCCTTTAGATATTGTACGATCGCCGGTTTGGCCAACCCCGTCGATGAAGAACTTCCACTCCCCACGCACGACCCGACACCTCACCGCCGCTTTGAAGGGGCGATTACACTTTTTTGTTTTCGTAACCCGTTTCGGAGGAGTGGAAACCGATGATTTACGCATCGGTCCCCGAGAGCGAGATAGATACACACGGTAGTCTCGCTCCGCCGAATTTATTTTGTTCGATCCTTTAGTCAGCGTGAAATTAAACGTCTGGGCAATTCGTTTGGCGGCTTCAAATGCTTCATCAACTGTATCGTAAACATCGTCGGATAGAAAGTGTTCGGTGTAATTGATGCTGTCACCCTTACTGAGCGATGAATCTCCCTACATTATAAACACAGAACACATAATTATCGACTATATGCTTCGTATTAGTTCCAAGTTAAAGAAATTTCGGGCTTCGAAGCGCTTATCGAAGTGCTCATGGGGAATCAGTGCATCGACGGAACGTTAATATCGTGTTTCCAATGTGATAACCTGAAAAAATGAGTACGATATAACGTTAGAAATTTCGGAAAAAATGTCGGATAAAAGTTGGGATGGAACGAAAATTTATGCTGCAAGGGGTCCGGGCCGGAACGAAATTCCGGCCGGAGGGGGGCCGGGCCTCCTGTGAAGGAAATTTTCGTTCCATCCCGAATTGGGATCATCGAAATGTAAGGAAAAACGTACCGTGAGAGGTTTCCCGAAATAAATATTTTGATACTTTCGTCGGTTCAAAGTTTCCCAAATTGGATATATCTGGGTAACTGTAGATGAACAGTAAACTAGTGAAGAAAATAGTTGACCGGTAAAATATTAAGGATTGATTGAGGGTTTAGGGTTTGATTATCTAGGATACTAAAGTTAGGGTATAACGTATAGGGTTTAAGGATAAGCGCTTTATTGTTTAGAGTTCTAGGGTTAAGGGTTTAGGGTATTTACAATTTAGGGTTTAGGGTTTGATAAGTAGGTATCGGAAGGGCTCGGTCCTTCCGAAAATTTGGTTTCGGATGCCTTGATCCATCCGAAAATTAGATATCGGGTGGCCTCGATCCCTTCCGAAATTAGGTTTCGGAGGTCTCGGTCCGTCCGGAAATTAGGTTTCGGAGGCCTCGATCCTTCCGGAAATTAGGTTTCGGAGGCCTCGGTCGATCCGAAAATTAGGTTTCGGAGGCCTCGATCCTTCCGAAAATTAGGTTTCGGAGGCCTCGGTCCTTCCGAAAATTAGGTTTCGGAGGCCTCGGTCCATCCGAAAATTAGGTTTCGGAGGCCTCGATCCTTCCGAAAATTAGGTTTCGGAGGCCTCGGTCCTTCCGAAAATTGTGTTTCGGAGGTCTCGGTCCGTCCGAAAATTAGGTTTCGGAGGCCTCGATCCTTCCGAATATACGGTTTCGGAGGCCTCGGTCCTTCCGAAAATTGTTTTGGAGGCCTCGATCCTTACGAAAATTAGGGTTTAGGGTTTGCTTTTTTAGGATTCTAGGGTTTAGGGTTTAGCGTTTGATAGTTTAGATATTTAGGATCAAGGGTGTGGGATTTCAGAATTTAGGGTTTAGGGTTTGATAATTTAGGGTTTAGGGTTCTAAAGTACGGGTTTAGCGTTTTAGAATTTAGGGTTTAGGGTTTGCAGGTTAAGGATTTTAAGGATCTAGGGTTTTGAGTTTTAAAATTTAGGGTTTAGACTTTATGGGTTTAGGGTTATATGATTTTCGTGTTTACGTGAAATTTAGGGTTTAAAAGGGCCCGGCCGGGGGCCCCTCCGGCCGGAACGACCTTCCGGCCGGGGCCTTTTGTACTGATTTTTTCGATTCATCCGACTTCTGTTCATCGATTTTTAACGAAATACGTACCGTTAGAGGTTGTCGAAATAAGTATTTTGATAGTTTCGTCGGTACAAAGTTTCTCGAATTATACGTTTTGATAGTTTTGTCGATACTAAATTTTTCGAATTAGTAAATTTGGATAGTTTCGTCATTACGAAGTTTAGGGCGTCGTTTAATTCGAAAGTTAGGGCGTCATATAGTAATCCCCGACCCGATATCCCATTAGGACTGAAAAGAAAGCAAAAAATGCTGGCTACACGTTCCCGCCAAAATTAATATCCGTGAGATTAGGTCAAGACGAAGCCACAAATGGGGAAGAGGAATTTAGGGATTCCCGGGAAACGCAAGCAAACCAGTCGCCTTCCAATTAATCCCACCACCATCCTATAGAGCCTCTACGGAAGCGATTCAACCCATCCACATGCCGGCGGCGACCGTCGTTGGTTAAGACAGACGAAGAAATGGGGATACAGGGGCTTTTGCCCCTTCTGAAGTCTACGATGCATTCGATCCACGTTAAAGACTTACAAGGCGGTTCCATCGCCGTTGATACCTACTCCTGGCTTCACAAAGGTGCACTTTCTTGTAGCACTCAGCTCTGCAAAGGACTGCCCACTCCATGGTCTTTCATTTAGTCTCTCTCACTCTCTCCCTAAATAAATAAAACCCAGTTACGGATTCCTTTTTCAGTTCACTTTTATGCGACTTGCCGTTTGGTTTCTTACTGGGTTTATAGATTCTTTAGTTTCTTGAACATTTGGATTTTATAGTTTCTGATGTGGGTGATTCCGTCTCGATTTGTGTTATAGGCACATTGAGTACTGTATGCACAGGTTGAATTTGCTGAGGCATTATGGTGTTAAACCTGTTCTCGTCTTTGATGGAGGCTTTCTGCCTATGAAGCTTGAACAAGAGAACAAACGTGCAAGGTACCAGTAGTTGTTGCTTTAGCCTTGCCAAATGCATGTTTTTTCCACCAATACATGGGTCTGGGTAGTCCAATTAGTTAAGGTGATGTTTATGACTTCATGTAACCCACCCTTCAATTTGTAGGTCAAGAAAGGAAAACCTTGCTCGTGCTATTGAGCATGAGTCAAACAGGAACTCGACTGCAGCTTACGAGTGCTACCAGAAGGCTGTTGACATATCGCCTTCTATCACTCATGATCTGATCCAGGTAGAAATGTTATATTCATGGTTATTTATCTCCTGCTCCTGTCATGGTAAGGTACTTCTCACAGGTGGTTGATATAATTCATTAATTCCAGCTATTTTTTTAACATGGTTTGCATATGAAGGTCTTGAAGCAGGTGAATGTGCCGTATGTTGTAGCTCCTTATCAGGCGGATGCGCAGATGACATTCATGGCGTTAAATAAGCAAGTGGATGCAGTTATCACCGAGGACTCGGATCTCATAGCATTTGGATGCCCCATGGTGAGTTATCTGGTCAATGTTTGTTTGTTGAGAGGACATCTTACTATCATGTGTTTATATTTCGTATCAGATTATCTTTGTCTTCGATTTTGTGGTGCTTTAATCAGCTTTTTATACAGATCATATTCAAAATGGACAAGTATGGGCAAGGTGTCGAGTTTCAGCTTTCCTGGCTTCAGAAGAACAAGGAACTATGTTTCGCTCCAAATGGTTTTGGAGATATGCATTTTGAGTGGCTGTGACTATTTGCAGTCACTACCTGGAATGGGCTTGAAAAGGGCGCATTCATTAATCTCGAAGTTTAAAACTTATGAGAAGGTAACTTTTACCACGACTCAACAAACCCATATTTGATTCAAATGATCTTTGAACTAATGCATCTAATTTCCCGATCGACGATTAACTGCCATCAGGTAATCAAGCATTTGAAGTATACCACGGTCTCTATTCCTCCTTTCTATCAAGAATCGTTCAGGAAAGCGATACTACTTTCCAGCACCAACGAGTGTATGATCCTATTGCTGAAGATATTTTGCATTTGTCTGACGTCCCGGAAAGTCAGGATGGTGGTGATTGGGAATTTTCTGGCCCATATCCTTAAAATTTGGAGTCATCTTTGTGGTCTAACAATCTGAGTGTAGGATACTTTCATTTATGCATATTTTCTGAATTTTGAGCTGTTCCTTAACCTTTGAATACACGGATTCCACAAGATGTGGTCAAAGGTATTGCGGCTAGCGATTTGGATCCATTTACTCAGACGCCATTCCAGGTAAGCACTCCAAATTGTGCAGATTAGTGGAACTTCAAAAGTGAAGAACTCTAAACCTGAAAATATAGCTAAGAAGATAGATTTGCCGGTGCAGAAGAATCTCCTGACTAATTACTTCTGTATCCTTCACAATTTGATTGTTCTTTTCATTGGTTATGATATGTCATGAAGTGTTTGTTCATAAATTTAGTGTCTCATGGCACTATTATTTGTTTCAGCACCTGATGTTAACTGTTCATATCACCTGCCTTTCAAGCTTTATTTACTAGTTTTTTCCCGTGGTTTCCCTTAATAGTATGCAAGGCTTTGCATCAATTGAAGCTAAGAGAAAATTCAAGACACCTCGGAAATTGCCAACGAGTTCAGTTCCAGTGGATAGTAGCTCTTGCCTGAAAGAGTTTTGCTTTGTTGGAGCTGGTTCTATCCGAATTAACTGCCCTTCATCATCAACTTCTGCCCCTGAAAATCATTCTAGCACGTCTACCTAGACTATGGTGAGTTGGTTCATTTTCAGTTGACATCGTAACGGAATTGATGTGTCATGGATTAGAGGTAAAACCTAGCCTAAGTTGAATTTGTCTGTGCTCGTTGCTTTTGATTGGTCTTGGTCTCACATTCCGTAGTACAACATGGCCAGATTGATTAAGTGACTGTACAAAAGCTTTGAGAGGCATATCTACTATGCTTGGTTTTTCTACCTCTGTCCAATTTTGTAAGCATGTTTCAATGATGTAACTGCGATATTAAGAATATACATAATCGACTTTGTATACTTTGTTAAGAAGAAGTTAACACTGTTACCAGAACTTGGATATTCCGTAAACTTTGGCTCAGTGAGGGTTTCCATCTGCATGAACAGAGTTGTAACTCGGTCCAATGGCGATAAGTTGAGCGTGACAAACGAAAAGGCTAGAGTGACCAGTCCTTATTTTGCACGAAATCCATCTCCGGACAGTTCCTTTCAAGGGAATGTAGACAGTCACAGAGAAGATGAAACCACATTTCAAGACGATGAAAAGAGTTCTAGTGAAGTTACTTTGAAAAGGAAGACTGCCCTGATTGACAGGTTTCCAACCGCATATATTATTGATACGAGAACTCATGAGTCGAGATGACTCTCTCAATTCTCACTTTCCTTCTTCAGCACTGTCTTCTGATTTTTGTTTTTATATATTTATTCTTTTCATACAACTTGAGATGAGAATAATTTTGAAATCGTTGTGACAGTTAATATTTCCAAGTTCATCTTTTATTTATGAGCCTTTTTTATTATTTATGAACAAAGTGATCGGGATTAACTATTATGCATGTTCATTGAAGTTTAGTGATTTTATTAGTTTTAATGAGTATGTTCATCCATGTTTTATACAATTTTCGAGGATGACGTAAGGTTCTCTTGGGTGATGAGTATCCTGTTTTGGGCGACCTAGCTCCTATATTAGGATGCTCTATCGGTCAAGAGATACCATATTATGAAGAAATGACTTGAGATGCTCACCGGTTAAGAAATACCATAATATCGAGGGAGAGAACTTTATTAGTTTTATCAAACGATAAGATAAGTAAAATGTTTGACCGATGTTCTCAGGATGCATACCATAGCCAATTCGAAAAAGATAAGACAAGTAAAATTCGACTGTTTCGAACCATGGCGAGTTTGAAAAAAAGGTGCAATATTTTGCATTAGACTATTACACCAATAATTATATATGGTAGTGATATAAGTTTGATATACTCTTAACTCAAAGGCTGGCTTCGCCTTTATTTTACAGTTACTTCCAACACAAGTCAACAAAATGATTAGACATAGACCAATGCAATAGTAATGGTTGAGAAATAGCAACAACATACACTTAAAGGTAAATCTCGTAGACTGCCTAAATACTAATAAATAGAGATTCTCTTATCTGTTTATCTATTTACATCTATATATAATCTTATTTTTGAGTCTGTTTCTATCAAATTCTAAAATTTTGGTCTAGAAGAGAGCACACCTATGTCTATCTCGTAGTTAAACCGTATATTTTATAGTCGAATTGCATCAAATAAAACTCTAATAAATTACATCCTATACTAAGTTGTAACCATTTCAGCGATCAAAATTGAACACTGGATGGGTTGCAACGAGATATTATGATCCTACTATTATAGTTTGCTATTCACACTCCCCTTATGCTATTATAAAATAGTTTGCTAGCATAATACACTAATGCATCATTTGATTTTGTGATTTGGTCGAAAATAATTTCAAATAGCAAGAGATTTAAAATGGGAGCAATTTCAAATGTACAAATGATTTTGTAGAGTTTCGGAAATTAAAAAAGAAATTTTAATTTTGTAAATGAGTAATACACTCATGGTCATTTCCAACTCAAATCATTCGAGATTTTACAAATCTCTTTCTTACACATAAAGTGGATTTGAAATTACCTACCAAAAAACTTTTGAGGCCACAAAATAATTTTAAATACTATTTTATTTTCGTAATCAACGGTTATATTTTGACAGAATCACCCGAGTCTACCAAATCACACTCCAAATCCTCTCTAAATTAAAAAGAAAAACGGCCCCTAATACTTACATAACTTTCCAATCCCATTATAGGAAACTAGGTGAAATAAAGTATTTTTTAAAATATCTAAAAAATCTAACCCTTAATTTTTTTAATTGATATGACCATAAATAAATCGAAAACATTTTATATTTTTTTTCTCTACAATAATTGCATTCAAAATCATCCACAAATCACGTTAACAAATCCTAATATGGTCGCTCCCAAGTCTTTGGAGGTCTCCATGACCGATGCCCCTGATTTTGCCGCTGATGTCGTGCCTGAAGATTGGCCGTCGGACCCTGCTGGAGCAAAGGCAGAGGCAGGAGCCCCTTTATACTGGCCTGACTCCCTCTTGTTCCCTGATTCCCGAAAACGATCTTGTCCATTGGATGGGGGTCTGCTTCCCCTTGAGGACCGAGACTCTGCTCGCCGGAACTCCCCTCTATTGTCGCCTCCTCCAACAACGATGACGACACCCTCATCTCCCACGACGGCGTCCCAAATCCCCAACCCATCCATGTAATCGACGATTCCGCAGCGTTCTTTTAAAGATACAGTCAAGGGATTGTCTTGACTGCTATAGCTTGTCCAGACCCCATTATCGGCGCCGCCAGAAGTTATGGTGGAGGATACCATTAACCCGGACTGACCCCCTGTAGTGTTCTCCTCGGGAGAATTACAGGAATTCTGTTGGCCTTGGACGAGGGCTCTCATTGTGAAGGTTCTTGAGCATTCCTTCTATTATGGAACTTTGCGGCGTCGCTTGGAGTATCTCTGGGCACGTAAGGGACCGATTCGGGTGACATACATCACCAACGACTACTTTGCATTCTGATTCTCGTTGGAGGACGATTACAAAGCAGCTACGCTCCTTGGACCCTGGAGAATTTACGACCACTACATTACGGTTAAGCAATGGCAACTCAAATTTGATGTATGTGGCTCAGTGCAGAAGACCTTGACTTGGATTTGCCTACCGAAAGTGTTGACTCGAATTGGAGCCATGGTGGGCTGTACAATCAGAGTATATCTTGAGTATATCTTGCTACAGTAGCCGGAGCTCGTGGGAAGTTTGCCAGAGTTTGTGTTGAGGTTGATCTTTCGAAGAAATTATTGGGGAAGTATTCTTTGCTTTGTAAGGAGAAGAAGATTGGGTATGAAGGTCTCGAGAACATGTGCTTTACCTGTGGATATGGTCGTAAACTTCAAGCGTGCTCTACCACCGCACCGATCCCAGTAGATACAACCGCTCTGAAGAAGCAGTAGAACCTATGGTCGCTTCCACACCACCGCTATCGAGGGGCGACTGGATGGTGGTGAGGCCTTGTCGAGGATATCAACGTGCTTCATCGTCACCGACTCCCTCAACGAAACTCCCAACGCCTCCTGCTCCGTCCTCTATCCTGCCGAAGCCTCTAACAGTGGAGCCTAGCTCTAGACAGCCTCCTAATGCCAAGCAACCAATCGAGCTCCCAACTCCTAGTGGTGAGGATCATATCCCTTTAACATTGGTAGATATTCCACAAGTCGTCTCCAAGGGGCGCCGAAGAGGTGGCCGCAAAGCTAAACAAGGAGATTATGACGTTGCTAATGCTCTTGATGAAGCCTGGAGGAAGCTTTCCCCGATAGGGAAAACAAGCAACCAAGAGCAACTTTGGCCTATTGGTGATGCTTCTAAGGGGGATTAGAAGCTGACAAAACAGGCTAGTGAATTCCAGCAACCAATTTTTTTGGGACAGCTCAATCTGAGCCTACCACCAGGGTGTGTGGACCACCCAAGAGTTTGGTGGAGAACACTACGAAGGCGAATTCAAAGATGGCAGCAGCAAAGAAGGACAGGAAGCCTGCATGCACTTTTCCTCCTCCAAAACGCCTACTACTAAGAAGGTTAATGTGGATATGATTGTTGAAAGGACGGAAGATGAAAAAGACCTGCCGGATCTGAACTCAGCCGCCCAAGGGGTCCCTTCTCAGTAATCCAGGGAGCCCTCGCCCTCCTCTTCTTTCCTTAATGATTAGTTTATTTTCATGGAACTATCGAGGTGCAAATCATGATGAGTCTACCCCTGTCTTTAATGCATATATGCGGGGTCATCGTCTGAATGTTATTTTCATTATTGAGCCCCACATCAGTGGGACCTAGGCTCAACATGTCATTGGTAAACTTGGATTTGACCAGTCTTTTATGGTGGATGCTATTGGTTTTCCAGGAGGCATATGGGTTCTATGGCGATCGACGGACATCATATCCAGATCCTCCCCCACTCAAATCAACTAGTCCACATGAAAGACGAATTTATAATGGGAGATGCTTGTATGGCTACGGCTATGTATGCGGCACTAAACCCGGCCGTACGAGCCCTTCTCTGGGATGATTTGAGATTGGTGGCTCTCGACATGACTATGTCTGGGCTCATGGCAGGAGACTTCAACTCGATCCTGCATGCTTAAGAAAAGAACGGAGGGGCTCCTTTTGACCAAAGGCACACAGTCTCCTTTGCTAAATGCATATGCTATTCTGGCCTATAGGATCTTGGCTTCAGAGGATTGAAGTTCACTTGGTTTCGAGGTCTTCTTTGCGAAAGGCTCGATAGGGTCCTGGCTAATGCAGAGTGGCTCACTAGCTTCCCAGAAGCTATGGTCTGCCACTTACCACGCCTCAGGAGGTCTTTGCGCTTCCATGCAGGAGTTGTCATGACTCCTAAGAAGTGGAATAAAGAGGTCTTCGGAAACATCTTCCTACATAAACAAGAACTCATGGAGAAATTGCGGCTCTTGGAGGAGGCGAATTTGGCTACAACTCCGAATACGTTAACAGTTCAAGAGGAACATGATACCAGAGCTACAGTGGAGAAGATGCTCTGGGAGGAAAATCTCTTATGGCAGCAAAAGTCGCAGATCCTTTCCATCCTTGAAGGCGACAGGAATACTCGCCATTTCCATACTTCCACCCTCCAAAGACGCAACAGGAACAGGATTACGGGTCTGAAGAATAATGATGGACAGTGGGTTTTTGATGATAAGCTGAAGGGAATGACGAGAGACTTCTTCCTCCGCCTTTTCTCGTCAGGTGACAACCCTCTGGCCCTTCTCCCCTCTCGCTTTCCTATTACTGCCCCTCACCGTTGGAGAGACATAGTGTGATTAAAGACATGGGCGGACTCAAGGTTCCCAGGAAAGATGGCTTTCAACCTATCTTCTATTAAAAGTGTTGGGAGACTGTGGGTTCCAGCTTAGTGGAGTTTTTCAGAGACTGATTTCATATGCCAGAGTTGGTTGGCGCGATCAATGACACAATCATAGTCCTCATATCGAAAGTGCCCAACCCAGACCTTCTTTCCCAATTCCGGCCGATTAGCCTTTATAACGTCTCTTACAAAGTAATTTCAAAGTGTTTGGCGAACAGGTTGAAGTCGTTCATCCACGCTTGATCCAGACTACCCAAACAAGCTTTGTACCTAAACGACACATTACCGATAACATCATTATTCTACAAGAAGTCGTCCACACTTTAAAAGGGCGTAAGGGTAAGAAAGGAAAGATGGTGTTAGAGATACACTTGAGACAGCGGGCTTCCCTGCGGACTTTGTTGGTATTGTCATGAGCTGCATCTCTTCCCCAACCTTCTAGGATCTTTGGAATGGAGAGCTCTTTGACAGCTTCACACCTACTTGTGGC
Source organism: Linum usitatissimum (assembly GCA_030674075.2). Classification (NCBI taxonomy): domain Eukaryota; kingdom Viridiplantae; phylum Streptophyta; class Magnoliopsida; order Malpighiales; family Linaceae; genus Linum; species Linum usitatissimum. Next base: position 7,283,807 of record JAUJYP020000264.1, on the reverse strand, counting down.
CTTAAACAGAGTTGTCCTCTTTCCCATTATCTTTTCACCTTGTGTATTGAGCGTATGAGCCATGTGATTTCTGCAATTGTCAAGGACGGGTCATGGAAGCCTATAAAGCTTACCAAAGACGGCCCTACCCTCTCTCATTTATTCTTTGCAGATGATCTTGTCCTAATTGTAGAAGCAAATGTGCCTCAGGCGCGAGTTGTGCTTTAGTGCCTAGACCAATTTGGCGCAGCATCGGGGCAACAAGTCAATAAAGACAAGTCGGTTGTCTTCTTCTCCAAGAGCATGCCCCAACTAGAGTGCAGGGGGATGGCAGAGCATTTGGGCATCAAGGTCGTTGATGACCTTGGCCGGCATTTGGGTGTCCCGGTGCTACTTGAAAGGGTCACGACAAACACATACCAAGGCATTTTGGATAGGGTGGACTAGAAGCTCTCTGGATGGAAAGTTCGCTCTCTATCCTTGGTAGGAAGGATAACTCTTCCTCTCTCTCTCTCTGTGCTTAATTCGATTCCCTCTTATGTTATGCAAACTGATGTTCTACCAGCTGCTATTTACGAGGCTATTGATAAGCGTATACGTCGGTTCGTTTGGGGCTCCACGCTGGAAGCTCGGCGTATTCACCTAGTTTCGTGGGAAGCTATCTATGCGCCGAAGGAAGAAGGAGGGCTTGGCGTCTGAAAGGAGAGGGAATTGAATTCCGCCTTCCTTATGAAACTTGGTTTCACTTTCCAGCACAATTCTTTTGAGCTTTGGGTGCAGGTTCTTCAAGGCAAGTACTTCAAGCATGGTCCTTCAGGCAGCATAGGATGACGCAAGGGATGGATCTCCCCACTCTGGCGGGGAATCCTCAAAGTTTGGTTGACCATGGTGAGTGGAACACGGATGACCATCAGGGATAGCCAAACCACAAGTTTCTGGATGGGTCAATGGGTGATCAGGGGAAGACTTTGGACGAGTTGGCGGGCTGGAGCGTTGCAGAAATTGGCGTTGGCTTACCATCGCTGACTTTGGTACTCCATATGGTAATTAGAATTTTCCTCTTCTTCATTTTGTTGTTCCTAGCTTTCTACTGCCTCACATTGCAGGGATGAGCCCACCTCGTCCTAACCAAGTAGAGGATAGGATTGTGTGGGGTCTGGAATCTCATGGTCGGTTTAGCATCAAATCAGACTATTCTCTCCTGTCATCCCCGATATTAGCCACGGTCATAGTGTGTTGGCGATTGCTTTGGTAGTCGAGAGGTCTTCACCAACACTGAGCTATTGATAACTACATCCAACTTGGTCCATTGGGTGCAAACCAAAGCGCCCGCCGATTACAAGATAAACAACCTTTAAAACTAAAAGAAACACAAAAGGTAGAAGCGAGCTATTGGCTTACTCCATTAATAACTTTCATCTATTTTAGATTGTTATTCATATGATTTCCTAAGTCTATCAAATAAAAGATTTCATATATTTGACCTAATTCAAACCGTAACAAGGACTAGGTTGAAAACCCAACAATCAAAGCAATCTTCCATTAAAATCCGATAATCCAACTATCGTCAACCCTATACTTTTAGGGAGAATATCATAGCTCAAATCCTACATCTCAACGAAGAAACTATAAAGAATTAGCTACGCATGATTCTAGTAGAAGACAAATCAGAATTTGACCTTACCATCGTCTTGATGAGGAGACGATGAATCGATCTTCCTCCAATCATTGCTTTTAATCTTCGAGCTTCAATCCTACTTTCAATCTTCGGTGGGGACTCTTTTGGATCTTCAATTGGACTTATGGGGATGGAGAATGGTGTTTTTGCAGAGGAGAAGTCGTGAAAAAGGTCGAAGGAGTTTGATCTGGGGAATTCTGATTCTCTTTCCTCAAAATCAGGCTTTTATATGGGAAACTGCAGATATGGGGAGTGCACGTCGTGCACCTCTTTTTACTACGAGGCTATTTTGCAATTTTGGCCTGCACGGCGTGCAGTTCTTCTACTCCACCATTTCTTGTCTTGTTCTTCCGTCCGATCTCCAATCGTGCTCTATTTCGTATCCAAAGACTCGTAACCAAACCCTCTATCTCTAGAGTACATGTGGATAACAAATACTACACATCAAATGGACCGAAACGGTTCAAGTGAATGGGTCTAGGCACATAATGCCAAAACATGATATCACACGAAAATAAAGCTCAAACAAGCTAATATTCACTCAAAAAGGATGCAGATAAGGATAGATAATTACTACAAATTCTAGCACTATCATCTCCTTACGGCTTTCATCATGTGCTTGGGTGTGTTTTCGATCACCCGAGCAAAGTTAAGGGCCGTTGTGACTGGCCTCAACAGAGCTTGGGAGAGAGGATATCAAAGAGTACAGGTGCAGCTCGACTCACCGGCAACACCCCTGGGAGATATATAAGGGCCATGCGAGCCACGTAATGGACGACCCCGTTACCTGCCCGCCGAACCAGAAGAAGACGTACCCCGAAAGAGAACCAAACTGTTGTCTAATCTCGCAAACGATAACACCCCCAACCGCCAAATTACAGTGACCAGCCTTGACATGCTCCATCACCGCCTCCGCATTCTCTTCTACGTCCACTTACAAATAATTCGCACGAACACGCTAAAAACATGTGTAACAGATCTCTAATAACTTAAGAAGAAAGTGATCTGCCCGGATAAGGGGCATGCACCGCAGAGGCATAAATATTAGTTGAATGAAATCATTCTCCGTCAATAATGAACCCTCTTAATTACTACACGGGTCAAATTATTATTTCAGTTTCCATGCTTGAGAATTAAATTATTATCATCAGAGAAAGCGGTAATAAGCAAGCAATGAGTCGATTGTTTCCTCGTTCGCTGCGATTCCTCTGTAAACCGCCATCTCCTCATCGCTCGCAGGTTCCGATTCTTCTCTCTTCTCTCTCGCTTTCTCCTCCTCTCCCGATGATTCCTAGTTTATTTTCCCTCTCTGATTGTTCCTTCTTAACTATTTCATGGACAATTTCTTGTTTGTTTTCCAGTTACAGTCTGCATCTCTGATCGTTGGAAGCAATAATGGACGGTACTTGTTTCCTTCCTTACCAATCTCTCAATTACACGCATATAGACTTCTTCCATTCCAACCGTGATGTTTGGCTTTCGATTTTGGACGAGCTACTAATTTCCCCTTTGTTTGGATAATTGGATTGTCCACTCGTGAACTTGTTTGTAGTATTTTGGAATGAATTGAGATTTTATTGTGCCTGCGTACAGCTCAAGTACTCGAGTGAGTGAGATCCCTCGGACATCAATTAGGAAGCTGAGTTATGGATTTAGAACCTTTTGCAGTGTTGGAGGTGCGTGATGACTGTTTTACTAGCATGAGTCAGAATGCAATGTTGGTTGATTCATTTGTTTTTCACTGCTCCTTGTTCTGTTAGCTGTTCTGGATATTTTGATCTTGCTTGGATTTTACAATTGGAAGGAAGAATCATTGCTCGAATGTAGAACTGTGCACACTTTTATCACATTGATTGATGGCTAAAGGTTCCTAGCTAGCCTAGGGAAGTCTGGCATCTTAAATCAGTGGTCTCCGCTTGATTATGCTTGTTATGATCGTTTCTTACTTGTGGTTTCCAGCTCCTTTGCTGTGATTGCATGGACTTGTAATGCTGTAGGTTATGAAACTTGTATAAAATGTGATATGGTTTCCTTTCTATGGTAGATTTGGTGTCCAAGAAGTGTGTTCCATGCAACTCAAAGGATATGCGACCCATGACTGAAGAAAGTGCATCTGAGATGATGCCTAAGGTAATTTGTTTCAGTTCTGGTTCTATTTCCTTGATGCTATTTAACTGATCAATCATTCGAGACATAAAAATTTACAGTGTTTAGCTTGGTGATATAGGTTTCCGGATGGAACTTGGTGAATGAAGATGGTAAGCTGAAGCTGAACAGGTCATGGAAAGCCAAGAGTTTTGCCAAAGGGTTGGAGCTTTTCCAGCTCGTTGGGAATATTGCTGAAGCTGAAGGTATGTACCACACTTGGTTCTGATGTAAAAAAACTTTGATTTCAGATCCAGAGGTGAGGTGTGTGTGATGATTTGTTGCGAATAATAATGCAGGTCATCATCCAGACCTCCATCTTGTCGGATGGAACGACATGAAGATCGAGATATGGACGCACGCAGTTGGTAAGAACTTCCACATTTGCAAGAATTGAAGTGAACTGGCAGAGACACATTGATGTATATCATTTCAAATTAGATTTCTAGTAGCCTGATATATAGCTGTGGTGGTTTATGGTTTGGCACAGGCGGGCTAACGGAGAACGACTTCATACTAGCTGCTAAGATCAACCAGCTTGACCTGCATCACCTGCTAAAAAAGAAGCCTTCTGCTCCTTAACAAGAGGGATATTATTGCATCGTTAAAAAGCCAGATGTTTTTAAGCACAACGAGTAGAGGAGATACGTTTCCGATAGGAAGGTTGAATTGGTGTATTATTGGTTTTGCCTCTCTTTCCACTGAGACCTTAAGAAACAATTGTCGTTAGAATCGGATCGATCCGGAACTAAATCTTTGATATTAGACCGATCCATTTCAGGCACCCTGTTGATTTTAACCTTTCTAAACCAGTTAGAATTGGACTAATCCAATTTGATAAAATCGGTAGCATCGTTGGAAGTGAAGTTATCGTCCAGTATGTTTTTCGAATAGGATATGTGACTGGTTCATCCAACCATTATGTTACGATTTTGATTCAACTTCCAACAATCATGGTACGATTTTGATTCAACTTCTGAATCTATTGCATAGTTCATACTAGTGTGAAGAAGAAGAGGCCGGCTTTAATGGGCTTTTTAAGCATGGGCTCAAAATAGATAGCCCATCTCTCCGTCTCCTCACCTAAATTACCGAAATATCCATCATTTGGCTGAAAATTACTCCGACCATATTCAAGCATTTGAATATTTGATTCTGTTTCTCGCATCCAACTGAAAGATCTTAGCGTCGGACGGACGCCGAGCTCCTCAATCGAAAACGATATCCTTCGGTCGAAGCTGAATAGCTTTTTCTTAGAAGAGGCTGTCTGAATCTTGCCAGAGGTGATCATCCATCGTATTAGGAATCAATGGTGCGGTTTCTTCTACTCTTTTTTTTTTAACTCAAACTAGGGAATTCCATGGTGTTAGGTTTCACTTTGCGCTCGCGTTTTCCGGTAATCTAGGGGGTCTTACTTCGTTACAGTTAGTAAATGGTTTTGCTTTGTATTTTGTTTTTTCCTCGCTCGGAATTGGATGGGATTTGACCGAGCTGGATCAGCTAGTGGCGGCTTTAGTTGCTTCCCGATTGTTGAGTTTAGCTCTCATGAGATTGTAATTCTTCTGCTTTTTGCTTCGTAGGCTGACCCGGAGCTGGAAGCAATTCGACAGAGGAGGATGCAGGAGCTAATGGCTCAACGTGGCGCAGCGGTAATTTCGATTTCCGGCTTACTTTCCAGTGTGCTGCTGTTCCTAATTGTGAATTGTTAACCGAATTGTAATTCCTGAATAAACAGGGAAGTCACTCTAGTCAGCATAACCCTGAACAACAGAAAGCTCAAGATGATGCTAAGAGGTAGGTCTCTGTGTCAATTTAGCTTCTATGATATATTCCTGCTGCAACATTTCTTTCGTCGATTGCTCACTTGGTTCTGTAGTAGTATCATGTACCTTATCATAACACATGATCAGCAATACAAAGGAAAGGGGCCTAGACTACTAGCTTGTGCGCCCACGCGAAAGACTAATTATAGTAAGAAGAAGCGAAAAAGAACCTCGATTATACATATCTAATTTGTTCATTTGCTCATGCAGGGAGGCCGAAGAGCGTAGGCAGATGATGTTGAGCCAGATCGTATCTGCTGAAGCCCGAGAGAGAAGTAAGTGAAACAAGCCTTTGAGCTACGAATATATCTACAATCGTATATAGAACTGTCTAGTGTGTGTGTGAGACTTTCAAATGTTTGCTAAAGGAATTCGTTTAGTGCAAATTGTGGAGTTCTATAGTCTGTGTCTTAGGAAAGAATGATCACTATGTCTCATGGGCAATTCATTCACATTGTGCCTTTGTGCAGTTGCTAGAATAGCGTTGGTTAAACCTGAAAAGGCCAGAGGCGTTGAAGACGTTATCCTCAGAGCTGCTCAAATGGGTCAGATAGCTGAGAAGGTACTGTATGCTCGAAACAACAATTTAGGTTTCCCGTTCACAGTTATGAAATCTGTGTTTAACGTAGGTTTCGGAAGAGAGGCTTATCTCATTGCTGGAGCAGATAAACACCCAAACATCGAAACAAACCAAAGTCACAGTAAGTCATCTGCCGTACTGTTCATGACATTCCGTAAGAACCATCGATAGGGGAGAGATCAGATAATTTGACATGTGCATTTGTCCTTCTTCATATCAGATTCAGAGGCGTCGAAGTGTTCTAGACGACGATGACTGAAGTTGGAACATCTCCGGCCGGTGTTTTTCGTTGCAGCTTCCTGAACAAGGGCTTTATTTCCTGATAGTCGTATGTGCGAATATATACATTCTTATGAAGTGACTGGTTGTTGTCTTTGTGTAATGTATGCTGCTCTTTCTTACGGGTACTGCTAGTCAGGAACAGACATTCCAAGTCATTTGACAAAAGCCTATACAACTCTGGTTGGATCTGTCGTTAGGGTCGGAAATCGGTTTCGGTTGGCTTTTGGTTAACCATAGTTACTAGGTTCCTAGGGATGCACTTATGTACTTTGGCCATACGAAGAACAAACGTGCCAATGAAACCTTAATAACAGAAAACTTAGCCCACTATCCTAGTTAATAGCCCACTATCTTCATGTATCTTAAGTGGTTTCTATTACTCCAAATATGCAGGAGTTTAGTTGAAGATCAATAATAGTCAAGGCCATTCACTTTCCAAACTAATAAACCTCGACTCCAGACTCGCATAAGCAGTTGGATAACTGGTTTTAATCGATGGTCGTAACTGTTTTGATAGCTGTATACAAAATTAGTATTTAGGATTAAGTGTATTTACTCCGATATCCCAAAGGTATTCATATTCACCCACTCTACATAATTGCCACCTAAGCACTATAGCACTTCGTTGGCACCTAGGTAGCAACCACAGAGAGTACTTAAGACTCCAATATCTCATGAGTACGCTTACCACCTATTTGGATACCACCTAGGCACCATGGTCCCTTGGTGACGTTTGAGTGGCAGCCACACAAGGTTACGCTATCCCAGGTTGGGTGGGGGGGGAGGGAATTATATACATAGTATACATTGAATCAACAATGTAGGATTAAGGATATCTATTTCGATACCCTACAGCCATGGCATTTTGTTGGTGTTTAGGTGACAATCACATAGACACCAAACTCTAAGTACCTCCCAAAGGTACGCGTGGATGCCACCTAGGCAAAATGGCCTCTCATTAACGCCTAAGTGGCAGCCGCGTAAGGGGTTCCCCTACCCCGAGTGAGAAAAAGAAGTATGCACTTAATATAGTATAATTTATCGTGTTAAGATCCAAAATTTCAGCTTCAACTCTTGATAATGTCAAACTTCTGATCACAAGCTAACAATTTAACCAAATAGAGATCACAATGCAACAAGTGATTGCTTCCTGAATCTACTCTACCCAAAAATAAAAATAAAAATTCCACCACAAAATTAAAAGAAAAAAAAAAGAAATTCAAACGGCTGCACCACCGGAGATCTGACGACGACGAATGGTGTCCGCAGCGGCGGAGATAAATAATGAGCAGTGAGAAGGAACCGGCCCCGAAGAAGCTAGACGACGAACAACTGGGCGAGCTCCACGAAATATTCCGATCGTTCGACCGAAACAAAGACGGTAGCCTGACTCAGCTCGAGCTCGGGTCGTTACTCCGGTCTTTGGGGCTAAAGCCGAGCGAGGACCAGCTCGATCGGATGATCCACAAGGCGGACACGAACAACAACGGCCTGATCGAATTCTCGGAATTCGTGGCCCTGGTGGAACCCGACCTCGTCAAGTCGAAATGCCCCTACACGGAGGAACAGCTGAGGCAGATGTTCACATTGTTCGACAGGGACGGGAACGGGTTCATCACCGCGGCCGAGCTGGCCCACTCGATGGCCAAGCTCGGCCACGCGCTGACCGCGGCCGAGTTGACCAGCATGATTCGGGAGGCGGACGGGGATGGGGATGGGTGCATTAGCTTTCAGGAGTTTGCCAAGGCCGTTACTTCCGCTTCTTTTGACAATTTTTGGTGCTGACACAACGGCCGTTAAGTTAATTCTTCTGATTTTTTTCGGTTTTGATGAAGAAGATTCGCGGTTTGTCCCATCGATGTTAAATTTCGGGTTTTGGTAGGTCCCAATGATTCTTTGTTTATCGTATTTTTTGGTAACGACGTGTGCATTGATTTTGTAATATAGTCTTGAATTTCAATAAGCAAAGCCTACCTATTGTTAATCCCTTCTAAAACTTTAGTCTATAGTTTTTTTCGAATCGACTGGCTCGATGTTGTTTTGTGGGGCAGGAATCTGATTGATAAAAAAGAATTGTATCATGAGAGATTTGATCGATAGTAGTTATGTTATATTATAATGAACTGGTCAATAAGTGAAATATGCACTCCACTCATATGAATGCAATGAGGATTGAACCACGATCGTAAAATTAATTCGAGTAGTTATGTACTTTATTTAGGTTTAGAGCATGTATTTAGCTCTAAATTACTGTTGTAATAAATGAACAAATTGTATTTGAAAAGAAACAAGTTGAATTTTTTTTATTACTAGGCTTCAGCTTTTATAAATAACCTTTCTTAAACATCGAATATATTTCAGTGTTTTGTATTTGATTCATCTCTCTCGGCTCATCTTTTGATTAACCTCTTCACCTCTTGCGTTCCTTTATTTTGTTTTTTGGTTTATCAAACTAAAATGCTTTACAAATTCGATTCACCGAACATGAAATTAACTCGTTAAAAATGAAAGTGTGACATGTTAGTTACTTGAAGTTTAATGACCGAAAATTCAATACATTCACAATCTATAAGTGATCTTCACATTAAAAAGTGAAAAGTCAAGTGACAAACATGTTAACTATGTAAAGTTTAATGACCGAGATTTTGTTAAGTCCTTGATTCACTTTTTATTTTAAATGACTTCTATGCTAATAATTATGGTTAAGTGATGACTCTATTAGTTTCCTAAAGTTCAATGACTCTACGTCTAAAATTTTCATGACCTGGAAAAACCACGCGTGCGCGTGGTCAGGTTATGTCAGGTTACGCGATTTTCGTGCCAAAATATTTGCCGCGTTAACTTCAAAAATATACTCTCTGAAACTCACTTATCTCATCCAATCTCTCTGATTAATAATCGAAATCTGCGCTTAAGTCTACAAAAATCAAAACCAACACCGTCGTTCGGACTTCTCCGACCAGACCCAGAAGGGAAAATGGAGAAAGAGCCACTCCTGACGTTTGTAACACGGAGCCCCAGATTCCGGCCGCTGCCACCGTGCCTCTGTCCTCTGCCGGATAGAGACGAACTCTCCTTACCAATCCCGATGACTCCCTCCGCTCTCAAGGACCGCCTCATCTTCGGCCCTTTCACTCCTTCTTCTCCCAACGTCGACGCCCTAAATCTCCTGCAATCCTCCCCGCGAACAACCTCCTCCTCCCCCGCAGCAACCTCCTCCTCCCCCGCAGCAACCTCCTGTTCCAATCCCGACTGCGGCGGTTGCTCCGCCGCAGTAGCAGTCCCAACCGCCGTCTTCGTCCCCCCGCCGAAATCCAGATTCGCGAAGGCGCATCTCCACCGATGCCAAACAGCGCCGGCAATGTCGGCAATCAACGAGATCCACAATCAACATCCGCAAGATCCGACGCCTCAATTCGGCGAAAACTCGGTAATTCGTCAGACATTCATCTTCCTTATAGTCTACCTAGGGTTCGGCGTTCTAATTTACTGGATCTTCTGCGACGATTTCTCCGCCTCCCAAACGCATCCGATCGTCGACGCGTTCTACTTCTGTATCGTGACGATGTGCACGATCGGGTACGGGGACATCACGCCGAACAGCGCTGCGACGAAGCTCTTCGCCATCCTGTTCGTCATCGTTGGATTCGGATTCATCGACATCCTGCTCTCCGGAATGGTCAGCTACGTCCTCGATCTGCAGGAGAGTTACCTCCTGAAAAGAGGCGAGAATTACTTCGTGGATGTGAAGAAAGGGAGGATGAGGATTCGGATGAAGGTCGGATTGGCGTTAGGGGTGGTTGTTCTTTGCATTGGGATTGGGGTTGCTGTGATGCATTTTATAGAGAGGCTTGGATGGGTTGATTCTTTGTATTTGTCTGTGATGTCTGTGACTACTGTGGGGTATGGAGATAGGGCTTTTGGATCGATGAGCGGGAGGATTTTTGCGTCGATTTGGCTGCTGGTTTCGACGCTGGCTGTGGCGAGGGCGTTTCTGTACTTGGCGGAGGCTAGGGTTGATAAGAGGCAGAGGAGGATGGCGAAATGGGTTCTTGGTCATGATATGACTGTTTCTGAGTTCTTGGCTGCTGATATTGATCATAATGGTTATGTCAGGTATTTAATTCTGTTTCTCTTTTGCTGATATTTTTAGAAAATCCTGATAGAAGTGTTGGATGCTGCTACGAATCGGTATAGCTCGCTCGCACCGTTCTTGTGTTTTCGATATGGGAATTGGTTAGTCCCCCCCCCACCTCCATCGATCATGTTGGATGCTAGTTGTTTTGATCTTGTTGGATGCTGCTGCGAAATCGACATAGCTTGCATTGTTCTTGCGAATCGACAATACCTGTTAAAGTCTGAACTACGAAATGCACTGTTCTCTTTAGCTGAAATGTTGTTTTAGCAAATGCTGGTAGAGGTGTTAGATGCTGCTACGAATCGACATAGCTTGCATTGTTCTTTTCGAATCGACAAAACCTTCTGAACCACGAAATGTACTTCTATCTGTTGATTCATATCATGTGTACATGTAGTAACTCATGTTCTTGTCGGTAATCTCTTCCAAATTGGAAAGTACTTGGTTCATCCACATTTCCTGCACTGTTTAGTTTCTCTGGCATATGCACTGGTCATAATTCATGCATGTAATTCCAGTAGACTTCCGAAAAACTGCGATTCTAACCTTTCCCCGGTCGAATCTCTGTGTCCCGTTCCTATATTCTTTCGATGTTCTTGACGATCTGATTCTGTCGATGTTTGCAGCAAATCGGAGTATGTGATATACAAGCTGAAGGAGATGGGGAAGGTAACAGAGAAAGATGTTCTTCCAATATGCCAGACTTTCGACAGGATAGACACTGGAAACCTTGGCAAGATCACCCTCAACGATCTTATTACCGCACATCCCTAATCCGTTTGGTCCATCGAATCCTCGATCAGCCCGAATTGCATCATCAAGTGATGGTTCATGCTTGGATATATGAAGCATATACCGTTCGTACACGCAAGTTTTGACTGAGGGTACGTATATGCAGAGGGATACCGTAGAATTCGCGATCATAGAAGATATTGTCACCATTCACACAAATTTTGATTGTGTAGAACATAAATACCGTAACAATATTCAAAAATTCATCTCGTTTAAAGCTATCGTTCGTCATGAAGCTTTAGACTTGTGCATGAAGAGATATGTACATCATGTGGCATAGCGTTACAAATGTAAACGGTTAATAATACACTGTTTTAATCTCATAAATCAATAAAAGTTCACTTGCTGACAGTTTTTCCATAGTGAATGAGTGGGTTTTCCATATTGTTTTGAACTTGTGGGAGACTATTTCTCACTTCAATTGTTTGAACAAGTCCAATTACATAACATGGGAAAAAGTCAAAATCACATTCCAAGTCAAGGGTCACACTCAACGCTTTGCTCTCCCAGTTTCAATGTAGTAAATGATGGCTTCCTTTATGGTGAGATCAATGGTGGAAAGCTATTTTGGCTTTGTATGGGTGGGTAGGGTGCAAACCAACTCATTTGTATGTTGGATCATGGCCCCGTCGGGGTGATTCTGATTAACTTTCTTTACATGTGATGTTGAAAGGGTGGATCCAACACGACACCAAAGAAGGGTGTGCTACTCTTTCTCTTCTGGTTCTTCTATTCTTTTTGGTGTTGATGTTGTTCATTGCAAAGGCTATGTAAGTTTTGATTATGATGCTGCAGTAGAAGCCCCCACATAGCTTTTGGCATTGAATTTTGGGCTTTGAATGCCAAAGCTAGCTTTGTAATTTTGGTTTTAAGGGTGCTTTGTGACTCATTTTTGACTAAGTTTACTCTTTCATTCTTGAGATAGATTATAATAATAAGTCATTAATGCATGATTGATGGGTGACTAATTCTTGTCCTTACATTTTGTTTTGTCGTTTCTGTACACTCTTTTAAATTTTTTAATTAATGTATGCTTGATGTACAAATAGTTTGAGAGATATAAAAATTCATTCCAATTCTTTCCCAACAGTTTGAGTTATTAAAATGTGACAGTACTTTTTATATGGTACCGGAGGCATTAAAAATTAAGAGATCTATGTTCAGAATTCTAGTATTCTTGAATTTGTGCATATATCTTACCGAATTGTGCAAATTTCAACCCTTCTGAGACCTCTAGTTTGGGGAACATGTTACTTAATAATATATAAATCAATTTGACCCGTCTCCTGACAATTCGAATTATTGGGATATAAGCGGTTCTTGACTTAACCAAAGGTACATGTAGTTAGAATCCTAGACGTTGATGAGTAAAATGTGGTATATGTTCGTACTTCATGCGTTATATGTTTGTATGTACCAATGTTCCTAATTGTACTCAATGATACGTTAAAATTTGAGAATTCCGATTTTCTGAATACTTGATTATTAGTTGACAAAAAAATCGACTTAGACCTAGTAAAATTTATAAACTTTTTCAAGCATTCTCCGACTCAAGTAGGTTCTATTCGGAGTGATCTTGACATGGCATTGGTATAGACCAATTTAGAATCAATTATGGGGATCATCAATATTATAACATGTAGAATTGGGGAGAGGGTCATTTACTTAGAAAGAAGAAAGCCAACAATCCAACTTGTCTATGTTGGTTAAGATTTTGTCACCTCACCTTACATTTGTGTCAAGTCTCAATCTAAAATAATCACACTTAATTGCTACTTTAATTAATTAATTGTCTCAATCTAAAATAATTACACTCAAAGTTCATTCTCGACACATCTCAATCGTAACAAAAATTCATCACTTAATTGTGAGATTATAGAAGAAATGGGGGTATGTGACATGTGAGATATGTTATTTCGGATGAGTATTTTCAGGGTGGTTATCAAGTAGTTAAGGGTATCGACTATTAAGTACAATAACGACGAGACCGATATTCAATCACAACGCACACAAGACCGATTGGAAAAAATCAATTCAAAGACGTAATAGAAGAAAGTATCTAAAACCAAACAAGACCTTTCACATGTGAAGAGTTCAAGTCAAGATATGGGTTTTGTGATCATTTAATGGTTAACTAATTACGATCAGCCACTTGTGTTATTAACTAATTACAATATAACCAATGTGATCAATGTTCAATAATTGTAAAAAGCCGCATAGATTAGTGGAGTGGATGGTAATTTATAGGATAAACAAACTTGTATTTATCATATAAAAAAAAGGAATGAACATATATATAATAATTTTTTAAAAGTACAGCTCAATGAACACAAACACATATGACATAACAATGAGACTTTCTAGTGTATGTAGTTCAAACTCAACGAAGGTATGCAAGAAAGGGAGGTTTTTCTTTGAAAGGGAAGCCAGAAATAGAGAGAAATGTAAACAAAATATAGTTGATATGTATTTATTAAATTTTAAAATAGGAAGTGACGTACTTAGTCGGGGGACGCGTTGAATCAAGCATTATATACTATCACATATGCGAGAGGTTTATCAACACTCAGTAGACACCCCCACTTACACGTCAGTAGTATAGCCTTCTCCCGCTGACCCTTCATAAGTGGCCTTTATGAACTTATTGGGCGATCCTTCGTGGACTATTGATTAGGTTTTTGGGCCTCCTTTTTACTTTAAGACTCATCAGAACTAATTAATTAATAAGAGGAACAAATACTCAAGTTGTCTCGTAAATTTGAGGTGGGTTGCAAATCAACCTCATACAAATTTCTAATTATCAAGATATAATAGTCTGGGACTTATTGGACGATCTTCGTGGACTATTGATTAAGTTTCTTGAGTCTCTTTATTTATTACTTCAAGAATCATCAAAACTAATTAAATAAGAAAGCCAAATACACAAATTGTCTCGTAAATTTAAGGCGGATTGCAGATCAATCTCATGCAAATTTTGAACTATCGATATATATATATAATAGTTCTCCGCAACCATATCAGCCACCGCAGTGGTCTCCATTTCCAGTTGGGACAGTGAAGTCACTGTTAAATTGGTAAGCCATAAGTGGGGAAGGCCATTAGCAAATAGCTATCAAAAGTGAATAAAACCGCCCAATTCAATCAACATCAATCCTCAATATTATTCTTCTTCTTCCTTTCCTTCACCTAACAACAAACCTGCCCCCCATCGGTTTTGATACTGACTTCCATTACTCACCATTTTTTTTAACTATATAGGTTTCCCTATCCGAGCTCATCTTCGTCATTGGACATCAATTTAACCGTTAAAATCATCCCTAACACATCCTGTCAATTAGACCGTGTTATCAACTCAATCGTAATAGATTGTTCTATGATCATCACGTCATATGTATATACGTACAATCACTCTGCTTAAAGCTACCCACACGCGCCTTAGTACTTATCTATATCACTAATCACATATCTACTTATTTCCTAAACAACCTTGAACATTGCCAGGTGTCATGTTAAACGCCGAGCAAGTTCAGATTCTCTAGACTCTCGGTTTGAACCACTCTATATATATATATTACTTCACCACAAGACACATTCCGCCAATCAAGACCGTGTTATCGGCTCAATCCTAATAGATTGTTCTTATCTCCGGAGCATTAATCACATCAATACATCATAAATATATATACATACAATCACTTTGCTGATTAAATTTCTCTCATACGCCTTATTCCTCAAAATCCTAAACCCGGTCATAATTTTCTATTCCTTGTGAGGTACGCATATACAACAACTGAACCATTCAAAGCGTGTCATGTTGGATGCCGAGCAAATTCAATTCCCCCGAACCATTTATTTAAACCACTTTATATATTGCTCCACCAAAATCGACGGGACGGGATACGTTGGATTTTTTTTAGTTATAAATTGCATTAGGTGAATTCTTCTCATGTTATAATACTAAAAAAAAAAGGAATTTGCGGTGTTCATCATGTCCAATTTCTTACGCAAACGTCAAGTTAAAATATTAATTAATGTATAAGGTGATGATAATAATAATAATAATTAGTCGCCAAACTAACTTGCTTTATATGTATGCTTTATTAGATACATGTTCTTTTGATAAGTGTAGACTAATTATGGAAATCCAACGTCATCTTATTCCCACGACTCCTTACTGTATAATCTCAACGATGACTTTCATGATCACTTACTTATAATATTAATTACTACTATTAATTATTGGTCACCAAATAATTGTAGGGTTAATTAGCATAATGCAATACTATATCTATATTTTTACTCTTCTAGATTTTGTAGCTTAGTATATGTTTTTAATTATGGAGACACAAGTGATGATCTACGCATGACATACACGGGTTGTCGGTTCTCTATGTCGTGCCTTCTTGATCGGAGTTTCCGACAATGTTTGCCCGAATCAATGAGCAATTTACGTCTTTGGATTATTTTCCAAAGACACTTTTTAGTCATTGGAGTTTTGATGTCCAGAAAATTGCCCCCAGGCCTTCATTATGTTGTCACTTTTTTTTATTTTTTTTTTGGATACAGACACGTACAAGATATGTGTTCTTCTGCATATGCCGATTTTGATCGCCAAATCACCGGTGAAGTATTATTGATAGTATTACACATGAGAAAAGACAATATATGGTTTATTTAAGATTTGTCGATGGTTAGTTTTATAATAAAACTTTGAATCATTAGTTTCAACAATTTTTTATGGTTTTCTTGAAAACGATATAATTCTAGTATAAGATATTAGCAAACATTAGCTAGCTAGACCCAGTTGGCCCGGCTAGCTAGCTTATACATACTATATATAGTATGAGAAACTCGTTGGAGACAATGAAATCGGTATACTAATGTTTCAACGAACAGTATCAAAATTTCAAAAGTTCGGGTACTCAAACTGTCTAGAAGTATAACCAACGTGAGAGAAATGAAGTTTTGGGGGATGTGGGCGGGAGAAAGGTACATACTATTATTATTATTATTATTAGTGGTTAGTAAAGGGCAACAGACGTGACATTTAGTTGGTGAGACTAAAAGACCCAAGAAAAGTAACAAGTTGGAATTATCTAATTACCCAATTATCCTCCACATCTCTGTTTCCATATAAGTCCTTCTTTGCGGGCTGTTTGTTTGTTTCACAATTAAGTAGCTGGCTAACTTAGTGTAGTCATGTCATTAACCTAACCGTTTACCTCTTGCAAATTACGGTCTCCTTTTTTATGGGCTTAGTTTAATGATCGTGTATTTTGAATTTCAAACTTAGGATTTATGGGAATAAAAATCAGGTATATATACAATCACTCAACTATAATTTATTTTTTTGAAATCAGTTATTGGTATATTATTAATGTGTTAAATCGAAGCAAAGATTGTTTACATATTAATCTCACCAGTCAGAAAGTGTCACACCCCCACATTATAGACACGAGATACTGAGAGCGACGAGTTAATTCGTACGCCAACTCATTTATACTTCTCCCAACCAAACAAACTATGTAACAAGACTACAAATTATTTGGATTTTCGTAATTCAGTAATTGTATGCTACTTTTGGTTGGTCCAAGATTGAAGTCTACATTCAAGGAAATAGTTCAATGATTGTTTCGTGCTAGAAGTTCACGTTGTCAGAAAACGGTCCATTGGTCGGTTTAAGATGGAACCTTTACGAGTTATATAAAAAAATTTTTATATAAACGTACGTTGATTTTATATTATACGACTACCCTTAAACAAAAAAAATCTAAATTTCGTATATATAACTTCGATAAATCGTTTAGAACAAATGGGGACAACTAGGATTCAAAAGGATAAAAATATTGTTACTGAGTATATATACAGGAATAATTATACAATTGTCACACTATATAGGTATTTTATTGGTTAGTCACTGGTCAACAAATTAGGAGAAGTAATTGACATGCACAGTTCAGCTATAATATTAAATATTTTAATGAAATAAATAATGCATACCCACCTTAATTATTCTGTGGCTCGTCATCCATTTCTTCATATATTTTCTTCAATTTTTCGTTTTAACTGTAACCTATCAATCTAGTTAGTCTACATAAAATAAAAAAGAATACAAATGATTATTATTATTATTATTATTATTATTCTGTAAAATTCCCACCTTGCTTCCAATTAACAAATTCCCTTTGACTGTTTCCAAGACCTAGGAATTTGCTGATGACATTTCTTTTTAAATAATTATTCAACTCAACTTCATTATTCTATTCATTGCTTCAAGGAATTTATATATTTTCGAGGAGGTTTTTTCTTTTTTTGAACATCAACCTTTAATATTTCTATTAAAAATTGAGGAGGAGGTTTCAAAAAATTATCATTATGGTCTTTTCCTATACACATTTTGATCTAGAAAGAATCTTCCTCAATCAGTATCTCAATGTTGTCAATTATGCAATAGTTTTTCAGACTGAAATATAATGGAATTTTAATCATCCACATAACCATCGTCGAAAATATTTAAAATTTCAACTCGTATTATAGCTTCTAATATCGTAAAAATAGGATCTTCGTAGCAAAAAATCCGTCAAATGTTTGATAAATAAGTAAATCGACCGGATATAATTATTGCCTCACCATAATTTCAAAAGTGAAAAATACATTCAATTGGATGTGGTACATGTTAATGAGTTGTATCGTGTTGTTAGTGTCGTGCTCATTAGTGGTTAATTTGGTTGTTCCGTCTTTTGGTTGATTTTGGTGCTACATTCCTACCCCAATGCATTTGTTTGAAGATAATACCAGTGTGGTTCATATTGCAGCTAATCCAATACTTCATGATCGTACTAAGCATATCGTTGACTTGTTAACTAAATTTGTTTCAACTATTCATCATTGGTTCTTGTCATGCAAAATCGATTTGGCAACTAATCATATCAATTTGAAAGAATTGTTAATGGACCGTATTGTCTTATTAGAGTCAGGCTCATTAGGTTAATTTGATTGTTAATTTCTAAGTTGATCCAAATTATTCCCTTCGAATCTTATAGCCTATTTACACTAGGGATTGCCGCCTAGCTCTACA
The DNA here is from genome assembly GCA_030674075.2 of Linum usitatissimum. Classification (NCBI taxonomy): domain Eukaryota; kingdom Viridiplantae; phylum Streptophyta; class Magnoliopsida; order Malpighiales; family Linaceae; genus Linum; species Linum usitatissimum. The sequence goes on along the minus strand of JAUJYP020000264.1, from coordinate 7,265,312 downwards.
ATCTAACTTTTTTCTTCGTCATGTAAATCAGTCGACCACTCTGATAAAAATCACGTTGAATGGTATTTTTTATTTATTAAAATTGGCGTTGTACGGAAATTATGGAGATACAAAGGAATGAAGGAGAAGAGGAGAAAAAGGTTGACGTAAGGTGATCGTATGCATGGACGGAAAGCGGCAGAATAATAAGGAAGCACGACGTGGCAGGAGGATATTGTGTCGCCGACGGTCAAAAGCCGGTGCCAGTACTGTACACGTGTCTCTTTCCTATGGCTTCGACCACATTCACATAGTAAAACTGAAAAAAAACACATATTGCATCTTATTTATTTCCAAATATAGATGGTAGCTGAAAGTAATTTGTTGTTATTATTAGGCCAGCAAATTGGACTTTTTATAAATAAATAACAACATGGTACATAACGAACAACATTCAGTCGAGAGATGATGTATTTCCTCGTATGTTTTGACAATTTCGACAGTCAAACAAAACATTTTATGTTCATCTTTTCCGAACTTGGATTGTGTACAATATATGAGCCGATTAATTAATATTTTCTCATGTGGTGTGGTTGAGTTGTAATACATAAATTGTTCGATTTTTGTAAGAACACTCTTGGTCTTGCATGCAAAACAATTACAAGTAGAAACAAGACAATATACGGTCATTGAAGATCAATGTTGAATATTTTTGGATCGACTGTAACCGGTTACTTACAAAATAGTCATCGCTGACTTATGAGCCATTCAATTCAAACCTCTCACACTCCTTCGCCCCCTCTTCTGTTTCACACACACACATCCCTAATTGAGATTGGTATATGTCGGAGTTGCAATCTAAGTACCATATCGCTCAAATCGGGCCATATTTGTCTGGTTTTAACAAGTCGCTTGGATGAGGTATTTATTTGGGCCAACATACCTCGCTTGTCATTCAAAATAAAAGTGGTGGTATTTCGTAACTGTGGTATTTGAAATAACTCGAATCGAGTTATTTAAAATACTTGGTTATGAAGGTGGTATTTGAAATAACTCAATTCAAATTCGATAACTCATTGTGTTTTGTGTTAGCTTAACAAGATAATTCTTACATCTCAACTGTTTTGCATCTCGAGAATATCATATTTCCAAATAAGACATCATTTTGCTCCAAAATACCTTATTTGTGAAATAACTCATCCAAACGAAAATGTCCACCAATCAAACTAGTATGAGGCATTTTGAGAATGAATCTAAAACCAAAACCATATAGGCTTGGTTTAAAGCAAATAATATCATACTAATCGAAAAAATCGGTAAGTTAATATTCCGACCACAGAGTATTACACTTTGCATGATGAGTTTGTGTATCCTTGTCATGGAGAATTGTTTCCATACAAGGGAGCCAAAACCCACTTTCGAAATTCCCCTACCTTTGATTTGTCAAACCACCGCCCCCCAAAAGTCCAACCCTTTTTATCCCTCATCAAAACCATCATTACAAAACCCAAAAAAGTCCCATTCAAACCCCCAACCCCCACAAAACTTTTTATAAATCACAATCGCATCCTCCAATTTTTCACACTTGACCATTTCCCCATTATAAATATAACTCTTCCCTTCATTCCATCTATCCTCCATTAATTCTTCATCACCAAAAATTCTCTTCACATCCCACCTCCAAAAACAAATCTCCACCCTCTTCCCACAAAAATGTCTGACCACCACCAGCTCTACTACCACCACGACTCCTCCCCCTCCGCAGCCTTCTTCCCCTACGGTCAGCCAACCATGGTCGTCGACGACGACCCACCATACTACAACAATCTGAGCTTCACCGACTGCCTTCATGGCTCCGTCGACTACAGCTCCCTCTCCAAAGCCTTCGACCTATCTCCCCCTCCCGCTGCCGACCACCACGTCGGCAACAACAACAACGGCCCGCTCACGCCCAACTCCTCCGGGTCGTTCTCGTCCGAGGAAGACTCCGGAAGCATTTGTAATGGGAAGAAAAGCTCCGAAACCGCGGCGACAGCCGCAGGAGAAGAGAACAAGGCGGCGGCGGGGGAGAAGAAGGCGGGGAAAGGGGAGAAGAGGAAGAAGGAGGCGAGATTCGCGTTCATGACGAAAAGCGAGGTGGATCATCTGGAAGATGGGTATCGATGGAGGAAATACGGCCAGAAAGCTGTCAAGAATAGTCCTTATCCACGGTATGTATATTACGTGTCTTTTTAATTAATAATATTTTAAATTCCGCCATTAACGGGTGCTTGATTTGATTTGCTTGCTGCTGCTACTGTGTATCTTGTACTACAAGATATTTGTTTTAACGACTAACGTTGACGTAAATGTAATGCAGTACTCTTTGTATTATTATTATTATTATTATTTCATTATTGTATATTAATACGTACATGTATACATGTGAGTGAGTCGTCGGTCAATGCAATATGTGAACGCTCCTCCCATATGGTTTTGTTCTTTGAAGACAACTTTTGACTAAGTGAGAATAATATCTAAATGTACGAGCGTAGACTACACATTTAATTAATCATCGGCTTCATATATTAGTATATACATGTCATAAATTAAACTTTTACTAGTTTTTCATACGTGAAAATATAAAATTATATCGTATTAGTAAGTGTTTTTTCAATAAAATGATGAATATTAAGAACGATCAAAAGTAGGGAAAGGAAGTGTGAATTCTTACAAGATATTCGAAGTGGGTTAAGCTCGATTTAAAGTAGTATTGAATTCAAAGCCAAAAAAAATGTCACACAAATACGATATTTAAGGGAGACTTAGATCCCACCTAATTTCGCTAATGAACCATGTCGCGAGGGACTTCAGGAGAGTATATATCGGTTTGAATTCTCACAATCAGTCACTCGGATAACATAGATATGAGCGGAAGAATCATTGAATCAAACTTGAGTGAACAAATTAAACCAAAATTGTCACATTTATTATAGAACTAATTAAAAATCATATTCCATTTCTGTCCCCAATTGCAGGAGCTACTACAGGTGTACGACGCAGAAATGCGGGGTGAAGAAGAGGGTAGAGAGGTCATTCGAGGATCCGTCAACGGTAATAACAACTTACGAAGGCCAACACAACCACCCACTCCCTTCCACGCTCCGAGGAAACGCGGCCGCTGCCGCAGCCATGTTCTCTCACTCCATCCTAAGTACCCCTAATTCCGCCACCTTCCCGGCCGAGTTCCTCCTCCACATGTCCGGCCAAAACCACCAATCCTCCGCCGCTGCCGCCACTTCTTCCGCCGCCCTGGGGTCCATGTACCACCATCAACAACAACAGAATTTCGGCCAGCAGCAGCAGCAACAACAACAGCAGCAGTACTACGGTCAGCATTTGTCTGACTATGGACTTTTGCAAGATGTCGTGCCTAATTCCATGTTCTTCAAACAGGAGGAGTCATCTTGAACCGTTGATCTCGTTGACCGATCGGTCTTATTTAATATTGTAAATATTAATAACTATATAGGGTTATTATTGGTACACGTAGTTATATATGGATCCTGACTTCATCCAGTATGCTAAGTGTTGGTGTGGATCAACTTTGGAAATGAAGCACAAGATTATTTTTTTGCTTAGGTTTGATAAGATATATTTATGACAAACGAGGTTAAGGAAGTAAGGTTTTCATTGTAACATGTTTTGCAATGCTAGACTTTGCCGTGTTGGATTGTATTGGTCGATCATATATATAGTATTATCAATTATTATCGAATTCATTCTTTAACATCTCAACTCTCAACCTATTTTCGACAATGTATTGTCCGGTTTGAGTCTTTGAGTCTTCGGATTTACTTTGAGGGTGCACCATGATGGCTTTTGAGAAGCTTAGTGGCTCGCCGACTCTGCACTGCTCCAGGCTAGCTAAGCACATTTAGCTTGTAAGAACTCTCCTATTTCACCTCAAAACTTGTACATCGTGTCATTTTCGTTGTATAATTAAGTAGGGTTGTTCATGAATCGAGCCGTGCCGAACTTCATTGTGTTCAAAGTTGGCTCGTTATTTTTATTAGACGAACTCGATCGGGTCAAACTGGAGGTAAAAAATTTTGGCTTGCGTCAAACTCGAACCAATGTGAGACTTTCATTATATAAAGGAATTACCAGATGAAAGCCATATTAGACAAACGAAGGAAAACATTATAACCAAAAAAGTTCGTTTATGCAACTCTTTATTCGATGAAGTAGTCACGAATGCTAAACATTATGCAACGGGAAATAATAACTTGCGCCAATAAATATAGTCTGCGACGGAACTTCTCCATCTCTAGTAACTGCAGGCAGCTCCTTTTGCATCTTAATTCGTGGCTACGAACATAACGACGTTTTGAGGGTCGCTGACGTGTGCGGTTGTGGATAGTTGGTCAGCGTTAGCTGGAAACGTTGACTGTCTGTGGGTTCGTACGGGCATGATGGAGATTTTTGGAGTATGCGTAGTACGCAGTATCGACGGTATGGATATTGAATTGGTCTCTGTTATGTTTTCGCGGCCACAAATACAAGAGAGAGGCCATTGTTTTGTTGCTTGATTTTGAAGGTTTGTTACATGTCGACAATGTACAAGTGGCCAAACAACATGTGCTGTTGACTATTGAAAATTCAGTTTGGACTACTTGATGTTTAATTAATTTGCATCCTTTGATACTACAAAAAAAAATCAATGTTATCCATACCATAAAATTAATTGTTCAAAATTATTATACATTGAATTTTTGGATTCATCTTTTTGTGTGTGTATAGTTTCTATCTGACATATTAATAATACGTGGCAGCCTGGCAGGGTGACATAGAAGTAAGATTATTCTCTGGAATGTGGAGGAATATAGATAATATATAGTTGACTGCTGACTTCAACCCTACATTATCTACAACAACTATACACAAATTTAATTTGATTTATGGTATTAAAATAATTGCATGGTTGAGAAAAAATAGAAATCCAGTCCAATCCAGTCAAATTGCCTTGTAAATAATATATAATATTGATTGCATAAAAATATACGTATACAGCTAAAGATAATTATTAGAAGATATATAATTCATTCTGCTGACCAAATCTTCATGGAATAAAGTGGCTGACGTGAACATAAGATAGTTGAAAATTTATGTGTTTGGAATCTTCAGAATCGTACGTCTCAATAATACGAATTGTTAGAAAAAGGTTATTCGAATATAAATTGTTTGGTTCAAATACTCTGATAGTATATGAAAAAATCATTATATCTCAATATTTGAGTTATTAAAAGAAAATTAATTGTGAAAATTATATCATTTTCTTACATGGACGAAATCAAGAGTTTTTATTTTATGTGGATTTTTACTTTCACAAAGTCACTATCAAACATCACCTAACATTGCCATGAAAAGACTAGCGGCTTTACTATAGCAACATGTTATCTACCCTCCAATTTAATTAAACTAGCATTTTTTATATATATACTCAATAAAATATTTCTAATTTTCCAATTTTGTTCATAAGCATTACCTGTCAAGAATCCTTTATATTCAAGATTTTTAATAATTTGAATAGTTGGAAGAGGTCCAAAATTGGTCTTTATATTATTCATTAATACACATTTTTAAACAGAAGTTTTAATAAAACCATATGTTTGCACAGTTTCAATAAGTCTCATGTGCACGAATTAGAATTTAAAAATGAGTTGAGCCGAGATTTAGGGATTTTCCCTTGTATTCGCCACTGGCAATACATCCAAAATCTACTATTGGTATTGTACGTAAATTCTTAAGGATGATGACATTATATATAGTAACTTAAAACTATAGTGGCATGGACAAACGATTGGGTACATATAAAATCCGATAGCTAAATATTCAAATGACGAATATACTAAATCCATCCCCATATTCACCGGTTATCATCCTTAAAGTAGAACATAACTATGAATTAATCCGAACCGATAAATGTGTACCAAAAGTGAATTTTCAATATATCGGGCCTATAATTCATGGCCCAAAGGTGCAAGTAAACTATATAAAGCCCATAACTTCTATCTTTCCATAGGCAGGGTTTTAGAAGAACAATAAACTATATATATAAAGCCCATAAATACGAATTCATTTTTCCGTAGGCAGGGTTTTAGAACAGAGGGAATCGTCATTAAACTCAGCTCTAGGTCCTTCTTCTACCTTCTTCGTTTCAGTAAAAAGAATGATACCGGAACTTACATGGTTGCCGAAAGGTGCGGTGAACTCCGTCCCTGGCGTGGCAGAACCACCTCCCAATGAAGATAACGAAGAGCTGGTGGATTCCGGGGCTTCAGAAAGGTAATTGCTATTTGCAAATCGATCGCTGTTTCAATTGAATGGAATGGAACTTATTATGGGGGCTTTGGATTCAATCCAGTGGAGAAAGTGGGAGTGAATCGGAGGATGATGACGGAATTATGGATGTGGAAGCCGAGAATCAATCTGACGGAGTCAGTCGTGCTGTAGCTGATGATGATGCTGATGATGATGATGACTTGACGGCGCTTCACTTGGAAGATTATGATGACGACGACGATGAAGGTATATAATATCATGCTTTTGGTCTTTACATTTCAATAGATATGTGTATGCTTCTTGTTATTGCTAAGTAACGATTTCGAAATTCGAAATCCTCAGAAGTGGAGATTTTCAGCTCTGGAAGTGGAGACGTTTATTATCCCAATAAACAATGGACCCTCATATCAGGGATAACGATGTAAGTTTGGCATTCCATTCATAAGGTTTTAATGATTTTTTTTTTCTTTTAATCAATGTGGGTTTCTTTTCATTAGGATGATGACTTTGAAGAGGAAGAGGATATGACTATTAGGCCACCAGATGGATTAATAGTTTGTGCACGTACTGAAGATGAACTCAGTCATCTCGAGGTTTGGATATATGAAGATTGTGATGATGGTGAACCAAATAAGTACATTCACCATGATATTATCCTTTCCGCGTTTCCCCTGTGCTTAGCTTGGCTTGATTGCCCAATTAGAGGAGGGGAAAAAGGGAACTTCATTCCTGTTGGTTTAATGGAATCTGTTATTGAAATATGGGATCTTGACAGGGTATGTGATATGTGGATTATCTCTTAACGAAGATTGTCTTTTCTTTCCTCATGAACTGTCCTAAATCTGTGTTGTGAATACACAGATTCAGGAAGTACAACCATCTGCAGTGTTAGGTGGCGTTGCTGTTTCTGAGGTGAGGAAGAAGAAGGAAAAGAAAGGAAAGTTGTGTTACTGGTGTAAAATGATCTTGGTTTATATTTCTGCCTGTTAATTTTGATGTGATTGTCAGGGCCCCATACAGTAGAGAGAAGGAAGTCACACTGAGTCGGTACTTGGACTCGCTTGGAATAAGCAGTTTAGGTTTGTGAAATAAGTTATCTCTACTATCATCAGTGTTTCTGGACATTGTTCACTGAATTATCTTCTTTCTAACTAAGAACTATGCAAAAAAATACAGGAATGTGCTTGCAAGTGCCAGTGCTGACAGAAAAGTTAAAATATGGGATGTTGCTACTGAAACATGTAGTATTACGATGGAGGATCATACAGACAAGGCAAGATTGTGCCCTTTCCACCTGCTTTATATTACTCTTAGGCATTGAGATGTTACATTGATCATCATTGGCCTTAGTAGTTCAATTTACACTCTTCTTTGCTGTGTTGAACTTACAGGTTCAAGCAGTTGCATGGAATCACCATGATCCACAAATTCTTCTTAGTGGGTCTTTCGATCGATCGGTTGTAATGGTATAAAGATCACATCCCCTTAAGTCTCCATCGGTATCTATAATGAAAAAAAGGCCTGTAGCTCTGAAAGCAAGCGATATCAACAACGCATATGATATATATTATTGAATTTTTTTCAAAGAGAAGTCATTTCTATGACTGTTGTACACTGCAGAAAGATGCTAGGAACCCTATGCAGCCAGGAATCAGATGGTCTGTTACAGCTGATGTCGAAAGCTTGGCATGGGATCCACACAATAGACACAACTTTGTGGTGAGTGTTTCTTGATTTTCAGTTGCTGATATGTGAGCACTGCAGCATAACCTTGTTACTTCCACCCAGGTGAGTCTTGAAGATGGTACCGTCCAAGGTTTTGATGTCCGTACAGCAACATCTGCTGCAAGTTCTGATTTGAAACCGAGTTTCACAATCCATGCACATGATAGAGCTGTGTGCACAGTCGCCTATAACCCTCGTGTTCCTAATGTAAGCCCATTGTCGACATTTGTTTATTCAGAGTGTTGTACACTTCGACTTTTGTATGGCTTTGACCCTGTGTGTTTAGTGGTGGGTGTCTTCTTGCAGCTTCTTGCAACTGGATCAACAGATAAGATGGTAAAAGTTTGGGATTTATCAAACAACCAACCTTCATGTGTTGCATCAAACAACCCGAAAGCGGTATGTATGTGTGATCTGATTGAAAGATGAATTGTATTTTTTTATATGAAAGAGTAAGATTGAGATAAATTACAACGATACAGGGAGGTGTATTCTCGATTTGCTTCTTGCAGCATAGCCCGTTTCTGATGGCGATCGGAGGTTCGAAGGGAAGTTTAGAAGTAAGTATACATATAGTGTTTGTTTGCAAGGTAAAAGAGTAGAAGATTGATTGAAGGAGTGGTGGTTTTTGCAGGTATGGGACACATTATCAGATGCTGGTGTTTTGAGAAGATTTGGGGACTATAACCATTAAGCCTTACAAGTAGTGTTGTAGGGCGAAATGATGTTTGCCTTTACTAGTTATATCCTCTGTACTGAATGCTGACCTGAAAATATGACAGAAAGAAAAAGTACATGGTATATAGAATATACTTTTTCCATGTTTCTTTAAGACAGAATATACTTTTTCCATGTTTCTTCATTGTCTTATATGTAATGTCGTAAATCTCGTTTTTTCGGTCGAGATAGATACCTCCGAAGAGAGAAATTATCTAGATAGCACACCATTCTAAGCCGCAGAAGGGGAGGGACTATGACCATCGGCCAATTAGTGCCGTCACTAGCCTCGTGTATATGTAATGTCGTCAATCTTTTCACACTTTCACTCATGTTATCCGAATTCACCTAGGCATCATATCTAGCCACTAGATAAGGGCTCGTCGTGAGATGGCTGGCTTAAAGTGCTGATATAGCGATCCCTCTTTATAAGATACTGATATGGGTAAATTGGACTCGATTAGAAGAGCTTGATAAGGTACATAAACAAGTTGGATTCGAGCAGAACAAAGCAGACTTTGAGCCCAAAATATGTTAAACGAGCAGAGTAGGAGCTCAAATGTAAGAGTTCAAATCAGGCTAGAGCCAGAAAAAATTTATGGTCTGACTTCGATCAGATAAAATTCTGCTCGATTCGGTTCGTAAACCACTCTACGAGTTCCGCATCTTTTCTTTGAAGCAGTTCAGCAACTTTGTGGGCCAGTCACTTGAAGCCCAATCTTGAACATCAAGCCCACAAATTGTTAAGGCCGGTTCGTTTTTTGTCCGTACCTGATGTCCATCTTTCCCAATAGAGAAAATCGGCGGCGTCCAATCCTCTCTCAGTCTCTCAACTCCGCCGGCCTCCAACCTCTCTCTGAAGTCTTTCCGACTCAATCTCAGTCACTCGATCTATCTCTTCGCCGCCGATACATATCCGTCTATCCTCATCATCCAGAACTCGGCCGTTACTAGCAGATGCCTCGTTGCTCTACTTCATTTGCTCTCAGACTACGAGGTGAGCAAGAACAGTAGAATCAATCTAGTTGCATTTCATCGCCGTTCAAATCTAGACTTGGTTGTTTTCCATACACGATGAGTTTATCATTGCTCAGGAGAAGGAATTTGTTCTCTGTATTCTGCACCCTTAGACCTCTCTCCCCGTTGCAATTTTGCCAAAACCCTAACCCTTTGCTACACCGATTAAAGGTTTTGAATCATCTTGCCTCATTCTCCAGCCAGTCCTCCTCCAAATTCCCAGAATACGAGATGCCTTCAGTCACTTGGGGTGTTATACAGGGAAAGAAAGAGAAGTTAGTGAATCGTGTCATAATATGTGATTATCTCAAGACTTTAGGTATCATTCCTGATGAACTGGAGACTCTCGAGCTCCCGTCCACCGTTCAGGTTATGAAAGAACGGGTTGAGTTCTTGCAGAGGTTGGGATTGACTATCGATGATTTCAACGAGTATCCTTTGATCCTAGGTTGCAGTGTTAGGAAGAACATGATCCCTGTATTAGGCTACTTGGAGAAAATCGGCATAAGTAGGTCGAAACTCGGGGAGTTTGTCAAGAGCTATCCTCAAGTTATGCACATGAGTGTGGTGGTTGAGCTTATGCCTGTTGTCAAGTTCCTTCGCGGACTTGATGTCGAGAAGCAAGATATTGGATACGTTCTCCTAAAGTATCCTGAGCTTCTCGGCTTTAAACTTGAAGGCACAATGAGTACCTCTGTCGCTTATCTTGTTAGTATTGGTGTTAGTCCGAGAGATATTGGACCGATGGTGACTCAGTATCCGTTCCTTCTGGGGATGCGAGTAGGGACTGTGATCAAGCCGTTTGTTGATTACATGGTCTCTTTAGGTTTGCCGAAAAAGATCATAGCTAGAATGCTGGAGAAGCGGCCGTATATCCTTGGATACAATCTTGAAGAAACTTTGAAGCCAAATATAGAGTGTTTGGTCAGTTTCGGTGTTAGGAAAGAATCGCTAGGTTTTGCTATAGCGCAATACCCGCAGATTCTCGGGTTGCCTTTGAAAGCGAAGCTTTCTTCTCAACAATACTTCTTCGGTTTGAAGCTCAAGATAGACCCGGACGGTTTTGCACAGGTGATAGAGAAGATGCCTCAGATTGTAAGCCTTAGTCAACAAGTAATTGTGAAACCTTTTCAGTTCCTTCTCGAGAGGGGTATCCCAGCTCACGATGTAGCAAAGATGGTCGTCAAGTGTCCTCAGTTGCTTGCGTCGAGAGTCACACTGATGAAGAACAGCTTCTATTTCTTCAAGAGCGAAATGGGCAGGCCGGTGAAAGAGCTTGTTGATTTCCCTGAGTTTTTCACTTACAGCTTGGAGTCGAGAATTAAACCCAGATATCAGGTGATGAAAAGCAAAGGTGTAAGGTGTTCGCTAGATTCCCTCCTGAATTGCAGTGACCAGCGATATGAGGAAATGCTGCAAATCGGTGGTAGTCTTGAATCTGAGATGATGGCTGGTCCATGTTTCAGTATGGGAGGGAAGTTACAGTTACCGCGGGACGAGATTGTTTCGGAATCGGACGAGGAAGACGATGATGAGAGTGATCACGAGATACTCTATAGGCGCACTGTATCTATCTGAATCTGATACTAGTCTGTGTTCTTCAGAACTTACGTTTTTATGGAATCTGCAACATATTCCTTTTTATGTTTCAGTTTAGAAATACTAGAGTACTGAAGATTGATGTATTTCTGCAATCTAAACCAGTCTGTGTTATTTTAAAATTTTAGCTTGAGTTGAGTTCGAGCCTATTCGAGCCTGGCTCGTTAACTATCATTTACGAGGCAAACACGAGCTCAACTCGAATTTCACGATGAGAGTCTAATTTGAGTTGAATTTGAAACTTGTTATTTTAAAAATATCGACAAGTCAAGTCACAAAATAACTATCCTAAAATTCCGTAAGTTTATACATATGTTTTATTGTATACGGCATAAAACATAAAACATGGACAAAAATTACATGTCCGTTGACGAGTCATATTATTGAGTTAGTTTTCGAGTTCAAGCGCGAGAAAGCTTGCGAGTCTATCAAATTGATATACTTTGGTACAAGTTTGGCTAGTTTAAAATCAAAACGCATTTTTTTCGAACCAAATACCGACTGCTCATGAGCAGTGTGGTTCGTGCACCGCTATGGGAAAAGATGGCTAATGAACGAAATGATTGACTACAGCTGAATTATTCAGTCTCAGCCTCAGCCTCTACATCAGGCCCATTAAGTCTGTTACATCAGGCCTCGATGGGAATCCAGCATTAAACTTTTGGTGGGCCAACCCTAATCGTGTGATCTGTAGCCCACGAAAGTCCAACTAAGATGAAGGGTTTAGAGATTGACGCAGACGCGACTGTCTCTTAGCTCCACTGCCAGTCCGCCGGTGTACGAACAAAGCCACTCTCCATCTCTCTGATCACTCCATTGCAGGTAGTGTTATCTTCTTGTTGCTACATTGGAAGAGGCGGCACTGTTAGCTGACAAGAAAGAGCTTCAAGTAAATGCTGCAGGATGGTAGCAGATGACTCTCTTATCATCATTCACTGCGCGGCCTTTCAAGGTTCGTGCCTTCTCCGCAATCGCCGCCCTTCGGATTCACACTCAAGGCGGCGGATCTCCGGAGAATTCCGAAGCTTGGTTTGTTAAAGTTGCGTCGACACTCTTTGCCGTCAATTCGGAGTCGTGTCTGCCGTATCTCCGTGCAAACCTGACTACTCCGTTGACTGCCTTCGAGGTGATTCAGAGGTTTGAGGACCGCCCCGAATTAGGTTTCGAGTTCTTGGAGTTCAGTAGATCGAATTTGAACCTCACTCATTCTTTCGCTACTTATAACTCGATGATAAGATCCTTTTGTCAAATGGGGCTGCATGATTTGGCACAAGTTTTGTTTGGTTACATGAGAAGCGATGGGCATTTGGCTGAAAGTAGTGAGCTTTTGTGGTTCATGGTTACTGCATTCGTGCATGCTCGGAGATTTGATTTTGCTGGCAAATTGTTGTCTGAGTTGCGGGGTTTGGGTGTTCAGATAACTCCATTTGTGTATAATAATCTTCTGAATGAGCTCGTTAAGTCGAATCAAGTGCACGAAGCTGTTATTTTGTTCAAAGATTTTCTGGTGCTGGAGTCTTCTCCTGATACTTGGACTTTCAACATTCTTATCGGAGGTCTTTGCAGAGTAGGGGAGGTCGATAGAGCGTTTGAGTTCTTGAATGATATGGAGAGTTTTGGTTGTTCACCTGATATTGTTACTTACAATACTCTCATTAACGGACTCTGTAGGATAAATGACTTCGACAGAGGCCTAGGCTTGTTGCAGGAACTTCAATCCGGGAGTGGTTGTTGTCCAGATGTTGTGAGTTATACATCAATCATGTCCGGTTTCTGTAAATCCGGTCAGTTGGAAGATGCATATAGTCTCTTTCAGGAGATGGTTGGGAGTGGGATCAAACCCAGCATCATCACTTTTAACGTGCTGATCGACGGCTATGGAAAGATCAATGACATGGTTGCAGCAGAAGCAGTTTATGAAAAGATGGGCCGGTTCAGTTGCTCTCCTGATGTGGTTACTTTCACTTCCTTAATCGATGGTTACTGTCGATGTGGACAGGTGAGCCTCGGTATGAAGCTCTGGGATGTGATGAGAGTAAGAAACATGATTCCTAATGCGTATACATACGCCGTTCTTATTAACGCTCTTTGCAAGGAGAATAGACTTCACGAGGCCCGCAGACTTTTGACAGAACTGAAGTTTAGTAACGTTGTAGCAAAGGCATTCATGTACAATCCCGTAATTGACGGGTTCTGCAAAGCTGGCAATGTCGATGAGGCAAATGTCATCGCAAAAGAGATGGAAGAGAAGAAGTGTGTTCCCGACAAAGTGACGTTTACCATACTTATTATCGGCCACTGTATGAAAGGTAGAGTGTCTGACGCAATCGGTCTTCTCAATAAGATGCTGACCATCGGTTGCTCTCCTGATAACATTACCATTAGTTCATTGACATCCTGCCTTTTGAAAGCTGGGTTACCTACCGAAGCATTCCGAGTAAAGCAAATGCTATTGGAAGACTTGAACTCGGGACGGTCAAGTTATGGAAAAATTGCCCCCGTTGTTGTGAGAGCTAGAGATATCCCTGTGGCAGCTTGAAAGATCAAGAATGGCTCCATCGGCACCTTCCGAATACACGGTGTGTTTTCTTTTAGGGGTTGTTTGTTCTTAAGAATTGCTGAGCTGCAGGTTTTGAATTTCTTCTGCTACACTTCTGTCAACTTGTTTGTTTATGGAACTTGTAATTGAATTTTGGTACAGCTGAAAATGATGTTGTAGGTCTACAACTCCAGAAGCAACTGGAAGCTGCTGGTGAGTAGTAAGTAGTTCACTTTATCTTCTTTTTTTGTTACAAGTCATTCATGTGTGAAGGATAGTAGATAACCTTGTGGATTGTTTCATGTTTGGTGTGGATGCAGAGAAAGAGCTATTTGGTCAAGCGACTGAGAATTGCTTGAACCTGAAGAAACCAGATCAGCAAATGTTACATCTTGTAAGTAGAGAGAACAAATGAGCAATTCATATATACTGAGTTTCTGTGCTGGATGGATTATTATGTTCAACCAGCAAATATGAGCAAGCCAATATCTGGTGGTTTTCTATAAGCTGACTGTTGTTTATGATCTTTCTTTTCTATGGTCAGTATGGTGTGAATGTGAAACATCAGGACTACTTTGCTGATAGCCCTTCAACTGGAATGGATCCTGAGGAGTAAAAGCTTTAGTGGTATCCCCATTTCATTTGACGATACAGCTGTTCGAAACTCGAAATGCATGGATCCAGTGCTTCTTCCCGTATTATTAATCAGTTTAAATATGCACAACTTTAGTTTATGTCATAGAAAACCACTTGTTACAAAACGGATGAGCATATCACCATCGTAACCGAATGAACAAAGGCTGCCATTTGAATACAACACGATATATGTGGTGGTTGTCCTCTTATGATGAGAGAGCAACACCACCTTTGGAGCTGCTGTTACTTGCAGTGTAGCTGCTTGTATTGAAATTCATCACAATGACGGAACTAACTAGCAGACCTTTTACCAGATGTTTGTATGCTGGTCGGAATATATTACGTTTCTAACTCTCGTAGGTCGTCGTCTTCAGCTCAATAAAAAGAAACCACTGCGAATATCACATCGCCGTTAAACCATCTGAAAGCCAGCCACGGATGAAGTGCATGAACCACCTAACCGAAAACACAATGGCTGCCGATTGAATACAACACAGATCGACATATACAGTGGTTGTACTCTTATGATGAGAGAACAACATCAACACCACCTAGGGAGCTGTTCCTCTGCTTCTTCTACTCTGTGCAGCCATTTCAGCCCGAGATCACAGCCTGTTCTCGCAGCTGCTTTAAACTGTTGTTTTGCCATTTCTACTGAGGGATGCCTCGCCACTAGACTTCCATCATCTGTCTTTGCTTTCCTGCAGTGGGATCCTCCTCTTTTCATCTCTAGTTTTCTAATTGCTTCCGGGACTTGTTCACCTTGTCAAGTAAAATATAAAGTGTGAGATTAGATTGCTGACAAATATGGCGTTCTCAGCAACTTATTCAACTATTTCTATGGGATTTACCTCTACGGAGTAAAGATCCATATGCTATTGCTGCACCTGCGTGTTCCTGCGAATCGAATACATCTTTGTAACAAGTGTTTCACACAGATAGATTTACGATGAAACAAACAAATGAGCTTTTACAATGAGAAAAAGGACCAGGTGCAGCATAATACTCCTTGGACAATCACTTTTGTACCGCCAATACAAATTGCTCGATCGCTCACCAGTAACCAAAATTAGGAAACGTAAACGAACGAACACAGTTACAACTTACAACTTAACTAGAAGAACCTCAGCATCCACTGGATAGCTATACTAATTCCCTTGCACAGTTATGGGGGAAGTAGATTGATTGATAGTTGGGGGTGACGTGACTCACATATCTTTACAAGCAGGATCATACGCAGCGAAGAGCTCATGGTGGGAACAACATCGAGACAGAATCCAGAAGGAGAACTCGGATAGCGACTGCCCATTAGCAGCAGCAGGGGACAGCTCGAGAAGATTGTAAAACCGATCGGAAAAAAGCATCGAAACATGGATTATTGTGGGGGTAAGATCATATGTATATAATGGTTGGTCATTTAATAGTGTGTATGATGGTTGTTCATTGTAGGAACCATAATACAATAGCTTGATTATTGGTAGTCATGTTGACCCTACCTTAACTAGTTTTTGCTCTGGTTTTGATGATATTTAATGGTTATAATTGCAGGTTTGATCATTAGTGCATTTCGTGCTCGTTTCCTCTTGAACGGACCATTTCGGTTAGTTTCACTTGTTTCTTGGAGTCTCTTCCTTTATTGCAGGTATCCGTTGGATAGAGGGTTCGAATACGAAGCCGATGGTACCTTTCGGAGCGAAATCGGAGTCCGAATGAAAAAATTGTGTCACGACCGTGATGGGTAACCTGTCACGGCTGTGACGCCTAGTCTGGGCAGCAACATTAATTCAGCCGCAGACGCGATTTCAGAGGGGAGAAGACAGAAAATGACGAACTAAAACACATTTTGAAGAAGGGGAAAGTGCTTGGGAGCCTAAGAACGTCATGGGAATGAAGATTTGAAGCCAAATAATCGAGGAATCGAAGCCCAAAGGAGGATCTACCTTCTATTTCGATGGATTGGCAGTTTGAAGTTTTCTCTACATCTTCCATGGAAAAATAGGTTTTCTTCTTGTTTGGGTTTTGTAAATTCTTTTAGATTTATGGGATTGTTCTTGTGTGTAGTGATAGGATTGTGGATTCATGTTGATTGATGATGTATTTTGTTATCTCGGTTCCTCGATTGTCCCGTTTCCATTCGATTCACAGTTTTTCTCAGTTTTCCTGATTCGGGTTTTCTTATGAGATTGTTGTTGAGTTGTTTGTTTTCGGATACTTGTGGGTGTTGAGAGTGGTTTTAGGTCGTTTAGTTGACAGACCCAATCCTAAGACCCACAACTTATCGTTATCCATGTTCCTGTTTATTCTGCTGTTGAACAGTTTCCCATAGTCTTTAGGATGATCCAAAATCCAAACAAGGTATTTCCCAGTCGTTCTCACCTTAATTTGATCCGTAGCCGTGAGTAATATATTTGCATTCCTGATTTCCTGTTTCCTTTAATAATTGTTCTGTTTTCATTTTATAATTTAGGATAAAACTGTTTGTAAATTATGATCGACTAACCAGCGAATCAAAACTGAGTAATGAAGATCAAGTGATCTGAGAAAATTCGACTTTGAATTATCTCAAGATCATTTAATTTGATTGTTTGGGTTTGAAAATTCTGAAGTCAAATACCATGATATGATTGGGTTTGTTCATGATACCTAATTCATTTTGTTCATACTCTTTTGCTTTGTAGTCTCAAGGATGGAGTGTAAGTGGTTAGTAGATCTTTGTGGGTTATTTGGCTATTTTTTTCTATTTTTTTTAGTTTGAGAAACAGAGAGATAAAAGGAGAGAGGAAGAAAGAAAGGAGAGAAAGGGTGAAGGAGTAGAAACGAATTTATTACTTTATGTACAAGTGTATAATGTTATACCAACTTTAATTTAAAATTTTATGGTATTGTACGGTCATTTAAACTAATAAATAAATAAAACATCCATATATTATAAATTAGTACAGTTTTACTATTATATAAATTACATATTACAGATTAGTACATCGATTGGCAGGGGTTGGGGGTTGGGGCTTGGGGCTTCCGCGGCAGCAATTCCCATCTACCAAACAACCTCTTTAAAGATCACTCTACCCTTTTCAAAATAGCACTGCATATTAATAAGTAAGACACTACATAATTCTGTCTTCTAGACTAAAAGGTAGTCCTTATTCCGGTACCATTACATTGATAGTTATGTAACTGATGCATACTAACATTATACTCGAGTGTGAGGCCCGGTAGTTGTCTCGGACTTTGCTTATGTGGTGATTTCTGGACCTTGACGCCTTCTATTTCCATGAGATCTAAAGATGTTTCCTCGCAGCGGCAACATTTGCGGTCATCGAAATTCTGAATCTACATCATAGCTTGCGCCGAAACCATAGAATCCGGTTTGTCGGAAACTCTTGTCGTTCCCATCCGTCTCGTGCATCAAGATGCACTTATGGGTGTAGTTTATTAGCACGCTACCATGTGATTGTCTCCAGAGTATGGCTAATCCTCTGCTGTGACCTTGAGCCTTCACGGCGAAGCACGAGTCAAACCCCCGCTTGATCCGAATCGATTCCATCTTCTCCTTCGTTGCTAGGGTTTCGACCAGATAAGCTAAGTCAACTCTGTGTGTTTGGACTATGTTATGGACGACGTTGACAGCCCTAGCTTGGCCGAGTCCCCGTACATACCAGTTTAAGATCCTCATCAAAGAAACTCGGCGGCAGCCGCCGCCAGCTTGTTCCCCTCGACCGTGCAACCTATTGCAGCTAGGGCAACTGAATTTAGACTTGATAACGACGGGGTTCGAGGATGTTTATAACATATATTACTCATCTGTTTTGTGACAGTTATTAACCATAATCATTATATTTCCATTGCGGTGATAGAATTAGTTTCGTCACTTACCATTTCAAATGGTTATTTACATTATCCAACAAAACAAATATAAAATGAAATCTAAAAGTCAAAAAGGAAAACCAAAATCGATAATGGATTAGGAAACTGAATCCCTATTTGACGCCCTACTTTTCGAATTAAACGACGCCCTAAATAAAGTAAATTACGTTATTATCCATTCGTAAAATCAAAATTTATGTAAGAAGTTGTGTATATCGACGAACTAAATACCGTCAAACACTATCAAACACCCACAAATGAAGATCGGAAGTAAAAATCGAAGATCCGTCGAACCTCCATTTAGATAAAATATCGAGAAAAAAAAAATTTCGGGCGAGAACCAGCCCGGCCGGGTTGGTTTCCAGCCGGAACCGGCGGCCGGCCGGGTTGGTTCTCAGCCGGAATCGGCCCAAATTTTTTTTTTTTTATTATTTCGTTTAGACCGAATCGGTTCAACCGAAATTAATTAGACATTGGACTCAATTTTTGTAACAATATTTTTTATTTACAAAAATTGTGGGAGGGGGATTCGAACCATGGTCTTTTAAGCAGAAAGACTAAGTGATTACCATCTCTAACAATATCACAATTTGATTAAAACATGCATTTAATTGATAATAATACACATTATCCCGACTAAATTACTACTAAAAAGTAGCATCTTATCATACATTAATTAAATTGTACATTACATCTCAATTATTTGATCAATAAAAACTTCAAATCTATTATATAATTTGAAACTTCTTAAAAAATTATTTAGTAACTATATTTTATACAATACAAATTATGATATTGAATTCTCTATACTACTGGGTTTAAGGTTAAAGTTTTAGGGTTTAGCGTTTAGGATTTAGAGTTTTAGAATTTAGAGTTTAGGGTTTTATGGTTTAGGAGTTCTAAGGTTATAGGGTTTAGGGTTCTAAGGTTTAGGGGTTAGAGTTTAGGATTTAGTATTTACGAGTTGCGGTTTAGTTTAGTTTGGAGTTTTAGGGTTTTAGGTTGAGAGTTAAGGGTTTAGAGTTTAGAGTTTAAGGTTTAGGATTTAGGGTTCTAAGGGTTTAGGGTTTAGGGTTTTAGAATTTAGGGTTTAGAGTTTGATTATTTAGGATACTAAAGTTAGGGTTTAACGTATAGAGTTTAAGGTTAAGCGTTTTATCATTTAAAGTTCTAGGGTTAAGGGTTTAGGGGGTTAGAGTTTAGGGTTTAGGGTTTGGTTATTTAGGATACTAAAGTTAGGGTTTAGCGTTTAGAGTTTAAGGATAAGCGTTTTATGATTTAGAGTTCTAGGGCTAAGGGTTTTAGAATTTAGAGTTTAGGGTTTGATGGTTTAGGATTCTAGGGTTAAGGGTTTTAAAATTTAGGGTTTAGCGTTTGATGGTTTAGAATTTTAGGATCAAGGGTTTAGGGTTTCAAAATTTAGGATTTAGGGTTTGATAATTTAGGGTTCTAAAGTAAGGGTTTAGCGTTTTAGAATTTAGGGTTTAGGGTTTGCTGGTTTAGGATTTTAAGGTTAAGGGTTTTGAGTTTTAGAATTTAGGGTTTAGAGTTTAAGGGTTTAGGGTTATATGATTTTAGAGTTTAGGTCTAATTTAGGGTTTTAAAGGGCCCGGCCGGAAGTTCTTTTCGGCCGGAGGGGGCCCCTGCCGGCCGGCCGTTCCGGCCAGCTATTACTGCGGGCCGGAAAGGCCGGCCGGCCGGGCCCCTCCGGCCGAAACGAGCTTCCGGCCGGCCCTTTTTGTGGCGATTTTTTTGATTCATCCCGACTTCTGTTCATCGAATTTTAACGAAAAACGTACCGTTAGAGGTTGTCGAAATAAGTATTTTGATAGTTTCGTCGGTACAAAGTTTCTCGAATTATACGTTTTGATAGTTTTGTGGATACTAAGTTTTTCGAATTAGTAAATTTGGATAGTTTCGTCATTACGAAGTTTAGGGCGTCATTTAATTCGAAAGTTAGGGCGTCATATAGTAATCCCCTTAGGAAAAAAACAAAATGATACGTTTTCGAGGAATGAGTAATGAATTAAGTATTTATTTTTAGTCATCTCATTTTTTGGATAGATTCGTTAGACTCATATATATTTAGGGTGGTGGGCTTACTTATAGTGCTCATTTATTTAATGATATGGATAGGGGATTGTTATGGGTATGATTATAATGACACTGCGATTACCATAAACCCGATAACTTATAAGTATGATTATAAAAATAATACGGTTATCACAAACCCCATAACCTAATCTTAACAATTTTCAATGATTAACAAATATCACTCTAACCTCTAAATACATATCTTAATTAGATGATATCCTGCAACTCCTTTATAGAGAGTGGAGATGAAAAAGGCTGTAGATAAAATTCACTTTCTTCTTCGCTTTCATATAACCAAATCAATACAAGCTAAGATTAAACTAACTCAGCACATCATGAGAATATAACAACACTGAAACAAAGTTCTCTGGAGGAACATAACAACAATATTCAGAGGCCAAAATTTCTTTTGCGTGCAAGAATTACAAGGGAGAAGCTACCAAAGTTGCAGCAGCAGCAGCTTGGTTCTTCAGAGTCTTCCTTGCTCGCCAATGTACAGCATCCGCCGTCTCCGACGTTCCCAACTGCTTCGAATTTACATGTCAAAGTTCTGACAGCAACTAATTCGAAATAAAGAGCCCAGTAATGATAATTACCTTAATCTCCATCGAATAGTAATCTTGCCACAAGCTCAAATTCTGATCGTAGCTTGAAAGTGCAGATTCATACAACTTTCGAGCAATTACGAGACTTTCCTTGTCACCGATAGAGGCAAGGTTCTGTTCCAATTCTATGCACTTTGTATACAAAGAAAGACCTGGACGTGGAAGGGCAAGAAATCTGCGCCATCCACATTCTTCAAGGTTAGACTTCACGTTCCATAATCAGTGAAAAAAAGTTTGGGGTGAGGTGAATAATTAAGCATATACCTCTCATATAGCCTTCTAGCATCCTTTACGCCATCCTTATGGAGAATGAAATTTACTACAGCAGAAGAGAGGGAGAATCCACAATCACTCCCCCCACTTTTAGCTACTGCAGTAATAGACATCTCAACCAGCTGTTGAAAATAATCCTTTTCAACAGCAAACAACTTCAATGCCTGCATTAAAAAAATCCACAGCTACATACGATTACAAACAGAAAAGGCCATACATTGCACAGTAGAAAGTGTAGCTTCAAGTTTCCAAGGATGTAGAAGCATACCATGAGCCACAGTTCCTCCGATTCTGATACTGGGACTTTACTCAGCGCTTCTTTAACGAGTTCAAAAGCGGAATCCAAACTGGCCTTCGTTTGAGAAAGAATATGCTTAGTGATACATCTAGTTTCCATAGAGGCCCTTAAGAACCATAACTTAGCTGACTTTGAAAGCTCTCCACGGCAAAGCTCTCCTGCTAGCTGCCGGGCTTTCTCAAAATTTCCCAGGTGCAAATAAAATGAAACGTAATCACAAGCAAGATCCTCTGACATTGAACCCACCAGCTCGGCCTTCTCATACGCTGACAGAAGGCGTGAAACCCAATCTTGCGCACAAACAGACAACTGGGTGCTTTCATCTTTGGGGGCAACGATATCCATCAAGAATCTTGTGTACATGTTAAACATAACTGGAGAAGGAAGAACTTCTAATGCCTCTTCATAGACCTGCACATGCCAATGATGGACTATGATCTCTAGAAGACAATATGATCTCTAAAAGATAATACATTTTTACTTGGTTCAATACAGTAGGGGATAGTTAATACCTTTGCTGCCTTTTGTAGTTGCTCAAACATGGCATCGCCAGCTATACCCTGGTTACTTCTGGGATTGCTCACCTCAAGTCTAGCAAGCCATTCCCAGTACTTGGGATCTCTGGAAAAGTCTCTTTTCATATCACTTAGGATCTGTTGACGCATGTCTTCTGAATGTGCCAAGTCTGTTGCTTCCAATATCTCAAGTAACCGTTGTCTAAGGCTGAAGCTTGATGGCAAGGCCTCCACTGCGCCACTATAAACTGCCCGGAGAATGTAAAGACCTTGCTCCTTAAACAAATCTGTTTTACCCTCCGACTCTTCATCATCATCAGTGTTTGATTCATTGCCGTGCTTTGCTTCTTCGTCAAGTGACATAAATAAATCTTTGTTTTCATCTCTCCACTGTTTTTCAACAGCATCACCGTCTTCACGAACCAGAGTTCCCTTGCCCTCTCCAAGAGCAACTCTTCGTGCTTTCAACTTGTTGAGGTAAGTCAGCTCCATCCGGAGATACTCCACCCAGAGATCCTCTGAAGTTGGGCATACCCTCAAACCGCTTTGCATAAGAGCACGAGCTGCTTCAGCATTTAGATTATGGTCGAATTCCCAAGCTGCAGCATAAATCCACACTCCAGGGACCTTCGGATGAAACCTAAGTAGTTGAGCGAGGACCTATGAAAGCAAGAGTGCACCACAGGAACTTCAGAAAAAAATGATCCAAGTTCTCCAGATTTCCAGACAGTATCAGGAACGACAAAGCAGAAATGATGAAACAAATAGCCGTTACCTTCTTCATTCTCCCGTTCTTCCGCTCCTTGCAGAACTCCAAATAGCGAATCCAGAGATCAACATCTCCTTTGTACCTCATCACGGCGAGTCTGTAAATCTCCATGATCCTGGCAACTCCGGTGTAGTCGGAAACTGAGAGTTTCGTCTTCTTGTTGTTCTTCTTGTCGAGGTCGCAGGATACCGACTTCTTTCGGAGGCGGCGAAGCCTGTCGAGTTGAGTTTCGTAATCTATGTAGGTGAGATAGTCCTGCTTCAGAGGACTCGGCCGCTTCAATCTGTATTCGAACTTCCGCCTCTGCTTCACAATCTCAGCTATCTCCCTGCGGGTGAACAGTCCTCGACGCTCTAGGTCATCCAGCTCCTCGACCATGCGCTCCAGGCGGTACTGCACCGTGTCCGCCATTGTTTGAGTTCGGTGAGCTGAACTGTTAGACTTGGTGATGAGTGCAGAAGAAGAATAGTAGTAGGGTTTATGCAGGAGAGATGGAGTGGCTGTGTATGGCTGTTCGAACAACGGCCAACGGTGGAGAGACTAAACAGAGTCGCGTTTTGCGTCGATCTCTCTTTCTCCCAAGATGGAGAAACCCTTCTTCTTATTTGGGCTTTCGTGGGCTACAGATCACACCATTGGGCTTGACCCACCGAAAGCTTAATTAATAATGGAATACCCATTGGGTACAGAGACCTCTCTTTAGACACCGTTTGCTCCATCACCTCTTTTTCCCCACATGTTCACAATCATGTTATCTTTTGACTCACGATTAATTACGATAGTCAGATATTGTCTATCAACCTAGTTTACTTCTGATGCCGACTTTTAAAAGACTGCAAGCAAATAGTGTCCCTTTGTTGGCGAGTCATTGCTCCAAGTTGCTTCAGTGTCTGCTATTTTAGCGCTTATTAGTGGATGCAATTGTTCACGGACCTTCAGCTGTTGACACAGGTTTTGGTGCTCTTAGTGTTGCTCTTCAAAATGATTCAGACCATGTTCACGTGGTCATAAGCCACATCATCAAGTACATCACGGATTTGCCAGTTCTGGAAATGATGGCTCTCACGTGTGCCTTGCAATGTGCTCATGGTTCTTACCTTAGATTCCGCCGAATCGACTAGATTATTGTCTTCGAAAGTTGCAGACACTTACGATTATATTTTTTTAGATGGACGAATGTCGAATACTTCATACCTCTTTTCTTTCTGTCACTTTGTCCATCTCAAGACTCGTGAGACTCCTTCTTACCTGACTATAGTCATAGCAATAATATATATCTTAGAAAGTTGAAAAATATATCTTCAGTAATTAAATCAAAAAATTGAATTATGTTATAAAATTAAAAGGAAGAAAAACAAGAATATGAGATAAGAAGAACATTCTTATTGAGGTGCATAAATGGTATAAGAGAGAGTACTATTTATAGGCTCTAGAATTCATAACCTATACATCACTAGTATAACTATATTTAAATAGAATATGCATCCTCATGTTCAATGTATAGGAGTTACAAATGGGCATTCATACACATAATTATATTATTCATAACACTCCCTTTTGAATGACTATTGGTTAAAAATATTCATCATTCTTCGAATACGTTTTTGATATTGCCTCATTAAAACCTTACTAGGAAAACCCAATGGGAAAAATCATAGTTAAGGGAAAAGAGTGCAGTGCGTACTGACTCCCCCTCATTATGATATTAATTGAGATCTTTCATTCATCAAACTATAATTGTTGGACTAGCTTTTCCAAAGTTGATGTATGTAGAGCCTTTGGTGATTAAATCAACAAAGTTATCATTTGAGTGCACTTATTTATAGAGTATGTCAACTCATGAAAATATTTTTTTTCCAACTCATTGAAGTTTTTGCATCTAATATGTGCATGTTACGATCAATGGTCATACATAATCAATATTTATAATACGCTCCCCTTGGATGGCCATTTTATGCGAATATGCCTCATTAAAACCTTATTAGGAAACCCCTATGGGAAAAACCCCTAGTGAAGGAAAAAAAGTACATAAATATCACATGACATTATACCATTTTCTTGGAATGAATGACGAGCAAATAATTTAGGTGAAGCGTAACATTTGTGCAATGGTGCCGAGACATAACACATCAGACACGGTCCTCTTTGAACTCGTGGAGATATATAAAATACATATCATGCATGAATCGCAAGATCATGTATTTGAATGGTGATACTACTTGATTAGCTTATTTCACAAACCATCAAGTAGTTTCATAACTTTATGAAAATTGATTAAACTCGACATGGACACATATAGTGATCTTACCACCATCAAAGCACTTATAGCCATGATATATCCACATAAAGGCTTGTTGGATATTATTAGTATATCATTGATGATATACATTAATTATGTTCCAGAGAGATGCACAATTTGCAAGTTAGTGGTAAGGTTTGTTCTTTCACTTCTCGAACTCTCTAACTAATCAAATAGTTGATTGTTTTGAGAAACTCTTCTAAAGTCTCAATAAAATGTTTGTCATCTATGCAACAAACAAATGTTGAAGACATTTAAAGTCTGAAAAATAAAAAAAATTAAATACAAAATAAAAGTGAATATTTTTTTTGTACGAAAATAATCCTGAAATCATAAAATATGTCAAAGATGGATTTTCAAAATTCAACTTAAAAAAAGAACAACACAAATTAAATGCATAGAAAAACATATGATATGCTAAATGTATCTTCAATCTTTCAATCCATAAGACGTCAATTAGATATAATTGAATATTGTTCACGTGAACTTCGTGTATTTGCTTATAGCAAAATAAATCTTCGGAGAATTTCATATACACATGTGTATTCGTTTATGCAAACCATACATATAGGTTTCAAGAACATCCATTAGAGGCAAACTCTTTCTTTTAAAAAATTGCCAGACTAATCAAATAATGAAATGTAGTTGCATCCACAACATGAGAATATAAAAATATTTAGGTTTGTTGTACAAAACCTTTCGAATTGAAATGTCTCATAACTTTCAAAACTTGTAATGAGATAAACACTTGCCTCATGTGCTTGATATCTTCATCTAAAGACTTTATTGTCTTAAAACTTTTCATTTCTTTTGGGAATTGATTTTGCCTTGTTTGAAATTTTCAGCCAATCATTTCTTTATCTCTTTGCATGCATGTTGGTTCATGATCCTCATTTTCAACTATCATATTCAGTGTTGCACTATACATAAAAAAATTGTCAACGTTGACTTCATTTTAGTTCATGAGCATGTTATGTATTATTCTTGGTGGTTTTTTCAAAATAATTTTAACATCTTGATATATAGCTCCATTTCACTTTTGAGAATTTTTTTTACTTTGGAGTCGAGTGGTGTGTCACGCTCTATGCTGATTTTAGACTCATTTATAATCTCAGATTGCCCAATATCGGCATCATTTTGACGGGAGCATTTCGAGTTGGCACATTAGAGTTGTACTCTAGTTGGGCCGGTAAAGTACCTGACATATGATGAATTATATACTTTTGAACTTCAAGTTCATACTTTTTAGTGTGAGGATCGAAATGATAATAATTCATCTAATTTTTGGGCCAACCTTTGGTTTCTCCTCCTAATGTTGAGAAGTTTAAATATAGACCTCCAACGATGTGATATTTTACCGTTGATGAACTCGTAATCAAAATAATTTCTCAATCTTCGTTGAGAACCCATCATAATAAAAGGTGGTGGAGCAATTCAAATGTGTATATCCATATATGCATGGATGGTCAATGTATGGTTGTTCCCAAAATCCAAATATAATGGAGGAATTCATGATAATTTCTTCGCGTAGGTGCGAATTTGTGTTCATATAAATGACATGTTCCAACAATATACATGAAAAATATGTATTCTCAATGACACATTTTCATTATTGGATAATCATGAAAATATGCTTATAATCAAAATGGTTGAGCTAGTAATCTTGCAAATTCTAGTTTGGTTTCATATACACATGTGATCATCTAGTTGATGCATCAATTAAAATAATTGGCTCATATGTTGGGTGTATGGATCCTTAAATATCACCATTGCTTTTTTTGTGTAAGAGAAATGATCTTACTGTGGTTGATAATTACCCAACAATCAACTCTATTTGACAACAAACAACCCAAAAATTGATTAAGGTTTGTTGGAGATAGGCTTGGCAGTCAGCCCACGGGTTTAGGTTACCCATTGGAGCCCGCCCGCGAATACAGCCCGAAAGTCTGGGCCCGATGGATGTTTACCGGTTTCGGTCAGGCCCGTGACCCACGCGTTTCGGGTAATGGGCGGATACGGATAAAACGACGTAGTATTGATATAGGGTATAAATGCAAAATTTTCAGACTAGGGTTTCATTTCAGCCATTTTTTCACGCCTCTGAGCCTCTCTCTAGAATTTCTCCCGACTTCCTCTCGAAAGAACCCCACTGAAACCCTAATTTTTCTCCAAAATCTTCCTTTTCTGTTGATATTCATCGAATCCATCCCCACTATAATCATCACCTACCCATATTCAACTACAAAACTCCTTCAATCCGCAAAAATCCGGTTCGAATCGTGCATGCAAAGGATTCGAACCACCGAAACCCTAATTTTCCGCCAAAAACCTCCTTTTCTCGTTGATGTTCTTCGAATCCATCCCCACTATAATCATCACCTACCCGTAATCACCCCTTTCGGCGACAAAAATGCCTCAATCCATACAAATCCGGTTCGAATCGTGCATGCAAAGGATTCCTTCCCCAAATCGAGATAAGTTTTTTATTCCGCCATTCCTTATTTTTGTTTATCCCCGCATGTATAAATTGTATACTAATTTTTGGGTTTATTGCTTCATATGCGCTTCGTCGAACAAAATCCGAAGACGAAACCCTAATTTATCAAATTTGGGATTTTGCCTTCCGATTCATTTCATACCAGTAAGTTATCTTATTAATTTCATAGTTATGTTCTCCAATTCCGAAAACCCTTTGAATGTTTTGTGGATTATGCCTGCTGTTTGAATCTTGTGGCTTATGTATGCTTTTTGAAAGTTTGTGGCTTATGCCTACTCTTTGAATGTGTTTGTGGCTTTTGTGGCTCTTTGAATGTTTTGTGGCTGTTATTATGTGAAAAATCTGATTTGCAGTGTTATATGTTTCAGATTACTGCTCTGGACTCGAGAGTTATAGAATCAGGGCCAAAATTGGTTTCATTCCACTGTTTAGGTACGTTTAAGTATAGGGTTTGTTGTTGTTTTTCCTTTGATTCATAGCAATGTTGTAAGTACAGTGTTGTAATAAAATGTATGTTTCTGCTTAGGAGGAAGTCACACAGTTGGTGCTAATTAGGAGGCAGGGTGGAATTTTGTTATCGTTGTTTAGGAGGCAAGACAACAATCTGTTTCTGCGACTGCTGAGGTAAGCTTACATTGTGTAATGGTATAACATTTAAGAGTTTTAGAACTTGTTTAGAACTTAGAAGTGTTATGTTAGATTGTTAACAGCTTGAACCAAGTTTATACTGTCTTCAATTGAACTCATAAACCATTAACTCTCTACCTAATTGTTAAACCCTTATAAACTGTTAAAGTTAACCCCTTAATAGGCTGTCTACTTTCTGATAGTACCCTTAATAATCTATCTTCTTTCTGAATTCTGATAGTAAACTGTTAAACCATCAATTGAACTCGTAAACCCTTAACTCTCTAACTAATTCTGAAACTGTTAAAGTTAAACCCTTAATAAACTGTCTACTTTCTGTTAGTACCCTTAATAATCTTTACTTTCTAATAGTAAACTGTTAAACCCTCACTTGAACTCATAAACCCTTAACTCTATAACTAAATTTGTTAAACCCTTAATAAACTGTTAAGCCTTACTAAACTGTTAAGTAAGCCCTTAATAAACTGTTAAACCCTTACTAAACTGTCTACTTTCTGATAGTAATTGTCTAGCTTTCTTCAATGAATGTAATTGTTAAACTATTTTCTCCTTTTTTTTGTTTTGTGTTCTTATTTTCTCAATCAGATGACACCTGAACAACTTTCGAATATACCAGTTGAGAATAACAATGGTCCACCACCACTCCTTTCCCTTGCTAATCTTGAAAACCAACATGCAAATAATGTTGTCGTTCCTCCCTTAGGTTCAACTAGGCCCTTAAAATCAGATGTCTGGCCTCACTTCACCAGAATGTTCATTCATGGAATTTTAAAAGCCAAATGCAACTATTGTAAGAAGGTTTTGGCTGGAAAGTCCACTAATGGTACTTCCCATTTAAGAACTCACAGGAATCGTTGCGTTCACAAACAAATCCATGATGGTAGTCAGAGAATCCTAGGCCCTAACTACAAAGCTAAGGGTAATAGTGAGTTGAGTGCCAATCAGTTTAGCAATGAGGTTTGTAAGAATGAACTCGCATTATGATCTTGATGCATGAGTATCCTCTTTCAATGGTTGACCACCTCTACTTCAAAAGGTTCTGCTGTACCCTAAACCCTCTCTTTAAAGTCCCAACTAGGAATACGATTAAGAAGGACATCATTACTCGTTATGGAGATGAGAGGTCGAAAATTGAACGAGTCATAGATGAAAACAAAGGGAGAATAGCGTAACCACCGATATGTGGACGCCACTAATCGAAAAGGGGTTACATGGCCGTGATCGCCCACTACATAGACAACAATTGGGAGCTTAGAAGTCATTTAATTAGATTTCTATACGTTCGCCCCTCACACTAGTGAGAGATTGGCTGGAAGACTCTCTCAATGTCTTCTTGATTGGAACATTGATAGTACTTTGTCAACGATTACGCTTGATAATTGTACTACCAATGATTCCATGATCAATCTAGTGAGACGAGAGGCTTCTCCTTTCCAATCTTATTAAGGATGGTGCTCTTTTGCATATGAGGTGTTCGCCTATATCCTTAATCCGATTGTGAGGGATGGACCGGACGTTCGAAAGATGGGATTGAAAAGATAAGAGAGAGTGTGGTATTTTGGACATGCACACCTAGGAGAGTTGAATACTTTCACGAGACCGCTCAACAATTGAAACTTAATGTGTCAACCAAACTTGTGCTTGATCGTCCCACTCGTTGGAACTCTACGTACAACATGCTTTCTCTTTGCTATCCCATATAAGGATGTGTTTGCTAGATTGAAACAAAGAGAATCTCGGTACAACTCTCTCCCTACGGATAATCATTGGGATTTTGCTTTGTAATTGTCCGTAAAAAACTTGTTGTTTTTAAAGAGATTACGAGGTTCTGTCCGGTTCTAAATACCCTACGCTAATCGGTTTTCCGAAGTCCGTAAATTAAGATTGAGCATGATGGAATGGTTGGATGATTCTGATTCGATGATTGTTTCGATGGCTGAGAAAATGTGGAATAAGTTTGCTAAGTATTGGGATGACATTCATTTGCTTTTGGATGTTGCTACTGTCTTGGATCCTAGGTTTAAGTTGGCATTGGTAGAATTTTATGCTGCCAAATTTGGGAGTCCCAATACTGATCTGGTTGGTGAAAGGGTGAAATCTGTAGTCCCAATAACATTGGTTCTTCAACCAATTTGGTTCCAAATTCTTCTGTCATCGATATGGATTTTGATCTGTTTGTAAGCCAAAGAAAGAAATCTAGACCTTCTTTAGTAACCACTAAATTGGAACACTATCTAGCTGAGGAACTACATCCTAGGACACCCGATTTTGATCTCGCTTGGGTGGTGGAAAATTGGTGGTGTGAAGTATCCCATTTTGCAATGCATTGCAAGGGATTTACTAGCGGTACCGGTAACCTCCGTTGCATCGGAGTCGGCCTTTAGTTCGGTGGGAGGCTTCTTGATCCCCATCGGAGTAGGCCGCAACCTTCAACGGTCGAGGCAATGATGTGTTGCGGGAGAGCCGGTTGCGAGAATGATAAGCATGCGAGTATTGTTATTGTTTATGTAATTCGTTTGTTCATGATTGTTTTAGTTTATGTTTTGATTTCTGTACTTTCTGTAGTTGTAGATAAAGCGGAAGTGAAACAGCTCGAAGGCGTGTTCTCAACAATGGCGATGGATGATTCGACAGTTGAAGATGCATTTGGTTAGTTAGTATATACATTGCTGGTTTATTAACTATCCCTACTTCTGTTTTATAACGATTCCAACTGTATAACAAATGGAGAAGGAACCACTCAGCCACTGCAAGGGGATGGAGATGATGTTGCAGCTGTTACAGTCCTTGACGAATAGTTAAAGTTTGTGTTCTAACTGACAGTTTGATGTTGCACTGTAAATTGGATTGTATTGTTGTTGATACATATTAATTCATTGTTATCATTGGCAGATGAATTGATGAGTGATGAATTGAATGCTTTGAATTGATGACATTTGATGAGTGCTGAATAAAATGGTGCAGAAATCAGAATTGCAGATGTTGAACTGAAGTAGCATAATTGAAGGAAGAACTGAATTGCTGCAGATGCTGAATTGCAGATTTGCAGTCTTTGATACATTTTAAGTTTATTGATTGATTTGAGTTTTCAGTTCGAACATTTAAGTGTTTTGATTGTGTTTAGTTTTGAATTCGAAGTATGAAGTCTGAATGTCTTGAGTCTGAACTAGTGAATTATAGCTTCTGCAGTTTTATGTTCTGGAACTGGAATCCAGAATCCAGATGGTCAATTTCAATTATGTATGAGACTGGAATACAGTATGAGACTGGGAATGGGTCAATGGGATGAATGATGATATTTATTGCCAGGTTTTCATTTGAGATTTTTTAATTTTCAGATTTTTACATATTGTTGGACAAACCCGATATCCACGGGTTTAACCGAAATCCATACCAAAATGGATTTGGTAACAAAATTTTACCCATTAGGCATAATGGGGCGGTTATGGGTAAAACCGTGGGCAAATTTAACGGGCAACGGATAGGGTGTAACCGCCCCATAACCGACCCATTGCCAAGCCTAGTTGGAGATTGCACTCAAGAATGGGTAATGAAGAAGCGGTGAAACTCTTCTAATAACAAAAGCTTAGTGACAGAACATAATATTTTTTTATGTTCTCATAAAATAGGGGAGTCTGAAAACACAAATAAAAAGAAGCAAAAAGCTCTAACCTAATAAAATATAGTAGATAACTTGAGGATATAGCTTTTGAAACTCAAATAGAAAATCAATAATAACAGAAACCAAAAATATAAACATCATGATATATAGAGCAGCCTTCGTCAATTTTCAGACGGTTCGAGCTTTTGTGCTGATAACGTGTTATAAAACTAAAAAAAAAAGAATAAGAATATAAGAGGAGAAGATCATTCTTATGTAAAAATGGTAGAAAATAGACATTACTGTTATGAATATTATAATTATGTGTATGAATGCCCATTTGTAACTCCTACCTTTGTAACTTCTATACATTGAACATGAAAATGAATATCCTATTTAAGTGTAGTTATACTAGTGATGTATAGGTTATGAATTCTAGAGCCTATAAATAGTGCTCTCTCTTGTACCATTTTCACACCTCAATAAGAAAGTACTTCTCCTCCCATGTTCTTGTTCTCTTTTGTTCTTAGTTTTATAACACGTTATCGGCACGAAGTTACGCCGTCGAGCAATCTCTTGTAATCATACAATGAGAGATTACTTTTAATCGTGAGATAAGCGGTGCACGCGGAACAATACAATTCCGCCCGCCATATGGCTAGTAAGATTTACGCTTTTGATGCCCGTGATATGGCCAATGAGATTTATGCTCTTGATGCCCATGATATGGCTAATGAGATTTACACTCATGATACTCGCGTCTTGAAAATTTATTATTTGCCTATTTGGTATATGCGTGGGTTGCAGTTTACTTTCGGGTGCATGAAATTTGCATAATACATGCTGGCGTTATTGTTCATTTTTCTATAATATTTCTCATACTTATTTTCAACAATCGGAGTCATTGTTCTTTATCATCATGCACATCAATCACTTACATTACTACTAGTTTAATATAATTTAATTTCCTATTTATGGGTTGCTTACCATTTGAATAGTATGGCCGAATAATTCTTCATTGATTTCTACTTTATTGTACGCTTTATGTTTTTATTTTCTTTATATGACCTTATTATTAAATTTATGACCTTACTATATTTTTTTTAATATGAGTTAACATTTTCTTCCTTACAATCATAATTATTCACTTGTTGTGACTTTTCAAATTTATGGCTATATTATATTGATATTTATGTTATCAAATAGCCGTTATACTTATTATTAGTTAATGGTTTTTTACTAATTTTATATGAGTTTATTATCAAGTTAATGATATTTTATTTATTTCTTATAATATATTGAATATTTTGTAATTTGAGCCCCTCCATATTTCGGGCAAGCTTCACCATTCATTGGCATTGGAAGCTAAAATTCATTTATAATGGTATTCGTGAAACCATCAAACACGATAATAAAACATCTTCTCAAGATAAAGCCATAGCTTTAATCTTATTCGCCATAATCTTCATGAATGGTTGACAAAAATGAGCAACGACTCATGTATCTTGTGGCGTAATGTCAAAGCCATGTATGACCACCTCAAGTGGCAAATTTTCTTAAAGTGTGATACGATTAAAGTACCAAGAGACAAATATTCCAAGGAAAAGATCGAATATCTTATATGTCTCAAATGTTTGGTGGTCCAATGAGACACCATGTCACTCCATGAAGTGAATTATTATATTCATATATCCACAAAGTGACAAATATATACATACATACATCCCCACAAGTGTAAACACCAATACACGATTGTGGAGGAAAAGATCTATTATTTGGTATGGTCATGAATTTTGAGAAATACATCTTTTATATGAAAGAGAGTTGTAAATTCATGTTGAACAATTTCAATCACATAAAAGGGGATACATCCATCAATTTTATTTTGATGATCATATACAAATGATATTGCTTCATAAGCCATCAAATGTGCAAAGACTTATTTGTTACATTTTTTTAGCACATGGAACAAGTTATTATTGTTGTTTCTATATGGAACCTTTTCCTTGGTGGTGGTACATTTATATTGTGAAGATTATTCATCCCATAATTGGTGACATGGATGGTTAAGACGACTATGATGGAGTATCTCTATTTATCATTTGCGCTATTCATCATTCTCTTGCAAAATGAGTATTGCCATGATGAGAAACGACATAATACATTGTGATATATAACTCATCGATAGTGCACCATATAACGAGTAGTACAAAATCACTCGAAGCTTTAGTAGAGCTATTGCATTATTCAAGAAGGAACAAGATCCTTTTGATTTATATATTGATGATCACAAGGGAGAGGAGCGATAATGTGGTATATGACCATGAAACTATTAAATGTTGTCCTCCAATTTGTACCAGACATATGTGATCATGATTGAGATACATATCAATGTACACTATAAGTTTACTCGTCATGACAAGTATTATCTGACATAACCGGTGTGACCATCCCGGCTTCAATCATAATGTGAATCGATAAGTACCTCTATGGATAATGTTGTGCACGAGTTCTCAACTTGGGTATTCTAAAGAAATGATTCTTAAGGTTATAGGGATTTAAGTAGTCCTTGTGACTCTCCTACTTCCTGAGAACACGAACGATTTTCTGTTCTGTCAACAAGGTTTCGTTTCTAGGAAAGTATTTTCACCTTTCCGTTACCCATTGTTGGGTGAATCTCCAACACAACATAACTCATTTTTGGGTTGCTTATTCTTAAATAGAGTTGATTGTTTGGATAATAATCAACTAAAGTAAGATAATTTATCTTATACAAACAACAAAACAAAGGGTGATGTGTGTGGATCCATACACTCAACATGTGGATCAATTATTTTAATTGATGTATCAACTAGACGGTCACATGTATATATGAAAGCAAATTAGAATTTGCGAGATTGCTAGTTCAACCATTTTGGTTATGAGCATATTTTCATGATTATCCACTAACGAAAAATGTGTCATTGAGACGAACATTTTCCATTTATATTATTGTGAACATGTCATTTACATGAACAACACAAATTCGCATTACGCCAAGAAATTATTATGAATTCCTCCATTATATGTGGTTTTTGGGTCAAAACCTTATACTTCCCATCATTGGATATATGGATGTGATAAATTGCTCCACCACAATTTATTAGGATGAGTTCTCAATGATGATTTGGAAATTATGTTGATTACGAGTTCATCGATGGTAAAATATTTACATCGTTGTCATGAAATTTTGATGACTCGTTTGGAGGTTTATCATTCATATAATCATAATTCTCAACATTATGTGAAGAAAATCAAAGGTTGGCACAGAGATTAGATGAATAATCATCATATCATTTTGATCCTCGCACTAAACAATGTGAACGTGAAGTTCGAAAAATATATAATTCATCATTTGCCAGACACTTTATCGACCCAAACAAGAGTAAAACTCTCATGTGCCAACTCGCAATGCTCCGGTGAAAATGATGTTGACATTGGGCAATCTAACATCACAACTGAGTCTAAAACCCGTATAAAGCATGGTAGACCACACGATTCCAAAGAAAAATTTTCCTCAAAAGTGAAATGGAGCTATAGATCCGGATGGTCAAATTGAGGTTAAGATTATTTAAGCAAACACCACCAAGAGAAACAAATAATGTGCTCAAGAAGAGTCTCGGGTACCTCGAAAGATATGAATATATATCTCAATTATCTATATCTTGGATGGAAAATATTGGAACCCCAATGAAGTCAACGTCGATGAAATTTTTGCGTATAGTGCAACGCTAAATATGATAGTTGAAAATGAGGATCGTGAGCCAAAATGCATGCAAAGAAAGAAATGATTGGCTGAAAATTTTTCAATTGAGGCAAAACTAAATTCCCAAGAAAAATGAAAAGTTTTAAGACATAAAGTCTTTATATGAAGATGCCAAGCAAATGAGACACATGTTTATCTCATTATAAGTCTTATGAGACATCTCATTTTGAAAGGTTCTATCCAACAAACCTATAATATTTTAATTATAAGAAAATATATTCTCATGTGGTGGTTGCAATTACTTTTCATTATTCGATTAGTCTGGCAATTTATGAAGGGAAAGAGTTTGCCCCTAATGGATATCCTTGCAACCTATATGTATGGTTTGCATAATTAGAATACACATGTGTATATGAAATTCCCTCGAGGATTTATTTTGCTATAAGCAAACAATTCAAGTTCGTGTGAACGATATTCAATTATATCCAATTGACGTCATATGAATTGAAAGATTGCGAGACATGATACATTTAGCATATCATACATTTCTTTATGCATATAATTTCTTCTTCATTTCAAGTTGATTTTTTGAAAAATCATCTTTGTCATATTTTATGGTTTCAAAATTCTTACCAAAATTTTCTTAATTTAATTTTATATTTTAAAATGTGTTTCATTTATTTTGACATAATTGGATGTGATCATCTTTTGTTACATAGATGACATACACTTTATTGAGACTCCTAAAGAGTTTCTCAAAGCAATCAAATATTGATTAGCTAGAGTTCGAGATGGAAGATGTGGAAGATTACCACTAACTTGCCAACTGTGCATCTCTCTCAAACATGATTTTCGTATATCATCAATGATATACTAATTATATCCAACAAAAAGTTATATGGATATGACATGGCTATCGGTGCTCGGATGGTAGTCAGATCACTATGTGACTCTATGTCGAGTTTAATCGACCTTTATTAAAACACAAGATGTACTCGGTTTTGAAGTAGTAATCTTGGTCATATTTGTGTTGGTTGACCATAAATTGGTCTCATGTGATAATTTTACCACTTGGTGGGCTGTGAAACCAACTTATAAAGCTACACCACCATTTCAAGATCCGATCCTATAAATCATGCATGATATTTCTTTTGCATATATCCTTGAGTTGCAAGAAAATGTTGCAACGTGATGTGATGATTATGTACTCTTTTTCCTTCACTAGGTTTTTATCCCATAGGGTTTTCCTAGTAAGGTTTTAATGAGACATATTCTCATCAAATGGTCATCCAAGGGGAGCGTATTATAAATATTGATTATGTATGACCATTGATTATATTACATGCATACATTAGATTCAAAAACTCCAATGAGTTGGAAGAATATTTTCATGAGTTGACATACTCTATAAACAAGTGCGCTTAAACGATAATTTGGTTGATTTAATCACCAAGGCTCTCCATACATCAATTTTGGAGAAGTTATTACAACAATTGTAGTTCGACGAATGAAGGATCTTAATTGATTTCATGATGAGGGGGAGTCAATACGCACTGCACTCTTTTTTCCTTAACTATGGTTTTTCCCATTGGGTTTTCCTTGTAAGGTTTTTAATGAGGCAAATATCAAAAGCGTATTCGAAGAATAATGAATATTTTTAACTAATGGTCATTCAAGGGGGAGTGTTATGAATATTATAATTATGTGTATGAATGCCCATTTGTAACTCCTACCTTTGTAACTTCTATACATTGAACATGAAAATGAATATCCTATTTAAGTGTAGTTATACTAGTGATGTATAGGTTATGAATTCTAGAGCCTATAAATAGTGCTCTCTCTTGTACCATTTTCACACCTCAATAAAAAAGTACTTCTCCTCCCATGTTCTTGTTCTCTTTTGTTCTTAGTTTTATAACAATTACTAAAATTTATAATATATACATTACTAATATAACTAGACTTAAATATAATATTCATTTTCATGTTTAATATATAGAAATTATAAAAAATAAAAATTACAAATAGCATTCATTCACATCACTATAATATTCATAACAAATTACTCAATTTTTTTCTAATAAGAAATTTACTTTTGAGGATAACTATTTTCCGGTATAAAAAAAAACTCTCTTTCTTTTCACTATCTGTCTTCTATTCTACATGAATATTCCTGGTCTTGTTATTTTCTGTTGCTGGTAGCCATTGATGAATCTTGTTCACCAGTATTGATAAGGGCCAAATCACCCAAATCTCCCCCAATCTCCATCGCCCACCAAACCGCCAATCAACCAACTCCTCCCCTTCATCCTTCTTGCATCACTGACGAAGACGTCTCCACGGCTCTTTTACCTTTTTGTCCGCCATTTTTTATTTTCAACCAACGTACCCGCTTCCTGTTTCTTCAAGCAAACTCTGTCCCGCTCGCCAGATCTCTATATCAGTCTCTGCCGCTGCTTGCCGATTGGTTATATCTTAACATTGTGCAATGGCAATGCCGTACCGATCACTGTCGATCTCACTCGCTTGAGGCTCTTCCCGCTCTTTTTCCCCTCTCCGTCTCTTCGATTCTGACTGGGGACGCAATTGCGTATTGGTTCTGATTAAGAATTTC
The DNA here is from genome assembly GCA_030674075.2 of Linum usitatissimum. Classification (NCBI taxonomy): domain Eukaryota; kingdom Viridiplantae; phylum Streptophyta; class Magnoliopsida; order Malpighiales; family Linaceae; genus Linum; species Linum usitatissimum. Next base: position 7,226,951 of record JAUJYP020000264.1, on the reverse strand, counting down.
TTTTGGATCGTGAAAAATGGTGGCGGTGCCGGGTCCGATTACGCCTGGACAGGTGCGCTGGTCTTGATTTCTGGATTTCATTCGTGAAATGTGATTGGTCTGGAGTTGAATGAGATTTTCTGGACTATTTTTCGGGATTTTGTAATGTGAGGGCCTTAGATGATCAAATTCCGATAAGTGGTTTGTCTTTTGGAGGATTCTGCTGTCGAGAACTCTGTCAGTGGATTTGCTTTTGGGAAGTGTGACGGCGAATTGGTGACTGATGTTTAGTGAAGAAACTTGTGTTCTAAATCGTAAACCTTTTTTACTACCATCCAAGCAGTGAACTCTGATCTTACTTGAACATGCTACTCTGTCTTCCTGGGAATTCATTAATAGATTTGAAGATTGCTACAAATTTTCCTGTGCAAGAATTCCGTGAGCTCATGTCCGTGCTGTCAACTAAAGACTCTCCTTCTGCTATGCCTATTTTAGGGTGGTTTGAGATCTATACGTCAAACATTCGAGATGGTTTAGTTGTAAGAAATGGAATGTCGTACGGCTGCTAGTTGTTCCCATTACTCTCCTTGATAAATGTTTAACCTTTGGACCAATTTCTGTGCTTAGTGATGTTGCGTGTCTATTGCATTTTGCATATATGTGATGCTTACTTGCCTTGCTGTTACACAGGTGTCCTTTTTACTTGGTTTTATCCCAGTCTTTATTGCATGGATATACTCAGAGTTCCTAGAGTATAAGAGGTCTTCATCTCCTCCCAAAGTGTAAGTTAATCCTTTGGAACTGTTTATTATATTTTATTTTCAAGCTGCTAGCTTGTGCTATGCTGAGTTTATAGCAGCTCATGTGAATCCATGCATGGGGGACGGAAAAATCGCTGCAAGCTCGGCTGTTTGGTGCAATAGTTTATCTCCCTCTTGGGTTGTTTCTACCTTTTCCCTCTGATCCCGACAACTGGGCTCTCTGTGCTGCAGTCATTCAGACAACAATTTGGAAGAATTAGGAACGATTTTCGTTAAAGAAGATGATCGGGCATTGTTGCTGGAAGGAGGTCTTGCAAGATCAGCTTCAGCAAAATTTCACGTTTCATCCATCAAAATGAATTTAATTAGGTTGAATACCACGATATGCTTTGCCTTTGCAACTGTAATTTGATGGTGCTTAAATTCATTCTTTACCTTATAATTTGTTAGGTTTGTGACCATGGAGGATTCTTTCTTGTTGGAAAACAGAGCGACCTTGAGAGCAATGTAAGTGATATTGCTTTGTTTCCAAATTTCTGCCTATTTTCCCTTGATCTCCCCAAACGTAATCGCACAAACTTTTCTCCAGGGCTGAATTTGGGGCAGTTTTGGTGTACTTCTATATCTGTGATCGCACGAACTTGCTGGGAGATTCTACCAAAGTGAGTTTTGTTCATTCTTTCTTTAGTGGTTTATGCACTGCTAGCACTTGGCATGGTCCTGACTATTTCGTTCTGTTTCCGTTTTGGCGTTGTGTCTTGGACAGACATACAACCGTGACCTATTTCTCTTTCTCTACATCCTGCTCGTCATAGTATCAGCAATGACTTCCTTTAAGAAGCATACTGACAAGTCAGCATTCTCTGGGAAATCCATTATGTACCTGAATAGGCATCAGACCGAGGAGTGGAAAGGATGGATGCAGGTATAATTCATGTTGACACTTGTATCTCTTGCACATATTTATGTTTTATATGATGTACGTATTTGTTAAATTTTTACTTTATCTTTTGCTTCCTCCTGTTCTGCTGGAAACAGTTTTTTTTGTGAATGGTGCTTTTTCATGTCATCTAAAAATGGACAGAAGTGTTAGTTTCTCCATCAGAAAATTTAGGATTTCAGTTTTGGGCCACTCAAGGGATCTGTCAATGACTGACAACATAATGACTAGTTATGATGATTCTGGTGTTTATGTTTTCAGATGAATGATATGTTTGATGTCAAGGCTTGGTTACAGAATCTGACTCTTAACACCAATGTCTTCTTACATTCCTACCATTTATTTCATTTTTACAGGTGTTGTTCCTCATGTATCATTACTTTGCAGCGGCAGAGATTTACAATGCGATACGAGTTTTCATTGCTGCTTATGTTTGGATGACTGGATTTGGAAACTTCTCTTACTATTACATTAGGAAAGATTTTAGTGTAGCACGCTTTGCTCAGGTATTGTTGCTAGTTCTGTTAGGTTCTGAACTGCAACGGGATATTCTTCTCTGTTTTTGTTGTCGTTGTTTGTATATTATCTGACTTGTTGTTTTTAATGTGAAATTATCTGGGGCAGATGATGTGGCGGCTTAACTTCTTTGTGGTGTTCTGCTGCATTGTTCTTAACAATGACTATATGTTATATTATATCTGCCCAATGCACACGCTCTTCACTTTGATGGTGTATGGATCTCTGGGTATTTTCAACAAGTACAATGAGAATAACTCGGTGATGGCTGTGAAAATTCTGTCCTGCTTTCTTGCTGTAATCTTGATCTGGGAAGTCCCTGGGGTTTTCGAAATCCTCTGGAGTCCTTTGACATTTATGTTAGGTAGGTTAACCTGAATCAAGCTTCAACCTTTTGTGAGTAGACCATTATGAGAACCCAGTCGATTCCTATTGTAGATTTATTTTTATGCTTTAAAGCATGGATATCAAGATACAGTTAACTTTCCGCTACAGGGTACACTGATCCTGCAAAACCAGACTTCCCAAGACTGCACGAATGGCATTTCAGATCTGGGCTTGATCGTTATATATGGATCATAGGAATGATTTATGCTTATTATCACCCGAATGTAAGTGTTCAGTGCCTGTTGACTAAGGATCGTGCTTCATTATCTATATTCACCATCTTTACGTGCCGAGTGATCTCAGGTTGAAAAATGGATGGAGAAACTGGAAGAATCCGATACAAAAAAGAAGCTTTCGATCAAAACAGGAGTCGTGTCGGTCACTGTATTCGTAAGTTGCCTGATCTTTTAGACATACTTCTACTGTAATAGCTTCATTCAAATCATGATAATGCTTTTTGTGTGTAGGTGGGGTATATGTGGTATGAATATATTTACAAAATGGACAAGGTAACCTACAACAAGTTCCACCCATACACATCGTGGATTCCGATCACGTACGTTATCTCTATGAAAACTGATGAATTCTGCCGTGTCATTGATGTTTCAACTTTTCAAGTATCTCAAATGTTTACTTCCATCTTAATGTGATGTCAGTGTATATATAGTCTTGCGGAATTTCACTCACGAGCTACGGGGCTGTTCTTTAACTCTATTCGCGTAAGTCGTCCTCTACCATTCCGTACGACAAAGTTCTTTTGCACAACAGTAGGTATGTCTTGTTGATTCTCTTTTGATTCAACAGTTGGCTTGGGAAGATCACTTTGGAGACCTATATTTCACAGTTCCATATCTGGTTGAGGTTTGTACACGGAACAATGTACCTTATATCAACTTGTACACGGAACAATGTACCTTATATCAACTTGGTTACAAATCATGAAACGGTGTTGCAACTATTCCGATATCCTGGTTCATCTTGTGTCCACTCTGTATTTGTCTGCAGATCGAACATGCCCGATGGACAGCCAAAGTGGCTGTTATCGTTGATCCCAGAGTATCCAATGTTAAATTTCATGCTCACAACTTCCATTTACGTCCTGGTAAAGCCAAATTCATCTCAGCTGTCAGACCTGTCTTTAAGCATGGAACAAATTATTTTTTTGATTCATTATAGCTCTGTTTCTTGTTTCGCCTGCCAGTTGTCTCATCGGATCTTTGACTTAACGAACACGCTAAAGTCTGTGTTTATTCCAACAAAAGATAATCGACGGCTGTTCTACAATTTTGTCGCCGGAGCTACAATCTCCTTGTTTTTGTACCTTGTCTCCCTTATTCTTCTCCAGATCCCCCGCTCACCGGTAAGTTTCCCCGAGATTGTCCACCGTTCTGAAACCAAAATATGTAATGTCTGGTACTAATGTCTGGTACGTTCTTTCGTAGGAAATGTAAACATGCCAACTTCTCTTGATTTTTCAGGTCTAATCAAATGGAAGTCCAGAGGTCGTGTTTTTGTTGTCGATGAACATACACACAGAAAGTACAAGCGAAGAACAGACTGAAAGCTTATTCTTGCCTTGGGGGACAAGAAACCCCATTATATTTCCTTACCGTGTTCGAAACTGGAAGATGGGGGATCAAAGTTGGCATACTCACAAAGTTTGGGACTGGACGACAAGATCAATGGAGATTCTTTTCTTTCTTCTTTTAGTACCCAATTTTTACGCAAATGTTGGAAGTAGTTGTAGGAGATTCAGATTGCCTAATGTTTGTCATTGATCCCCTTAATATACACGATTCAACACCATTCCAGAAAATACTCTACTCAACCTTGTTGCGTCGTCGACAACTTACATCGCTGCCAGTTCAATCAAGCAACTTATCATAACAAAATGCATCGTCACTGTTCAGCACGAACCTTCAAATGATTAGCAACTTAAACCCAAGTATACTAGCATCATATCGACAAGCTTAACCCGAAAAGGCTGGAACTTAAGTGAACTGAATCTGTGTTAATAATAAATACACCTAGAAAGCAAACCTTCCAGTAATTTATATCTTCATTCTACTGATCTTTCTTCTTCTGTAATACTTCAACAAACCACAGCCACCACCATTTTTGCGTTTAACTCCAAGACTGCTGGATATCTCCAATGAACAAGGCGTTGCTTCTGAGATACTAATATTGTCATCTCTGCTGAAAGTTGAATGCGTTAGAGACAACAAAAATGCTGCAAATTCGTCAGCGTAAGTGAGGGGGGTGAGACCGACACTGAAAGAAAAGATTTAAGATGTATTACCCGATTTTTTAGTGTTGTTGTTCTGTTTCCTCAGCTTGAACCACTTCAGATACAAGGCTGGATGATCCATCAAGCTCCACCTCCATTTCTCCGACCTTTCCACGGGTATTGCTTTCATCGGTTTTTGCTGGGATCTCTGCAAAAAATTCAGTCCAGTAAAAAAAATGAACTCTTTTTATATGCTAGGGAGATTGTTGATACTCTAGAAGGGATTCGAGCTGAAAAATCTACTACCTTTCAGAAATGAACTTGATTTAGTGCACGTTAATAGCTTGTGACACAAGATAGCGCCTGGAAAGTTCAAGAAAAAGGAGTCTGCAAACCGCAGTCTCTCGGAATCTGTCATCTTTGAGAACCCGAACGAACCAGTCCATGTGTTTAACACAGTAGGAGCAGCAGGTAGAACCAGCCTCTCAACTCCTAGTTCAGTCAATTTCTGTGAGAATACCACGAAACAAAGGAATCAAAACCCGGGAGATGGAAAACGAGCGGTATCGTAAAGACAGTGAAGTGATACACAAGATCAATCTTGTACCTTTTCAATCGTGTTCATCAATATTCGACACATTCCAAGACGATGATACTTATGCCTTGTGGCAACTAGAGGTATTTCTGCCGCAGTCTCTCCGAAAATCCTGAAGAAAGTTTTGGAAACACAATCTCACTCACACAAGATATCCTTACAACTTAACACAGATGAAGTAACCTTGTTCAGAAACCAACCAACCTTAAAGTTGCCACACTGATTACTTCATCATTTTTCTCCAACACCACGGTATAGAAGCCTCGAAAGTCCAGGCGTCTAAGTTCAGACCTGGAAGATTTTGGAGTGGAACTAACTAAGTAACTTATTCAACCAATGCAAATGAAGTGGAAAAAGGAATGCATTATTATTTTAGGAAATTAGAATCCCCTTGCCTCCTACTGAAAATGACATCATTTACGATATCTCTGCCCGTGCAGAATTCTTCTAGAGGCTCGAAACATTCGTGCATCCCATGAAGAGCAATCTCACGTTTCATGTAACTCTGAGCTTCAGTCGCCTCAATACCAGAAACAACAGATTCAGATTCTTCTTCGGCATCATACTCCGCGTATTTTAGTAACGTCCACGTAAGGTCATCGATGCCAACCGGAATAGGCAATCCCACGAGTGTGGCAAGGCTACCATATATCTATTTGCATAAATTTCTACAGTTAGGAAAACCATTGCTTTGTTCTAATTCTCAAGTAAGCCGAATATTGGAAAGTACTACCTTTCTACAGTTGTTCCTGCAAAACCAGTTGACTCTGTGATCAAGGTCCAGATTATCTACTCCATTGTTCCTCAGGCATGTAATGTGATCTGCACAGCGGTAGATTAAAAGCACATCAGACATGTTTCGAAACATTCATGAAAGGAAGTTTACTTCAAAGTACGTTTTTTTGAGAAACATACAACTGTACTCGCATTGGGTGCATTTCTGAATACCCTCACATTCTTTGAGCACTTTATTCTGCTTGCAAATTCTACAGCAACATGAGGGGCAGAACCAGTCTCCTCTCGGAACATCCTGATAATGTCGGTAACGAAGGATAAAACAAAAGTTTGCTAAAACATTATACAGAAGGAAGTTAAGGCATTACCTTCATACCAAGGCAACTACCATGAAATGAAGATGGACACTGATCACACAAGATTAAATCTCCTCCGGATCGACAAACAGAACAAACATCATCGTTCTCAGTCTCACCTTCATGCCTGACCTTTAATCTCTTTGTACGGGCTCCTAAAGTTAAATTCCGCACCTTTCCACGGAATACCTGCACCGACAATCTAATAGAGACCTCCCATCAGTCAGAAATATGCTGGAAGCTGGTCCAAGGAAGTTTCTTGAGTGTTTTCTGCCTACTACATGAAGTTCGAAACTACTTAGAGAGAACACCGTCTCACAACATCCACACTTGATGCCTTCCCGAGTTACTTTGCCCTTACTTGCCTGGCAATATACTTTCGCCCTTGACGAGATGGCGCCATTATCTATTAACCAAGACAGCATGGTTAAGGAATTGTCCTGTGTTGACTTGTTTTCGTTTTTTGCCTTCTTTCCTTTTGGCTTAGTAGCCTATCGGTTTCAGAAGCAACAGATTTATATCCTTTCATCCAGTGAACTGTATACACGCCCTTTCGGTGACTTATACAGCCGTTTATACATCCCGTTATGTATGATTACCTTAACCACCCATCCCATTTCCAATAGATGATCCTTTGCATTCTTTATCATTCTACCATCTTTCTTGCCTCCCTCTCTGCGAGAGACCTTATAACAATCCATGATAGCTCTCAGGCAATTGGTCGTTTCATGGAGCCGGAACTAAATCGAAGGGTATGAGTACCGTGATCATCTTGAGGCTGCCATCATCATGTGTTGTGACCAAATGAGGATACTTGCCTTCGGACTTGACCAAGTCCCGACAAACATTTGGAAGTGAATCGTAGCACTTGCCAGTAGGGGATATATACCGGATTCTTTTTACTCCAGCTGCATCCAAATAGAAGTTAATGCTCCATTCTAGATATAAAAGATGGTGCTTAACTGATGCAGCCATATCTCTGCCAGTGACACCTTGTGCATATTTGACAATAGCTTCCGGACAGAATTTTGCACCATGAACTATGTCCGGCCCTGCAGGTAACAATGCATGTATACGACTATTCTCGGACCTATAAATTGCTGCCTTGCTTCTCAAGGGACTGCAGATAACAGGAAGCTCGTTGCTTTTTACCGTGTACTTGCTTTGTGGCGCTACATCGCTAGTTTCAGACCCTCCAGGGCTAGATTTTCCAACCATTAAAGGGTCCTTTAATGGAAATACGGGAATGCGGAGGAGTGTTATGGCCATGTTCGGAGACCAAAGGAGGAATCTTGTGCTCGGATTTGATCAAGCCCCGACAGGCATTCAGAAGTGAATCGTAGCACTTGCCCCTAGGTGATACATACCACATTCTTATTCGCCCAATCTGGTCCTTGTAGAACTTAATGCTCCATTTCAGATACAAAAGATGCTGCTTAGCTGCTGTAACCAAGTGTTTACCACTTTTAGCACTAGTTGCACATATTCAACAGCAGCTTCAGGGCAGCATTTCGCTCTATAAACTTGGTTTGTCTTTGCAGGTAACAAGTTATATCTTCGATTCTTATTGAACCTAGTCGAGCCAGTAAAATTTTCTACCTTGCTGCTTGAGTGGCAGCTAACAGGAGTTTCCGGCCATTCCGGGCTAGATTTCACGAGCAGTAAAGGTTCAGGTTTGCATCGTGCATTCAATTCATGAAGACTCTTTTGCGAACTGTCATTAACTCCATTCGAAGCCGAATCTTCTTCTTCTTCCTCAACCGGTACTTCAAATCCACAAATTTCCCTCCCACCTTCTTCTTCACTGCTCAAACTAACCGACTCAGCAATCGCCAATAGCTTCTCTCCACATTGTGGAACCCTAACTTCATCAAAGAAACGATCCAACACAAGTTCAACATTACCACGAACCGCACCCGAAACCAACTCTTCCCATACGGATCTCAAAGAGCAAGTCCAATCCCCAACCATCCCTTCATTATCCTGCAAGTCATACCAAAGTTGCTTGATCGAAACTGGAATCTGATACCCCTCAACCACCTCAAGAAACATCCACGTCCCTCAACGAATCCACTCCTCGGACACCTCATCCCAGTCCTGTGTGATCCTCAATGCACTCAACGGAGCCACCATCTCATCCCCCAAATCAGGGAAGAAAACATTCCGCTCTTCAAAACCGTCCTCATAATCGAAAATCACACCTTCCCACCAACCCTCATTGTGATTCACATCCACACAGCCCAAAAGGAAGCCCCCATTTGTTCAACTCTATCAAAGGAGGCAATGGCCTAATGTATCCACGAGTACTAGTAGCATTAATGCAAGATCTCTTCTTTTTGGAGGACACAACTAAAGGAACATTCACGGATTCAACAATGTGGTCTGACGAATCATCAAGGAGTAAATGATCGTACTTTACATGGAATTTCTCTGTAAAGCATATCACTTTCCAGGAAATGACAGTCCCTTTGTGCCATGAACCCAGAAACCCTTCTTCTTTGCTTCTTACCTGCTCAAACAAACAAAATCTCCCCATTCAAAGGCAGAAACTTTCGAAATCGAAAATTGAGCAAAATGTGGGGTTTTGTTTTACCTCTACTTTGCCACGAAGAAGGTACAAGGCTTTGAGTCGTCGTCGACGCTTCTTCCTCTGCGCGAAAGGATACAACTTTAGCGCCGCCATGCAATGGAATTTCCGAGCTTTTTTCTTCTTCTTTTTACAGAATGCCTTTTTTGTGTATGGTTTTGGGGGTTTAAGCTGAAAGGAAGGAGATAGAGGGAAATCAATAATGGTGAAGGAGAGAGTGTACTATTTTTTCCACAGCTTTGGCCCCAAGTAATCCAAAGTCTGTTTTCTAGCTGGATTTTTCCAAGGTCAGTGTCAATGTGTTTATTAATGGTGAAAAGAAGCGTTTTTTCCCAATGCCTTATGGATTGCGTGTTGTGTGTGATTGAATAATTACCTAGTTTGTCCTTCATAGTTGAGAAGAGTGTGGTTATCAGATTCCGGTTGATCGGGTGTAAATTCGGTTTCGGCTCTCGATGGATTCAGTGGGTTATGTAGTAAGATAAGTTGGATTTGTCGGATTTACAGTAAAAGTCAATGATAAGTTGACGTTGTTGTTTTATCGGGCTCTCATGAGAGGGTTTTGACAAAAAAATCTTTTTGTTCTGTATTTTTTTTACCGTCGTAACAAATGCTTTATCTTTTATGCTCCAACGGAATCTTTCTGAAGGGATTTATACTAGCAGGATGGTTAAATTTGAATATGCGAAGCTCTGCGCTTTCTCGTGTTCTTTTTGTTGACGATACTATTATTTTTGAGAAGTGCAATTTGAGAAAGACGATTATCTTGAAAAACACTTATTTATTTCGCAAGTCATACAAAGATTAGGACGATGAATAATGTGGTCTTAAATAATGAATAATTACTTAATTCAACTATATCAGTTAAGTTCATTTTAAAATATAATAATTGTTTTATAACTTTATCCTAATTGAACTCGAGATTCAACTTAGCTTCTTAGAACTGGCAAACAAGTCGAGTCGAGCTCAAGCTCCATCATCATGACTCAAATCGTGCTCAAGCTAGGTTCAAGCTAGATAAGGCTCAACACAACTCGTCAACAACTCTATTGAGTACACGTGACTATTAAAGATACAGTGTCGTTAACAAGAAAGAGTAGATGATATACGAGTACACTATGTCACATAAATGCACACAAATATTCTATGTACAAATTTTGACAATCAAACCAAATTTTGCTTAGATCACCCTCTGAAGGGTATGAACACTTCAGCACCAAATTCCCTATAGTGGAATCATAACCTTCATCCTCCATTGATAACCTAAAAACAGACTTCAAAGTACATACTCCTCGTTACGTAGCAGCAAGCTATATAATAAGAGTCAAGTCCATAACAACTTCACATCATCTCCCAAAGTTTACACAAAACAAAAAGGGACCAAAAGGGCAAAGTAAGGGAGTCAGATGAACAAAAAAGATGCCTAATTTCTGAGAACGATAACTACCATCATCAATCATCTTCTTCTGAATATATGAACACCAAACACCATCTTTCTTCCACTGCTTCCACCACCAACACCATCATCCTCTTCTTCACCTTTAAGCTCGAAAACACAAACATCTCCGACTTCCAGAGAATTGTCTGGTGCGAAATCGCCCCATCCAGAACCCAGATTGCTGCGACTTTCTTTCGGGATTCTTCGGATCCTCACTCTCCAGCATTTGGCTGCTACCCATAACTCTGCGGTCTCGGCTCCACCGTGAACTTCCTCGACATTGTCCATGAACGATTTTGGAATGGTCTGCATGATTTCAAAAATGTCATAAGTTAATGACGCATCAATTAAAAGGTTCATGAACAAATGTTGGTTGAAAAACTTTACCATCCGTCCCGTGGATAGATTAGAAGCTGTTACGTGAACTTTGAAGAACGGTAGTCTCGAGGTGAAGGCACTAGCAGCTTTAGAAGCAATTGATGATACTTTGCCTGCAATACATGATGCAGAAAAGTGAAGAGAATTCCATTGGAATAGTTTTACAAGTTATAAAAACAGTGGGGCACTAATGTTTTTTGCCAAACCATATGCAGTTCTTGCATGGGAAGATGTCGGGTCTTTCTTCGGTTTCGATACATTCGTTCGATCCTTGGTATCCCGAAAAATGACCACATTGAATATAGACTCGGTGCCGCCTTGCACCAGCTCGAATGCACAAACATCACCGACTTCCAAACTGTTCTTCCGTACAAATGGAATCCAAGATTTGGCGGTAAAAATTGCTCTGTCCTTGGTAACACGGTACTCAACTTTCCAGACACTTCCATCAAGAACTCGAAGGCCGGTGACCCCATCTTTACCTTTGAAATTGCTCCTAAAGAAATCGGGTGGTAGATTCTGCAAAGAAATGAAGAGAGACCAAAAAGAACCAGATTATAAACAATGGAAACAAAAGGAACGAAAGGAATAAACTATCACGCTAAACACAGGCTTTTAAAACCCCCCAAAAAGAACCAGATTATAATTTGGAAGTAAAATTACGATTTTCGTAGTGCCAACGTATGATGGCTGCATAACAATCAGGAAGGAAGGGTTTTCAGATTTGAAAGTAGCAGTAGCTCTAGCAAGCACTCTAGCTTTCTCAGCTTTTGTCAATGGCTTTTGCCTCCATGACATTGCTTCTTTAGCTTGGTTATCTGCATGGAAATTTGATAAAACTCTCTTTTATGTACTGCTTGAAAACAACTGCAACTTATGAACCAAGATATAAGAGGAAGAAAACCAGAAACAAACCTGAAGTATGATCACTAGTCATAGCCCTTTTCCTTTGCTTAACCACACTAGAACCGGAACCACAGCATACTACAGTCTCAGAGTTCTGGTTTGTTGTTCTTCTCAGCTTATGAGGCTGGGAAGATCTTAATAGTGGTTTCTCTCTTGTCTTTGGGGAAAGTAATTGATCATTTGAGGGAACATCAGAGGCATCTACTACTCCACATTCTAGCTTAACAACTCTACTAGCTTCTTTAGTCTTGTAATCAATTTCAGTGGCAGACATATCAAATATGAGCACAAGGAAATTACCACATCTATCATACTGAAAAACCAAAAAGTGACCGTATGCTAGAGAGTTAAACTTGGCGAATTCTCGCCAACCGGAGTGGAACCAGATCTTCGAGCGGCCAGTTCTGATCACTCCGACTTCCCATTCCGAGCCATTTGGGAGCTTGAGAACTACTGTGTTGGGAAGTTCAGCTCCATGCTCTTCAGCATACACCGCTGGAATCCTCTGCAATATTCATTGAGGACTTTCATCGAACAGGTGGAAGGCGAAAATGAAAAACAGGACATATTACCAAAAAAAAGAACAGATGAAATACCAGCTTTCCAGTACGAGCTGTCTCATCCAAGATAATCTTCGCGAAACGAGGGATATTCGCCTTGAACATTGACATTCCAGCTTGTTCCTCCATTTCTTCTCTCCGAGGTGAGAAAAACAAAGCTTCAGATCAACAAAAAGCTTGTTTAGAACTCCATTATATGGAATAGAAACAGCAATGAATTTAGCTGGTGACAATCGCATCTCCCGTATTAATTTCTCTGCAGATCTCCTCCCACAAGCATCCTTCTCCTTTAATGGCGTTGAAAATGTGCCCAACCACCCTTCTTCAATTTCATTCAATACCACCAGCTTTTCTCCATTAAAGCATTTCTCCAGCTCATCAGTTCACTGTTCATCTACAGTTACACAAACATCTCCCACCCTCAGAGAATTTTCAGCAGCAAATTCGTGCCATCCTGCACCTAGATAGTTGCTATGTCCGCCATTTGTGTGATCTTTTTCCCGATTCTCACTCCCCAGCTTTTTGCTGCAACCCTTAACTCTGCCTTGTACACTTCCTTGATATGGTTACCACAGAACGCCATTGGTATTGTCTGCATATCCACCATTTTGTGAAAATAACTTTCTCAAATATCAACAGTGGTAGGATGCAAATGCATTAACATGTTGGTTGAAATCATTACCATCTGGCCAGAAGAAAGATAAGAAGCCTCAATGAAAACTCTGAAGAATGGTCTATTAGAGGAAAAGGATATGGCAGCTTCCAAAACACGTGATGATTCGATGAACAGCAGCTGGACACCGTTGATTGATCGATTGCTCGGATTTTCTGTGAATCACAATGCAAAAAGGTAAGAGATTTGTGTTCATTGCATAGTTTATAATTAACGGAGGCAGTTATACTTTGTGAAACTCAGATACCACTGGTACTTCGAGGAGGTCAGCCATTTATATTTCGGGTACTGCCAGGGTCAATTCTTCCAGGAGATGATGAGCTTTTCTTGGGCTTCACTGCTTTCACTCGAACAGCAACAGTGCGAGGAGATGAGCAGTGAGTTGAAAGATCGTGCATAGCCCGGAAGATGACCACGTTGAATTTAGGCTCAATGCCTCCTTTCACAAGTTCGAATGCACAAACATCACCTACTTTTAAACTGTTTTCCCGGGCAAATCGAATCCAAGATTTGATTCCAAAGTATGCTCTCAATTGGCAACCGTGCTCTACGACACTGTACTCAACAGTCCATAGCCTTCCATCATGAACTTGCAGGACTACACCTCCACGTTTCCCCTCCAAATTTCTCACAAAGAAATTGATTGGAAGTGGAAGACTCTGTAATTCAAAGAAACAAATTAACAATTGCCGACTGAGAAATATATTCATCCAAAATGAAAAAAGTTCAGAGATTAGTTGGAAACTAAATTACCCTCAGAATGGTGCCAACATATGATGGCTGCATAGCAAGCAGGAAGGAAAGGTTTTCAATTTTGAAAGCTGCATTAACTCCAGAAAGATGACCACATTCAATATAGGCTCAGTACCACCTTTCACCAGCTCAAATGCACAAACATCGCCTACGTTTAAACTGTTTCCCAGGGCAAATGGAGTCCAACCTTTGATTCCAAAATATGCTCTCACTTGACTACTATGAATATGATCAACTATACTGTACTCTACAGTCCATACTCTTCCATCAGGAACTTGCGGACAATATTTCCACATTTCCGTTTCAGATTTCTCATAAAGAATTTGACTGGAAGACTCTACAATTCAAAGAAATGAAGAGAGACATAACAAATTAACAATGGGCCATCAGAAAAAACTCATCACATGAAATACAAATTTTATGTGTCTCCCTAAATTCCCATTCTGATCACTCTAAATTCCCATTCTGACCCATTTGGGAACTTGAGAACTACTATATTGGGAAGCTTAGCTCCATGCTCTTCCGCAAACCCCTCTGGAATCCTCTGCCATTGGCAAACAATAAGAGCTTGAATTGTAATCCGATATAAACCACACACACAAAAACTTGCAAAATCCAGGAGGAAGTTTAAAGAACGAGGGAGCACCCTACACTCTATGCTACGAAAGGAAACCGAAAGGCGTACAGAGTTTATCTTTCATCTCATATAGGACTTCCGTCGAACAGGTGGTGGGCGAAAACCATATCGAACCGAAAGAATCGACAAAACTGGCACGAAAAATCTTACCAGGTTGCCAATACGAGCTGTGTCGTCTAGTATAATCGTACAGAAACGAGGGGTTTTCACCTTGAACATCATCATCCCAGCTTGTTCCGCCATTTATATTCTCTCCCCAAACATTCCTGTATGGAAAGATTTCTGAGCTCTCTTATATGGAACAGTAGCCAGACCACTGGAATCAACCAGTGACGCTGCAATGATTCCACCCGCCCGCAATTGTCCAATTGGGAGTTTGGGACGGAAAAGCTGAAACTTGAGGCGTGTTGATTATCAGGATTCTCCATCTGGAGCAGAACATTCATTGGGTAATCCTTCTGTGCCTCTGACTTCAGACGTTTGAGAAGCCCCTATTAACTCATTTGGAATTTGGGAAAATACCTTTACGTTTTCATTGATGATTGCTACATTCATATAATGAATGGAAGTAGATGACAAATTGCACAGCTGGTAGCTGACAAAAAAAGAGAAGGAGAGTCTGAAACTCTCAACAGAATTTGCAGAAATCAAAAAAAAGGACGATGAGCTGTTTATCAAGAGTGCAACGATGACGTTTTGTTCTTATCGCCGTTGGGGATGAAATGCTCCGTTTCACTTAAGTGTTGATGTGAAGAGCTTGAAACGCTCCGTTTCATTTAGACGTTGCAAAGGTCGAGATTTGGCGGGAAGGAGATGGAAATGAAAAATCATTTCTTCATCATCTAATATCCCCTCCCCCCCCCCCCCCCCTTAAGCTGGTGAGCATAGATTCTGCAAACCAAGATTGGAGATCAAGTACCTGAAAGGAGCTGGAGAAAGTGCCTTTGTTAGGACATCAGCGACCTGAAGACTTGTGGGAACATGGATGAGCTTTATGGCTTTGGATTGGACCTTCTCTCGAACAAAATGACAATCTAGTTCAATGTGCTTTGTTCTTTCATGGAACACTGCATTTTCACCCACATGGATTGCTGATTGGTTGTCACAGAAGATAGTTGCTTTTGGTGGTGTTGCTGCTGCTGGAATTCTGAGAGCAGATAGAGTAACCACTGCAGCTCACTAGCAGTGTGAGCAAGTGCACGGTACTCAGCTTCACAGGAGCTTCTGAAAATGGTGGTCTGCTTCTTGCTCTTCCAAGAGATTAGTGAGTTTTCCAGGAAAACACAATATCCTGTCACGGATCTTCTTGTATCTGGGCACGCAGCCCAGTCTGAGTCACTGTATGCTTGCAATTGAAGGCTTGATGTAGAAGACAGTAGAATTCCAGCAGCAGGGACCCCTTTTAGATATCTTAGGATCCTTGTAACAGCCTTGTAATGTACATTTAAGGGCCTTGACATGAACTGACTTACTTGTTGAGTTGCAAAATTTATGTCTGGCCTTGTATTGTTCAAGTATATTAGCTTTCCCACTATCCTTCTATACAATTCTGGATTGTGGAACTCATCATCACCTGTTGAGGACAAGTGTGTTTTGTAGTCCATTGGGGTGGCAAGTGGCTTGCTTTCCAGCATATCTGCTTCCTCTAGTAGTTCCAACACATACTTTCTTTGAGACAGATGTATTCCTGAGACACTTCTTGTGACCTCTAATCCCAGAAAATATTTCAGTTCACCCAAGTCTTTGATTTTGAACGCAGTGTGCAGTTCTTCCTTTAGTCTTAAAATTTCTGTTAAATCGTTTCCTCCCACAATCAAGTCATCAACGTAAACCAGAATGGCTGTAAATGACATACCTGAACTTTTCAAGAAAAGGGAATGATCAACTTTGCTTTGAGTGTAGCCTATTTGCTGCAACTTGTCTAAAAGCTTGCAATACCATTGTCTTGATGCTTGCTTCAGACCATATAGTGATTTGAGTAATTTGCATACTAGTCTCTTCAGTAAGCTGCTCACTTTCAGTCCTTGTGGAAGCTTCATGTAGACCTCTTCATGTAGGTCACCATGAAGGAATGCATTGTTTACATCTAGTTGATGCACGAACCAGTTTCTTGAAGCAGCAAGTGCAAGGAAGGTTCTAATGGTTGTCATTTTTACTACTGGTGAAAAAGTTTCTTGATAATCGACACCTTCTTCCTGCGTGAAGCCCTTGGCTACAGCTTTTTCTTTGAACCTTTCAACAGATCCATCAGACTTATACTTGATTCTGTAGACCCATTTGCTTCCAACTTCTTTCTTCCCTACAGGGAGATTAACTATTTCCCACTTATTGTTGGCCTCTAAGGCCCTCGTTTCCTGATTCATCGCTTCATTCCATCTAGGATCTTTAGCAGCTTCTGCATAGGATCTTGGTTCTTTTTCTGCTGTTATACTCAAGGCAAAGTATCTATGTTCATAATTCAGATCATCATAAGACAAAACAGTATTGAGGGGATGAGCTATCTTTCCAGACTTGTGCATTTTGGGACATACCTTTGGAACATCACAGTTACGGTCGCTTTGCTGCACAAGGAGCTCACAATGGTAATCCTGCAGGTAGGAGGGAGGTTTGTGAGGTCTGGTACTTTTTCTGTGGTGTGGAGAATCGTGAGGGACAGGTGATTGGGGAGGTGTGTCATGTCCATTGTCACTGTTATTGTCAGTGCTTGGTATGTACTCATCCTCATTGTGAACAAAAAGGTGTGGTTCAGGTTCAGGTTCTGATGTGGAAGGGATGGAGGTGCTGACTGGATTGGTAGTGGTTGGCGGATCAATGAAGTCCATTTCAACAGAGGGTGATGTATCAGCGGAAGAGTCAGTTTGGTCAGGAATTGGTAACTGGGCATTTTGAGCAATGTTGTGGCCAGTGTGGAAGGGAAAAACGTTTTCATAAAAGCGTACATCTCTAGACACAAAGGTTTGGTGTGAGTCTAAGTCATAGATCTTGTAACCTTTGATTCCAGGTGCAAAACCTATGAAGATTCCTTTCCTAGCTCTTTTCTGGAATTTGATTCTGTGTCCAGCAAGGGTGCTGGCATAACACAGGCAACCAAAGACCCTCAATTCTTCTAGCTTAGGTTTGGAATGGTGAAAGGCTTCATAGGGAGTCTTATTATCAAGTAGGTGATTAGGGATACGGTTCATCAAAAAAACAGAATGCTTGACACAGTCAGACCAGAAGGTTAAGGGTAGGTTGGCTTGAAATTTGAGGGCTCTAGCAATGTTCAGAATTTGCTGGTGTTTTCTCTCAACCTTACTGTTTTGCTGAGGTGTTTCTACACATGACATTCATGGAGAATTTCATTTTCTTGAAAGATGACAGGCATTGAGAATTCTTTACCTTGGTCACTGCGTATGCGTTTAACACTGGTTTTGTACTGGTTTGAGACATAAGAGAAGAAATTTTGTAAAGATGGTCTGGCTTCTGATTTAAGTTTCAGCATCATGATCCATGTTACTCGTGTGAAATCATCAACAATGGTTAGGAAGTAGAGATAGCCATCGTGTGAGGGGCAAGCATTTGGACCCCAAAGATCAACATGGATTAATTCAAAAGGTGCTTTAGTAATGGAAACACTGTGTGGAAAGGATAAACATTTTTGGCGAGCAAAATGGCAAACATCACAGGGAGCTAAATGAAAAGTCTCTATACTAGGGTGAAGCTGCTTAAGAAAAGGTGTTCTATGATGCGAGACATGTCCTAGACGGTAATGCCATAAATCAAAGGGCTTATTTCGTTGAGTAGAGGCGATGTGACTAACTGGTTTGCAGGTTGTCAGCTTGTAGAGGCCCTTGTGCAGTTCAGCTAAACCAATCGTGGTGTTCCTCGATAGGTCCTGCAATACACAATGTGTAGAAGAGAAAGTCGAGTCTCAATGGTCATTGAGCTATCAGTCTACTGACTGAGATCAGGTTAAATGCAAAATCAGGAACATATAGAGCGTTATGCAGTGATAATGTGTCACTAATCAACACAGTTCCAACGTGAGTGGCTTGCACTTGTTGTCCAGTAGGTAAAGTGATCATCAAGGCATCTATCTGCTTGCTTGATGTCATCAGGTTCAATGAACTAACAACGTGATCTGATGCGCCTGTGTCTACAATCCAAACAACCTCATCTGATGGTGAATGCACAAAACTACCACAACAAAACTTGCCTGCTGAGTACATCAGTGTAGTTGGCTTATGAGCACCTGGTGTTTGAGAGGTGGCTGGTTGAACTCCTGCATCCTTGAGTCTCACAGCATCCATGAGCTGAGAGAATTGGTCTTGTGTGAGTTGAATCGCTCCTCCTTCACCTGATTGTGTCGCCACATGAACTTGAGGCTTAAAACCTCCCTGGCTTGGAGCGTAGTTAGGCCTGGAACCAGTTGGTTGCCTTGGTCCTAGCTGTGGCATGGGCCTAGGGGTGACCCCTGGGGGAAACCATTTTTGAAGAAGCACCTGTCCACTGTGTGATTTTGCATTTTGCAGAAGGTGCAAAAGAGAGTTCTTCCCTTTTGAGAACCTGGTCGAAAATTTGCTTATTGGCCAATTTGCTGTCCTGCATAGTTGATGCTGGATGATGGAGCCAACATAGTCATAGCCTCACTGGGGCCTTTGAGTTGTGTTCCATAGAGTTGTCTCTCATGTTGTATCATACGCTGGACAACTTTGTCAATGTTTGGGAGTTCATCCCCAAACAGGACTTGTGTGCGAGGTCCAGCAAAGTTTTCATTGAGTCCTCTTAAGAAATGTATGACATTGTTGGTGTCTTCATACACATAGACCTTCCTCATTGTCAAGCAATCAAGGTGACTGGTTGCAGTGCAATCACAGTTGAAAAGGGGTTGATAGTTTCTCAACTCATCCCTTAGTGTAATGATGGATCCATAATACTCAGTGACAGTCTGGTTACCTTGTTTTAAATTTGAAAGCTGTTCCAGGAGTTCTGCAATTCTGATTACATCCCCTTGGCCATAACGAGCTTTCAAGCTTTCCCAGGCGTCCTGTGCATTCTTTAGCCCCATAATCGTCTTTCTGATGCCTGGTTCAACTGATTGTTGCAACCAGCTGAGAACCATGATGTTGCAACAAGTCCAGGGCCAGAACATTGGATTCATGACCTCTGGTTCCTCAATGCTTCCATTAATGAATCCAACTTTGTTTTTGGCTCCAAGTGCATTGTGTATGGCTTTGCTCCAGTCAGTGTAGTTGCTCGTGGTAAGCTTTTCAATGACCAGTGATTGGCCTGGCTGCTCACTACCATGGAGGTAGTAAGGATCAGCCAGTGGATATTCAGCTGCTGCCATGGTTACTCTCAACCTCGCTCTGATACCATATTAACTCATATGGAATTTGGGAAAATGCCTCTATGTTTTCATTGATGATTGCTACGTTCATATACAGAGAATGAATGGAAATATACGACAAATTGCACAGCTGGTAGCTGGCAGAAAGAGAGAGGGAGAGTCTGAAGCTCTCAACAGAATTTGCAGAAATCAGAGAAGAGGACGATGAGCTGTTTATCAAGAGTGCAACGGTGACGTTTTGTTCTTATCGCCGTTGGGGATGAAGTGCTCCGTTTCACTTAAGTGTTGGTGTGAAGAGCTTGAAACGCTCCGTTTCATTTAGACGTTGCAACGGTCGAGATTTGGCGGGAAGGAGATGGAAATGAAAAATCATTTCTTCATCATCTAATAGCCCCAATAGGATATCTCAGTTCTGAATCATGCACGCTTACGACCCTTCGTTTACGTCTCCTTCAACTTTTATGTTAGAATCGCAACCGTCCTTCTTCAAACCATTTTACCGTAAGGTAAATGTTCCCGCCATTTTTTAAATTCAAACCAGTTGGATTCTAATTTGATTAATTAATTTGAATGATTAAATCTCATAATGGAATATTCAATCCTGCAACATAACTCAAACAGTTGATTGTTATGTTAATCTTGAAAAATGCTTATGAAATATATTTTATTATGTATAAAATATCTTACATTTCGAATTCTCAAGATAATTTGCAAATTACAACAAGCTTTTTATGACCAAACTCTCGTGTTACGATTCAAAATTTGATCGAGCCCGGTATTTTTACATTTCCATCAGCTTGTAACATGGATATATATTTAGGGGCAAACAACGAGTAACATTTTTTTCGTTTTTAAATCATAATGCTAGTGTAAGATATAATTAATGGGTACATAAAAGAATATAGTTTTTAATGATGAGATTTGATCATAGGCAACGTTGTAAAATAAGTGGGTTACGAATTAAGTTAATCAGATTATGGATCACAAATTTAACGAATTTAAATCAATTTATTATGTGACATTTCATCTAATTTTTTGGTATTTAATTAAATTTCTTGAATGGAGCGATTTATTATTTTGGTAAGCTCAGGCGTAACAATTCCTATCTTTCATTCAAAATCAAATTAGTTTGGGCAATTTAAATTAAGAAATTTATTAAATAGTTAATTTTTATCAATTTAAAATTTAAATTATTCATTATTCAAAAAAATATTGACGAAATTGGGCCAGGTTGAAACTCAACTGAGACCGGCGTCATCTGCAGAAATATTTGAAGACTCGTAGATTGTTTGGAGAGTGTTCTCTAACGACACTATTGTCGAGAAGCCAATTAGGCTGCTCACATCATGGCTCATAATAAAACCCATTGACGGAATCCAATTGTTTGGATGGATCGCCCTCTATTATCTTTACTCGATCAGCTATGATGGATAATGTTATTTCTATTTCCAATTAATAATAATTGAGCAGGTTTCATGTCAATAAAACTAAATCTCTATTTGATGCCCTAGTATTCGAACTAAACAACGCCCTAAATTGAGTAAATTACGTTAAGAATTGTCGGCAGGCCGACCCAATTTTTATTTTTTTTAAAATTTTGATTATTAAGTTTAGACCGGAAAGCCGACTGGTTCAACTGAAATTATTTAGAGAGTTGGACTCGATTTTTGTAACTACACTTTTTATTTTATTAAAAATGTGGGAGTGGGTATCAAACCATGGTCTTTTAAGTAGAAAGGCTAAGTGATTACTATCTCTACCAATATCATAATTTAATTAAAACATGCATTTAATTGATAATAATATACATTATGACAGCTAATTTACACTAAAAAGTAGATTTCAATAATTTGATCAATAAAAACTTCAAATCATTTGTATAATTTGAAACTTCTTAAAAAATGATTCAATAACTATATTTTACACAATATAGATTTGAACTCTCTATACTATCGGGTTTAAGGTTGAGGTTTTAGGGTTTAGTGTTTAGGACTTTAGCATTTTAGGCGGTTAGAGTTTAGGATTTAGGATTTACGAGTTGTCGTTTTGCTTAGTTTGGAGTTTTAGGGTTTTAGGTTAAGAGTTAAGGGTTTAGAATTTAGGGTTTTAGAATTTAGGGTTTAGGGTTTGAGGATTTAGGGTTCTAAGGTTAGGGTTTAGCGTTTAGAGTTTAGAGTTAAGGATTTAGGGTTTTATGATTCGGAGTTCTAGTGTGTAAGGGTTTAGGGTTTGATGGTTTAGGATTCTAGGGTAAAGGGTTTTAGAATTTAAGGTTTAAGGTTGATGGTTTAGGATTCTAGGGTCAAGAGTTCAGGGTTTAAAAATTTAGGGTTTAGAGTTTGATGATTTAGGGTTCTAAGGTTAGGGTTTAGCATTTTAGAATTTACGGTTTAGGGTTTGATGGTTTAGGATTCTAGGGTAAAGGGTTTTAGCATTTAAGGTTTAAGGGTTGATGGTTTAGGATTATTGGGTCAAGGGTTTAGAGTTATATGGTTTTAGAGTTTAGGATTTAGGGTTTAGGATTTTCGGGTTTAGCGTTTTATGATTTTTTGTTTAGGGTTTAGGGATTGTACGAAATTTGGCCGGACCAAATTTATGAAGTTTAGACCGTCATATAATTCGAAAGTTAGAGCGTAAAATAGTAGTACTCCAAGAAAAACCAACTCGGGTCAGTTTTCAAAAAACACGCATGACTTGGGCAGAATATGATTCTATTCACTTGGGCGACATGAATGTCAACTTAGCTAGGGTCCAGTTCACAATGGGCTTACAGCCCATTAGGTTTCTGGACTTTTATAGCAACCATAATTAAGATGATGGTGATGACAGCAGTAGAACTCTGGTGTTGAGTGTTCGTATCCTCAAAGGGTAATGGTAGCACAGTATAGTCCCTTTTTCTTGTTAGACGACTGTTTGCTTCTACGTCTGCTTTTGGTAACTTTTGTTGGTGCAGCTGATGATGTATATCAGTAGTATATTCTATTTTGTAGCTAAGTTAGTATGAAAGAACCTTGAACCATTAGTTTGGTGGGACTTCTTGCTTTTGAATGTTCATAGTTTTAAGGATGTAAGTCGCAGTTCAGATCATCACAAAATGTCTTTGAGAGTTTGTGTAAAAAACTTATCACTATATTACAACGATTTGGTTGCATTTAATTAAGCATAAATTGATTTAATAACTAATGATTGTTCAAAACAAATTATAATAAGAGTTAGAACGAAACTAAAAGAATAGGATTGAGGTGAAAAACAATGACAAACATTGTTCCTAGGCTATGGTGATGAACATGCAAACACAAAAAATGTAATGACTTGCAATTTTTGGTGTCAGGTTGAAAAGTAGATAGTTGTAGTTGCGCGATCCGAGAGTGGTCACACATCGTATGCAAAGCTCTATAACAAACCTTTTATTCAAACTCACATTACTTCTCGTTTCCTTATCGAACTTTTATATAACATTTTGATGTACAACCACATCTCCTACAAATTTTAAGAAAAATCAATGCACAAAATCAATTTATAACAAGTTGATTCGGTAACAACTACATTATCTCTCTTCAAGCTACGGTGTTTTTATAGAATCAAAGAGATCCTCATACAAACGCTCGGTTATTCATAACAAAATAATATCTCCCCACTTTGTACGACAATTCTTGAAAGATTGATTCGTTACTAATCGAGCCACCAATATGTTAAAAACAAATCTTTAAGTGACCTGTTTGTCATCTGGTCACTGAAAATGCGCTTATTCCACATATTTTACGACAGCGTTCCACCTTGTACAATTTCCTCTATTTCCCAGATCCTTTTCTTCAATCGGCAGCGGCCAACCTCCATCCATTGCCACTCACAGAGAGAGCAAACCCTAGCTTACGACCAGCCATGGCGTCAAAGCACATCCTCACTCTGGCTCGACGGTCGCATCACCGGCTTCGATCATCTCCGGCCATTCTATCCGCCATTCGATCATCATCTTCTTCCTCGGCTGTGGCCGAATCTCACGCATCACCTCCCTCTCCACCCCCGCCAAACGCCATGATCTACGATCGCCTCGCTGAATCAGTGACTTCGAAAATCAAACAGCTCGACAATCCGGATCCCAGATTCCTCAAGTACGGATCGCCTCGCCCTACTCTGCGAAGTCACACGCACATCCTCTCTGCTCCCGAAACCCGCGTCACCACTCTTCCCAATGGCCTTCGCGTCGCCACCGAGTCTTCACTCTCCGCGAAAACCGCCACTGTTGGTGTTTGGATTGATGCCGGGTCCAGATTCGAGACTGACGAGACCAATGGAACTGCTCACTTCTTGGAGCATATGATATTCAAGGGGACTGAGAAGAGGTCGGCTAGGGAGCTGGAAGAGGAGATCGAGAACATGGGAGGACATTTGAATGCCTACACGAGCAGAGAGCAGACTACGTATTATGCCAAAATTATGGACAAAAATGTTAATCAGGCTATGGATATTTTAGCTGATATATTGCAGAATTCCAAGTTCGAGGAGAAGCCGATTGCTAGGGAACGAGATGTCATTTTGAGAGAAATGGAAGAGGTATTTCTGGGTTGGTTGAATATAAGCATCATATGTTTCTGAATCTGTTTGCTTTACTTATTAGTTATTTAGTTTAGCAACTGTTCTTGTGTCTGAGCATTGATGCTTTCTCCTTGTGGATCCCTTATAGGTTGAAGGGCAGACTGAAGAAGTCATCTTTGATCACTTGCATGCCACTGCTTTCCAGTACACTCCTTTGGGTCGCACTATTCTTGGCCCTGCTAAAAATATTAAGACAATTACCAGAGATAACCTTCAGAGCTATATCAAGACACACTATACAGCTCCCAGAATGGTACTTGATTATTTTTTTTATAAATAGAATGATACTGATTATATATGCAAGTCATCTTTTTTATTGCTTGTGTTTCGGCTCTGGTGGATTGATGTGATGTGGTTGTGCTGGAATATGATATTTATATTCACCAGTCCAAAAAATGGGGAAGCTTGGTGCTTGGTTTGATAAAGTGATTCACTTTTGACATTTGCTACTCAGGTAATTGCTGCTTCTGGAGCTGTCAAACATGAAGATATAGTTGATCAAGCAAAGAAGCTATTTACAAATCTGTCATCTGAACCAACTACTGCTTCACAGTTAGTGTCAAATGAACCTGCATTTTTCACTGGTTCTGAGGTAGAGAAGATTACTATAACTTTTGTAATCAATCCATTCTCATGCCATGTATCTTTTCGATTGGGTAGTCATTTTCTCTATGTATTCTCTCTCAGGTTAGGATAATCGATGATGACCTCCCTTTGGCCCAATTTGCGGTTGCTTTTGAAGGTGCTTCATGGACGGATCCCGATTCTGTAGCTCTTATGGTCGTTCAGTCTATGTTAGGTTCATGGAACAAAAGTGCTGGTGGTGGCAAGCACATGGGGTAAGACTTCCATCGGAACGATTTTTTCAACATAAGTTTTGGAAGCTAAAACAATTAAGCAATATATGGATACTGCCATTGGAGTCCGTAACGTGATTGTAAAGTGCTTTCATCATGGCAATTAATCAATCATTATATCTCATTCACAACTCGTATATGGTTTCTCTTGATGGTGATGTGGCTGTTTGATAAATGTTTACTTGTTATTCTTAAACAGTTCTGAGCTGGTACAGAAGGTTAGTGTTAATGAGCTTGCAGAAAGTGTAATGGCTTTCAACACTAACTACAAAGACACTGGACTGTTTGGTGTCTATGCAGTAGCAAAGGTGAGATTATTGTGATGATTATTCTTATAATTTCATATTATAGAGTTTAATTAGTCTAGTAAGACTGAAGGAGGGTGGATAGTATGTTTTGTTGGACAAGATAATATGATTAGCATCTTCCCCAAAATAATCAAGCATCTCTCATGTTCACTTTGGTGTCAAATGATCTCAATGTTTTGCTCTGTGGATAAGGGTAAGAATATATGCATACAGACATGAAAAGTAGACCATTATATGGTTTATGAAGCTGATCAACATTGTGGAATAGTGCTGGAGTTGTTTTAGGTCTATGTTGGCCAGTTTTTTTTTTGGGGGAAAGGTATTGGCCAGTTTAATCCTGTTTCATTTAGCTTATTTTAAGTGTGTTGTTTTTACAGCCTGAGGATTTGGATGATTTGACCTATGCAATCATGTACGAGATTGCCAAGTTGTCTTTCCGAGTTTCAGAAGATGATGTGATCCGTGCTCGAAATCAGGTATCTATTTACTGTTGCTGATTTTCAGATAGGCAGCTGGCTCGACTTAATCTATAAGCTTCCTCTAACCAGCTTATGTTAATCCAGCTTCATTTATGTTTTCTTGCAGTTGAAGTCCTCCTTGTTACTTCATATGGATGGGACTAGTCCTGTAGCTGAAGATATTGGGCGCCAGGTATCTCCATCTTATTTTATTTCTATGACTATCTCTTGTCATACAGATATTACTTGGTAAACACCGAGTCTGTAAACATTGATTAGACTTTAGAGATTATTGACTTATTGAGAATCGGATCAGACTACATTTTTGTTTTTGAAAATTCTATATGAGAATAAAAGATCTTTGCTGATCAACTTATTGGTTGCAGCTACTGACTTACGGACGAAGAATTCCATCGGCGGAATTATTTGCGAGGATAGATGCTGTGGATGCAAGCACCATTAAACGTGTGGCAAACCGATTCATTTACGACAAGGTATGATAAAATTTCTGTTGGATCGTCTGATGTTAGTGTTTAGTTAGAAGGTGAAAGGGAATAGAAACTTACGATTGTGTTGTGTTTTTACTTACTCAGGATGTTGCGATTGCTGCCATGGGTCCAGTTCAAGGGTTGCGAGACTACAACTGGTTCAGACGTAGAACTTACTTCCTCCGGTACTAAATTATTGTTTGTTGCGAGCGCAACTTCAAGCTGGCGCCAAGAAGCTGCAAAATTTTCAGACATTCTTCTAGCCGGCCTTGCTGAATTTCTTAAATTTCCGACCCTATCCTTTGTAGGACATTTATTTTGTTACAGCAATAAAAATAATATGTAGTCTTACGGCTGTTCGGACTGAGTGTATGTACTCGGTCACATTGGATTTTGTTTATAAAACCAGCCTCTTGCTTTCAACTTTTAACGCATTGTCGTTCTTTTCCTTGTAGCCATGTTTTCCGAAATACTTGTCAGCCCCTCTGCTAAGAGATGCATGTGTACATACTTGTTCCAAAGTCGCCCCTAAAAGATTGATGTTTCTTTTTTTCGTCAAGTTACGATACTGAACAGTCTACGATCTGAAAAAGGTTCTCATGGAACTCGTTAAATAAATCTCCAAGCAACTATGTACTTCTCTTCCATTTCTTTGACCAAATCGCACTTCTTAAGATTCATGCTTATTATCTCTCTAGTTAAGCTAGTTGTCAATACTAACACGCGCTAACAAACACGTACGAGTTTCCAGTTCCGTACAACATCATAGTTGGCATTGGCAAAATTCGTCAGATCGGATCAGATTTAGTTGGTCAGCGTCGGGAAATAATGAAGAAGCAAATGCAGAAGTGGGATGTTGAGATGTTTTATTAACAAGAGAGATAGTGTAGTAAACAATATCTATTCACTTGGATATTGTTGTAAGGTGGTCTTATCTTATTCTGTTGTACAGGAGGAATTGGCGCTTTGAGACGGGATGGACGTTTCTGTTGGCACAAAAATTGTAGCCTTTGGCGCATTAAGACAGGAAATAAAATGCAGCTCAAAGAA
Organism: Linum usitatissimum; assembly: GCA_030674075.2. Lineage (NCBI taxonomy): Eukaryota > Viridiplantae > Streptophyta > Magnoliopsida > Malpighiales > Linaceae > Linum > Linum usitatissimum. The sequence continues at coordinate 7,199,437 of JAUJYP020000264.1, read as the reverse complement.
TAATTTAGTAGCGGAGGAAGTAGGTTCTGCGTCTGAACCAGTTGTAGTCGCGCAATCCTTGAATGGGACCCATTGCAGCAATCGCAACATCCTGCCAAACATCAAAGCAAGATGATATCAAGCATCCATTGCAGCTGCAGCAACTTCACCGTTTAATAACAAAGTACAAGTAACACAAACGAAACATCGACATAAGGATATATCATACCTTGTCGTAAATAAAACGGTTTGCCACACGTTTAATGGTGCTTGCATCCACAGCATCTATCCTCGCAAATAATTCCGCAGATGGAATTCTTCGTCCGTAAGTGAGCAGCTGCAACTCGCAAAAATCATCAAGGATTCATTGGTGATCAACTCAACACCTTTCGTGAAGTAAAAGAAGATTTGAGAATTGAAATGTTCAATTAACCAATTTGGGGAATAAATATCCCAATGCAGAACCGAGAAAGAGAATAGCACACAACATGGTAACTAAGCATCACAGAGATTATTTTCCAGGTGGTGTTATTTTTCATCCTCAAGATACTCTCAATACGGAATGTAACGTTTATCAAGCAAGCAGCAAATACACTCTAAACACCGCGAACAGATATATGATTGCTTCACATTCCCAAAGTTAATACGATCTATGATCTATCATCTATGTACCGATAGGTATGCTGAAAGTGCCACGATGGAGTATGATTCTCGTTAGGTGATATAAAATAAGCTTATACCTGTCGCCCAATATCTTCAGCTACAGGACTAGTTCCATCCATATGAAGCAGCAAGGATGACTTCAACTGCAAGCAAACATAAATGAAGTATAAAAAACTAGTTTAAGAGAGAACAGAGGCCCACAGGGAAGATAGATAGATACGGTAGTCAAATCTGTGACATTAAAAAATACATGATACAGTGGAGTCAAAGTGAAACAGATCTAAAACTCAGTAACAATAGATACCTGATTTCGAGCACGGATCACATCATCTTCTGAAACTCGGAAAGACAACTTGGCAATCTCATACATGATTGCATAGGTCAAATCATCCAAATCCTCGGGCTGCAGAAACAACAACACAGTTAAAATAAGCTAAATGAAACAGGATTAACTGGCCAACATAGACCTGCAACGCCTGAAAACAATTCATGTCTGTATGCATATATTTTTTGCCTTATCCACAGAACAAATAATTGAGTTCATTTGATTAACGAAATCCTATAAAGCGAACATGAGCGATGTTCGATTTTTTGGGGGAAGATACGCTAGTCATATGATTATTTTCTCCAACAGTACATACTATTACCCTCCTTCAGCCTTAATTAAACTCTATAATATGAAATTATAAGAATAATCATAGCAGCTATCTCACCTTTGCTACAGCATAAACACCAAACAGTCCAGTGTCTTTGTAGTTAGTGTTAAAAGCCATTACACTTTCAGCAAGCTCATTTACACTGACCCTCTGTACCAGCTCAGAACTGTTTAAGAATAATAAGTAAACATTTAGGACAGCCATCGAAACCATGACGCTTCAGACAAGATTTCTACATCATACAGCTGTATTAATAGTATAGCCATTGGAAGTCTTACCCCATGTGCTTGCCACCACCAGCACTTTTGTTCCATGAACCTAACATAGACTGCACAACCATAAGAGCTACAGAATCGGGATCCGTCCATGAAGCACCTTCAAAAGCAACCGCAAATTGGGCCAAAGGGAGGTCATCATCGATTATCCTAACCTGAGAGAGAATACATAGAGAAAATGACTACCCAATCGAAAAGATACATGGCATGAGAATGGATTGATTACAAAAGTTATAGTAATCTTCTCTACCTCAGAACCAGTGAAAAATGCAGGTTCATTTGACACTAACTGTGAAGCAGTAGTTGGTTCAGATGACAGATTTGTAAATAGCTTCTTTGCTTGATCAACTATATCTTCATGTTTGACAGCTCCAGAAGCAGCAATTACCTGAGTAGCAAATGTCAAAAGTGAATCACTTTATCAAACCAAGCACCAAGCTTCCCCATTTTTTGGACTGGTGAATATAAATATCATATTCCAGCACAACCACATCACATCAATCCACCAGAGCCGAAACACAAGCAATAAAAAAGATGACTTGCATATATAATCAGTATCATTCTATTTATAAAAAAAATAATCAAGTACCATTCTGGGAGCTGTATAGTGTGTCTTGATATAGCTCTGAAGGTTATCTCTGGTAATTGTCTTAATATTTTTAGCAGGGCCAAGAATAGTGCGACCCAAAGGAGTGTACTGGAAAGCAGTGGCATGCAAGTGATCAAAGATGACTTCTTCAGTCTGCCCTTCAACCTATAAGGGATCCACAAGGAGAAAGCATCAATGCTCAGACACAAGAACAGTTGCTAAACTAAATAACTAATAAGTAAAGCAAACAGATTCAGAAACATATGATGCTTATATTTAACCAACCCAGAAATACCTCTTCCATTTCTCTCAAAATGACATCTCGTTCCCTAGCAATCGGCTTCTCCTCGAACTTGGAATTCTGCAATATATCAGCTAAAATATCCATAGCCTGATTAACATTTTTGTCCATAACTTTGGCATAATACGTAGTCTGCTCTCTGCTCGTGTAGGCATTCAAATGTCCTCCCATGTTCTCGATCTCCTCTTCCAGCTCCCTAGCCGACCTCTTCTCAGTCCCCTTGAATATCATATGCTCCAAGAAGTGAGCAGTTCCATTGGTCTCGTCAGTCTCGAATCTGGACCCGGCATCAATCCAAACACCAACAGTGGCGGTTTTCGCGGAGAGTGAAGACTCGGTGGCGACGCGAAGGCCATTGGGAAGAGTGGTGACGCGGGTTTCGGGAGCAGAGAGGATGTGCGTGTGACTTCGCAGAGTAGGGCGAGGCGATCCGTACTTGAGGAATCTGGGATCCGGATTGTCGAGCTGTTTGATTTTCGAAGTCACTGATTCAGCGAGGCGATCGTAGATCATGGCGTTTGGCGGGGGTGGAGAGGGAGGTGATGAAGCGTGAGATTCGGCCACAGCCGAGGAAGAAGATGATCGTATGGCGGAGAGAATGGCCGGAGAGGATCGAAGCCGGTGATCCGACCGTCGAGCCAGAGTGAGGATGTGCTTCGATGCCATGATTTTGGTCCTAGGGTTTGCTCTCTATGTGAGTGGCAATGGAATTGGTGGAGGTTGGCCGATGCCTATTGAAGAAAAAGCATTTGGAAAATAGCAGGAAATAGCGCATTCTCAGTGACCAGATGACAAAGAGGTCACTTAATAATTGTGTTTAACAGATTGGTCACTGGATTAAAACCTTAGTAACAAATCAATCCTTCTTCCATTTTAATTTCAATTTCATCCTAATGAGTCATACAAATCACCTCCTGAAATACTATTTTATAATCTCATCTTAATTAAGAACTCAAGCCACTTAGACCTTATCATCTACATCAGATACTCGCAGTTTTCGTCGTCGATCTGGCCGTGATCACACCTTCCACGCTGATGCAAAGCTATGTAACAAGCCTTTGCCGTTCACCAGTTCAAGCTTCATTCATAACATGTTTTGATGCATAATTACTTCTCCTTTCCCGATTGAGTCTCTATAGCATTTTGATGTACAAAACCAAACCCTTACAGAAACCAATGCAGAAATATCAGTTTTATTAACAAGCTGCTTCAGTAACGTTTACAAGGTGATTCTCCAAGCTAGCTACTTTGCTTTAATGGACCCAAAGAGATCCTCATACGAACGCTTCGGTGCTTCGGGACGAGACACTATCTCCACCACTTTGTACGACGATTCCTTACAAGTCAACGCCTCAACCGCTACTTCAGCCACCACATCTCTCGAAATTGAGCCTCCGGAAAGTGTATCCTAAAGCCAATAATTGCAAAGTCAACAACTCGGGAAAAAAATCGTTAAGACCTTGTCTCGCGCCGAGGGAAATGGTGTTAAATGTACCTCAGGTTCCATGACCAGGTTTCCGGACGGAGGATCGTTCTTCAGCCCGCCGGGTCTAACAATGGTGTAGTTAATCCCAGACTTCCTGATATAACCCTCAGCCTGGAGCTTTGCTACCAATGTCAGCCCGAAGATGTTGAGGAACACGTAAGCCGGGTTGAGTAGCTGACCCATCGCAGCTCCGTTCACCAGAATGGAGCTGACCAGGACGAACCTGTCAACACCTTGTTTCCTGCAAGCATCTACTAGATTTATGGTGCCATAGTAATCAACCTGGCAAACAGAAAAACCACACACATTAACAGGATAGTTCTACGGATTCATGATCAAGAGAAAAACCAACCAAGAAAGCTGACCTTCCATGGAGCCAAGAGGTCCCAACCGGGTCGAAACCCGGTGGCACATATCACAGCATCAGAATCTTCACCTATGGCCTCTGCTAGCTTGACTGACCCTTCGGTAACGTCTGCTTTCACCTGTGACGGAATATAACATGTTATAACCAGATGAGAAATTCAATGCAATGAAGAATCGAACTACATGATAACAGGAAGAATTGAGGAATTAAATTAATTACTCACGAATTGAAGAGATAGGTTGTCCTTGGAAAGGGCGGATTTGGCCTTGTCAACATCCCTAACTCCAGCTTTCACTGCAAACCCTTTTGATAGAAGCTGCTCAACAATCCTCTTCCCAGTGCTTCCAGTTGCTCCAGCTACGAACACCGTCTTCTTCTTTTCCACGACATTACTGCTGCTACTCTTCTCCTCTGTGATCTCACTGCTACTGTTCGCCGCCGCCATCTGCCACACAAACATAAAAACCAGCTCAAGATATTAAACAGACGTCAGAAATTCAGAACTAAATCACTAATTCTGGGGAAGTTTAATTACCCTGATGGGTGTGGATTTGGAAGAAAGGAAGAGGAGAGGAAGATGAAAGCTTTTCGTGGAGGAGCAATGGCGGGATGGGTTTAGAGACTTCCACGACGATGACAGAGGATAGCTCTTGACGATCAATGGCGTTGTGGCCATTTGATTTTTTTGGTTCGACTCAAAAAAAGAAATAAAAGCCAAGCTGTCCAAGTTGTTTTGGGTCTTTCCTCTTCCCGATCCTGCGGCTGTAAATTTGACACGTGCTGGATTTTAATTGGTCTGTTTCTTTATGAGGCTGAATGAGGAATAATAGCTCAGAACTTCTTCTCTGATACTAAAACAAGAACAAACAATGCTTGCCGGTTCTGCTACAAGCCTACAATAACCCAGCTTAAGAGTTTCAAGAGTCAAGAATTACAAGAAAAAAGCTGAACAATCTCCAGAAAACTGTCAACTTTCAGATGATGTTAATGGTTAAAGCAACTCTCCAGCTTTTCGAACACTTCGACCACCCTTGCTACACAAATTTTCAAGGCTTAAATGTAGAAAAGGCGACGACTGAGTTGTGTCCTCCAAATCCAAACGAATTTGAAATGGCTGAAAAACAAGAAGCAAACAGGTATGTTTTTTTTTTGTTAGACTCAGTCCATGCTTCACGAGTTTAAAAAGGATTTGAGTAAGATATCTTACCAACATTCACTTCATGCTGCTGCTTCTCGTTGGCTACTGTGTTAAACTCCACTGAAGGCTCCGGATTCTGTTTTTTTTCACACATTCGTTGGAATTCATTTACCTTGCCTTACAAGAAACATCTGATGACCAAAACTGAAAATGTGAACAAATACATACAAATTGGTTGATGGAAGGATGAAGCCATCCTGTGTTTATGGCCTTCACCGTTGCTATCGCTTCTAGACCTCCAGCAGCTCCAAGACAGTGACCTATCATAGACTGTGCAATGGCAGAAACACAAAACCAAATCAAGAAAACAGATTTTCGCTGAAGGAATTGAATTTGAAATGCATAAAGGGACTGATTACCTTGGTTGCGTTGATTTTGATCTCTGAAGTGTTCTTGAAAACCTTCTTTATAGCGTTTACCTCCGCAAGGTCACCAGCAAGGGTGGAGGTTGCGTGAGCGTTTATGTAGTTAACCTGCAACGAATCATGATTACCAAATCTGGCTATGGGTATATACGAATATCGACAGACTACAATACGGTCCGGACATCATTCTGTATCTATTTCAGAATCACACTACATTATTACAAAGTCAGCTACGTGGGGTTAGAGCAATGGTGCAACAAGGGGTGGGTGAACCTAGGCCAGTGTCCCCCGGTGTAAAATTGATGAAATGTTGATAAAATTTTCAAAACTGAAGTCTTTGCCCAGTGTGTTTTCGAATTTCGCCCAGTGTTCTTTCAAGCTTGCTCCAAACTTAAAATCCTGTCCAGGGTATCCGAACATCCTGGTTCCTCTAGTAGTTCAGAGTCTTTATGTCTCTATATGTATTTGGGGAATCATTCAACTAACCTCTTCAGGTGACACACCAGCATTTTCAAGACATCTTTCAATACACGTAGAAACGCCAAGCCCATCCCCTCTTGGATCAGTCATATGGTAAGCATCACAGTTAATAGCGCCTCCCAAGTATTCGGCAACGATGTTTGCACCACGCTTCATCGCATGTTCCATACTCTCCATAATCTGCAGCAAATCATAAGGTAAGTCCTTTAAAGATCTTTAACTTTTCAAGTTATCATTCATATACTAAACTTACCAAGACTCCTGCACCTTCACCCATAACAAAGCCATCTCGATCTTTGTCCCACGGCCTCGAAGCAGTTTTCGGATCATCGTTCCTCTGCGACAAAGCCCTACACGCTACGAAACCCCCAAGTCCAACAGGAATAATTGCAGCCTCGGTTCCACCAGCAATCATCAAATCAGCCTCACCTCGGCGAATATGGTTAGCGGCAGCATAGAAGCAATAATTCGAGGTAGCGCAAGCAGTTGAGATCGAGTAGTTCGGTCCCATGAAACCGAGTTCAATCGCCAGCAAAGCAGAACCCATGTTGGTTATAGAGTAAGGGATGAAAAATGGGGAGACTTTCCTGTGTCCTTTCTCGATTAGAGCCTGAACATTATCCGAAAACACTGTGAGACCTCCCATTCCTGTTCCGACGAGCACACCAGCTTTCTGCAAGTCAATCTGCAACACCACAAGTTCGAGAAAAAATAGGTAAGAAGGCTACCATTACAAAAAAAAAACAGGATCTGCATATACCCCAATTCTTCATAACCATAAAAGCCGAATACTTTTAATGCACAGAGCAACACTACTAGAAAATACAGATTGAAACAGAAGATCTTAAAAACTTAGTATCTCCATGCTACGAATCCTATATTCTTACCGCGACATATAAACAGTACTTGGACCACGAAATGGAACAACGTAGTTCCATCTAATATCAGAATGATCAACCGTGAACAAACCCGATTACAAATTCCTATTCCACCAAGAACCACATATAACTAGTTTCTTGTGTGATTGCTCCATTCCATTTTTCATCTTCTCTTATTTCACCTCATTTGTACAAGTTCCAAATCTGAAATAGGCCAATATCCTAATAGGAGTGCCTATGCCACCAAGAACCGCGTAGAAACTGTGTGATTGCTCCGTTCTATTTCCTTCTTCCTCCAATTTCACCTCGTTCGTGTAAATGAATAATATCAAAATCACTCTGAATCTGCTCCCAACAACTGGACTTATTGGGATGCAATGGCTCGTCACACGTTTGAGGTGTTCTAATTTCGGAAGTAGTCCAATATCCTATTCCGCGTGATCGTACAGCAGTAATGACGAAAAGTAAAGTTCAACTGGATTCAAAGGTATCAACAGAAGTTCTTAGTAATCATCAACGAATCTAGAGACCAACATTGAAGAATAACATTCGTCCTTCATACCAATTCATAAACAAATTGTGAACTAGTTAGCAAGCTATACCACAATTCAACAGCTAAAAAAAAACCCAATTTTCAATAAAGCAAAACAGAAATTTCAAATTTCACACCTGGGAGAGCTTATCGCCACCAAGGTCGGCATCCTCGAGGGCCTTCTTGCCAGCCACAATGCAATACCTCAAGCAATCGTCGAGCCTCCTATCGTTCTTGCCATCAATGTAGCCCTGAGCAGCGAATCCGCGGATCTGGCCGGCGAACCGTGTGGGGAATTTGGAAGCGTCGAACCGGTCGATGAGAGTGATCCCGCTCTCCCCGGAGAGCAGCTTGTCGTAGTAAGCGTCGACGTCGTTGCCGAACACGGATACCAAGCCCATGCCCGTGATTACGACCCGCTTATTCGGGTCCGTCTCCCGCTTCGGGGATGCGACGTTGACATTGTTGGCGGCGGCGGTGATGACGGGTGGATTTGTTGTTCTCCTCCTGGCGGAGGAGGAGAATGTGGGTCGAGTCGGGTTGGTGGGTTGGTTGCGGTGGAGGGAGCGGAGGGAAGGGGAGTGCAAGGATTGGAGAGCTTGCATGGCGGAAAGAGGAATTCTTCTTCAGAATTGAACGGGGAGGCGATGGAAACGAAGGAGAGAGTGAAGTGCAGTTCAGACTTCAGAGTGAGAGTTGCAGAGCTGAAAGTGGATAGCCAGATAGGAATAGCGTTGGGTCGGATCAGATTGAACCGAATCGGATATCTCGATATCCAGGTCCGACCAGTGTCCCATTTGGAATATAATTAATTTTTTAAACGTAGAATTTAAAATAACCATTTTTGTACAGAAAATGTACACATATTCATATATTTAGGTCACGCTTTCCGCTTTTTGGCTTTTAATTTCAGCCGTAATTTTGAAACTTTCCAGAATTTCATTCAAATTCAAATCTTCTTTAAAGGGAATATCGGAATATGACAGCTAAAATTAGACGGAATTAAGCTTTAAAATCTAACTAAGAACATCACTATTACAAAGGAGAAACGAAAATTGTATTTAACATTTGTCCAAAATCGCTCATAATGTGGCCAACTACGCCTCCAAATCCCGGAAAACGTGCCCTTAATGTGAAATTTTATTATAAAAATTGATTATCATTCATAAAAATTGATTATTACTCTTTAAAATGTTTTTTCTCTTTCAGTTTCTGTATGTCTTCTTACAAAATATTTGTGACAATTTCCACGGGACCTAAAAAATCTTGTTCACTCGCTCTGGGCAGTTTACTGGCCCGATTCATCAAAAACCGGTTCAGTTCAGAATCACCAAACAACGCTGAATCCGAGGTTTACTAGGACTACTGCTTTCAAGTGTACGTACTTAAGCACAAATTCAGCAAAAACTACAATAAGGAATAAGCTAAGAACTTCCATTCTAAACTACGCCGATTTTCTCTTCAGATAACAAGCTACTCCTATCTACCGGGACGATGCCTAATGAATCCGCAATGCTCCTCACTTCAGCGATCATCGCCACCACATCATTAAGCTTGTTAATTGCCGATCCCACGCCCTGCGAAAATTTCAGAGAGTTAAACCAGATACGCTGAGAAAACTGCCCATCATTCTGCCAAAAGGTTCAAAGATCGATCTATAATGGTGGCATCTCTATTCTCAACTATACATAATATACGTACCACTCCAGCAGCTCCTGCAGTAATGGCCATGGGGGCAGTGACTGCACTGAGCCCCGAGGAACACATCACAGGTATCTTCACCGCTCTCGAGATCGCGTACGCAGCTGCTAAGCTAGGGGTTGCCTGTTCCAAAATGTGTATCAGAATTGAACGTCAATAACTCCAAAGTGATTTTATACAACATTGCTGACGAAAACGAATGCATCCCACTCAGTCTTCAGTTAGCAAGTCGAGCTCGGATTTGGCTTGTCAGAAGTTGTTAGCAAGCTGAGCTCAAAGCGAGCTTCAAAGCCCCCTCATCAAGGGACCGTAATGGATATTATAACATTAGCATATCAATATAGCTCGCTGTTGTGCTCATTTTACCTTCTCAATCAACCCAAGGACCCCGGATTTGGAAGGGTTCGAGCATTTCCCACCTTCGGTTTGTATAATGTCTGCACCTTCTTGCTCAAGCTGCTCTGCAAGCTTGATCTGTGTCTCCATTCAACAAGCTAGTCATTACAAAAGAACTGAGTAATCCAACTGCTGAACAGAGAATCGTGCGAGGTTTATAGTTTTGAACATTAGACCTGATCAGGGAGGCTTAGTGTGTGAGGAACAGTGACAGAGAGTGGTACAGAAGGAAGAATCTTCCTTGTCTCTTTAGTTAAGTTAACTATCTGCAAACCAATCCGGCAAAATGTGTAGCCTGATTCAACTTTCATTTCCAGAGCTTCAAATTCGTGGTCAAGAGAATCCTTAGATTACCTGTTCTGGGGAGAATACTACACCAGCTTCATAGAACGAATCATAGTTCCCAATTTCCACCTGCACAATCGAGCAAGCTTTTGTTAGCACAAAAGCCATGGATTGATAAATAAAATTCATCTTAGGGCAGTCAGAGATCAGAAACCATCGTTGCTCCAGCATCAATGGCAGCAGGAAACGTTGCTGGATCGACGGACGAGACACAAATCTGCAAAATTAGGATTCTCAGATGAGATAGTTCATAGCTAACACTTAACATAGCCAATCTAGGTCCCCTAATTAGAAACTTACCGGAAGAGAAGTCAAGGCAGTAGCGAGCTTTACCAATTCCGGATCACAAGCTATATCCACATGCGTCGCTCCTCCCTGCAATCAACATTTTCAGTGAATAACTAAAAAAGAGAATCAAATCAATCAGAAGTTTTCGAAACTATCGGAATTTTTTCAATCTTCCAAACCTTATCGGCGGCGGTGACAACTGAGGCAACATTTTCTCTGTTGAAATTCTGTAGACCTGTGATTACCTGCATATTACAACAAGTAAGAATCAAAGATTAACATCCAAAAACGTCCATGAATGGACAGGGATAGTTGCGGGGAAAAGGACCAGAAACCTTGAGAGCTCTGCGTTCGTGGAAGTCCTTCAACACCGTTTCTTTGGTAATGGCGAGCTGGCGATGCTGCTGAGCTCTGATGGCGGGAAGGCTCCGTCGCCGATCTGGAGATGGGATTGATGGTACGAAGGAACAGTTTAAAGAGTTGGTGCTTGGCTTCAATATCGGGGAGGGAGATATCAATGAGCAGATTGATGGATTCATCGTTACTGTGTCTGCCTCTGAGCTCACTCGGGTTACTACAGTCACTGCAGGAAGAGATAAGAAAAGGAAATGGAGAATCTTGGTTATGGCTCTGTGTTCAAAAGAAATAGAAGATTTTATTCTTTTGTTTTTCACTTTTTGGGCGGTTTATGAACCGAGTCAACTCGAATTTCATGATACTCAAAGTTGGTTCATTAAGTTTTAGCCAAGGTTGAACTCGAATTTGAGCTAAAAAATTTAGCTTATGTCGAGTTCGAGCTTATTCGAATCTGACTTGTTAAGTATCATTGACGAACCAAATTCAAACACAACTCGAATTTCGCTCATTAAAACCAATAATAAGTCGAATTTGAGTAATTTGAAGTTTGTACGCTAAAACATATCAATAAATAACCCTAAAAAAACTATATAAAATTTATACATATGCTTTATTACGTATGTTGCATTATTTAGTCAATTGACGAGTCATGTTATCGAGTTAATATTCAAATTGGTTTTCGAGTTCGAGTTCGAGCCAACTCGCGAACTTATCGAGACGAACATACATTGGCTCAAGACTTATTTAAAATCGAGTCGAATCAAAGACAAGAGCCGAATACCAAACTTCTTGAAAGCGGCTTGGTTCGTAAACCATAATTACTGGAAGGCGAAAGATGGGCTAGGCTAGGATAGGCCCAATCATCCAAGAATACAAAAAATGCCATTTTGGGCCAGGCTTCGATCTCTTCCCCCTCGATGTTACAGGTTTCTACATTCAGAAAATGGCGAATAAACTATAAAACAGAAATCAATCAAATTCAAACTGAAACTAAAACAGAATTTCCTGCGCAAACCCGAAAACCACCCCCGATTCAACGGAGCACCAATGGTTTCTTCACCATCTCTCCCCAGCCTTCAGTCTCCCTTCCTGTTTCTCCCACTCAGGGTTCATACCGTTATCTCCCCCGTTCCTCCACCCATGCCGCCGCCCCAGCTCGATAAAAAGGAGGCTCCGTCGCTGGTGGAATGTTTAAAAAGGGCGATTTAGTTTATTTCTTGGATAAGTACGGATCCATGGATATAAACGCAGAGCAGAACACGTATCTTCCGCCTGACCGTCCCGGCGTCCGATGCTTAGTCGTGAATATCACCGCCAGCAGCGGGCTATGGCAGAGCGAGAATCCCCTGACTCAAGCTCTTCCCATCCTGGCGATGCAGCTCGCCACCGTCATCTTGGTCACCCGCACCCTTCAGTTCCTCTTCAAACCCTACCACATCCCTCACATCGTCGCCAATATTCTGGTAAGCCCTGTTCTGATTGTCCGATCGAAAGAAAGAAATAAAATGTTCAGATCTGAAATTCCAATTTTCTGGCGTTTTGTTGTTGTTGTATGTTCTTACAGGGAGGGATTTTGGTTGGCCCGACGTTATTAAGCAGAACCAGGTATTTTCAAACAATATTTCCGATGAGGGCGATTACACTCGTCGAAACGGTAGCGTATTGGGCGTTGACCTGCCACGTGTTCCTCCTCGGACTGGAAACCGACGTCGCCTCCGTCCTCCGCGCCGGGAGAAAAGCGGTCCACGTCGCCGCCGTGGGCGTTCTCTTCCCACTCTCCGTCTGTAGCGGTTTATTCTTTCTGATAGATTCATCAAACCCCGCTGACAGCAGGAATAAGTTCATATACTTCGCCGCGCCGTTAGGAATGACAGGATTCCCGGTGGTTTCCCGGATACTCGTCGATCTGAAGCTGATCCACAGCGATCTCGGCCGATTGGCAATGTCATGTGCTCTCGTGGAGGACTTAGTCGGATGGATTTTTGTCATCATTCTGATTCCTTACACCGTCAGCACAGCGAACGTGTTCATGGCCATACCGGCGACCGTCGCCTTCATCTTGTTCTGCGTCTACGCCGTTCGTCCTGTTCTGGCTATTATAATCCGCCGCACAGCTCGAGGTAACAACATAAACGAGCACTACCTCAGCTTCATTATGGTCTCTGTTTCGTTGTTTGCCTGCAGTACGGAGATCCTCGGAACCGGGTCCCTGGTCGGAGCTTTTGTTTACGGGGTTATAATGCCGGACAGAATCCTCGCCGGAATGCTTGCTGATAAGTTCGACGATTTCATGTCCGGCTACTTGCTTCCTCTATACTTCGTCTGTTGCGGGATGAGGGTAGACTTATCCTCGGTCGCCGAGTACTGGGTTGGAGCCATCTTCATTGTGTTACTTTCTTGCTCGCTTAAAGTAATCGGAGCTCTAATCACCACCGCCAGATACAATATCCCACGACGAGACGCTTTTGCACTTGGAATGCTGTCCAACACTAAAGGCATCTTGGCCTTGTTCATCGCAAACCTCGCCGTTGATCTAAACGTACGTACTCCTTTTCCAAATCTTTTTGTCATTCATCTCTGTCGTGAATTGTTAAAGCGTACGTACTCTTTTTCCAAACTTTTTTGTCATTCAATTCATTTCTGTTGTGAATTGTGAACCATCATCCCAAATAACCAATAACTTGAGTTTTGGGAGAGGGTTCAAATTAATCTTTAAATTGCTCTACATTATAAGAGAGTTGAGCTTCACACTTTGCACATCTATGATAAGTCATGTGTACAGATTAAGAGCTACCAAGATTCAGAACGTAGACCACTCGATCTTTTATACATACTGTTATGTTCAAATGACGTATAAAACGCATTAATAGTTGTACCATATTTTACTACCTATGTTCATTTATTAACAGTCCCCTGCCATTTTAGTTCCCTAGTTTGAGAACAATCTGTGATTTTGGTGCTTGAATTTGTGATATGCAGATTATGGCCGTACGTGAATTTTCTACTCTGGTCCTCTGCCTTATGATCATGACAGCTATATCCGGTCCGGTAGTGGCTAACATGTACCGGCCAGCCAAGCGTCTGTCACATTACAAGCAGAGGACAATCCAGCAAGGAACCCCAGACTCGGAACTCAGAATCCTAGCTTGCTTCCATGGCCCTTACAACATATCAGGAATGATCAACCTCTTTGATTCCTCCACAACAACGAAAGACTCCACTCTCAATGTCTTCGCCCTCCACCTCGTCGAGCTCACCGGCCGAGCCTCAGCAATGCTGATAGTTCACACCCCGGGGAAAGGCCGGGGCCACAAGGATGCTAACTCGGAACAGATCGTCACAGCATTGGAAACTTTCGCCAGCCTCAACGACTCGATCGAAGTCCACCCACTGACCGCACTGTCGCCATTCATCACAATGCACGACGACATCTGTAGTCTGGCTGAAGACAAGAAGGTAGCTTTCGTGATCTTGCCGTTCCACAAGCCTCCGACTCGAGATGGGAAGCTTGACGAAGAAGGTGGGAGCACCTCGTTTCGGGGCGTTAACCTCAACGTCCTTGGGAATGCTCCTTGCACCGTGGGCATATTTGTGGATAAAGGATACGGAGAGAGCACGAACGACGATGACGATGATGCCTGCAGGAAGCGTCAGGTGGCGTTGCTCTTCTTCGGTGGACAGGACGATCGCGAGGGTCTGTCTTACGCTTCGAGGATGGCAGCCAGCGGGGTGGTGCATCTTCACGTCGTCAGGTCAAAACTAAACCTTGTTGAAATCACCCTCCAAATCCAAAAATCAAACAACCTCTAAAGAAGTCTCAGCAAATCCTTCGATAAACACTAACATATTTATGTTTTGTGTTTCGAGCAGGTTCCAACCTAGCATCGATTTGAATCAACACATCGACGGAATGGAGATCCCAGGAGGAGCCGGAGGAGGAGACGAATATGGCGGGCTGGTGACCGCGTCAGCATACATAGAAAGGCAGAACAAGCTAGACGAGATGTGCATCAACGATTTCAGGCTAAGAACAGCAGGCCACGAAACGATCTTCTTCGAAGAGAAGCGCGTGAGCGGCGAAGAAGAAGTGGTCTCCACGCTCAAGGAAATGGCCAGGACCTTACGAATCAACCTCTTCGTAGTCGGCAAAGGAGAAGGAATGCTCCAGCCGCTCACAGCAGCACTCGTCGACTGGTGCGAGTACCCCGAACTAGGACCCGTTGGGGACGCACTGGCGACCATGAACGACTCGCGAAGCTCAGTCCTCGTGGTGCAACGGTACATCGGACCAGAGGAGGATGACGAGGAAGGTGGGGGACGCCATGAACACGCGGTAGATGTCCACGAAGCTGCCTCGGAGCATTCGAGGGAGCATCTGGGGAAGTGGCAGGCGCCTGGTGATGATTCTGAGCATGGTAGTAGTAGCCTTGAGATGCAGGCGTTTGCCAAGCGTAAACGTGACGATGGGATCGATGATTTCAAATCTGGATACTGATTTCGCAAAATCTAGTGTTGTGTAGATGTGAAGGTGGTTCTTTATACTGTTGATGATCTGTTAGGTTAACTAACTTAACTGTATGGTTTGAATGTGGAAAAGGAAAGATTTAATAAGATGAACAGTAAGTTAACGAAATTGAGTTAACTCGGACTCCTCCGCCGGCAACCGCCGTTCATGAGATCCGCCGCCAATAATCATAAGATCCGCCGTGAAATTGAGTACGACTTGCCCCATCAGAAAAGAGAAGATAATCACAAAAAAGTGAAATAGAAATTTGGAAAACAGAGTTCTTCTTCCCAGCTCCAAACACTTACAACAATGAATGTACTAGGGCAAAAAAAATAATAGTCAATATTAAATCGTCGTAAATTATGTAGATAATCAACTTGAAATTTTAATTACGTAAAATGACAATCCCGTCGAATAGTTACAACGTGCGACGCGTTGTAGGTAGACTTTAACGGCTACTTTCTAACGGCCGTTACAAAGTAAACCCTCTATATAAATCGTACATTTTATGGTGTGAAAACTCACCAATCGTATCAATTTCTTTACTCCTTATTTCCTCCTACATTTCGTCAAATTATCTTCAAACATATTCAATAACCTGACTAGTTCCCATTATCAATATTGTCTAGTTTCAACTATTTTTCTTAAACAATCACACTTGGATCAATTAGATATTTAGAAATCTCCTGCATTCGTCCTTCGCCGCACAGTACATAACCTTCGAATGTAGAGGAATTTGTCCTAAATGAAAACAATAATGCTTATTTGAGATATTATTAGTTTTCTGGTTATGCATTGCAAATATTCATCGTAGACGACCACCAGTCTGTGAGTGTTATGTTGGGGCGCAGCGGACGAGAATAGAGTAAATATATTGCACTAATAAACCACACACCGTAAATATTTCCCAGGTAAGTTGGAAGTGGCGGTAGTCCGCCACACTTAAAATCACTATGGATGGGTGATTACCACCGCAATATCATAATGACGATAATTAAGCCAACCTCCTTAGACCAATTTACTGTGGTAATATTAATAATGCAATATACAACGAATATTCTCGAAATTGCCAAGCACAAAACAAGTAAATAACACGGGATTTACGTAGTTCCCCTCCAATGCGGAGAGTACATCTACGGCGAAGAAGCAACTACGAGCACTTCTTCACTATAACAAGGTAGCTACAAGGTGATCCGAGCCGATCCAAAATAGTGTCTCTCAAGTGTTTCCCAACCCCGAAACAACTACTCACTATTTTATCGCTCACAAGAAAGTATTCCTACCACGGTAAAACATTTACCGGGACTTTCTACCGCTCACCTATCTACCCAATTGAGATAACTTATCTCAATTATTAAACAAGTGAAAATTGCTACACTACAACACTTAGAGAAGTGAGAAAGGAAGAAGAGAGGGATGATTGAAATGGGATGCACTAGCTTCCCTTTTATACTAGAAATGTAGGGAGACCAATTGAAAGCAATTGGTTGTGGCATCCAATTAGTTGAATTCCCAACTAATTTCCATGTGCACTAAATTGGAGGTGGGGGTTAATATTGGTGGGAATTCAATTAGTTGGTTAGAGATCCAACTAATTTTGTGGTGCTTTAATATTGGTGGTACATACTTTTGTTGCACATAAATTATCCGGACCAACAATTCTCCCCCTCCGGCTAATTAAGACTCTCGGTCATTCCCGCCGCCGATCGACAATACTCAAACTTCTCTCTTGGAAGACTCTTCGTGCACATATCGATCCATTTTCATCGCATGGATCTTCTCCAGTTGTAGTTGCTTCGACTCCACCACATCCCGAATCCAATGATATCGAACATCGATATGTTTGGACCTAGAATGAAACGTCGAATTCTTTGCAAGGTGTATGGCGCTCTGACTGTCACAGAACAACTGCGGTCGTTCCTGTTGGAACCCAAGTTCACTCAAGAACTTCTTCATCCACAACGCCTCCTTGCTAGCTTCCGTTGCGGCAATGAACTCGCCTTCGTAGTGGAAATCGCTACACACTTTTGTAGCCTTGATCGCCAAGAAACAGACTCCCCCCGAAAATGTAATCGGGTATCCGGAAGTGGACCTCCGTGTATCAACGTCACCCGCCATGTCCGCATCCGTGTAGCCGACAAGTACGGATTAGAATCTCCAAAACAAAGGCAAAATTTGGAGGTACCTCGAAGGTATCTCGAATCCACTTCACAAACTGCCCGTTGTTCCTTTCCAGGATTTGAAAGAAACCGACCGACAACTCCAATCGCGTGAGCAATATCCGGCCGTGTACACACCATAGCATACATCGACTTCCCACCGCCGAAGCATATGGAATACTTTCCATCTCCGTCTTCTCTCGCATCGCAGACGGCACCGTCCGGCGCTAAGTTGAAAATGATTAGCAAGAGGACAACTAACCGCTTTTGCACCGTTCATGTTAAATCGTTGGAGTACTTTCTCAATGTACTTCTCCCGCGACAACCGATCTTCTTGGCAACTCTATCTCGTGCAATCTTCAACCCAAGAATCTGCGCAAGCGGGCCCCAAGTCTTTCATAGCAAAAGACTTGCTCAACTCCTTCTTCAAGTTGTTGATTCCGGAAACATTCCGGCCAACAATCAAGATGTCGTCAACATAGAGCAACAAGATGATGAAATCATCATCACCGAACATCTTCACGAACACACAATGGTCCGAAGTAGTCTTCTTGTACCCTTGCTTCCCCATAACGTACTCGAACTTCTTGTACCATTGTCGTGGTGCTCGTTTTCAAGCCGTACAAACTTTTGATAAGTTTGCACACGAAATCCTCTTTTCCCTTCTTCTTGAAGCCTTCCGGTTGCTCCATATAGATATCTTCCTCCAAATCGCCATGGAGGAAGGCAGTCTTCACGTCCATCTGCTCAACTTCCAGGTTGAAACTTGACGCTAACCCCAGCACTGTACAAATGGATGTCAATTTCACCACCGGTGAAAATATCTCATCAAAGTCGATGCCCTTCCTTTGACTGAAGCCTTTGACAACGAGCCGAGCTTTGAACCGTGGTTTACTATTGTGTTCTTCATGCTTGATTTTGAACACCCACTTGTTCTTCAAAGCTCTCTTCCCCTTCGGCAACTTCACAAGCTCAAATGTGTTGTTGTCGTGTAGGGACTTCATCTCGTCCTCCATTGCTTCCATCCATTTATGTTTGTGTTCATCCTTCATAGCTTCCTCGAAGCTATCTGGTTCTCCCCCATCGTTGAATAAGACATATTCATTTGATGAATATCCGGTAGAGGGTTGCACGACTCGTCCGCATCTCGTTCGGGGCGGAGAACCTTCGGCGGCCGGCGGTTGATAATGAGAACCATCATCATCATTAGGATCATCGGCCGAACATCAAGGGGGGCTTCGGGTTCGGCTACCTCTCGGATGAATTTCTCCAACAACAGGTGTTGGAGGCTCTAGCTTCTCGGGTATTGAGCTAGCATCGCTGTTAGGAGCATCTCTCCCAACCTTCGAATGTCTTCGATGGTCTCATTCTCCATGAACACAAGATCACGACTCCTAATGAGCTTTTTCGGATAGGGTCAAAGAATCCGTAGCCAAATTCATCTTGACCATATCCAATAAAAACACACGGTCGTGTCTTGGAATCCAGCTTCGACCTCTCATCCCTCGAAATGTGAACAAAGGCCTTGCAACCAAACACTCGAAGATGCTTGTACGAGACATCTTTTCCCGACCAAATCTTCTCGGGGGCTTCAAAATCTAATGGAACGCTAGGTGAAAGGTTCCAAACATGCACTACGGCAAGTAGTGCTTCTCCCCAAAAAGAGTGCGGCAACTTCGAGTGTGAGAGTAAGCATCTGACTCTCTCCATCAAGGTTTTGTTCATCCGCTCCGCCACGCCATTCAGTTGCGGAGTCTTAGGAGGTGTAAACTGATGTCGGATTCCCTTCTCTTTACAGTAGGCATCGAATGGCCCAATGTACTCTCCACCATTGTCTGTACGTAGACACTTCAGCTTCGGCCGCCTCCCTCTCCACCAATGCAACAAAACGTTTGAAAACGTTTAGCACTCGATCTTTCGTCTTCGTAACATATACCCATGTCTTCCGCGAGTGATCATCAATAAACGTAGCAAAGTAACGTGCGCCACCAAGGGATTTGGAATCCGCTTCACAAAGATCCGAGTGAACCGCATCTAGCACGTTCTTCGCTCTAAGGTGGAGAACTTTTGAAAGCAACTCGATTTTGCTTTCCTGCCAAACAGTCGACGCATCTCTCCAAGTGGACATGATCCAGTCCAGGTATAACCTTCTTCTTTGCCAGCTTTACCATGGACTTCTCGCTCATGTGGCCAAGGCGTTTGTGCCACAACGCGACGTCGTCGACAATCTCCGTTGAGTTTGCAACTTCTAGGGAGATCTTGACTTCTGTCACGTACGTTTAGACTGCTTCTTGCCTCTCGCCACCACCAATGCGCCTTTGGTGAGTTTCCATTGACCGTTTTTGAAGGTATGACAATAACCTTCCCCATCCAGCTTGTCCACAGAAATCAGATTTAGACGCATGTCCGGGACATATCTAACATCTCGCAAAGACCAACTTCGCACCTTCCATTGTCTCCGGACGTACATCTCCTTTGCCAACGACTTTGGAGAGGTTTCCATTTCCCATCCTTACCACACCGTAGTTGCCCGGTGAGTAAGATGAGAAAAATTCACGCCTTGACGATACATGGATGGTGGCACCGCCGTCAACCACCCAAGTGGTCTCCCGGGTTGTCGTGTTGACAAAATCTTCATCATAGACAAGCATGAGCTCCTCAACAACATTAGCATTGTCACTGTCGCACCTCTCGTTTTGCCTAAGTTGTGGGCAAAACCTCCGGATGTGTCCCTTCGTTTGCGCTTGTGACAAGTGATGTTTGCATACTTGTTGGACTTCCCTCGGCTCTTCCTCGCTTCTTTGAGCCTCTCGACTCACTCCTTCCTCTCCCATCCACAGCTAGAACGTCTGACTGTGATGATGAGGAAGAGACACCTTGAGATCTTCTTCTCATCTCCTCGTTGAGAATTCCGCTCTTGACATCCTCCATGGTGACAACACCATCTATGGCAGAGCTCGTGATTGCAATCTTCAAGGTTTCCCATGATTCGGTAGGGATGCCGAATCAAAAGAGCCGTCACCTCATCTTCGAGTTTTAAGTTCATTCCCGACAATCGGTCAATGATCCCTTGAACGTCGTTCAAGTGATCGGCAACGGAAGTGCCCTCTTTGTATCTCATCCGCACCATCTTCGTGAGATAAAAGAGTTTGTTGTTGCCGGTCTTTGAAGCATAAAGCCCCTCCAGCTTTTTCCAAAGCTTCAAAGCATCTGTCTCTCCAGCGATGTGGTTGCGTACGTTATCATCGACATGGTGTCGAATGTAACTACACGCCTTCTCGTGCTCGCGCTTCCAATCCCCGTCACTCTTAGCGGCTGGCTTAGTGGACGATGACAACGGTTGATCCAAATCTTTCATCAACAAGAGATCCTTCATCTTGCTTCTCCAAATATGAAAGTTTGTACCGTTCAAACTAACCATCTTGCTTGGCGTTGCCTCCATAATGAACCGTGCTCGATACCACCGTTGGGGCGCGGCGGATGAGAATAGAGTAAATATATTGCACTAATAAACCACACACCGTAAATATTTCCCGTGTAAGTTGGAAGTGGCGTAGTCCGCCACACTTAAAATCACTATGGATGAGTGATTACCACCGCAATACCATAATGACGATAATTAAGCCAACCTCCTTAGACCAATTTACCGTGGTAATATTAATAATGCAATATACAACGAATATTCTCGAAATTGCCAAGCACAAAACAAGAAGTAAATAACACCGGATTTACGTAGTTCCCCTCCAATGCGGAGAGTACATCTACGGCGAAGAAGAATACTACGAGCACTTCTTCACTATAACAAGGTAGCTACAAGGTGATCCGAGCCGATCCAAAATAGTGTCTCTCAAGTGTTTCCCAACCCCGAAACAACTACTCACTATTTTATCGCTCACAAGAAAGTATTCCTACCACGGTAAAACATTTACCGGACTTTCTACCGCTCACCTATCTACCCAATTGAGATAACTTATCTCAATTATTAAACAAGTGAAAATTGCTACACTACAACACTTAGAGAAGTGAGAAAGGAAGAAGAGAGGGATGATTGAAATGGGATGCACTAGCTTCCCTTTTATACTAGAAATGTAGGGAGACCAATTGAAAGCAATTGGTTGTGGCATCCAATTAGTTGAATTCCCAACTAATTTCCATGTGCACTAAATTGGAGGTGGGGGTTAATATTGGTGGGAATTCAATTAGTTGGTTAGAGATCCAACTAATTTTGTGGTGCTTTAATATTGGTGGTACATACTTTTGTTCAGACATAAATTATCCGGGACCAACATGTTATTGTTGTGTCTGTCGAGCAAACTAAAACAAACGTTAACAGCAAATGTAGACCAACACAGTCGAGCTGGCTGCCACCGCATATACTTGGCTTCTTATGCTTTAATCTATAAAAATTAATAATTAATAAGAATCATCATTACTAATTTAAGAAAAAAGAAAGAATATAAATCACTTGGCCACAACACAAAGATTCCATTTGCGAATATACCCAGTTGCCACATCTTATGATAATAATAATAATAATAATAATAATAATAATAATAATAATAATAACAATAATAATAGAGAAAATGGAATTTTCTGGACAAAACATTAAATATTTAGTAGGAAAAAATATAGTACAGCTGTACAAGTTTCTATCGAATATATAATTTATGTGATTTTGACTTTTTGTTGGCTTCGTCTTTATCAATCACATCTTAATTCTTATAATATTTATATATCATCGAAATTGATAATTGTTAAGGTTATTTCGTTTTCTAGAAGTGTGATCATGGTATTTATAATTTTTTTTTCTTTTTGTGGAATTGAAAGGTAGAATTGACGGATTTTTTCATCAACTTACTTGAATTGTGAAATTGATAATTTTTTCTCTGTAACTGTAGTTCCTCGATGGTAATTAAGGTGTGTGTGGTTTGAGGGTATGATTACGAGGCTCCCTTGCAACTTTGTGGACCTCTTGATGATGAGTGCCTCATCCATAATGTCAAATACAAGGATATTATTGTGATCGACATCGACATGACATAGGCAACGTGTAGGTGTGGACATGATGGAGTATACATGGCAAAGAGGTGTCGTTGGTAGGGGTGGTCATGACTCGTAAAGCCTAGCTCATACCATCACCAAGGGTTAACACGGCGAGAAATAAGGCTAAACGTACCGTCAACAATGGCTTACGTAGGAATGATAAAGAGAGTGGATATATATTATCAATCCAAGGAAATAAAGTTCTAAATTCCTTTTGAACTAACCAATGCGATATAAGAGTTTAATAAAAGTAGATAACGTTTGTTTCTTGCCACCATTTAAAACATTAGATTAATTAATATGAATAAATTATTCTTGTTCCTGGGGCGGCTTTGTTTCAATGTCAGTCAGCTAAAAAAGACAGGGCGTTGACCTACTAAACAAACTAATTAACCTGTGATCAATTTTAACGGATAGTATTGGAAATTGTTAAATAAAGAACCGAAAGAGAAAAGTTGGACAAGATACACTATCTGTACAACCCATGTGACAAGCTGTAATGGTGACACGTGGTTATGTTTTAGTGGATAACACCTTTTTATTATTTTCGTCGGACTAGATCGAGACTCTCGGTCGACATCAGATAGAAGACATGAAATACACAATACATTGATGTCCATTTGCGAACTCAAAACCTTCGAATAACTAAACACATAACTCCATACCACCGAAGCACAACTCCATTGGATACCATATAATGGTCTTTCAAATAGACAAAGCAAAAATGTTTAACTGTTTATCTTAATAAAAAGAAGATAAATAAATTTAACATTGTGCTCATATATGAATATAATGATGTAACTGAGTTTAAATCCAATACCTTTGATTAACGCTATCACCTAATCTACTTTGCAAGACTCGTGAGAACGGCCGTGGCTAATTGTAGTTGTTTTATCTACTGAAAATAATGTGTGGAGACAACCACTATATATAGAAAAATTAGTTACAAATAAAACAATTATACCCATGATATATTAACTTGCACACTTACATGTATCAACAATTTTTATTATTATCAAATACGAACAAAATTTTAAAAATATCCCAAAAGGGGTATGAAGATTGAAGAAGCTGTGGAGCAAGCAAGGATCCATCTTTCTCTTTCTCTCTCTATCCATCTTACTCCATCAGTCAAGAAAAAGGAAAGCCAAGCAAAATCCCATAGATAGCCGCTGAAAAAGCGCAAAATCACAGTGTTTATGGATGCTGCAGATCCTCCATGAACAAAAGATATACCTTCCCAAAACATCACCTCAGATTCCCATTTCTTCAATTCACTCCTTAGATTCTTCCTATTCATAAAGTTCTGTCCTTTTCGCTAGGGATACTCTGAAAATTGAAAAGTTCCTTCTCGTTTCCCCCCTCCTTTGGTGGGGAGAAAAGAGTGATTGAGGTGTTCAGAGATGTCTGAAGCTTCTTCTTCGTTGTGTTGCCTCCGCCCTGGAGTATTGGCTGTCAATGTAGGTCTTGCTTCCGTCGACGCCATTATCGCCCTGCTCTCATTCTATCAGGTTTTTTTTATCTCAGGATTCCTCCTTTGTGTTTGAATTAGATTTTGTTCTGATGATCTTATCGGAAAATGTTTGGTTTCTAATAGATGTTGGAATCTTCTGAATTAGAAAGGGTGGTTTATCAATCAATTTGATGAAAATGTAGGCTTTTGATGCTTTGGAAGATGACATTGTCATGCTTCTTTAGGGAGTTTTTGTTCGATGGAATGATTCTGGAGAATCATAAAGTTAGATTCTTGACGCAACGGCTGTTATCTGAATGGCTGGATGTTGAATTTACTTGGTTCCCTTCTGGAATGTTTTGATTGATTGGTAACTGAGAGCAACCTTTTTGTTTGTTCCAGCTAATAAGAATTCAATCAAGGAATCTACAACTTGGATGGACCAGACAAAAGGTGACTCTTATATCAGCTAGTGAAATTGCCTCTATTGCTTTGTGTATCAAATAGTAGAAGGTTATGTATAGTTCAGCTTGTTGTCTTAAGCATCAAGAATAAGAGCAGACTGATAGGAATGTTTTGACTATAGATGTCAACATCATAAACATTTCTCTTTTGATGAGATTAACTTCTGTTACCAAATCTGTGTAGTTATATGCAAATTTTCAGTTTGCTTTGATAGTACTTCAGAAGAAACATCCTTTACATTAGTTTAAAAGATTCAGAGGACAATGTGAAGTAACAATGGCTTATAATCAGTACTCACATTGTTGAAACACAGTATTGAATCAGTCTCCACTTCGTGTGAGAACTGTTTTTTACGTTACACCCTGTCTAATTGATTCGCAAGTTGTGTCAATAAACCTATGCAATTAATCATCTAAGTCGAACTATCGTGCCTTATTTGTTAATTCGTTTATTTGATTTCTATTTATACTGACATGTACGTGACAAACGCTTTCGGAATTACAGGTGTTTCATGTATTGATTGGTTCTTCCAATATAGGTAAGTGACAAGAATTCACTCGGTCATGATTTGAGAGATTGCATGCTGATATTTATATTGAGTTGCATTGAACTCGGATTAATTTCTCTCGTCTTGTCAGGTTACTTTCTTTATTTTGCAGCAAGTCCCATAGCCTACCATAATAGATGGCTATGCTGGTCATACTCCTGTGGCTTTATCCTTATGGGTATGGCCTTTTCCACCCAAGTTTTACAATAAGCATTGTGGGAATAATATGATCATACAATGCTTTGCGAGATGATCTGTCATGTTCTTTCTCTGTTGCAGCCTTCTCGAAGATTTTGTTTTCAGCAGCATTTCTTCTGCTTTTATCCTTCTGGTACGTTATGTCGAATTCCTTCTTTCAACATGAGATTATTCTCAAAGGGGTAGTTAGACCAATTATAGTGATACTCGTTCTTTGTAGTGGAAAATGGAGTCCAGCCATTCCTGAAAACCTCTAAAGTTATGGATTATTATAATTAGTGTGTATGGGATATGGTATATGCTTGCAGTTTTGTCAATAGGCGCTTGGATAATTTTGTATAACTTGTGCAGGGTGTTTATAGTTTCGTGCCTTTTCAATTATATGTGACTGTCTAGTTATGATATATATGTTTTTCAGCAGATCTATGGTGTAAATGAGTTGAACCTAATGTATGTTTGGTGTGTTTTTAGGATTGACCTTTGTCATCAGGCAGATGATGAAGATTACGAGGAAGAAGACTTTAGCTTTCATGAACCTTTGTTGGAACTGTCCTTAGAACATGGAGAGTCTCGTAGGTCATGTTTGCCTTTCCGCTCCATCCGTGTTGGAAGTCGTCAAAGGGTTGTGATTTTGGTATGGAATTGAGTTGTTATCTTGTTATTCTAGCTCTGAGATAATTCAATGTCACGTACATTTACGGATTAATGAATATCCGAGACGGATTTCTTATATAAGCTGCCTTCCACATACCAGGTGATTATTCTAGCATTTCTCTCAACACTGATATGTGCAGCACTATTGTGGATAGACAAGAGCAACAACATTACTCATTCATCAATATTGGCTGTGGTATGGACATTCAGAAACATACTATTTTATCTGTATTGATTTGGTATTTCCTCATTGATAACCCTACTTATAAAGTTACTGATACTAGCATAGATACATAAGAATATTGAATAATAGTAACTGAAAAACTAATAATAACTTCTTAAGTCTAATTTGCTGAAGGTTTTGCATTGCTCTGAATCTTTTACAGGTCTATCAAGATATATTTGATGCAGTAATGCTAGTGCTTGGTGGAACATTGGCTTGTTACGGTAAATGAATCTTCTTTTCTTGCTTCGTAAGCTCAATTGCTCCATTTCATACTGGTTCAGTCATGTCTTGAACTTGTTTTATTGTCTTTGCTATGCACAGGCCTTATATTATGCTTGAAAATGAGACGAGTGAGATCAGAGAGAGCTGCCTCAGATATTTGGAAGGTATCCTCAATTGTCACATTTTGTTCACCAATGTTGCGTTACGATTATTTCGATTGTAACTTGATTTCAAGGTGATGTGTGTGCAGGTAGCAGGATTGGCAGTTGTAGCTGTTATATGTTTCACTTCAAGTGCTATTGTTTCGTTTTTGTCTAATATTCCGGTAAGTGCTTTTTCTTCTCCTTCAAGCTTTGAGATTGCAACTTAAGGGAAATAATCTCTATCAAGCTTAACAATGTTGGTCTCATTGCAGGTTCTTTACAACTGGCACAACCTCGATGGAAATTGTCTTCTTACTTCTGTTTTGTTGATACTGTACTTCTTCATAGGTAACTGGTATTTGGCAATAGAAACCGTTTTCATGATTATTTCCGAGTTAAATGGTATTCGTTTCCTAAAACAGAAAACTTCAGCTAGAGACTAATAACTAAATTGTTCATGTCCTTGAAATATATTACTTCGTGTATGGTATTTCACAGGTTCTTCAGTACCCTCAGCAGTTCTGTTGTGGATAATGAGAGATCTTCCACCACCTTTAGTATCTAGTGTGCCCGAAGAATCGACGACGATTACCTTTGTTCGAGATGATAATGCAGGAGTAATACACAATCCTCAACGCTGGACTACACCGGCAAGTTCACCAAATCAGGTTCCAATTTCTACCCTCTCCGGCTTTTCTGCATGCCATATAGCTATTGAAAATCAGACACATTTGCATGATACTGAATGTGGATTGACTTGCCAGCGTGGCGAGAAGCAACGACCATTGCTGTCTGAAGAATCGAGGCAACGAATTTCGGGATCAAGAAGTTCCTCCTCATCCGGCAACAAATCCGACAACAGATTCTTGGACTAGTTAAAATGGTCGGCACCATATATACTTCTCACAAAGTTAAAAGTCTTTCCTTGGTAGAGAACTAGAAAGAGAGGGGGGAACGGCATGTTTCCATAAACATCGAGCGGAACATCTTGCTGGGAAGTGATGATAATCAAGTGCCCTGGGATTTGCCTTGAAGGAGAAATTTGTATTTAATTTGTCTTATATCAGTAGTATTCTTCCGCCAAATACATTTAGGAAGGATAGTTACCCTTCGAATGAATCTTAACAAGAGCAGTGTAGGTACGGAGGTGATAGGCCAGGGGGGAATCGAACTTTTCGCCAATGTGTAAAAAAGGAGTAGAGTGATTCTGCAAGAACAGCGGCTGGGGATGATTCCAATCGTAAGGTTGGTGCCGATTGCTTATTCTGAGCAGAATGCTCAACAATTTTTTGATTGTTTCTCTTCCTTTGAGCCATTTCAGAGTCGAATGCTCCGTCTAACTCGAACTGACCCTTGAATCGGATTAGATGATGTAACTAGTTTTTGCTGACTGTTGTTTTCCCCCAGTTCTCATGTCATGTTGATGTTATTTTTGTTTTTGTTTTGAGTGAGTGTTGGGTTGTAAGGAAGGAATGTGCAGTCGAATAATAGAAGCGTGCAATTAAAGAGAGAAAAGTTGTGAAAATTTGCTAAAAGGGTAAAGTCGGCATTCATCAACGTTCTACAAGTTGTTTGTCAAACTTCGTCGAAACGGAGACTATCAAGGTGCTGTTTCAACCCCGAGAACGATCCTTCACAGTGAATCCCGAACAGAAATTACTTGATGGTGGAACGATGTACTTCAATGTCGGAGGAAGCTGAAGCTGAAACGCAGCAGGTCCCATTGTAGCTGGGAGAAGCTTTATGGAAACATAGCTGTTTGTTTCTAATTGCCAGCCATTACGAGGACTTTTAATGTTAATGGCCCGGTTGAGTTGCTAGCGACCCTGATTCAACCATTGGCTGAATACCAACCCGGGTTGAATACCAATCCTATAAATACAAAATTACAAAAACAGACAAATGATAAAATTATATTTGTTACAGCAAAGAATATGATAAAATTGTAATCTATGGCGAAAAGTATTCTTTTGCTATTATGACCAGGGAATATTGATCTTTAAAGAGGTTGTTTGGTAGATGGGAATCGCTGCCGCGGAAGCCCAAACCCTGCCGGTAATCTATGTACATCGATCGGCAAGGCTTCGGCTTCCTAAAATCTAATTCCATGAAGCCATAAACCCTCTACTTTACACCATAGTTTCTATACTGAACACGTTCCCTAATAACATTACTCTAAAACCCTAAATCCTTAACCCTAAACCCTAAATAGATTAGTATCGTTTACGTTATTACTCTAAAATCATAAATCCTATACCCCCAATTTGTATACGAAACACATTCCCTAAAATTGTTACCCTAAACCCTAACCTTAAATACTATCGGGTTTAGGGTTTAGGATCGTTTATGCTATTCCTATAAACTATAAACCCCAATTAGGACACTTGACAGTTTCCCTAAATTCTAACCCTAAACACTAACAGGTTTAGGGTTTAAGGATTAGTATCGTTTACACTATTCCTAGAAACCATAAACCCTATACCTTAGACCCAATTAGGACAATGGACACGTTCCCTAAAATGGTTATCCTAAACCCTAACCTTAAACACTAACGGGTTTATGATTTAAGAATTAGTATCGTTTACGCTATTTCTAGAAACTCTAAATACTAATAATAATGTAATTATCCATATTGGTATTTTCAATAATTAAATAAAATTATAATCAATTAATTAAATTAATCACATAACTATTACATATACAACTATTGTACAAAAATACTAATGATACTATAATTATCCATAATTTGTATTTATAATAATTAAATAAAATTATAATCAATTATTTAAACTAATCACATAATTATTATGATATTAAAAAAAATATGGCCCAGCCGTCCAAATCGAACTGCTGGTTTGCAAACCGACAACCCAAACTGGACTGTTGGTTTGAGAACCGGCCGTCCAAATCGGACTGCTGGTTTGAGAACCGGTCGTCCCAATTGGACTGCCAATTCTCTAACCGGCCGTCCGGTTTGGACGACTAGGTCAATTTTTTTTCCGAACTCACCTTCAACGATACGGCGGCGACGGCGAAGATTCGGCGGCAGCGACGGCTGTAAGGCGACACTTCGGCGGCGGTCCGGCTTGTCTATTGGTTCAAACTCGATTATTTAATAATAAATCTCAACATCATTCGTATAATTTCATGTATAAGACTTGAATGTTAGGGCGATTTCTTTCAAAATTTAATGTGATGTTTAGCAGCTCCTTCATTAAAAGGGTGGAAAAAGTGAATGATCTGACGGTCAGCATTTAATTAAGCATGGTGGACCTCGTCTATTGTTATAATTTATATCTGTTTTCGTGTAAAGGAGTTGAACCTAATGTATGTATGCTTGCTGTGTTGTAGGATTGAGTTGTGAGTTTGGTATGGCTATCAATTTTTCCCTTTTGCTCCCTTGTGAGAGTAAAGTGAATGTTGATTGATTTGCCTGCTTGGCGAGAAGCAACGGCCATTGCTGTCGGAGGCAGCGAATCTCGGGATCAAGAAGTTCCTCCTCATCTGGCAACAAATCCGACAACAGAATTAATCTCGGACTAATCAAATCGTCGTCGGCACCACATACTTCTTACGAAGTAAAGTCTTCATTTGGCAGAGAACCAGAAAGAGAGGGGGGACATGACATCGAGCGGAACATCTAGCTGGAAATGATGATAATCAAGTGCCCTGGATTTGCCTTGAAGGAGAAATTGGTATTATCACTAGTATTCTTCTGCAAATACATTTAGGAAGGATAGTTACCCCTCTGACGAATCTTAACAAGAGCAGTGCAGTGCAGGTATGGAGAGCCAATGTGTAAAAAAGGAGTTGAGTGATTCTCAGGTTGATTTCCAATCGTAAGGTTGGTGCTGAGTTCTTACTCCGAGCAGAATGCTCGAGATTTTTTTCGATTACTTCTCTTCATCTGAACCATTTCGTGCCGAATGCTCCATCTAACGTGACCTGGCCATTGAATGAAATTCTTTTGGTTGTTTTGAGTGTTCAGTTTGTAAGCAAGGAATGGGAATTTTGCCAGTTTAAATAAAAAAAAAGCGTAGAAATCAAATTCCAGTTGACGAGTCCCAGACTCACATTTCAGTTTTATGTTTGAAATTCGTCCATTTGAGATTTTAAGTTTGACACTTCTTATTTTTGCTAATTGGTCGAAGTCATCCCCTATGTTTGGGTTAAATCACAAACTCGTTTTCGTCTTATTAAACGTAATCCTCTTTGTTGGAACTAACAAACTCACAAGCCTATCCATTGACCAAAAGTCCAAAACCACAAATGTAGCCCAAAAAGGTGGGAAACTGACAATTGGATCATTTTAATGTTCGGATTTAGTCCAGTTACCAGTTAGTTACTCCAAACATGGTCTTCAAAATCATATCGAGACGTCGAACTGGTGAGTCTATTTTGGTTGGGAGGTGCTGGCTCATTCCGACTTGGTTGCTGTTAGCTCCCCCATTGGACGGGAAATCAGAGGCATTTGGAGGAAATTGAGGCTAATTCTAGCGGGAGGAGATCACTCAAAAGAGCCAGTGGTACCTTGAAGTTGTATCGAAGACTGAACGATGACAAGGTTTCGCTTCCCCATCGATTCCGAGTTTCATTGGGAACTGAAGTCAAGAGAGTTGGTAAGGTTCGGTTTTCAGAACGCTGAGTAGTCGAAAGAGCACTTCGGTCCGTGATCCAAGGGAGTTTGAGTCTTCTCTTTAGGTTTCTCAATAGTTGAGCATCAATGGAGTAGTAGTGTAGCATTAAAGAAACATGGTGGTTTACTAATCTCCACTGAAAATCCTTTATGGAGACACATTGACATAAGCCATTGTTGCCACAGTAAAAGAAAGCATCAAAGATTGGACCCAACAACTTGCAAAGAAATAAATTATATAGTGGAACTAGTTGCTCAAAAAAGCACCATTCCCTCCTAACGAATCAAACTCCACCACAGTGAAATCAGGACATGGAACCACCCATCCGAGGGGACCGTACCCGAGATTCAATCGTAATTTATTACTATTTCGTCACGGGTTACATTTTCGTGACTGAACATCGATATTTTGGTAACTGGTCCATCAAGGGTAAGTTTCAGGTTTCAGGCTGAGCTTTCAATCGGCCAAGCAGACTAGCAATTGAAAGCTCTGGAACCGTACCAGAGATCCAATCAGACTAGCAATCGAAAACTCAGTCAGAAACCTGAAAACCACCCTTGACGAACAGTTATCAAAACATCGATGTTCAGTGAAGAAATGAAACGTAACTTTGACGAACAGTCATAACAAATTAAACCCTAGAAACTGTACCCGATATTCAACCTCGGAAACAAACGGTCCAAAACAGCAACACGACCGTAACCATATAAGTCCATGACTCGACCGGTTGAACCCGATCGGATATTCAAAAGGGGGTGGTGGAGGTGGTGGGAAAAGCAGTAGTGGCAGGAAAAAAGTGGTGCAGCCAGCCACTTGCAGCAGCAGGAGCAGCCATTGGACAGTTACACAGCAGAAGCCATGCATGCAAATGAAAGTGAGTGATCTTCCCATGTCGAAATGTTTCCACCACATCACAGGGAGAAATGCAGAAAAAGGAGACCAAAAGAAGAAAGCGACAGAGATTTTCATTGGAGGTGGAGGGTCGTGCTCTACATAAAGTGATGGACAATCCACTTACTTAACAACAAGCCACTTCAACCCAAAAAAGTGAAGAAAAAGGATGTTAACAAATTGGACCCAACACTATGAATAAACTTATGTTTTATCGTTCTGGTGCTCCACTGACACACACACCCACATCATTTCTACTTATAGGGACAGACAGTAAGCTATGAGGCACTTAGCATAAACATTCAAAAAAACAAATCTCAAGTGCACGTTTGTGATCTTCATGTCTCACAAAATCAAGTCACATGATGCTTGGTTGACAACATCACTACAGTACAATACAGTACAGAGTGCAGAGTCTAAAGGAAGTCAAGCAAGTTTTTTAATAGCCCGGGAGGAACAAGGAATTTAAAATAGCAAACCGTTATCATAGAAAGTTGAAAGTAGTACAATACAAATCATCACAAAGAAAAGGCAAACAGAACAGAGAGCAATAGTGAATAGACCAAGCGGAATAAAGGTTCCCATATGGGACCGTTGAGTACATAATATGCAGCAGTCATTTATTCTGGTGCTAAAGGTGGACCTGCTTAAGGGAGAGGAAGATGAGTGTCTGAAATGATATACAAGATTTTTACCTGTATTGAGGAAGTAGAGAGCTTTCACTTTAGTTGTAGTCTTCCAAATTCCCTACTCCAAGCTTCTCGGCTTCAACCTTGAGAGATTTTAGGTACCTGACTGCTTCATCTATAACAGTTACGGTATTCATTTGGTCCGCACCAGGAACGATGCCCCTCAGTGCCTTAACCATCTTCTTCATCTTCAGCTGTTTCTTCTCGCTGCTACTTCCACCGGAAGACTTTTGAGCAGAAGATGAGCAAGCATTGGTGTAGTTGTAGTTGGAGCAAGATTCCGGGGAGCTGCTCCCGTACGTTCCATATGTCCTGGCTGTGCTCACCTCATCTTCATCTTCGTCCTCGTCATTGTCACTAATGTCATCCAGGCTTAACAGTGCATCAATATCATCAGAATCTTCCTTCAGGACTGACAATTCTTTTTCTAACTTGAGGACATCTTTCCTCGGAAAGCTGTCGTTCATGAACCTTGAGGAACCTGAACTGTTGAAATTGGGACCAGGGAATTTGTGAGCAAATGCAGGATTGAACATGATTTGGCTGCGGTGATCTGTCTGATCCACAATCACGAAATTCTCTGGGCAGGTCTCGGATGGCTGAAATTCAACACCATAGATTGGTGGAGGTAGCACCTCGGGAAAGGAAGATGGAACCGGAAGATTCGTGTAGTTATCACCCGCTTGATAGGCAACTCGGGGCACTGCCTTTGGGTGGAACCTTTGATCTCTATGCATCAGAAACCGGTTTCTCTACCCACAAGAAAATGGATTTGGCTTTCGGTCGATCAAGGCAGCAAATTTCAGATTGTTAAAGTGATGAAGACTCCTAAACTGATGACTTGAGAAACAAGCAAACCAAGCTATCAAACCTCCTGCTTAACAGCTGTCTATTCCAAATGAAAAACACACCATTACCATACCCTTATCTCGGTTCACTTCCCTTTAGTATACCAGCACAACCAGAAGGCGATTATGTCCCTCTAATCACTGGAGCTTGTGGTTTTCTACTAGACTACGTTACAGGTTTTAGCAACTGTCGAAAATATTCAGCCTGCATTGCAATCAGAATAGGCATCATTAATAACTCTTGAACAGGATATCAAGGTCACAACTGAGCGAAGAGTATGAGCTAAGTCAACAACCAAGAAACTATTATGATAACTAATTGTTGATCCAGCATACTCTCTTATCCAATTTAAGCATTAAATACAGAAGATGGACTGACAGAAATCACACAGAAACTTCCCAAAACAGCCAAGTGATAGACTAACAAGAGTTGCTTACCTGACAAATTTGCATCACTCGGTAATACGCAACAGCCCCAACAATCATATTAGTCTTCCCTATTTCCTTCTGTTCTCTGAGTCTCTTTGCCCCTAAGTACATTCTCAATATAGAACCCCACTTATATAATTGAAGTATAGCTTGGAAAATCAACAAAAGCTACCTGCATCAGCCATAAAAAAACGTAACGTCAATTAGAAACGAACAAGCAAGTCGAATCAAATAAATCAACATTCAACCTAACTACTTCCACCAATCAAGATAATTCAGAGAGACGTTATCATATCTTTAAATACAGTATCGGAAATATGCACCATCTACAGATTAGTGTCCACGAGGAACTTACAGTGCAGAGCGGAAACCGAATTTACAGAATCACACGGAAGAACACCACCAATCGAACAGAGGTACTGCTGTAGTTGACGAAAGAAGATGTCCACGGCATGTTGTTTCTTCTCCTGATCCAAAATAAGCGACAGCGGCAGTCTTCACTGCAGAAGAAGCTGGAAACACCAAAGTAACCAAGCGAATCAACGATATCCGAAATTTTGCACAGCGACGAAGTCAGGCGAAAGCAGAAGGCGATCCTTGCAAACGGAGAAATAGAATAAAGAAGAGCTACACGGAACAAAATTTACCTAGCTGAAACGGTGAAAAATCGGGAGCTAAACGTACGTCGAACTTCAGATGGGATGATGATTGTCGAAGTACAGAGGGAACAGGAAACAGAAGCTGGAATCTGGAGATCTGATGAGAACTTGACGGATTTCTCGTCGGAGGATTGAGAGAGAGAGAGAGAGAGAGAGAGAGAGAGAGGAGGGAAATGGATTGGAGTGTACTTTGTGCTTTGAGTGCGAGTGCTACAACAGAGTGGGAATGGCAGATTTTTATCTCTGAAATATTCCCGAAAGGGAAACAACTTCGCGTGTATTTCGTTTGAAATTTCTTTTTGTACTATTGAAATATTTCTTCCACTTACAAAAAGTTTAAATTATAGGTTAATGAACAAAATATTGTTACAGCTTGATGTTATTCCGGTTAGAATGATTTATTTGTCGATTTGAAATTTTTGGGTTTAAAATTTATAACACTTTATGAAATGAACAACAATACAGCATATAGTTTTGGTTTTTTATTTTGTATTGACCGGAAATTTTCCAAAAAAAAAAAGATAGTAAATTATCAAATTGAAAATGCAAATCTAAAGTCACTTGATATATTAGAGATATGGGTGTATTTGTAAAGAAATATGATTCTTAGATTTACATGTTTGTTTAGAGGGAGATGATGATGTTGAGTTTATATTTTAGAAATATTGAGTTTTCAATTGCTTCTATTCTATGTGTTTAGAGAGATTCAACTTTCATTAGTTAGAGATTAACTTTTCAAAATAAAACAATCTTTTTGCTATTTTCCACTATATTTTTATTTATCAAATAAATAAATTTAACATCCTTCTACTTTAAACAAACATTTTTTTCCACATTTCCTTTATTGTCAACCATCTACATCTCTAAATGTTCCATGCCAAATGAGGCCTACATACTTTCAAACCCTATTAGTAGCCAATGAAGCTATTTTGAGTCATTTGAAAATTATTTAACTATGATGAAAATGCCATTGACATGTATTTTTTAATAATCGATCGTATTCAGAACCATTCTCCAATGCGACAGGATTTTGAAGACATTGCTAATACTAATACAACATCGAGGTTATAGTGCCATTTTTAGTCGAGGCAGAGAGTAAATTAAATCTCTAAACAACTCATTAGTTTTCGAATTAAACAACATCCTAAATAAAGTGAATTACGTTATTGTCCTTGTTATGTATACTCGTCTTAGAGACTCGTTTGTCTTTGGTGTTTATGTCTTGTACTCTACTCGATTATTTCAGTTTACTGGTATGTCAGGCTTCGGATATTTCGTTTTATTTCGGATTAGTTTTATGTGCGATTACACTTTCTAGTCGCACTAATAACGGTCTCGTTGAATTAACCTCGTACTCGAAATCGCAAAATTAAAAAAAAATCGACTGCGCCGTCCGTTTCGGCTAGCATAGGGGCTCCGCAGGCAACCCATTCAGGCTAGCACAAGGAGCCGGCCGACCGATCGTTTCGGCCACCCGAACAGGCCAGTCGGAATGACCGGCCGAGCGGTGCATTGTTCTAGCCGGAACAGACGCCGGCCACCCTCTATGCTAGCCAAAATGATCGACCGGCCAAGAACAATGTCATCTTTACGAAATCTAAAACGTCATTTTATTTAAAATTTAAGGTGACAAATAATAACCCTCTAAATATATATTTCTTTATGAAATATAACTACAAATATTTTTAATCCTTAACACACAATTCCACCAATTGAACTATTTTGCTCCCAACCCTAATGCCTCCCACTAATAAAATTGAGGAGAGCAAATGGGAGGAGTGAGGCATCCGAGCACCCATCCCGTGTAATGCGGAAATAGTAGTGGGCCGTCGGATTGCGGGAGCACGCGTGTAGTTGGAGCAGCTTCCGTGTGGCCCGCCAAGGTTTTCCATTTTTTTGCGATCTATTAGGTCTTTCGTGAAATCCACGCACCACTTCCCATTATATTTTCCCTCACCGCCACCTTTGACATCGTTTTTGCCAAATTCAACAATCCTAATATTAATTTTCACTTGTATATTTTAATATAAACGAATTAATATATATCCAATATGTAAAATGCAACCAATACTCAATAGACAATTTATGTTTGAAGCTTAAAAGTAAGTGTGACCAATAACTCAGTAGACAAAACGAGCCTCAAGTTGAATTTTCCGGTACAACTTTATAATTGATTATATTTAAAAAAAAAAATTATAATAATCATTTGTAACTAATTACACAACTTAATAATATATTATAATTTTTTGTAATTAGTTAAATGAATACGTGGTTATAATATAATTCATAACTAGAGATCAGACTAAATAACTAGTTAGTCGCCTGTAGTTATTGAATAACTAGTTATAATGAACTTGGTTGATAGTATAACTAGTTATATAAATGAATAACTGGTTGTAAACTCATTACAAACAATTAAGTTTAGTGACTAGCTACTAAAGAAAAATACTAGTAGGATCTTTTTAATTTCTTAAATGGAGTCACGAGCTACCATCAATCCATGTCTAGCACCCAGTCGGTTGAATGAATTGAATCATAATGGCCACCCCTAATTATATTTTATTGTTCTGATGCTCCACTGACGCACACACCCACATCATTTCTACTTACAGGGACAGTAAGCTATAGCATACAAGGCACTTTTCAAATATATATATATATATATATATATATATATATCCAGGTGCACGTTTGTGATCTTCATGTCTCACAAAATCCAGCCACATGATGCTTGGTTGACAACATCAGTACAGTTAGGTGCAGAGTCTAAAGGAAGTCAAGCAAGTTTTTTAATAGCAAGAGGAGGAAAACAATGAACATAGCCCAAGAGAAACAAGGAATATAAAATAGCAAACCGTTATCATAGAAAGTTGAAAGTAGTACAATACAAATCATCACAAAGAAAAGGCAAAACAGAGCAGAGAGCAATAGTGAAAAGACCAAGCAGAATAAAGGTTCCTATATGGGGACCGTGAGTACATAATATGCAGCAGTCATTTATTCTGGTGTTAATGGCGGAGGAGCTGCTAAGGGGAGAGGGAGGATGAGTGTTTGAAATGACATACAAGATATTACCTGTATTGAGGAAGTAGAGCTTCACTTTAGTTGTAGTCTTCCATATTCCCTACTCCAAGCTTCTCGGCTTCAACCTTGATAGATTTGAGGTACCTGATTGCTTCATCTATAACAGTTACAGTATTCATTTGGTCCGCGCCAGGAATGATGCCCCTCAGTGCCTTGACCATCCTCTTCATCTTCAGCTGTTTCGTCTCGCTGCTACTTCCACGGGCAGAAGACGACGAGCAAGCATTGCTCCTGGAATTGTTGTAGTTGTAGTTGTAGTTGGAACAAGATTCCGGGGAGCTGCACCCATAAGTTCCATATGTCCTGGCCGTGCTAACCTCATCTTCGTCGTAGACTCCGTCCTCCTCGTCATTGTCACCAATGTCATCCAGGCTTAACAGTGCATCAATGTCATCAGAATCTTCCTTCAGGACTGACAATTCTTTTTCTACCTTAATGACATCTTTCCTCGGATAGCTCTCGTGCATGAACCCTGAGGAATAACCATTGAAATTGGTAGCAGGGAATTTGTGCGCAAATGCAGGATTGAACATGATTTGGCTGCGGTGATCTGTCTGATCCACAATCACGAAATTCTTCGGGCAGGCCTCAGATGGCTGAAATTCAACACCATAGATTGGTGGAGGTAGCACCTCGGGAAAGGAAGATGGAACCGGAAGATTCATGTAGTTATCACCCCATTGATAGGCACCTGGGGGCACTGCCTTTGGGTGGAACCTTTGATCTCTATGCATCAGAAATTGGTTTCTCTACCCACAAGAAAATGGATTTGGCTATCGGTCGATCAAGGCAGCAAATTTCAGATTGTTAAAAGTGACGAAGACTCCTAAACTGACGACTTGAGAAACTAGCAAACCAAGCTATCAACCCTCCTGCTTAACAGATGTCTATTCCAAATGAAAATCCACGATTACCATACCCTTGTCCCGTTCACTTCCCTTTAGTATATCAAACAACCAGAAGGCGATTATGTCCCTCTAATCACTGGAGCTTGTGGTGTTCTACTAGACTACGTAACAGGTTTTAGCAATTGTCGAAAATATTCAGCCTGCATTGCAATCAGAATAAAGGAAAAGCACCAGCATCATTAATAACTCTTGAACAGGATATCAAGGTCACAACTGATCGAAGAGTAAGCTACGTCAACACAGAATTTGAGGTAGGAAAACCCACCAAGAAACAGTTATGATAACTAATTACTGACCCAGCATACTCTCTTGTCCAATTTAAGCATTAAATACAGAAGATGGATTGAAATCACACAAAAAACTCGCCAAACAGCCAAGTGATAGACTAACAAGAGTTGCTTACCTGACAAATTTGCATCACTCGGCAATACGCAACAATCCCAACAATCATATTAGTTTTCGCTATTTCCTTCAGTTCTCTGAGTCCCTTTGCCCCTAAGTACATTCTCAATATAGAACCCCACTTATATAGTTGAAGTATAGCTTGGAAAATCAACAAAAACTACCTGCATCAGCCAAAAATTCGAATAAAATAAATCAACATTCAACCTAATCAGCCAACCAAGATAATTCAGAGAGGCGTTATCGTATCTTAAAATGTTGAAATACAGTATCGGAAATATACACCACTTACAATGCAAAGCAGAAACCAAATTTACAGAATGACACGGAAGAACACCACCAATCGAACAGAGGTACTGCTGTAGTTCACGAAGGAAGATGTCCACGGCATGTTGTTTCTTTTCCTGATTCAAAATTAAGCGATAGCGGCAGCCTTCACTGCAGACAAAAACACAGATCTAAGCATAATAAGCAGCTGGAAACACTAAAGCAACCAAGCGAATCAACGATCAACCGAATTTGCACCAGCGACGAAGTCAGCAAAAGCAGAAGGCAATCCTTGCCAAGTCAAACAGAGAAATGGAAGCAAAGAAAGAGCTATATGGAACAAGATCATTTACCTAGCTGAAACGGTGAAAAATCGGGAGCTAAACGTACGGAAAACTTCGGATGGGACGATGATTGTCGACGTACAGAGGAAACAGGAAACGGAGGCTGGAATCTGGAGATCTGATGAGAACTTGGACGGATTTCTCGTCGGAGGATTGAGAGAGAGGAGGGAAATGGATTGGAGTATACTTTGTGCTTTTAGTGCGAGTACTGCAATAGAGTGGGAATGGCAGATTTTTATGACTCAAATATTCCCGAAAAAGAAACAACTCGCGTGTATTTTCGCTTGAATTTTCCCTTTTTACTATATAAAATATTTCTTTACTTGTAAAAAGTTTTATACTAGATGTTAGTGCTAACAGGAGCGATATGTGAAGCTCGACTCTTAATAAGTCGTATAACAGTTAAAATGATGATTTATTCTTTTATAATGTTTGATACGAAATATTCATATTCGTGATTCAACTTAATTTTAAATAAGCCATGCTTAAATCAGAATATATTTGACTTGATAGGCTCGCGAGTCAATTCAAATACTAACTTAATAATATAGTTTGTTAATACATTCAATAATATAACATGTACTTTGCCTCAAATATCATATATTTGACTAACAAACTTCAAATTTAACTCAAATTAGACTCACATTGTGAGTTTTAATAAGTGAAGTTCAAGTTGAGCTCGTGTTTGGCTCGTAAATTATAATTAACGAGTCAAACTCAAATAGGCTCGATCTCGCCACAAACCAAAACTTTTTAGCTTGAGTTCGAGGTGAAACTAATAAGTCAAACTTGAGTAGAGTAAAATTCGACTCGATTATATTCGGCTCGACTGCTCGGTTACTTGGACTTGGGGGCCATAATGGTTCCCACCAGAGCACGCATCCCGTGTAATGCGGAAACGGTTGTGGGCCGTCGGATTGCGGGAGCACGCGTGTAGTGGGAGCAGTTTCTGTGGGGCCCTCCTTCACAAAGGTTTTTCCATGCTTCACTTCACTTCCCATTATGCGTTTCGTGAAATCGACGCTTCACTTCCCATTACATTTTTTTAAACCTCAAGCATCCTAATTTTGCTCCATGTATAAAGGTTTCTTTATCTCAAAGATGGTAACACAAAATTGTCAAAATATAACAAAATAAATATTTTTCATATTTTTGAGCATGATTGCGACGAGATTCGAATTCGAAATCCCTATCGAATTATCAACGAACAACGTTATTAACTGAATTATTTTACTTGGATTCCGTAAAGTATTATCATGATTACTAAAATATGTTATATATCTATAAAAAAGAATCAAACACGGGTACTAAAAAAAACCTATCATTGTTTAATATGACAAGTCGCAACACCTATAAATATCATTACATCGTCTAATATGACTTGATTGTTAAATTGAACTTCCTAAATTATCGTCCAAATTATCGAGAACTTCTTTATCCTTTAAACTGTCGACGAAATTGAGATAGCAACCATCAACTTAATTTTTGTAGGGAAAACCTTCATGCACAATCAAATTATTCTCTCAAGTACATCATAACGAGACCAGTAATCTAACATCGAATCAGAAATTATACACACCCAAATATATATCTCATGCCTAACATTAACAAAATAATTTACAGCATGATTG
The DNA here is from genome assembly GCA_030674075.2 of Linum usitatissimum. Lineage (NCBI taxonomy): Eukaryota > Viridiplantae > Streptophyta > Magnoliopsida > Malpighiales > Linaceae > Linum > Linum usitatissimum. The sequence continues at coordinate 7,158,175 of JAUJYP020000264.1, read as the reverse complement.
CCTTTTCCATGAACATGAGTAAACTAGATCTCATACTCCATCGACACATGAACTCGTAAATCACACAAAAAACAACAAACTACTAATAGATCTTCTCACCTATCTGGAATATCAAATGCACATAAATTCTTCAGTATTCGTTCTTCACATGTTGTTTTGAGGCAAGTTACAATCGTCATTAACTTCACTTGAATGATCGCACACACACGCTAAACTCAAAAATATACATCAATATAATACGGCCAACACTATCTCAAATCAAACCCTTCCCCGGCTTTACGAGTCCACAAACCCCATTTTCCTGATGATTAATATAATCCTGCCTCGTGCAGTAGTGCCTTGTGTGGGTGGGCGTGCTCTTGACTTGTTTACCAATTGTCAACGCAAAGAGACAAGACTAATTCTCTCCACATTGTTGAACAAATTAAATACTTAGTTTTATAATTTGGAGAATATAGCGAGGAGGGCAGAGTCAATATATTGTTAATTTCTATTGTATTTATTATATCTGATCTTGCATTGGTAGCCTAGCTCCTTTAATTCTAAGATTTTTCTATCAGATTACGATCCTGTAAGAGCCTGATTCCAACATAAACATTATTGTTCCCCAGTAAGTTTGGGTGGAGCAACAAGTAATTCAAGTTCGGACGCACCAGACCACCACCGATCGAGTTCCGCTAGCGATTAGAAAAGAAAGGGTAATGCAAGTATATACCGGGAAGATGAGAAATAAAGAAGTATTGGAAGTCTTTTGAGCGGGCTTTGTGGGCATTCCTTCTTTTTATATATAGTGGTGTTTCGAGATTGAGGTTTTGCCTTAATTAGTTAGGGGTACAGGGGGACGATCTTGCCCGCTAGCCGATCAATTAATTGTAGAAAATGCATCTCTAGGCAATCCTAAGGCTTACTCGTGAGAGTTTGAGACCCAACTGCTGATAGCTAGTTGCAGACCACTATAGGACTTGGGTTACGTGCGGCTTAAGGATCTAATTGCGATTGTTCGTGAATGAACGGCCCTGATCTTCCCGATGAACCTTGAGCCACCAAAAGGGGCATGAGGTCTTGGACGTGGTCTTTTTACTATAATCTTTGATACTAGACACATTGTAAATTGAAGAAGAATCTAAAGAAAAACGAGACTAAAACTTACAAGATTACATGGTTTCCGATCAAGATGATCGATTAGTCTACAAAAAAGTTTTTCATATTATATATATAATATACTTGTAGGATTGGCCACTTAATACTAATCAAGTCGACCCATTATACATCTATAATTAACACACATCTATTGTGTTCTTACTATATAGAAAATATGTTACGATTTAAACGATCGTTTAAATAAAATTGCTCACTTAATAGAATTGTGAATTAACGATACCGAATTATCCTCAAAATAACATATGGAAAAAGTGTAAAGAAGATAAGAAGGGAGAGCAAAGACGCAAGGCAGCAGCCAGCACCCACCACATTTGATGTGTTATTAATGTGTGTTTGCCTCCCAAATGTGAATTCGGAGTATAGTCTCCAACTACCTTTTCCTCCCCGTCGATATCATATGAAGAAAAATAACCAACATCCCCACCTTAAAGTTTTACCCTTTTATTTGATGTGGGAGTTGATTGTTGGATCATATGTCTCCATCCGGGACCGTGGTAGTGGACATTTTCGTATCTATTTTACGGATTGAATTGTATACAATTTGAAAATGCAGTCAATCGTATAAGATTATACTCATCAATTTTAAGTTAATGTTTTATTAAAATGTATGTTTTAAGTAATTGATCATCCTGATAAAGTAAAAATTCAAATAAAAGACAAAATGCTAATTGATCATTCCGCCTGGTCTTAATAGGCCTTAGCGGTAATGGTAAAGCTTAAGAGACTCTTGGGTGGCCAAAATTCTGGAGACTAGCGAACCTAGTTCGTTGCAACTAGGTGATCAGTACTTGAGAACATATGTAGAGATTTTTTGCGAACCATCTTAACTTGACGGATTGCCCTGATGATATCGATCGTCAGGATGAAATCACACAGGCCATTACCAGACTATAAATGCTGCTACACCCACTCTATCGAGGCAAACTGTCATAAATTTAGAGGGTACGTATACTTTATTTCCTTTCATTTTCTTCCTACCTCATCATTTAACCCCATAACCTTCGATTATGTTCGTTCATCCCTCTATCAAAGTTTTGCCACATGCCACTTAAGATTCCACCTTTTCTATGTACTATTCGAAACATGTCTTTACGATCTCACTTGATGAGTCCTCCGGACCCATGATGGCTCATGCTCTCTCCCAAACTTTTCCCCAATAATTACATGCTCCATTCATGTGGGCATATATACTTGTTACCTATGTGTAACTCTAAGCAACAAAGATAGGGGCAAAAGCCAACAAATCACATCCATATTGGACCCGCCACCTTCTCTAATCTTAATATATCTTATTGAACCTTTTGCTAATGACATTGACAGTCATGAAAACTATGGCTCCCCCAACCAGACAAAACCAAAGGACATAGCCCTAGCCAGCCGCATCCCCCAAAGGCCACACCACAATTTCACACAGATGGGTTCCGAGAGGATGCATCGAGTCTGGATTTGTGTCTAAATTCAAAACTAATCTAAGTTAGGATCCATCATAGTACTAACTCTATACGATCAATACAAATTAACAAACTTTACGGATTTTGGATGGGATATTTTGATTGAAATAACTTATTCTAAATTATTTGGGTCAAAATAACTCATTTGTCATCCAATATAAAATATATAGTATTTGAAATAATTCACTTTCAAATTATTTCAAATACCTCAACAAAATAACTCGTTTAGCAACCAAAACAAAATATGTGGCACTTCAGACTGTGGTATTTGAAATAACTTATTTTTTTAGTTATTTCAAATACCTCCTCACCTACCAAGTATTTGAAATATTAGGTATTTTGAGAATGTAGTATTTTCGTTATCAAACACCGTATTGAGTAAATCATTATCCAAATAAGATAATTCTCATGCCACAAACCCTTCGTACCTTATAAATACCATATTTTCAAACGTATCATTTTACTCAAAAATATCACATTCAAACGACTCCTTATTGTTATTACGTTGAGATACATAGCCACAAAACTCGTGGGTCATTTAGGATAAGTGGGCGGGGTAATTTGAAGGTGATTTAGACTTGAGTGGAGATTTAATCCAAAATCACGTGTTTTGAAACTAAAAAGAAAATGGATAATTTGGATAGGAATTTGAACGGATGATTTAAATTGAGCGAAAATTTAGTCCTAAATCGCCCGTTTGAATAAAAAATGAAAATGAAAATGAAATGAAATAACTTTGTGAGAGCCGGACAAAATTTCGTAGGTAGGTGATTTCAAATAGAGAAGATTATGTTCCCAAAGCAACAACTGTAAGTTGATGCCAAAAAGAAGTGTAGATGATATTGGAGACCATTGGACACTTATAGTATGGATTCATTGAGAAAACCCAGATTACATCAAAGCAACAAGAGAAAGGGTAGCCTGGTTGCAGGAGCAAGTTTGTCATGGAGGACTTTTGTACACTGCTAACATTTAACAATACGGCGGATGATGAAATCTTTGATGGAAAGTGGCAAATGATGCATGATGGCCACGAGGGTAGAGGAATGGCCAGAGGAGAACCACAAAGGAGGATTCTTTTTCAGAATGACCGCTACTGTATCTTTCGCAAATTTGTGGGTAGGTGTGGACTTGATGCCTTGGGAGAGATGTGCTCTCTGCTTGATTGCATCCTCAAACGGCTTGTACAGTTTCAACTCCGGCATCTTACTGTAGTTATCTGCTGCAGAGTTTCCTATGTTTGACCTGATGGCTCCTGGAACTACATTGATCACATCGATCCCCAGCGGCTTCAGTTCCAGCCTGCATTTTTTCCAGATACAAAACAGAACATCAGAGAAAACTAAAAGGACATCTGGAGTTGCACCTCACAAGCAGGTTGCGACTTCCGAAACCAATAGCTTATGCCAAAAATCCAGTTCTGTATCATGAATCTGTCTTTTCCGTGTCATCAAAGTGCACAATAACGAGAATAAACGCAGCATTCCGCAGGGTTATGCATGATTAAACAATTACTAGAAAGAAAGAAAAAAGATGTAACCGCACCTTAAGGTATCAGTCAATGCGTGAATAGCAGCTTTAGTTGCGGTATAAACCCCGGACCAAGGTGTAGGTGCCATCACCGTAACGCTTCCAAGGTTCACAATTTTCCCTTTTCTCCTAGACGCCATGTGAGGGACAACAGCCTGAACCATCCTCATGGAACCTGCATGTGCAAGTTGGCAAACTGCTGCGTTAGGAAAGCGTGAAGCATATGAATGCAATCTTTCAATTTCAACATGAATAAGCGAGTGCTCCCTGAATTTCATCTCTCTACTATAGCCAATAAGAACGAAAATTCAAAAGCTCCACTTGTAAACGGAGACAGCAAAGTCTTAAACGCCGTAGACTGAATGAAAAGGCTAGAATGTTAACACCTAGGCTTGGTTTGGAAGGTGGAAAGTCGGATGGAATTTAGATGGCAACACGAAAGTTCGTTCCTCAAAAGCACTTTGTTCGGGATAACTTTACCATCCGAATTTGGAAATGCTCAAGATTCCACCTGTCTTTCAGTTGCTAAACCAAGCCTTAGAGAAGCGAGTACCGTTCTTCCTACTCACAAAAAAGCTACCTCCATCTAGTGTAGTAAGGAATCATAACGAAACCAACAGAGACGATTCCTATAGACAGCTCTCAACTAATACAGAGAGGAATTAATACTGGATGCCAGAAGCCAGCAAGCTCCCCCAAACTATCAAATTCTGGCCACCAATATAGAATTGAGCTAGGAATTTCAAGAAATTGATATATGCACAATTTCTGCAAGTGTAAATGGATATATGCACAATCTAAAAGTAAAACGAGATTAGGAATCAAGAGGACAAATTGAGCACAGGAGACTGGTTTGATGAGCTACAAAGGGCACCAATCAAATAAATTAGAGATTGAAGTTCAAGTTTATACCATAAACGTTGGTGTTGAAAGTATCCTGAACTGCAGATAGAGGAACTTCAGCGAGAGGACCGATGCACTGAACTCCGGCGTTATTAACCAGTACATCCACTCTCCCGTACTTATCGACGACGTCGGAGACCGCCCGGTTCACGCTTTCGTCGGACGAAACGTCGAGTTCCTGCAGGTAAAACCTGCAGTCTTGCTGCAAGTCTCGCATCGAGTTGACCGATCGGCTGGTGGCGACGACCTGACAGTCATTGTCGGCGAACTCTCTGGCCAGGGCGTGGCCGATGCCGCCCTCGGAGCAGCCGGTGATCAGAACTACTTCTTTGCCGACGGAATCCATCAAGTATACTCGTATTACGTTGGGTTTGTGGGGTGGGAATTACAAGGTGGTTAGCGAATTGGATTAGCTAGAAGATACTCAGGTTGTTGACGAATCAAATCAACTCGAGCTTGACTCACAAATAATATTTCTAACTCAAACTCAGCTCGAATTTATAATAAACCTACAAAATAAGGCTCATTATGAAAAATTACAATTCAAACTCGACTCTAATTAACTCAAACTCAGCTTAATAAGAAGCCAACTCAAACTTTACAAGTCAAGGAAAAATCCAACTGCAATTGCCGAACCAAGCCAAGCTCAGTTAAAATTTATTTAAACTTGACTTATCACTATTAAATTGAATTATAAATAATTTTTGTTCGAACACCAAACTACTTATTCTAGTTCATCAACCTCCTTACAGGAGGTCATCTAAAGATGTTTGGACTAGTTTGTTGTATAGTAATTCCATTTTTTTTCTATCAGTTTTCATTTTGTAAATTAAAAATTAAATTTAATGATGTAACAAGTTGGTTTAATTTCTTCAGAAATACACTATTTCTCTCGTTATAATCTGCATATGGCTGTACTTTCCTGTTACTGCTCATATGTTGTGACCATTTAAAACTAAGAGAATTGTGAGAGTGAAATTAATTATTACTGATGTAAATAGTTACAATTTGACATACAATCCGCAAGGACTCCGTGGCCCAATGGATAAGGCGCTGGTCTACGAAACCAGAGACTCTGGGTTCGATCCCCAGCGGAGTCGCTCTTTCTTTTTTATGATATGTGTTTTCTTTTTCATTTTCTGTTCCTCAGGAAGAGATTATTTTTTCCTGCCATCAATGAAGCTTTTAATCCAAACCAAACCAGCTGCATATTTTCCAGAATCCTTACTAATATAATCAATTCCCTCGGCTGTATTATCCTGTCAAAAAGCAAAGAGCTGGAAAAGGTAAAACTTAAGAGACCTCTGCTCTGGCTATCATAAAGGAACTCTGAAACTTGCATGGAAATGGAAAAAAGAGAAACGTCATTCTGTCGTCAAGTCCATCAAAATACGGATACCCAATGGATCATATCAGCAAGGAGACAAACATTAATACCCGCAAAGCTCATCTTCACTTCACCTTTTCCATCAGCCAAACAGCAGAAACTTTTCTCTCACAGCTTTGGAGGGTTTTCTGTAGACCAAAAGAAATGGCGAAACAAGAAGCTGCTTACAGGATGATTAAGATCCCACAGTTCTGAAAGTTCATGAAGCTCCACACTCTCAGTTGGGCGACGATGGTAAGCTTTGTTTTGTCTTTAGTTTTTTCCAACTAGCGATTCAACGTTTGATTCAACAATGGATTTTTTGCCGTTTCCCTGTTCGATGAAATGCGTGTAAAGTTCTTATACTTCAATAGTCTCCACAAGAGTAACCAAACTTTTCCAGAGAGTGAACCAACCCTGCAGAAAGTTTCTTAATCTAGATCTGATCTGGGTCACTAGGGAAAATGAGGGCAAAGTTTCTGTTCGATCTTGTGATATATCACCTGAGTTCTTGTTTAATATCATCAATACCATAATCATTTATTTTCTGAAAAAACTGTTCGATGAAATGTCTGAACGAGTACTGATCGTTGTAAATGAACTGTACAGGCTATTCCGAAGTGGCTCGTTAAGGAGTAAGGTGCTGAGATCACGGACATGGTGGTTCTGAAGCTCCCCAACAGCGTTACGTGAGACTTGAAGCTCTTAAGAAGTGGTAGAAAGATCTGGTTCAGCGAAGAATGGGTAGACTTTCTCCAAGTTCTACTCCTTGAGATACGGCTCCTTCCTGATTTTCCAATACACCGGGGACAGGAGCAGCTTCCTCGTGACGATATTCAAACCCAATGGATCAGAAACTCGATATCCCCCTCGCAACTTGGCCAACGGATCGGACACTGGGTTTGAAGCAGATCCGACTCCCAATGCAGCCAACGGATCGAACGCGGATAGTGCTATAGAAATCGAGGATGGCGAGGATGAAGAAGATCCTGCTGGCAGTGCTGTCGAAATCGAGGATGACGAGGATGAAGATTGGGTTCCCGACTCGAGGCGAGCGATCCCAGAGGGAATGTCGGTGCAGGAGAGAGCTTGAGTGGTTGGTCGAGCTCAAGCCAAGGCTGATTTCAGAACGGACAAGCCTTACCTCATGATAGTAGTCACGCGGTCATCTCTCGATACTGTAGACTTGAACAGAACGGTATAAGCTCTTCTTCCTAAAGCTTTTTGCATACATTTCTCATTTCATATATGAAGAAACTGACTCTCTTTCGGTCTCAGCATGTGGAGATCAAGTATTCAGAGGAGTACATCAAGAAGCCTCAAGGAGAAGCTGTCTTTGAGCTTGCGGAGACGGGAAGAACTTGGACTGTTGTGTACGATTCCTACATAAGCTTGCGCAGGAATAGAGTTTGGTTCATGTATGATGCTTGGCATTGCTTTGCTAAGGATGCTAATCTGAAAGTTGGCGATATATGTGCTTTCGAGCTTATGGAACTCGATCTGCTTCGACTCAAAGTAACCATCTTGCTCCCGGAGCCCAAACGCACCGGTCACCGGTCATCTCACGGTCAGTTTTACGTCAATTAAGATGTTTGTTTTTCAGATTTCGTGATGATTTGGTGTGTGATCACTAGCTATTTGAAATCCCTTGCTTTTTAAAATTACTTTCAACCAAATCCCAAAATCAAACAACTCTCAAGTGTTGCAGTTTAGCAGAATTCCCTTTCTGTTTCGTTGAACTCGTGAAAAGAAATGACCGTTTTCTCTTGCAGGGGTTTTTGAGAAAGGAGAGAGTTCAAGGAGAAACACGTAGGCCTGGTTCGACAAAGAAGCAGCTTCGGTGGCTCAGCGTAGGCTCTTCGGATTAGCAGTCTCATTTGACCTGAAATTATTTTGTCTAAGCAGTGTTTGAAATGCTGCATTGTTGAAACTACTTATTGTCTGTCTAAGCACTCTGAATCTTGCTCATCAATTAAACATTTCGAAACAAGTAGATGAATGAAATCAATGGTGCTTGTTGCCAGTTGCAGCTTCCCAAGCTTGTAAGACGTGGTTCACAATTTCATCAACACCAACTCCATGCTTCACCTGTGTGGCATGAGGAGTTGTTAGCAAGAAACAACCAAGAGATTAGCTTTTAACTGAACCGCCGAAATCTAACTACTCGACCGACCTGAGCGAACACGAAGGGCCCTCCATCGCGCATTCGTAGTACACCACGCTCCATGACTCCCAAGTCTGCTCCGACTGCCGGTGCAAGGTCAGTCTTGTATATACACAACAAAGTTGTCGAAGAATGCGCTATCGAGACAATCGAAAGAATCGATTTGATTTCACGTACGAGGAGATCGGCTTCAGTGATCCCGGGACCGTCTTTACTAGGAATCTTATCCCTGGCAGATACATCAATGATGTATATGATGTAGTCCGCAAGCTCCCTACTGAAGTTGGTCATGGTCGTGCTCGTGTTCGTGATGGTGGTGGTGATCACCGTGAGAAGCCATATCTGTTGCTAGCAGTCTCTGAGCGAGGAATTCTTTGATGAGCAAGTGAGAAGATGATGTCGGTGTTATTAAGGAGCAAGCGAGATTCCTCCTTGATAGAAGTGGCGAACGACACGACTGTCGTTTACCGGCTCCACTAAACTCTTGTCTTTACACTCCACTAACTCTGCCTTGTCCGCCAGAGTTACAGATGAAGGGTTGGTCTGGTGGGTGGAAAATTGAATACAATTTTGTGTATATTTGATTGGATGGGAAGGTTACATCCGATAAAATGAATATGAAGTAGTGTAAAAAAACATTATATTTGAAGTAGTGAATTTTCTTTCAACATGTCAAATCAATAATAAATAGTAAATATAATCAAAAGTGATCAAGATGCATATTTTGACTAGTTGTAATGCTATATCGTTAACCCTCCGTTAAATGATGGAATAAAGACTCTCGTCACGTAATTACATAACGGATAATGTGACGGAAACCTACCTACCTCTTCATGAGATTAAATGGTTCTCCATTATATATACCAAAAGCTGCTCTCTTCAGATTTTACACTTCCTCATCATATCGTGCCGCATTTTTAATATTCTCTCTTTCAATAGGCTGTATAGATCTCCAACACAAACAAATGTCGATCCTCATGGATGGCATCTTGGCATCGGTGGTCAGGTATATGTTTGATTTTCTGTTCAATTTTCACGGAAGAACAATTAGATAGTTGATTTATCATACTCTATTTAATTCTATCATATTATGTCGAGGATGACTTGATTTAAATCAACAATCTATAAACCAGGCCGTGAGTATTATCTTTCAAGCAGCTGTAGGTATTCCAATATAAGCACCGTTTTGGATTGAATTTTGTTAAAACCTATACACATTACATATACGCATCATAAGTCCCTATCATATTTCAAACTGTAAGTAATTGTTTTGTTGATTCTTAGAATGTTAATTCTAATTTTATTTCAGCAGAATGGAAAATCATGAAAGTTTAGGTTTGTCGTTGGTTTCAATTAATTTGTGCATTTTAGTTTTCACACACAGAAACAAATCTCCTTTTCATTAAAAGAGTGACGATAATGGTAGATTTGTGATATTAATACAATTATATTGGCTTTATTTACATGGGTTATCCATAAATGCTCAATGATTTCACCTTTCCGTTTAATTGAGTGACAAAATGGGTGTATTTAGGGCTGGAAAATTGGTCTCGGTTGAACCAATTAATCGACCGATTCGGTTAGAGAATCGGTTTAACCGAAATCGAGGGCGTTCGGGGAACGGTTAAGAGTCCCTGTTGGAGTCAGGTAAATGGTTAGTCGGTTAAAACCATCGGTTAATTCGAAATCAATTTTTCTGCTCAAGGTGGTCGGTTAACCGATGCGTCGGTCGGTTAAATACGAATTTAGTCATCGGTTAATTCGGTTAACCGATTTCAGTCATCGAATCGCTTTCCCCGACCGTTAACCGACGATTAATAACCAAATTAACTGACTCCCAGACTTATGTTTATTCATGAAAAATAAATTAAAAATATATCTTATTTGACTTTGTTTGTGACATTGTTTGAGCGAGGGTGGCTAGAGCGTCCATTCAAATGGGAAATTTAATAGGTGATTGGCTAATTAGATTGGGAATTTATTTTTGCAACGAATTTAACATGAAAATATTTATTTTTTTAAGCAAGTACGATCACACAACTGACGAATCAAAATTTATTTTATCTTCTTCAAGTTAAAATGCTGAAAGCCAGCAATTACACAGTTTGCAAGGACTTAATGTCCTTGACTCCTTGCCTAATGATGTGGCCGAGTAGATCTTCAACTTTTTAGAGTTTAGAGTTCAGACAACTAGACTGTTCAGTATTATAGTCGACTATATTTCATATAAACTGCTTGCCACGATATTGAATTGTACTAGTTGTCTGAATACAAGGAAGTTGAAGTTCTCTTTAATCATATCGTTGGACAAAGTTCTCAATGATGTCAAGATTAATCATGCACGACGAGGCTATCTTCAACTAGAACATCCAGACGATGATGATCTTTCCTAACACAGACCAAAATATATCAACATAAACAGGATAATGAGTTATACCCGCTAAGCACAACAAGAATTAGCGCTAGGGTTTAGTTGTAGGAGAGTTTTTGTTCGGTTCGATTCATTATGGTTTGGTTAATTTTTTGTGGGTTCGATTCATTAGGGTTTGAGTATGGGTTGGTGAATTGTGGTGTTTTAGTTACTGTAATGAGTTCTATTTGGTCTTTTTCCCCCTTGTTGTATTGTCAAACTAAATGAAAACTGTTTCATTTTGTCATATAAACCTTTTAGTTATAGTTTGGATTCGTTCTCATTGAATTGGGCCATCGATTTCGAATGAGTAATATCAAGTCGAGATTATTATAATTAGTTATATCTAAAGTTACATTATTCTTTTTTCTTTATAAGTTGTCTACTTTGTTTTAGGATTAAATTTTTTTAAAGATAACGAACATTCAGGTGGCAATCAATTTACATATATTAATATCGTAATGTTCGAAAGGTTGATCAAAAAAATTTACAAGGAAGGGAGGATCGCAGGGAAAGCCCCGGATCTTCATCCACAATACTCAAACTATAAGTATGATTGGTACTTTGAAAAGCTCTTCATTATAGTCATGGAAATAGAGAAATGTGTTTGATCCGGCCTTCAAAGTTTTGTTGTTTTAGGAGATTAAATTCACTTGTAAATATAAAATTTTAAAATCTCTTGCACATATGTTTTATTGGAATTGAAATGTTTCTGATCACTAATAATAATTTCGGATTATAAATGATAGCAATTCATAATTATTAATTTTTGGGCGGTTAATGATTATAATTAGAACCATCAAAATTTTAAACTCGTTATCAAGATAAAAGGTCAACAAACCTTACGAGGATATTGAGATTAATAAATTGAAATTACTAAGTTGAAATACTAGAAATTCAAAATGTTGGGAATTTACTATTACACTAGGAACTGCAATTCATTGTTTGGTTTGAAACTTGGTGACATAATGACATGACACGACACGACACGACACGACACGACACGACGATTGGAATTGTAATTAGAAATAATAACCCAAATTTAATATGTTAGTATTTCGAATTCGTTATATTATTGTTCACGATATTGAATCATAATGATACTAATTAAAATGTTGTACTTATTTAACAATTAGACGGTTTAATTTTGAAACATTAATTTTAATGAAACCATTAATTCAGAATCTTTACACTCACCGATTCAACCGTAGTCTCGAAACCATGCTTACCACTACTAGTACCAAGTAGTAATGACTAAGGGTGTGTTTTCCGCGCATACAAAGAAGAAGGATTTAGTACAATCCGGTGGCAAAATTAAATTCCATGTTTTCCGTAAAATTACGCATCATAATGCCGCCAGACTTTAAACCCCTACAGACCCCCAAACCCCACTCCCCCACAAAACTTCCATTCCCAAAATCTCTACCGTCGCGAAAGTCTATCGAAGAAGAAGGCGGCGGTTGCCGGCGTAGAGGAAGGCGACGTCGTTGAGGATCGGATCGAAAGTTAGCAACGAAGTTCATATGCAGAGGAGGTTAGTGTACTGTGTATTTCCGAATATGTGTTTTGATTTTTAGGGTTTATCATGAATCTGCGATTTTGGGTTTTGTTGAACATGCTAGTTCTTCAACTGACGAACGATTAGATCTTCGTGATTTCTTCTTCATCGATTTTGAATTGGAACCCTAAACCTGTTGACTTCTTCTTGTCACATACATTCATGCTACGTTGATGTATTTTATAACTTCAATTGAAATCTAATTGCAAAACCTTAAACATGCATCAACAATAGGTATGGTGAGGCTCATAGCAGCAATCGGTCATCATAGGAAATTGTTGTTGACCATAACCTTAACTGTTATCCTCATCGTTCTTATTATACGGAGATGACAACATCGTCGACCACGAATCCCGCGAGCACCAGCTAGAAGTATTGTGGATAGGCTGAGACGTGACGAAGCTGCGAGGAAAGAATTTGTTCTCAAAGCAACGTAAGTCAGTAATCTTTCAGCATAGATGTTATTAGAATGTCTATGCATGTTTTCAACCGGTTGCGTCACGAACTAATCGTAAACGAAGGGCTGAAAAGAACAAGAAATGTTGAAGTAAATGAGATGGTTGTTATGTTCCTGTACACTATGGGCCACAATGTGAAGAATAGGATATTGCAAAAAGGAATTTGCTCGGTCGGGTAAAACCATTTGCACCGTCATCCATGCCGTTCTCCAATCTATTTTTAATTTGCACGAGATCTTATACGTCAAACTCATTCCTGTAAAGAAAAGCACTCCAAATCAACAATGGAGACATTTCAAACTGTGTCAAACTTTATATCTTTGTTTTAACAATTAAGTTTCATTCTTCAAATGTTAATGAAAAATAGACTTCATGTGCATAATTGTCTATAAGCAATAGATGGGACGTATGTATCCGTTTGGGAAAAAATAGAAGATCAACCTATATACCGTGATAAGAAGGGACAATCTCCATTAATATATTGGTAACTATAAATCATGGTATGAAGTTTATGTACTGTCTAGCGGGTTGGGAAGGTTCAGCTCATGACTGTCGTGTTTTAAAGGATGCCATAACTAGACCTTACGAGCTAAAAGTCCCCAAAAGTAACACACACTGAGATTACAGCCTTAAGGGGATTTAATATAACATACTACTAACTACACATGAAACTTGATTATTTTATTATAGGACAATACTATTTTGGGATGTCGATTATAAAAATTGTAAAGACTTTTCTATCTTATTTAGGGCTACAAGATACCATTTTAGGGCATGGGGAGTAAACCGGCCTAACACTCTTCGAAAATTATTCAACTTACGTCATTCTTATATATAAAATGTCATTGAGAGGGAATTCGATGTGTTTAAAAAATGGTAGGCTATACTATACGACACTACATAGTTCTGTCTGAAGTTGTTTCAAGAATGGTCATGCTTGTTGTTTGCTGCATAATTAATTTCATTAGAAAAGAGGTTGGTGATAAATACTCATCCGAAAAGGTTAATATACCTAATATGAGCGATATCTTTTTCATTTTTCCCCCGCGACTCAAATCTTCAGAAACCAGACGCCCACGCACACTCTCTCTCTTCTCTCATTCGCTCTTCCGAAACCCCACCCTAACCCGCTCTCGTTTGACTCACCACACAAGCTCACACAAGATCCATGTTGTTCCCCCGCCATCGTTGATCCACCTTCTCTCAGGTACACTCCCTTCCTAGCTCGATCTCCGTTGGCCTTCCCTTCGATCCTTCCTCGATCTTCTTTTTGTTTCGCCGGCCGAACGTTTTCTGATCGCGACGTAGATTGGAACGAATAGCTAGGGTTTTCATTGGATAGCATCGCTTTTGAACAGCTCGTATGGAAATTTCGGACTGAATTTGGAGGCGAGAGATAATCAATAAAGTAATCGTGAGTTCGTGGCTGTTTGAGCGAATGAGGACTGGAAGGGAGTAGTGTATTTTGGTAGCGTGAAGTAGCTTTTAGCGAAGTGTTTTGGAATCGTGTTTCTGTAATTGTTGAAGATAGTTGGACTGTAGGAATCTTGCTTATCGACTTTTTTTCTACTGGCCTTTTGCTATTTCCTGCGGTCTGTACCTTAGTTTTTTTATGCTATGTTCTTACTTTGATTTTGCTTAATTATTATTTCATATCTGTGTTATCCATTGCAGGCTGCAATTTGAAACGTTTTCGGTAATCTTGTTGTAGTTCACAGCTCAAGACAAGGAAGGGCTGCTCCTCATTGTTGAACTATATCTCGCATGACCTTTTGACATTCATGCAATGTCGGGTCTACTTAATGTATTTATATCATTCCTTTTCCTATTCTCAAAGCTTTTCTGTGGTGTTCTTATGCTCTTGTGGCTGTATCACTTTAAGCTAGCTTTTGCATATTGTTTCGGTGTTTGTGTTTCCATGATGGATTACGATTATGCAAAAGAGTCTTATGTAGCTATCTTACTTTTATGTGGAATGACCTGTACTTGCATAATATTGATCTTCCTGGCTTCAGTCATGCTTTGGGATGATGTATGAGCTCATTTATTTGCTTTTAATTTCTGCAAGTAATTGGAAACTGGTTATATGATTTGATGCCATCATATTGCAGTCTTCTTTGAATGGTTCCGCCTCAAATCTTCCAGACAGCAGTGGAAGGTCTTTCACAACATCTTTCTCTGGCCAGTCTGGTGCACCATCTCCTGTGTTTCATCATAATGGTAGGTGTATTTGGCTATAGTATTCACTACCTTCCCGGTAAAATCATGCTAATGATAAGTTTATTGATTTCAGGATCTATTCAGGGGTTGCACAATATCCATGGGAGCTTTAATGTTCCAAACATGCCGGGTACTCTGACATCAAGAAATTCGTCAATGAACAATCTTCCTTCTGGTGCAGTTCAACAACCCACTGGTAGCCTTTCTAGTGGACGGTTCACATCCAATAATCTTCCGGTGGCTCTATCTCAGGTACTTGTATGATTTTGGACTAATTAATGTTGACTGATTTTTTTGATTTATTAGTTGATAGTTTCTTTTTTTCACATGTTAAGTGCTAACTGAATTTCTGGACTCTGCAGTTATCTCACGGAGCTTCACATGGACATTCAGGAGTAACCAACAGAGGAGGTATAAGTATTGTAGGAAATCCTGGCTTTAGTAGTAACACAAATGGGATTAGTGGTTCTATTCCTGGTATTCTCCCCACCTATGCAGCAATTGGTAACCGGGATTCTGTTCCAGGATTGGGAGTGTCCCCAATTTTGGGAAATGCAGGTTCTCGGATTACAAGCTCCATGGGCAACATGGTTGGAGGGGGCAACATTGGTAGAAGCTTAAATTCGGGTGGAGGATTATCTATGCCCGGGCTTGCATCTCGTCTAAACCTAAATGCAAATAGTGGATCTGGGAGCCTAAGTGGACAGAATCGATTGATGGGTGGTGTTCTTCCACAAGGTATTATCGTGTCATTGAATTTAGGTATTTTGTTTTTTTTAGTGTTTTGCAATCATGGAAATCAATAAATCATGTGTTCAGTTATGTAATATAGCAAGAGTTTGTTAAAGTAGAATAAGCTTGGTTTCGTTATGTGGTTGTTGCTTCTATCTGTAAAGAACCCTGCTTCTGTCGGTGCTCTTATCCAAACCATTTATTAAGTTGCATTGCCTGAATTAATGTTCCCGTATAGTTGTTTTGCTTCTGTCTCCTCTTAATTGATGCACTGCCTAAGTGTCTGTATCGTTTTCATTTCTCATCTGAATTGGACTAGTTTATACTTTATTAACTTCCTCATGTCCACTATTGTATTTATGCTCTTTCTGTTTAGGAAATCCTCAAGTGATGTCTATAATAGGGAACTCCTATCCTAGTGGCGGTGGACCACTTTCTCAAAGCCATGTGCAAGGAGTGAACAGCCTTAGTTCTATGGGAATGTTGAATGATGTGAACTCCAATAACAGCTCTCCTTTTGACATAAACAATGATTTCCCTCAATTGACAAGTCGACCCAACTCCGCAGGAGGACCTCAAGGGCAACTGGGTAAGTAAAATTTGATGTTGTATCTGGCTTTTGTCTGCCTTTGGTTCATCAATTCTCTTGAAATCGGATATAATTTTTTAAGTTCCAAATTCCAGGTTCACTGCGTAAGCAAGGTCTTGGAGTAAGTCCCATTGTTCAGCAAAACCAAGAGTTCAGTATACAAAATGAAGATTTCCCAGCTTTACCTGGATTTAAAGGTGTTAACCATACTTTCCCTCTAATAGAATTTATACCGGCAATAGTACTAGCCCCTATGCATCAGGTCATTTGAAATGTATAAACTTTGCTTCAAGTTGTTGATCACTAGGGTTGATGCAATTCTTCTTAATGTTTCTATTTTTTTATATCTCATATGAAAGGAATTTGTCTTATGTGGCACTTTGTAGTAGGAACGTTTGGAAAGGTGCTTCTTCTGGATGTCAGTAGTTCCATATTCATATGTTTCCTTTCAATAGGCCACATTGTTAAGATGTGATTTAGTAACTGCCAAAATAATTATGGTGGTTAGTTTCACTAAAGAGGATGGATAGCCATCTCTGTTAAGTGTTCTTATTGCATCTTGAGTCATGACTAGAAGTTACGTCATGGACTCCGGAGTGAACTTTGACCCTTACATAGTAATTTGCTTTGCTGCCTTGTGGCTTCTTATAATAAGTGCTAGATTTTTTTCAGGGGGTAATGCTGATTATCCTATGGACATGCACCAGAAAGACCAATTGCATGACAATACAATGTCAATGATGCAGTCTCAGCACTTCTCTGTGAGTCTTTGTGAGAAAACAGCTTTGTTCAACTGTAGTGTCTGTTTTGTGCTCTTTATGATATTTCGATGCTGATCTGCAGATGGGGAGATCTTCAGGATTCAACTTAGGCAGTACATACCCTTCATATCGTCCACAGCAACAGCAGCAACATGCTCCAGCTGTCAGTAGTAGCGGCGTCTCATTCTCGGGAGTCAACAATCAAGATCTTCTCCATGGTTCAGATATATTTCCATCCTCTCATTCGAACTACCAATCACAGGTTCGAAAATTCGAACTATTAATTCAAAATTTCCTGATTTGAATGTTCTGACAATGCTGCTGTGAGGTTTATCCTGACCGAAACATTTTCATCTTTGATTCAGAACAATGGACCACCTGGGATGGGATTGAAACCTCTAAGTTCAGCAAATTCAGTATCTGGCATTGGATCGTACGATCAACTTATTCAGCAGTATCAGCAACACCAAGGGCAGCCGCAATTTAGACTGCAGCAAATGTCAGCTGTGAATCAGTCGTTTAGGGATCAAGGCATTAAAACCATGCAAGCACCATCGCCTACTGAAGACTTTGGCTTACTTGGTCTGTTATGTGTCATACGGATGAACAATCCCGAGCTGACATCTCTGGCTCTCGGAATCGACTTGACAACACTTGGACTGAACTTGAACTCCGCTGAAAACCTTCATAAAACGTTTGGCTCTCCGTGGTCTGATGAGCCAGCGAAGGGTGATCCCGAGTTCAGTGTGCCTCAGTGTTATTACGCCAAGCAACCGCCTACTCTACATGTAAGCCCTTGTCCTTTTCCGTCGCCTCATTTTCTACCCTGTTATTAGTTACTCTCTAATCCTTGCTTTCTGGCTACAGCAAGGATACTTTGCAAAGTTCACCTTGGACACACTGTTCTACATATTCTACAGGTACAAAAATTTGGCCCTCGACTTCTTGTTCTGGTTTTTGTATTATCTCGAGATGTCGGTTGATATTTTAACTTTTTGTATGGTTTTCCGGCTTTGTTTCAGCATGCCGAAAGATGAAGCTCAGTTATATGCTGCTAATGAACTGTAAGGACATAGCTTCATGAGCCAAAGTTCCTTCCCCTAATCTTTTTTGTTTCTTTAGTTTATTGCATACTTGTCGAATCTGACGATGTTCAGAACGGTATTTGATTTTTTGCCACAGGTATAACAGAGGGTGGATTTACCACAAAGAGCAACGAGTATGGCTAATAAGAGTAACCAACGTGGAGCCACTGGTTAAGACGGCAACTTACGAGAGAGGCTCTTATCACTGCTTCGATCCAAACTCATTTGAAATAATCCGCAAGGTTTGGTCCTCCGATTTAACCTGTAAATACATCATTGTAATGGGATTCAGTCTCTGATGCTGTGTATGGTTTGTGTTTTTTTGAATGTAGGATACTTTCGTATTGTCGTACGAATTGGTGGAGAAGAGACCAGTTCTGCCTCAACATTAACAAGCAAGAGTTTCTTTCTAGCGTTTTAGATTGTAAAGTTCAGGCTTGTCGTATCGAATTCCATTCAGTCAGAGTTTTCAATTTTTTAGAATGCTCGTTGAATATTGTATCGTCAATTGATCTTTTTGTTTTTAGTGGCGTAGCTCAGTTTGATCAGGTAAATATAACTGAAATGGAAAAGGGCAGAATATCCTGCAATTGAGAACATTTGGTGTTCATTTCTGTTGAAGTATTGGTGGACTGTTATAATAACTCCAAATTTTTCGAAACTATTTTGTTGCTGACTAGATATTCCTTCAAGTGTTCTATCCATAAAAACTCATCTAAAGGTCTATCTAAATTTGTTCACCCACTATATCACTTGAGAAATGGGTGAAGATCCTAGCTACGATGGGGGTGGCGCCATGGGGAACTCTGCTCGAACTTTCGGCAGTTTAGGATTGCGTCTGCAAGGAAGGACTAAGAACACGGCCCTTCAATTGAGGCATCAGGCTCTCTAAAAGCTCTCTTTTGCTCAAGATTCTATCCGTTGTACAGTCTTCTTCCTGCTCACAAAGGTAAAGAAATGCCGCCGTTATTGACGAGCCATGCTATACAACAATGACACAGAACGTGATGGTCCGTGTGATTCCATGCAAACTACTGGGGTGGTGAAGTGTAAGCGAGTTTATTTTTTTAGTTTTGAACTTCACTTACATCACCAGTTGCAGCAGATGAAAGAGCCAAGAGTTTAACGGTTGCAGTTTGGTAATCCGTCAGAATCTTGTACGCTGAACTATCCAATTTATCCTGACCAAAGAACAAACAAACAAGTAAGAAATCAACTATCACATAACCTTGAAGGACGATATAACGACTTTCTGATGCTTTACACGACGAGCGTGTCAACATGTCAATGTCGGAAAGAGGCATTGGAAATTTTAAGCCACGGGGATAGATACCTTCAATCGAGAAACTGCAATAGAAATGGCACGTCCAGAAGCCTGGAGAGCTTTATTGTGGATCTGCACGCACAAGAAAACTTGAATTGTATCAAACTTCAAGCAGCAAGAAGAGGATGGAGCGTGAAAGTCTTGGGTTAAATAAAGAACACACCTGAATATAAAGAAGGGAGACAACTTTAGGAAGAAGTGCAACTGGATCAGTTTCTGCAGACACTTGAGCTGTCAAATCCTGAAAATGGCCATCAGATGAAAAAAGAGACTTAGAACTGCTACCGTTGTTTCTTACACAGATTACGGACTGGCCTCTGGGAATCAAAAATTATAATACTCAGCTTAAACAATAATGAAGGCTTACCTTGCGATAAGAATGGAGAATCGTTCTCTCCAACTTCTTGTCAAGTTGTTTCAAGTATAACCCACTGCAAGATGACATAAGAATTCAGCCTTTTGATTGCAGAGGGAGGAAAAAAAGAAGCTTCTGCTAATCACATATGAAATGCACAGTAAAAATTACCTCTCCTCAGCGGTGTCCCGAAGTGAACTCGTGAATCCTTCAACAAGCTGGTTAGCAGAAAAATAAAGTCAACGCTTGCAGCAAAATATGCTACTAGAGCAGTGTAGTGCAACTGTCAAAATCACTACAGACGTTGACCTCATTGTCATATCCTGGATCTTAATGTTAAGGAAATGAGACCGAAAGTCTTAACCAAGTATACAAGCTACTTGACCCTAAACCTCTAATTTGAGCTTTTGATGACCAAGTAATTTTTGTCGTCTGAATCATAGTTGAGCGAACATATATAGAGGAGGAATCCATATAAGACATTTGTAGCAACTAAAATGCACGTTTCCTTGATAATGACCCACTGTAATTAGGCAGGACTGCTGTCGCAGAGAATTAGAACTCAAAACTTAAAAGCTTTTGCTTTTAGCAGTAAGCACTAACCTTTCCTTCTAAAGCTTCTATAAGCGTTTGAGCTTTCTTCGATAGGGATCCTGGAAGACCTTTGGCCTGTACGAGAAGCAAGAATATAGTGAGAACTGGATCGTAATCCTTCGGGGAACTTCTGATTAATGTCATATTTCTAAAACCAGGGCCGGAGGAGGCTCTTACAATAGATGTCCTGTGGAATTCCAGAATGATAATGATTCTGGTATGATTATTATTGCTGAAATGTTGTTTACATATATATACAGGTTCTGCACCATTAGGGTGTAGAATCACTCATTTGTAATCCCTATAAATCAGGGATTACTCTACCTACTACTTTCTATTATTGTTCTGCATAGATTTAGGCTAGAAGAATCGAATAATCCAGCTAACCTACTACTGATTTCTATGCCTACTCATACTCTACTAATTACTGTAATTCAACACTCCCCCTCAAGGTTGGCTGTAGATGTTGTGAAGGCCAAGCTTGCCTTGTAATTCATCAAACATATCCCTAGGCAGTGCCTTAGTAAGAATGTCTGCGATCTGCTGCTTCGATGGAACGTACTCCATCTCGAACTCCTTGTTGTTTACCTTCTCAGAAATGAAATGACGATCCAGTTCAACATGTTTAGTGCGATCATGATGAGCTGGATTCTTCACAATGCCGAGTGCTTTGCCCGACTATCACACGGCACTCTAATAGGTCCCTTATCTTCCATCTTGAGTTCCTTCAAGATACGCCTTAACCAAACTCCCTCGCAAATACCGTACGCCGGTGCCCTATACTCGCTTCAAGCCTTGCTTCTTGAGACAACAGATCGTTTCTTACTCCGCCAAGTCACTAAGTTCCCCCACACATAGGTGCAATACGCTGAGGTTGACCTTCGATCTGTAAGGTCTCCAGCCCAACTTGCATCCGTGTATATCGAAATTCTGCGACTAGGATGTTTTTGAATTAGTAGCCCAACACCTGGAGTACCTTTTAGATATCTCAATATCCTCATCACTGCCTCCATATGTTCTTCATTTGGATTGTGCATATGTTGGCTCACAATGCTCACTGGAAATGAGATGTCTGGACGTGTGTGTGCTAAATATATTAGCTTGCCTACCAATTTTTGGTAACTCCCCCTTTCTCTTGGCGCCGCTTCTTGGCCAAGACCAAACTTCGATTGTGTTCCATTGGTGTCTTTGCGGGTTTGCACCCAATCATCCCGATCTCCTTTAACAAGTCTAGGACGTATTTCCGTTGGGACAAACTCGGTCCCTTACTAGATCGTGCTACTTCAATTCCTAGGAAATACCTCGGATTTCCTAGGTCCTTTATCTCAAATTCCAGTGCCAGCTTCTCCTTGAGATTTCTGATTTCCGTTTCATCATCCCCTGTGATGATAATGTCATCAACGTATACAATAAGGATGGCCTTCCTCCCTTCCTGATTCTGTTTTATGAACATCGTGTGATCTGTTTGGCACTGATAGTATCCGTACCCTTTCACTGATTGTGAGAACCTCTCGAACCATGCTCGTGGTGACTGCTTGAGGCCATACAGTGCCTTTCTCAGTCTACACACCATTCCTGGTTCGGTGGTAACACCTGTTTGGAACCTTCATGTACACCTCCTCACTTAAATTTCCGTTGAGGAAAGCATTCTTCACATCTAGTTGGTATAGGGGCCGGTCTAGATTTACTTGCAATGCTTAGGAGAACTCTCACGGTTTTCAACTTGGCTCTTTGAGCAAATGTCTCCTCGTAGTCCACTCCATGCTTGTGTAAATCCTGCGGCTACAAGACGAGCCTTATACCTCTCAATCTTCCCTTCGAGGTATACTTCACCGTGAATATCCACTTGCGATCGATTGTGGATTTCCACGTGGGCGATCTTACTATGTCCCATGTCCTATTCTTTAGGAGTGCATTTATCTCTTCCGATCTTCTTTGCCTTCCGGTGGGGTATACCCATAGCCTCCTCAATAGAGTGAGGAATCCGTGTATCATCGAGAGTCCCTACAAACGCCTTGTATTTCGGCTTAGGTTTCCATATGAAACCCATCTCTCAATGGGGTGAGTTGTACACGATCTAGTCCCTTTCTGTGTGCAATTGGAAGGTAGGCCGTATCATCCACCCCAATCTCTTCTACACCGGCGTCTGGATTTCCTCTTCGTCCGGTCATGATTCCCGACTTCATCACCATGTTCAACTCCTTGATCCATTTGATTTGACTCATCTTCTTGGGAGGTCGAGTTCTCATCAAATTCTCGGACGAGGTTGAGCATGTGAGTTGGCTGTCGCCTTCTTCCTACGGCGATAAACCGGGAGAGGAGGGGTTTGGGTGGGTTTTTACGTGGGAGTGGATTGGACTACCTCGGGAGAATCTAGAACAATTTGAGAGTCGAGAGTAGTAATACTCCCAATGGAGGACTCAACCATAGGATTCTCCCCCGAGGCGGACGGTGGGAGTAATAAGGGAGATTTTCAAAAAACGTGACATTTTTTGAGTGATAGACTTTGTGGTTATGTGGAGAGTAACACTTGTAACCACCGTGATGGGACGAATATCCAAGAAAGACACATTTGATTTGCTCTAGGATCAAGTTTAGTACGAAGTGATGGATCTAGGTGAACAAACACTGTACAGCCAAATATTCTAAGAGGGAGGTCAGACGATAGAGCATGACTATGAGGAAAGGTTTTTAAGAGAACACTACGAGGAGTTTTAAAACGTAGGGTTCGATTTGGGAGACGATTGGTAAGATAAGTGGCTGTGAGGACAGCATCACCCCATAAGTTCTTTGGAGCCTTGGCAGCAAACAGTGATGCCCTCGCAACCTCTAGCAAGTGACGGTTTTTGCGTTCAGCAACTCCGTTCTGCTGAGGGGTGTAAGGGCATGAGCTGCTGTGAGCAATGCCATTAGCTGTTAGGAAGGAACTTAAGGATTGATTGAAATAGTCCTTTGCATTATCAGTGTGAAGTACTCGAATAGGAGTTTGAAACTGGGTTTTGACCTGATTTAGGAAGTTTTGAAATATATCCTTTGTTTCAGTCTTTGATTTCATGAGATAAGTCCATGTTAAACGGGTGTGGTCATCAATAAAGGTGATGAACCATTTAGACCCACTAACCGTTTTTACAGAACACGGACCCCAAATATCGCTGTGAATGATGGAAAAAGGATGTGTTGGCTTATATGGTAGGCTATGGTAGATGACTCTTGTCTGTTTTGCAAGTTGACAGACCTCACAATAAAAAGAATTCGGATTTTTATTGATAAACAGCTTAGGAAACGAGTTTTTAAGGTAAGAGAAACTAGAGTGGCCTAACCGGTAGTGCCACATCATGACGGGGCAATCTAACCGGCTTGTCCTAGAACTTAGGTGTCTTGATTTGGAACCCTCTCCCCACAGTCCGGATCCGCTTGTTGTACTCGAAGGAACGGTCAGTCACACGGCTCAAACACGCCAATCATCTTCGAGATCCCACCTCCCGCAATATACATTGTGATGGATCACATGTTAGACGGCGAGTTAAGATCTTGTGTGATCGACTAACGAGAGATTAGGTTACAATTCGGCTTAGGCACATATAGGACGGGGAACACGGCCGATTTGGAGTCGGGTAGGCTGTCCCAATCCCTTCGGCGGAGCAATTGTTCCATCGGCGATACGGACTCTGCTTTCCCTACGTGAGCCCGGATATTGTGGAGCGGTTTGTCTAGAACCCGTCATGTGTTCGGTAGCACCAGTATCCAAAATCCAGTGTTGATTAAAATGACTTTGAGTAAGGAAAGCAGTGGATCTAATACCTTGGCTAGCAAACAGGCTGTGGTGAGTTTCAGAGGGTCCTGCAGATGCTTTCTTAGCAGTATACTGTGCCATCATCTGCTGGAGAATCTCCATCTGTTCTCTAGTGATTTGACCAAACTGTTGAACTTGGTCAGCTGCAGCAGCCTGTGCATAAGCCTCTCTTTCGCCTTAGGTTTCCGGTCCGTAGGCTTCCCATGTAACTTCCGGCATGTTTCCTTAGTGTGTCCCGGCTTGTTACGGTGCGTACACTGAGGTCTAAGCTTTCCAGACTTGGTGTACGCACTTCCTTGATTTCCAGTATACTGAGTAGCAAGGGCAGATCCTTCTACTGAGGTGTTTTTTGAGTCGGGAATCATGAGCTTTCTCCTGCTCTCTTCCCACTTGATTTCAGCAAACGCCTCTCTTGCGAAGGAAGGGGAAGACGGCCCATAATCCTTCCTTTCGCCTCATCTAGAGCCCGATTTAGGCCAAGAAGGAACCTGATGGTTCGCTTTGTCTGGAGAATCTGCCTGTAGAGGTCTGCATCTTCCGTGCACTTCCATAGATGGATGTCGTATAGGTCCTGCTGTAACCAGCATTTACTCAGTTCGTCATAATACTGAGTGACGGATTTCTCCCCCTGCTTGAGATCATGGAGACGCATCTCCACCTCGAAGGCCTCTGCTTTGTTGGCCTGATTGGAGTAGGTGTGTCTCGCTCCTTCCCAGATCTCATGAGCAGTTTGGTGGAGAAGGAACTTCTCGCCAATGGTCGTGGTCATTGAGTTCAGGAGCCATGACTGAACCATGTTATCCTCAATGTCCCGGTTGGCGAACTGCGGATCCTCTTCGGTGGCATTTCGTCTTCCCAGTCAGGTACCCTTTCTTTCCTTTCCCTGAGATGAATTTTAGAACGGACGACGACCACTGCAGATAATTATCTCCATTCAGCCTGTGATTTGTGATGCAGCCCAGGACAGTTTCTGATAGAGGCTGCTTGGATTCGTGCGTCTTAATGACGGATCCTCCGTAGTCACGGAGGGGAGACCGTGGAATGTTGTCGGCGTTGTTCATGGGTGGAGGATGAGAAAATAGAGAAGAAGATAGGAGTTTTCGAAGGAGAACGGGGCTTAGATCTAATGAATATACCCTCGCTCGATACCATGTGGAATTCCGAATGATAATGATTCCGGTATGATTATTATTGCTGAAATGTTGTTTACATATATATACGGGTTCTGCACCATTAGGGTGCGAATCACTCATTTGTAATCCCTATAAATCAGGGATTACTCTACCTACTACTTTCTATTATTGTTCTGCATAGATTTAGGCTAGAAGAATCGAATAATCCAGCTAACCTACTACTGATTTCTATGCCTACTCATACTCTACTAATTACTGTAATTCAACATGTCCTTTCTGTAGAAGTCAATGTTCCAACTTCTGAAGATTCTTCAACTGAGATTCCGTTCTTCAATTTGTTGTGCACATCCTGAAATAATAAAGGTCCCAGTCATCAGTTCCTCTATCATATGTATTTGCGGTTAAAGGAAAAAAATCATGCTGAACGAGGACCGATAGGCAATACCAAGTTATGGAGAAGAAGATCTGTCATTGGAGCACCCATTGTTCTTAGTAAATGCTTATGCAAAATCACCTGTCAAACAAAGTAAACCCCAGATTCAAGCACAAACTATTGATTTGCGAATATGTGTCAAATGAGAACTGGAATGCCAAACGAAACTTACTGAAGTTGATTGGTCGTCGTCAAATAAGTCTAGAGCGTTTTCATACAGCTGTATATATAAGAAAGGCTGCATAAAGGCAGGAGTTACTCTCGTGACATGAAAAGTGGTGAGAGCAATTTTGTTACACTACATACACAAGGAGAATCTAAACTCACTTACCTCTTCGAGTTTCTTCTGCAAATTACTAAGCACCCGTTTCATCTGCTCGGCATTTTCTGTAAGCAATGTCTTTCTTCTCTCCTTCAAAAAGTTTATCAGCAAAGGTCTCATATGATTCGCTATTGGTTTCAGTATAGTCTGTGGATCCTCTACACCTGGAAATCACGGCAGATATAGCTGTCACATCTGGTTTGAGGTTTATTATCTAAGAATTGGAAGAACATAATGGCAAAGATACAAGTGACAGTACCTTGCTGTTCAAAAACCGGAATCAAGAACAGTATCTTTTCAATAATCCATTCTTCTGAAGGGTAGACTTCATTCCCCTCCTGCACCTTAGCAGGATCTTTCTTCGGTCCGGCTTTTGTGTCTGGTACTTGACTTGATGCAGCAGCCTTTCCTTTCCTTTGGTTTTTCTTTCCCTTTATTGGAACATGATCATCTTCTGTAACGCTTTCTTCTGCTTTTAATCCAGAAGATTTCCCCTTTTTCTTTTTCCTGTCATTAACAGTTTCATTTAACTCGGTAGATCTGCTGGAACCTTTAGTTTCCTTCACCGGCTCGTCAGTTACCGTAGCAACAGAAGAGCCTGAGAGAACAAACTTCTCTGCTTCCTTCTCAACAGGATCATAGAGATCCTATTCACACATAAAAGGATGGGAAATATCACATTCAGTAACAGGGCTGAAAAATCTGACCAGGAGTTCCAACTAGTCAACAGTTATTATATAACGAATCTTGAGTCATATGGAACACAAATAATTCAGGCCGAGCATGGTTCTTATACAGTAGAGAATCAAGCACAGACACCTCAATCCTGAAAACCCTACCTTGAGGAAAGTGTTGCTGAACACAAATGAATCCCCCAACATGAGTCCTTTGTTATTCTGAAGAGAAAGTACAAATCAATGAGTACTTGACCGAACCAGTTAAGTTTATAAAAGCATTAGAAGTCGAACTATCACCTTGAGAGCTGACTGAAGACAAGGACAAAGTGACAGAATCTTGGATGCATCTTGGGACCCAAATGATGTAGGTAATACAGAAAGAGAATCGATCCTACAATTATCAAACATTTTCATAAAACAAAGTATTAATGAAAAGGCATTCACTGGAGTCTGTATGATAAGAAACAAACTATTTGAAAAGAAAGATAATAGAATGAAATGAAAACCACTCTTACCAACTACCACGGTCAACAGCATCCTCAATAGCAGTATCTAATATCTCAATCAAGGATGGGTGCACAAATGCTGCAACCAATGGTATTCCCTCGGGATATCTGGACTAAATTTGACAGAAACCAAAAATTGATTAGACAAGAATCAAGCAACGGTCAACAAGTATGTCAAATAATCTTTCAGCCTTAACGAAAAATTGAACCAAATATCAGGGTAAAAAACCTGAAGCAACTTATCAGATACCTGTAAAAACTGCAGAGCCTGTGCGATACCAAGTTTTTGCAAGGCGTCATAGCTAACAAAAGAATTCTGCAACTAAGAGATACAACAATCAGAAAGAACAAGATTGAAGGTGCTTTGGGAAACAAAAAGGTAAAATGGCACAAGTAAGACAGTAATAACAATTGATGTTCTTTACTGATTGACAAAAGAGATGAAAATCTTAACATCCGATTTGTAGAGCAATAAATCGAACCTGTGAAAGCATTGAATCTACACATTCCTTTTGAGCATTAGCGAAGACCTGCAGAGTGAAAACAGAAAATAAGATACTCTTCGATACACTTTGATTTCAAGTTCTGTTGCAACTTACAAATACCAAAATCAGACAAAAACAAACCAACACAAACATGCAGAAATGCAAAAGAGTATTACAAAGGCCTGAGGCACACAACTTCTATTACAGAGTCTGTTGCACCTCGTTATATATGAAAAGGCATATAAGAAGCGTATGAATGGAAATAATCTAAACATTCAGAAAAAAATGAAAAAAACAAGCAATCATCTTATTGTGGCTGATTAGTAGACTCCTTTAGAAACAACTGTATTTATATATCAAAATTAGTGTAACAGTAGTTTATACTTTTAGAATCCATCAATAAGTTCAAATGGAATAGCAAATCATGGTTGAAACCCCATCATCCAATATTCGTTTGTAGTAGTATCCATAGTTTCGCTAAAAGAAGCAAAGCACAATTAGAATTCAAAAAGATGAATCAACAAGAGCAGCACAACATACAGTTGGTGTCCAATGAACTCCAGCACGAAGTGATCCGAGAACCTCTCCTTCTTTCAACAGCGAATTAAACATGGACTGGAAGAATGAACTCTCTATAGCAACTCCACTAGCTCCATCCATTTCATGCAGCAGCGTCTGTAAATTGCTCCAAAGAAGAGACAAGTTCGTCGGTACAGTAATAGCCCTTGCAGCACCACGGACCATCGCACTAACTCTAGTAACATAAGCAGGCGTGTATAGCTGTCCTCTTTCAAGCCTACCTTTCACCTAAATACCAGTATAATCCTTGTAAAGCTTAACCTAAACACCAAGTCAAAATTACTGAGTTAAAATAATGAAACATTATTTTTACCAGAGTTCCCAGGCGAGCCTCCAACATAGACGACACAAATTCGGAACCGACATTTAACTGTGCAGCAACTTCTGCCAAAGCAATTTGGCTGCATTCTTGAAGCCTCTCGTTGATCTCTTCTGCAACATTATCCCAGTAGGTTTGAGATATAATCTCTCCTTGAAGCAACATGAACTCAGGATCACCGGAAATGACATGTTGAGCTTGCTTCTCAACATGATACAGATCAACACCGATAACATCAGAAAGGTCTATCAGTGAAACGCGTCCTGATCTTTTCACTTCCGCCACAATTTCCCGCCGCAATTGATCCTAATATAGCCACATGAATCAGCTTCTCTACACTACAAAGAACAATCGGTAGAGGAACGCTCTTGCAGCGTAAAAAACTGCTTATCACTACCACGTATTGACTTCGAACAGTGAAATTGACACGCATTTCCGTTCAAGTATCCAGAAAACGTTACAATCGGAAGAAAAATACAGTAGGAATTCAAAACTAGAACTAGAATTTCTCCTTTGAACATGCATAGGAGGTAAACAAAGAGGCAAGGAGAAATAAGGAGTAAATATACACATACAGTTGTGATGTACTCTTCGCCGGAGACGGTGTGGAGAAGGTCGAAGTCAATGATGTGAAGCTCCTGTAGCTTCTGTACCAGCTCCACGACGTTACTTTCCGATATCCGAATACTAGATTTCGCTTGCGGCGCAGACTCGAACTGTTGCTGCAATTGGAGCAGTTCTGCGTCCATTTCTTCGGCTATCCTTCTCCTTCACCAATCAGTACGTAAGAGGATGACCAGCAGCGATGGTTTTCAGTGTTTCTTCCCTCCGATCGTCAGCTCTGCTCTGCCGTTTTCCGATCGGAATTACTGTCACTAGTAGTCAGACGATGACTCGATTGCCCCCTGATCTCCGTTTGCGTAGTTTTGAGAATTTTTTGTAGTGATGCACCGAAAACAAAAAGACTAATTGTAGTTTTAAATTTGGGTACATGGTCGACGATTCTTATATGGGCTAGGCCATAACAATTGGGCTTGCTCTAGTTAATGATGGGCCGAGAGCTGTTCCAATAAGAAGCTGACCAGCTGTATTCCCATTTTAGGTTGGGTTAAGGGGTCATGTACTCATCGGAACGGTATGTTTATAATGCAATTTATGTCATTAACTTTTCATTATATGATGACATAAAGACTTTTACTATAAAGTTATATAGTAGATGAAATGTGACGGAAGCTTATCATTCTATAATAATGAGTAGTTGAGCGTTATTCTTTTTAAATTTTACATTATTTTTTATATCGCATCGTACCCTTAATGATTTCCTTATCAATAAGCTATACAAATCTTTGGCACAATCAACGGACAATTTTCGATGTTAATCCCCATGGACGACATCTTAACACCAGTGGTTAGATATTTGTTTGATTTTTTGCTCAACTTTCATGAAAAAGCCGACAAATAACCGATCTATCATACTTTATCAAATTTTCTATTATATCCAGGATAAATGTTTTTAAAGTTTTTGGTCAAGTAAAACTTTAATTTTTTTAGATAATTAGGCAACCCTTTATTGTGATCGACCAAAGTTTACCTAAACTACTTATCCACACTACTGCATTGTGCTAGTTGTCTGAATTCAATGGAAGTTGACGATTAACTTGATGCGCCTACCCTTACCACTCTACACGACTCTAGCCAAAACATGGGAAACTACGGGAAGTTTGTCGATTTTTTGCTCGACTTGAATTATTCTTGCCACCCTTGTTCATAAAAAAAAAAAAAGAGGAATTGTTTTCCATACCCATGGTGCTGGCTTGTCGGGACACAAGAATGCATCAAATTAGACAGATGAATTAGTATGATCAGATGAGTTAGAGCTTTCAGTCGATCAAAAGAAACAAAGAGGCAACCGGGTTAGATAGCAGTCCAGTTGGACAAACCAATTAATTAATTTCCCCCAGTCAGCCAGCTCGAGCTTTCAATTTTTGCTGCCTAATAATCAATAATAAATATTATTATTAGTTAGTAAAAGTTCGAAGAGGGCTTTTCCTTCTACTGGACCATTTCATTTGGGCCTTCGGTCCCCCCTCCTCCTCCTAAAAGCCCACTAAATTATCTGTTCTCGTACCATTTATAATAATAATCTATGTAGAAATTGTATGGAGCTGCTTTAATTTATGCTGCCCATAACACCCTTGATTGACACATAAAAGCAAAAATATGAGTCTATAGAGAATTTCATGGTGTAATAAATGGGCAGAATTAATACCAGATATATTATTATATGAGCATGAAGAAACATGCACGGTGGAGCAAATAAAAATGGACAGCATGGGAATATCGAAGATCATTGGACGGCTGGTAAGCTTTCCATCATTCTCCACTCGTCTGATCCGCACAAGTCAAACGTATGGCCGTTGCAGACAAACGTTGTAAATAAATTTCGAGATAGACAGACAATAAGATAAAATGAAAATAAATATTTAAGAAATTAAGTATATATTTATTATATTTTTTAAATATCTTGCATTTTTATAAGGTGAAAGAAGTGATATTGCTCTTACAATAGATAAGAAAAATAAATATATTCATATATATATATATATATAAGTAGAATGTGACTAGATTTGAACTCGGTACTCAAGGACGAAATTAGAATTTCTATATTTCGGGGGCCAGACAAATAAAAATAAACAAGATAATAATATTTTATTATTTTAATTGCACACTTTGTTCTTTAATGTAATTTAAAATTGTTTAAAATTGCTTCTTATTAACTAAAAATTTATTATATATTATATATAAGATCATTCTAGAATTGTATCATGAATTTTAATACGTACCCTACATACACCAAGTTTTGAATTCTTGATAGTTTGATAGTGGTAGCTTATGAAAATTAATTTTCTTATATGGAGAGGGTCTAATTTTCAATTTAATAAAAGAAAAATGTATCACAATAAAATTAATATACTAAAATATAAAAACTTAAAACAAATATATACACATTGTTGGTAAAAAGGGTACATAACACATCTTTTTTCATGGAAAAAGCAGAAAAACCTACAAGTTGTGGGAAATAATGTAACTAGTGGGCTTTGAACTCCCTATCACAACCTTACTACACCCAATGTTTTCTTTGTAGGGGCCATGGCCCCCTACCTATTCAACATAGGTCTTTGCCGGTATTTTCAGGTTTCGAGCCATATAATGCAGTCAACCGTATTACTCCATGAAGACTAAATATCCTGCATCTCCACCAAGATTTAACATTTGTAAAAAAACAACAAGAATAATATATCATGGTAGTCGGGTAGTTCTTAGTGTATGTTGAGTTCTAAGAGCCTCCGTTCAAAATTATTTATTTATTTGGAGACTGGTAGCATGGAGGTGTTAGCATTCTCTAACCTTTTGCGTTATCGTGCTTTACTAGTTATGAGTGGTAGTCCGTTTGACATGATGAACATCTTTAACCTAGAGATTTAATAATATAAATAGCTTTTTTGGGGAGGGGAAATACTCTAATCACCATCTCGAGAGTTTCAACCCAACAATTCTGACCATGGTTGTTGACGAATCAGCTGATCATGTTCGGGGTGAAGAAAGCTACTTTGTGACTCGACTCGATTTTAAATGATTGCCAACCTTAAATCAGTGTATATTCAACTCGATAGACTCGTAAATCAACTCTTGAACTAGCTCGAGACCCAACTCTACTACTAGCTTAATTCGTGAAAAAGTTCAATAATGCAACATATAATTACCGTTTCAGTCCTGGTTTCAACTGGGGAAAATGAAAGCAGGGAGTAACACTATCTAAAAAAGCGTCTGTGATGACAGTTGGAAAGTGTGTTCTTGGCTGTGTATCTACTGCTCTACTTAGTGCTTAGTGGAGTTAGTCTATACTATTGCTTTTTTTTTTATTATTATGTAGTTTCAGCAATAACTTCTTCGATCGCCTTCTCTCTCCCTTAGCTTTCAACACTGCAGACTCGTCGAAGCATTGCACATTTACACTACACAAACCACGGTACAACCAACCATGTGTTCTTCCTGATTTGGCTTCAATGCTCCTCCTTTTTGCGCCAGCGCGTCTTCATAATTACTACCCTTCCGATTCAAACATCCCAGTGAAGTAGCAAAATTTTACTGTTGTGTGCGCTCGTAAGTTAAACACACCCACACTTTACAAACAAATACCTATATAATGTTTATATAAATCATTGTATTTTGGTCTGATGCGTAATCAACATATACCAGTTGATAGTTTATAAAAAAACATATAACAATTGGTATAGATATTAACGTTCGATGTTATTTCCGTGTCAAAATAATTTGAGAAAAGAGAATAACCGAAACTGGACTAGAGCTCTATTCCAATAAATCAAAGAACTGGTTGGTATTATATTAAATTCATCTATAGGGAAAAATATAAATATCAACTAAATTTTTTTCTAATAACTCGAATTATTGAGAGCAACGATTCTTGGCGTAATTTTAAAGTCTTTCATGTCCGAGAGATTTCTATTTTGATTCTTGATAACCTTCAATCCATGCCCAATGACTTATTAAAACTATGTAAATCTCAATTTTTATAAAAAGTTTCGTTCGAAAAAACGTGTCAGTAAATAATATAAATTACAAAATCCAAGCCTACAATAATAATAATGGATTCTTTTATGAATAACAGTAATCATTAACTAACATTACAAATGACAAAATCCCAATATATTAACCTAATCCCTAATCCCAACAAATGTACAAAAAGAACATGAAAATTAACAGATTCATCCAAAAAAAACATAAAAATTAACAGAAAAAAAAACAAAAACAAGAACAAAAATAATGAGAAAATCCACCCGAAGAGGATATTAATTAAATTACCCCCTCTCCCCCAAAAGTGAAAAAAAAAGTTGTAAAATTCTTCCAATGAGTAAAATCATGTTTCAGCCAATCACAAGCGACTGTGAATCTATTCAGTTCACCGTCCTGTCACCAATCGTAAAATTACACAGGAAATAGAAAGATGGAAGAATAACAAATAATATTACTTTTTTTTAACTGTGTCGGCCGCTCCAGTAAATTAAAAATTCACCGCCTTTGACTGTTTTAATTTTTTACCTGACTGGGTTTTCCTCAGGAAGCACAAAAGTGGCGGGATCCTCGTCGTTAATCCACCCGTACTTTGTCATGAATGGGTTGGCCAACGACTCCGGTGGATAGCTTTCAATGCAGTCGTCCCACACCGTCGCCCCACAGCCCGACCCGGGTCCGGATCCGGCCGCACCACCCAGATCCCTCATCACCTCCCACAGACAGCTGTTACACTTGAACCCTGCCCCGAAACTTATCATCAGTACCCGATCCCCTCTCTTCAACCTCTTCTTCGCCTCCATGTACCCCAACACGTACCACAAGCTGCTCGCCGACGTGTTCCCCCACCGGTGCAACGTCATCCTCGCCGGCTCCAGATCGTACTCGCTCAGCTCGAGATTCAATCCTATCCCGTCGATCACCGCTTTCCCTCCCGTGTGTATGCAGAAATGATCCACTCCGGTTTTGAAATTAATCACAGGCGGCGGCGGCGGCTTTCCGCCGCCGCCTCCACTGGCGACACGTTTAGCCAGCTTCCTCATCGAGTAGACGAACAAGAACCTGATCAGCTCCCTCACCGGAAGAATCTTCGGCGAAATCTCCTTCAGATTGTCGACGAACGCCCTGGTGGCTGCCTTCGGCAGAGTTTTCCCCAAATGGAAACCTAATCTGCCTTGTTCGTCTTCCTTCTGGATGCAGCAACCAAACGACTCGTCTCTGTTTCCATGGTGAGTCCTGACCAGAGTCTTGAGCTTGAACATCGAACGGTGCTTCAGCTCCGGCTTGTTCGTCAACAGAATCGCACATCCGCCGGTTCTGAACAAACAGTTAGCCAAAATCATGGATTTGTCGTTCCCGGCGTACCAATTCGGAGACAGAGATTCCGAAGTGATGACTAACGCGACTCTGTTTTTGTACGCACGGAAGGTGTTCGACACAATGCCAGTCGAAATCAAGCTAGCGCTACACCCCATACCCGTGAGATTAAACGTCTTGACATCCTCCCGCATCTTGTAGTGATTCACAATCCTCGAGCTGAGCGACGGAACGGCAGCAAGCATCGAGATATTAACAACCAGGAGGTCGATCTCCTGAGGCGAGATTCCGGATCGTTCCAGGAGCTTGTCGATGGTGGAGTGGAAGAACTCGTCCATCTCTTCGATCCCGTCCTGGAGAGTGGGAGTCTCTTCCCGGCCTTGGAACACCATGGAAGGAGCGTAGGTTTCTTCTCCGATCCCGGAGCTGACAATGGCCTTGAGGAGGAACTGGTACTCGAGGAGGCCTAAGTTCTTGTTGCGCTTGATGACGTTGCCGCAGAACTCGGTGTCGAGCTTGCGGTCGTCGGTAGGCTTGTAGAGCTCGTAGTCGAGGATGTAGCAATGTTGGTGGCGCTTTTTGTCGAGCCATTTCCATACAGCGAGGAGGAGAGGGGAGAGGATTAGGAAGGATTTGAGTAGGGTAACAATGGCGTCCATTGTTTGAGAACAGAGCTCTTTTGGTTATGGGGGTGTGA
Organism: Linum usitatissimum; assembly: GCA_030674075.2. Taxonomy (NCBI): domain Eukaryota; kingdom Viridiplantae; phylum Streptophyta; class Magnoliopsida; order Malpighiales; family Linaceae; genus Linum; species Linum usitatissimum. The sequence goes on along the minus strand of JAUJYP020000264.1, from coordinate 7,122,660 downwards.
TGTGAGTTTTGAAATGAGGGAAGAAGTTCAAGTAGTACTATAGTCTACTGGTTTGGGGTTTTACATTTGTAGTGGGGGCAGAGTACTACACACTTTATAAGAATAGGCGAAGAAGGTGGGTGGGGTTTATGGTTCACTCACTGGTGTGAATGGGTACAAGTCAAACTGGTCCGATTCGTTTATTTAGGATGAGTTCGAAAATATAGTTATCGAATTAACTTTCGAAACTATAACTGTCAATGCCTAATATGATGTTAAGTGTTTTCTAGTTTATTTGGGAAGGAATTCGAAAATATAAAGACTAATGTAAAAGTGAAATAATCGATATCTAATATAATTTAATCACGATTAGTAACATAGATAAAGACTTTTTATGAGTGGGTTTCTATTTGTGTATTGGATACATCATAAAATCCATGAACGGATAATGATTTATTGGTCTTGAGGATTACTTCTTATAGACTTCATAATTATGGCTAGATTCCATATAATATAAGTTTACATAGTATTGTTGATACAGTGATCATTTTTGTTTTTATTTCTACATTTTTATATCCATACATAACATTATATTACAATATATGTATAGTTTATATTGTAGTATTTATTTTTCAAAATCAATCGTATTAATCTAATCGGATCAATCGGTCTGCCGATAACTTATTTCTTTAATAATGAATTTTTTACTACTTATTCATGAGTTTGTAACATATTACAATATCTAGGCGTGTAGTGGGCTCTAGGTCTCCCGGCCCACATCTAGAACTTACTACGCCCCTAAGCCTGATTTACGTATGCCACATCTAGTATAGTCCGATCCTATCATGACCCTTTATAATCAACTGTTAAAATCTGTGCTTGTGGGAAGTCATGTATCAACTTCCGCCACGTGGCAACTCAACTCATTTTAAAAAAAAACTATATAAGCTGATAGGTGACTTCCCATGAGTATATTTTTAAATTTTTTTTTACAAAAGACCATAAGACTAACACCTAGACGACATCTATGATGTAGTTCAACCAGCCCGGGACTAACGTCCCATTTCTAGTTTTCTTTGCCAACCATTCTACACGGGTCGTATGCTCCACAACGATGTTGGAAAATTCTTTGAGCAAGTAAAGGATACCACCTATGGATCCTAAAGGCCTCCTATGGCCACTTCGAAGGGTGGCAATGCAGAGTTGAGACCGCAACTTTCATATATAACTCTCTGATCTCACACACGTCTAATCTCACATATGCCTAGACTATATACTAATTCAAGCTATACGTACACCTTATTTCCCGCTCCATCAACACATTTTTACTATCATGTGCACCTTACAAAAAATCGGTCACGAAAATTGTGCGGCGCTTATTCAAAAAGACTTTCCACTCTACTCAAACCAACCAAATTTTTTAAGTCGAACCACTCGTTAGACTCACCTGCAAGGTGGAGGGAACATATAAAGGTGGAGATGTTTGGGTGGGCCCATATTAGAATCATTAAGATAAAGCTAATAACGGTTTGTATTAGTAACAAGAAACTAATGAATATGTAACTGATTGGCTCTAGGTTACAATCTGTGTATATAAATATGTATTAATTGGGGGTTCAACTTCTACCAAACTATACATCGTGATCATGATCCACCTGTCGTATCGGTCTGTATTTATTACGAAATAATTCAACCACGAGAATGTACGTATACGGTATGCATACGCTTTACAGAAAGACCAACGTAGGTGGCATGAAAGCGCTCTCCACCTAAATCTTATAATAATTAATTAATTACGACCAGTTCATTTGTCGTGTGATTACTAGTCAGTAATCAAAGCCATTGCATGGTTAGATTTCGCTATTAAGCAAACTCACGTGCCTCACTAGTGGTAATTAATAACTGGTTTTAGAGCTGACCAGTGCTCATATCTCTCATGTCAATATCGTTGAAATCATTAATTTTTTTTTTGAATAATTAGTTAATCAAAATATAATAGTGAAATCAGGATTGAATGAAACATTGGGTAAATTTTTCGACAATTGTATATAGAATTTTATCAATTTTGAACTAAAAAACCATAACCGGTTGTCTGGATTGACCACCATATCAAATGATTTCTTGGTGAATTGTAAATTGGTAAGAGAGACAAATTAAATGAAATGTTACTATGTAGCAAGCAAACTCAGGTGGATGCCTTATGATAGTTAACTATTCAAAATATTTCATGCTAATATCTTTTCATAACTAGATATAGACAACTAATTATTCGTGAGATAATAATTTTGTTCGTAAAAACAAAATGAATTTTATGAATATAAGGGAAAATATACATATTAATATGTTATTATGAGCTGTCTTGTAAGAATTTTAAAGTTCAATACTATGTCAGTCATCGATCATTTTACTATTAGAAACTACATACTTCAATGGGTTGATACTAAATTTTGAGTTGATGGGCTAATGTGGTTATGTGTCACTCCATATGGTTATGCGCTTGGAATATTATTTAGAATGTGGATGGTCAACTTGGGCCAATTTGATTCCAATAATTATATATGTGTGGCTATAATGAAAACCCAATAATTTGAAATGCATACTCAGTATAATTAACTATTTAATAACTGGTTATAAATGTGGGGAGAGACTGATCATTCCATTTCTACCTTTAGAATTTGAATAGCATATAATTTTTTTAGATTAATATAATTTTATATGTAGTTCAATATATTTTTAATTTGTATTTAATTTAATTAGTGCATTGAATCATATTAAATCTGTTGCAGTGAATAACTACATTTTTAAGCAATTGAGCTCAAATTATTAAAATTATATTTGAAGAGGGAAGTTGGGGAAAGGTATAATTGTTTGTGTTTTCTTCACGTGTATGGGAAGAAGCTAGATGTTGAGCCCATACTTGCGTACATGGTTTAGATACTTAGGATTTGGGAAATTATCTGGTCATAAATTGAATGATGTCAATGCATACATAAGCCGATTCAAAATAATTTAATATATTATATCGAATTGTTTAAGAATTTAAATATTCTAAATTGAAAAAATTCCAACCAATAAAAAGAATATAAAGAAAATAACATAATATCAAACCTAATAACAAAACTTAATAGATAATTATTCGAAAAGAAGGATGCTATGTGTTCTATTATAATTTTATAAAATAGTGTCAAATCTTATTTCTTTTAGACCCCAACTTCAAGTGAAGGAATGTGAATGATGAGCATTTACAACTTAGTTCAAACTTAAGAAGATAGAATACAGAAATGATAATTTGATTTTGGGCAGAAATTTAGATACAACATGGTTGGTTAGATATATTTAATGTCCCTCAGTAGCGTTACATGCTTTATATTTGTACAAAACAAGTTGATATGATCAACGCGTGCTTTTAAAATACACTTCGTTGGAATCTAAATTTCCCACTCGAATGAAAAATATTCAAAATTACGTTCTATATTGGCGTATTTCACCTTACAAACATACCATTCAAAAATATTCAAAAGTTGTGAGTGAGCAACTTTTGCATGCCATAGTCCACACTACAGTCCAGACTGAACAAGTCAGCAAATTTAGGGTTTGTCAAAATCAATCAATTAGCACTCAGAATGTCAAAATCCAAAACCCTAACGGATATATGTATATATCAAAATCAATATGCACAGTTTGGAAATTAATTACTCAGTTTTGTTGACTCTCTATTTTGGCCGCCATGGAAGCATGAACTTAAAGTGACTTGATGATGATCACTTGCTTGCTTTCCACTTGCCAACCAGCTCCCCACATTTCATTCATGTATTATGAAAATAAAATATGAATGCTTCTACATAATTAATAATGTATACAAAAAAATAAGGATTTGATACTCGAATTTGAGAAACAACGACAAATTCAGAACGGTTAAATATGCTGGATTGAATTGTATATAGTTTGAAAGATAAGAATAAATGAAAAATAAACTTATTAACTTCAAAATATTTATAAAAAAAAAGTTATAGGTTCAGTATTCTAAATCTCAAAATAGACCAAGGGGGTGTTTGGTATATTTCAAAACTCCCCCCCCCCCCTAATAAATTAGAATTTGGGTGTGTTTGTTAGGGACTTTGTATTTTGAAATCTATCGATTTTTTTAAAGATAGATTGTTCTGGGTTTATGTATTTAAAAAAAATCAACTATATAAATATAGTTTATATTTTATTTCGTACAAAAACTTAAAAACTAGAGTTTCAATTGCCTTTGTTTATGTATTCTAAACATCTTTATAAAAAAGTAAAATTTTTAATTTCGTCAAATAAACCCGTGGACCTCGCTGTCTTTTTCAATTATTTTGCCTATCAAATATATATATCAAACAAAATAATCTAACATTCTTCAATTTTCATAAAATATTTTTTCATTTTTTTTCAATTCGTATATTTCCTTTAATTTCAAAACTCGAGTGCCTATGGCGGCTGCTCATAGTAGCTACTAGCTAGTGTGCTTGGTTGGGCAATTGCTGTCTCTAATTAATGGGCGTTTCCCTATGTTTTGACATTGATATAGAAACAAATTAAAAGAAAAAACATCAATATTCACAAGAAAACTATAAATGCATTTAATTTGTTCGTTTTTTTAGGCCCTGGCAACGATCGTCTATGGGCTTAATTGGTTTAAAGGGTTGGATTTTGAAAAATTATCTTAGGCTCATAAGATATAATTGACTCGATAGAAATATCGGTTAGGATTCGATCTTGATATGCGGATTAGACGTAATTACGTGTGATAGACGGTCAAGCTGGCATGGAGATGAGTATGAGTTTTTTCGTACGCTTTGGCTGACCTCAAATTGTCCAACTTTTAACAGGTAGAATACAATACTTCTAAGTTTTCGGCTGACCTCAAATTGTCTAATATTTTAACAGGTAGCATACAATACTTCTAAGTTCTAATAACCATGTATATTGAGTTCTAACAATGTATAATGAAATTTGAACGATCGTATAGAATCTACAATCGTTCAGACTCAAGTTATGACAATTGAGTCGAAATTTCAAAGCTCACTTGCACAATGTGACTATAGAATGGACTGTTTCCAGTGCCCATTTATTATGGCCATGTTCTTATGCTCAATTTGCTTCACTTTCAATGTGGTTTTGACTTGTGAGTTGTGAGCATTCCCACCACCACCTAACCATCCCATCTTGCATTATTCAATTGAGTCAACGTCACACTAGCAATACATACTTACTTCCAAATATTTTCTTGGTGTTTAGTAATTTCGAACATAATTTGTATCGTTAGATCAAGGTTGTATATTAATTTTGTGTTTTTTTAAGTGACCGATCACAATCGAGTTTGCGACAAATTTCTAATGAGTTTTTTCGCCATGGGCTTTACTGAGCAACTAATTATGAGTGACAATAACTATATAGTTATGTGGGAAAATAACTTACAAAATTATGATAGTAACTAGTTAGTTACAAACAAAATGGTTATCCAAATAACTAGTTATACAACTAAATGATTTGATATATGTACGTGTTTATAACTAGTATAGAAAAAATTGAATGTAAGAAGGGATAGCTTGAATGACAAGTCAGATTGGTTTGTCTTCATCAAACTCGGGTTTGTTTCTCAATCACTCGATAACCTACTAATTCCAAAAGTTGCATCACAATTCAATTTACAATTATAAGTAGCACTAAATAATTTCTAACTTGAGAACTCAATACCTTTAAGTAAGTGGACACGATATAACCAACGGCACTATTTTACAGAGATTACTTGTACTCATTGATCATGCCGAAATTCAACCAAGCTTGTAGTGGAATGCCATTGGGCCTTGTCTGTTGATTGCGGGCTGCTACATGGCACACGATTTGTGTAGGTTTTCAGGGCCGGAAACGTTAAAATTTGGGCTGTAGCCCTGAATTCATGGGCCTAGGCTGAATCGGTCTCGTAGATGGGTTGGTTAAGATTTGAATTTTTTTTTGGGTGAAACGCGTTAAAATTCCAATTGTTTGTAGGATTGCCTAACTTAGGGCTGGAAGTCCAATTGTAGGAGTAGAAAAATTAAGATATCATACACAAGTTAGAAATGGGAGTGTTATTTGTCGTCTTATAATTGTTTTTTAAAAACGACTTAATTATTATAAATAATGTAATTGCCTTTTAATTGGATGTCCTTTTATTGAACATATAAATCGTAAACTCTATTTTCGGAATGCATCACCGACCAAACTCCGGCGAGCTGTCAATGATCATCCGTCAATCCCAACCATTATCGTCGGTAATTGACGATAAAAATCATATCCGCGAAGAGAAAACACGGTTCAATCATATTTTTACTTTACAAACACAATCGATCATGTTTATAGTTTAAGCACGATGATGCTGCTACGGTTGCCAGCGAAGCACAAACGGTTCGTCAGACTGTTTGTGTCTCGCTGGCGATGGTCTGTCATCCATACGCCGACGTCGACAACTGTTACCATAATATTTAATCGAAGTTACATCACACATTTATATAATTCTTAATAATATTACCAACAATTTCCTATTTAAGTACTTATAAAAAACAAACTATATTTTTCATATTTAGAACTTAAAGGATAATTATGTAATTTTACACGTTTTAGAGCTTTTTATTTAAAAACTTAAGGCAATGAATAGCAATTCAGTTAAAAATTGACCTAATTCATGACATCTTTCTTAATACAACACATGTGATATGAAAGAGTATGTCTAGTCACTAAATGCGAAGACAAGCAGAGAGCCAACATGATTTTAATGGGGTATATATGTTGAGCGGGATATGCCCGGATGGGAGAACTCACGGAAGCACAACACCTTATACGGGAGCACCCAATAAAATATAAAAGACCGATAGATTAACTCGATAGAGAAAAACAATTAAATATTCTATGACTGTCGATTATTAAACGGAACTAAATTCAAAATCCCATAATATCCAGATTACCAAAAACACCACTCTAACAACATACATTATCTTGACGAATTTAATTACTCGTTGAAAATGAACATTCTGTAATATAATACTTATTTTCTATCTTAATCTGACTCTCCCTAAACTAGGGCTCTGCTCCTCTCCAAAGTTTAGGGTTTTTTGCTTTTCTCTTCCACGTACCACCAGCGAAAACATAATCCCATCATCACCAAACCAGTCCCACCCTCCAACAAAAGCATTAAGACCGGCGCAATCATGGCTCTCACCGGAACTCCCTTGGTGACGACGACTGCTGTGGATCAGGAGCTGGGCCGTCAGAGACACGGCTGGAAGAGGTACTCCGTTGGGAAGCATCACCGACGGCGCCGAGCACAGCTCCACCACCACCCCATGTTGAAAGGCAGGAGCAACAGCGGACTCCACCTCACCATCCATAGTCGTACAAGGGCGTGTGAACACCGATCAATCCACTTCAGAGTTTTGAAGATCAACTACCCGTTTTATGTTTGTTTGAAATTTCTATTTTGTTTGGACCTCGATTTCCATTTGTTCGCATTGTTTTCCGTTTGTTGAATCGGGTTTGTCGGGTTTAGAGTCGTTGATGGTCTAAGAGATTAAAACTGCAAAGCAAAATATTTAATTACCTGTTTTTCCCTCACAACCTTTTTAAAAAGCACCTCCCAATTATATCATCTATACTCAACGTTATATCTCACTCTTCTATAAACAAAATTAAATTTTGTCAACAAAAAAATATAATAATAATTTTATTTTTGAAAAAAAATACTTATTTTTGAACAACCCAACAAAACCTTTTACATCTTTCGCAATTATTTGGCTGGGTCGTGCGGAGGAGGAATCTTGAAACGTAACCATCACCTTTCTTTTTCCAGTATCTCCCACCACTACTAAAGCCAATGCGAAGGGCCTACAACCTATCGAAATATAAATTAACAGACATCGTAACAAATTAAGCGCCACATATTAATTACTACCAGAACAATTAATACCATATATCATAATATATATTCGTATTTAGCCAATTAATTCGCTTACATACATAAATACATTTACTCAATACCTAAGAATTGGTAATTAATTGTCTCACAAATCGTTTCATACACTTCAAAATAGTGAAAATAAATACCCTACAGTACACTTGTTATTCCCCCCGGACGAAAACAAAACGACAAATTCCTCTGTTTCGCCGGCGGCAGCCGTCCTAGTGATTCGATCCGGAAGAAACCGACGACCGAACCGAAGAGGAATAACTCGTCGAAACGCTCCCATCTCCCACCTTTCCGTAAAACAAGTCCGACCAATGATTATCCAAATCGTCAGGGGCATATCTGACAACTCCACCTAACTCCCTTGCCACCGCCGTCCGATACTTCTCGTAGAATCTCCGGTACGCCGGGCCGATTTTCCTCGCCACCGAGATTTTTATATCGTCTCTCAGTCTTGAGTCCGGCACCACCCACGATGACTGCTTTCTGTACGCCTCCTCGAAAGCAGAGTTGAATTTCCGAAAGCAATCCGCCGCTTCCTGAACTGTCATCGTCGCCGCCGTAGTGTCGACAGGCAGCGACGACATTACTTTATCCCACCCGAGCCGCTCGTAATTCGCGGCGTACTGCTTCACTTTAGCTTCGTGCTTGTCGATCCACTCGTCGCCGAGGTGGAATTTGATGCTCGACGTGCGGACCTTGTTCACTATGTAGCAGAGATTGTTCGCTAAGAACAGGTAGGAGAGTGGGACGTTGTTGTAGAATTGGACCTTGCCGTCGAGTTTACAGAGCAGGACAAGGATCAGCCAAGCTAATCGGACGGAAACGGGAGAGGTAACGCCGTTAACATCGTCGGCGGGGCCAGGGCTGGCGAAGTACGTCTCCGGCATAGGCGTCATCTCCAACGGCCAATCAGCGAGTATATCGGAAAGCGCTCCGGTGTAATCGCTGAGAAAGGAGATGTAATTCATAACATAACGAGTAAGAGGATGGAGTCCGCCGCCGGGAACTGACGTCTTCGAATTGTCCTTCGAAATCGCAGTTTCCAGATTTGTTAGCATCGTTCTGACGACGTCACCGAGCTTCACCAGAGAGTTAACCGCCAAATTCCGAACCGGAGCGGTGGATTCGAAATCGAAAATCGATTCAATTTCCGGCCAGAGATCTGAAATTGCTTCGTAGATGTCCAGAGTGCGGAACATTTTCTCCAAAGTAATTTTTTTCCCCTTCTTGATGACATTTTCAGGGAAGCCAAACAGATCCATCGCCCCTTCTCGAACGACCTCCACAAAGCAGGACTCTCGAATCGCTAAAGAGGACGACGAGAAAACTTGGTCGCAGAGTAGCCTCTCGCCGCGGAACAGAGTCCTGACGGCGGTCTTCACGGCGTACAGCCACGTCTTGATTTTCGACTCCATAGCCTCCCAATCGAGCTTGTGGAGGTGAGACGAGGTGAATCTGTCGATTCCTAATCGGTACAGTTCTTCGTCGACCACCGATTTCCTGACGATGTGATAAATCTTGATACACTCTTTGGTATATCCGGCAGCAATCATACAATCAGCAATCGCCTTCAGATCGGAAATTGCAGCAATCGAGGCACGCTCCTCCACCGGAATATCTTCTCCGCCCACTGTCGACTCATCCGCATCGGACGATGAATCGTCCGATCCAGAAGAAACAGTGGAAGGCCTAGCTCTGCTAGTGGCGACAGAGGCGCGGGAGGAGACGAACTCAGAATCGAGATGATCGCGGCTAGATCTGAGAATCAAATAGAACTCCCTCTCGAGCTTCTTCATGGCCTTCTGCATCAGGTTCTGAGCTCGGACGAGGTTTTCGGAGTTTGGATAGCTAGCGACGTAATACTGCATAGCCGACTGGAGCTCCTTCACGGCGGAGAGATACTTCTTGGCTTCGATTCGGTCGTCGGAGAAGAGAGAAGTCGACGAGGAGGGGGAAGAAGCAGAATTGTCGGATGAGTCATATTTGGAGATGATCGAGTGTGCGTTTTCGATGTCCTCCTCTATCAGTGTCTCGGAGAAGGCGTGGCGAGGCGGCGGAGAAGCTGCCGGCGAGTGGTGTGGTGACGGTGACGGGGATTTGAAGAAATTCGACCTCATGATTGTTCAGTAGGAAGGGAAATGAAGTAATGTATTATCCAGAGTGTTCAGAAAAAATGAGAATGAATTAATGGATGGATAAATTGAATATTGAGAAGGGGGTATTTATAGAAGAAGAGAGGGTTGACTGAAGGGTTAGAAAGGTAAAACTTATCAGAGTGACGCGGTTTTTCAAATTGGACTGAATATAGTTACCAGTCAGCTATTTGGTTTTTACCTTTTTGTCCTTTTAGAAAAGCTTTTCTGATTGCTTTTGGACGGAAAGGAAGTTTCCGTTCCGGTTTCAGGTGGAGGTAACGAGTTTTATTTTTCAAGCCGGGAAACGACGTCGCATGGAAGGGGAATGGAACATGATTACGTGAGAGCATTGCCATGCAAGTGGATTAAAGTAATAGCGAGCACTATCTAGAACTAGTGAATGGAACTCCACCATACCTGAGGAGTGACATCAGCAATGTAGACTGAACTTATTAAATTTTTAAGTTTTGTCACATAATATGATATAATCATATAACTAATCACGAATCTCCTTTAATAACCTTAGGTTATTGAATATAACGGTTCATTTTGTGGTAATAAAATGTTCTCATAGTCCAGTTTGACTAAGAAATCCTATTATCAAATCATGTTAGTCCTCTAATATAACTATTTAAACTTGGATAAGCATTGGTGCCAGCCTTAGGGATCCATATGATTCAATCCCTTTCAAAGGATTTTAATAAATGCTATATAAACTAATTATATATGGACCACCCTAAACCGTCAGAGACGGTGGTAGAATCAAATTGTCTAGTCTTTTGGTTTTATATTTATAAAATTATATGTAAAAATGATAAAAAATTAAGAGTTCGCCCCCATTGTGTTTTAACATTCATTTCAAATTCAAATTTTTACTTAAAATCTCTAATCATCTTGATTCCTTGAAACTATTGTTCATAAAGATTTTTCGTCTTAAATAGATTAGTCTCTTTGAGTGTTGTAGTCGAAGACTTCTATTTGATTTGGCCAAATATTAAACTGTACATTAATTGCCCTCTTAATTACCTGCTAGTTAGGGCACATGTATAGTCAGTCACTTTAAAACAATATATTAAAAAACACAGATCTCTATGGGTGTAACTGTAAACACATACACAGATCTCTACGTACTCTACAGTTAATTAATTTACATTCAATTTGTTAATAATGAATAAATAATTTATGAAAAATAAACAAATACACACGTACGTACCTCTGAGTCAACTTAACGAACTCTTCTTCGAAAGAAGGGAGCCGTATTTTGGTATTTCAAATTATGTGGACGACATGGAATACGTTAGTATTCTGAGAAGGTCAACAACCATCTACGTATAGCTCCCCAAAAAAGTCAAATTCAAGACTCTTTCACTCACAAGGACTATTGTTTTATATTAGATATGGGTAATATCTCGATCACGACGAGAATCACCAAGGCAGGTCTGAAATATCGGCTGGATCATTTATGGAAGCTTGATGAAATTTCTTGGCGTCAAAAGGCTCGTGAGATCTGATGCAAGTTGGGGGATCGTAATTCCAAATTCTTTCACCAAATTGCATGCGAACCGTAGGATAAACCACACAGGGAGCCTCGTTTTGGATGGGGCGCAAGTTCAGGGACAATGTGAGCTGCCTGCCGCTGCGGTCACTTTCTACAACAACTTATACTCTTGAGGTCAGAAAGGTTCGGCCTTTCCCTTTAGAGATCGCGTTTTCTAAGCTCAACCAGGATCAAGTTAAGGAGCTTGGGCGACCAATCTCGGAGCTGGAAGTCTGGACGATTATTAAAGGGTGTGTGGGTGATAAGGCTCCAGGGCCGGACGGCTTTCCTATGGAGTTTGTAAAGAGAAATTGGGGGACGCTTAAATCTGAGTTTTTCGGGGCGATTAAGGAGTTTTTAGAGTCGGCAACCCTACCATTTTCGGTCAACAACACTTTTCTTGTGTTAATCCCGAAAAAGGAAGCAATTGGGGACTTTCGGAACCTTAGACCGATTAGCCTTGTCGGTTGCGTGTACAAAGTCATATCAAAAGTGCTAGCCGGAAGACTCAAAACAATGATGGATCAGTTGGTTTCCATGCACCAATGTGCGTTTATCAGGGAGTGCGGTGTTGGTTGCAAATGAGCTGGTGGATTTTCGGATGCGTAGCGGAAGACCCGGTGTGGTTTTTAACCTGGACATCGAGAAAGCTTACGATCACATAAACTGGGAGTGTTTGCTGACTGTTCTGGTCAACATGGGTTTCGATGACGTTTGGGTGGAATGGATCAAGGAGTGTATCTCTACTGCCCACTTCTCGGTGCTGGTCAATGGAGAAGTGATCGCCAAAATAACTTCACAGTTATCTCGACAACTCAAGTGTCGTATGTGTCCAAGAATTCCTCTCGTTATGCTTCTACTCAAACTCGTCAATACGGTTTAGGCTGAAAGAATTGGTTTTGGTTTCTAATGATTCTGAAGTTTTAATTAAAACTAACAACTTAAGGTTTGATCAAAGGGAGAAAACAAGATTTTGGATGAGATGATTCATCAACCTCAATTTCCTAATAGAAGTTAGATCGAACAAACGTTGGACTTGGATTAAAAAAAACAATTCCTCTTATCACTCGTGTGAATCCACGACACAATCATGCATGCGGATTACCTCTACTAGTTTCTCAGTCAAGGTTGGAATAACCTCAACTAGGCTAACCGATAATGAACACCGAGAAGTTCCACAAAATGATAAGGTGCTCTTTCAGAATTAAAGGCAATTACGAGTAATCAGAATTAGTATTAACTTGGTCCATCAATACATAAACTACTGATAACTACACCTAACTTGGTCCATTGGATGCAAACCAGAGCGCCCGCCGATTACAAGATAAACAACCTTTAAAACTAAAAGAAACACAAGAGGTAGAATTGAGCTATTGGCTTACCCCACAGATAACTTTCATCTATCTTAGATTGTTAATCATATGATTTCCTAAGTCTATCAAACAAAGAATTTCATAGATTTGACCTAATTCAAACCAAAACAAGAACTATGTTGAAAACCAACAATCAAAACAATCCTTCATTAAAATCCAATAACCCAATAGTCGTCGACCCTATACTTTTAGGGAGAATATCATAGCTCAAATCCTACATCTCAACCAAGAAGCTCTAAAGATTTAGCTACTTATGATTCTAGGAGAAGATAAATCAGAAAAAGATCTAACCACCATCTTAATGAAGAGACAATGATTTGATCTTGCTCCAATCGCCGCTTTTAATCTTCTAACTTCAATCTTCGATGGGAACTCCTTTGGATCTTCAATTGAACTTCTAGGGATGGAATAATGGTGGTTTTTATAGAGGGAAGTCGTGAAAAATTGGGGAAATTTGTATATGGGGAAAGACTCTCTCTCTCTTTCCTCAAAATCAGGCTTTTATATGAAAGCTGTTGAATCTGAGCGGTGCACGTCGTGCCTGTGCACCTTTTTTTGCTATGAGAGGTTTTTTAATTTAAGGGGTTGCATGAGGTGTAGTGATGTACGACATGCAGTTCTTCTACTTCATTTATTGTCTTGTTCTTTCGTCCGAGTTCCAATCGTGCTCTATTTTGTATCCAAAGACTCATAACCAGACCCTCTATCTCTAGGGTACCCGTGGATAACAAATATTACAAAGAAACTTATCAAATGGACCACAAAGTTCCAAGTCAACGGGTCTAGGCACATAATGCCAAAATACGAAACCACACAGGACTGAAGCACGAACAAGCTAATATTCATTCGAAAAGCGTGCTGATAAGGATAGATAATTACTACAAATCCTAAAACTATCAAGAAACCTCTGGGTATTTTCGTAGCTTGAGGGGGCTCCGTCAGGGAGACTCCCTCTCTCCTTACCACTTTATCATGGTGATGGAGATCCTGAGAAGATGCAGGGAGCTGTTCTGGTTCGCGGGTTCTACATGGATGACTTTGGGCAGGTGGGACAGGTTAGCCACATTCTGTACGCCGATGATACGCTGCTTTTTTGTGATGCGGACGTGGTTCAGGTGCGGAACCTTGCCGCGACCTCGATTTGTTTTGGGGCTATCACAGGTCTTAAAGTTAATATGCGCAAATCCTCTGTGTTCTCTATTGGCGAGGTTCCAAATGCTTCCTCCCTCGCAAAGGTTTTTTGCTGTCAAATTGAGACTCTCCCTACCTACTATCTCGGTCTTCCTCTTGGGGCTAGGAATGTTCAAACTTAGTTGTGGAAGCCTGTGACCTGTAGGGTCGAAAGGAGACTCGACTCTTGGAAAGCAAGGTTTCTTTCCTTTGGTGCTAGAGTGGTTCTTATTAAAAGTGTGTTATCCAGCCTTCCTGTGTACTTCATGTCCCTCTTCAAGGACCCTAATTTGGTTATTATCAAGATTGAGAGGATCCAAAATCATTTTCTTTGGGCGGGTTGTTAGGAGAAGGACAAGATCCATTGGGTGAGTTGGGAGGTGGTGAAATCTATTCTTTATTATATGAACATTTTCGTAATGTTTATCTCCGATTAAATAAAATATATTCTCTATTTATAGTATTTATACGCTTGTTTTGGGAGTTCTCAAACCATCTAGCAACAGAACCTAACCATGTGGAGTGTCATGGTATGCATAATTTCATAATTATACAATCATATACTGTACGTATTTTAAACGTGTTTCCATTATTGTGTATAATATATATTCAGCCATAATATTTAAAGAAATTGCATGTCGATTCGGTCATGGCACATGATAATAATATTATTAATTGAGATTTGATTCTCTATTTTCTATAAAAAAAATAATAGCAAATGATTGACTACCGATATAGTAGTAGAAGGCATCGTTAGTAAACTACAGTACGGGTCGGCCGCGGTACGTTATTGTATTAATTAATAAGTTCAAAATTTTATATGTCATTTTAACGTGGGATATATTGAGACTGATAGTAAAATAGTTTAACACGTGTTGAAGCATAGAGTGTCGGAGAATATTGAGGTTAGTGATATCATAGCCGACTACCAACAAATGTTTTGCCAAAATCCTAACTTTGAGGTTAGTTGGATTTGAAGGAATGGTAATAAAGTTGCCCATACAATAATTAGATAATTCCGACATTTGGATATTTTTGCTTCTAGAAATAACCCTCTCATCTGGTTGTTGAATGTTTTGAATAATAAATTTTTGAGGTTTTGAGCGAGCATTAATAAGGTTAAGTTTGGTTATCAAATTTTTTTTGCAGTTTTGACATCGGTTAAACTGTTACGTTTGCTAGATTTGAATTAATTCTAGATCTTATACAATTATCTTACAATAAAATATTAAATTTAAAATAAAAAGTGAAAATAAATAAAAAAATGTTAAAATATCAATTCATTTTAAAATTCGTGTATTAAACTTGGGCATAATACATGTTTAAAAGTATGTGAAGTATGAAACAAAATGGAAAAAAATCAAATGGCTTCACTATAGTACGAGAATGAAAATTTTAAATATATATTAAGTATATATGTACTATTTTTTGAGAATAATATCTATATATTATACGAATATATATTAAACTAATTAAGGAAAAAGATGTACCGTATATGTACTTAATTTAACAATTAATTAGTCCAACATCAGAATTATAATAAATTATATATACGTGAACTTGGACTGTCAATTAATGAACGGGCCGCTTGTCGATGATACCGTTTCTCAAGCTAGCTAGCTGCTGATTTTGGTGTTTAGTAGGATGGTTGTGTACGATGATTTGATTTGTTTCTTTTTTAAAACAAATATAAAATTAATTAGCCAATTCAAACTAGCATATACTATTAGACTAAATAAATACAGCCGGCGTACCAGTTGCTAACAAGGTTTACAGCTCTCCATCTTCATGAATGACTTACCAAAACATGTATCTTCATGACTGATTCACAAATTCAAAAATCGTACGGAGAAGAGAAGTTAATGTAACACGTGTATATATATAGATGTATTGAGCTATGTGAGATCGCGTGTAATATTATGTATTTTTCTTTCAATTTTGGTATTATACATGTAATATTGTATGAAGAGTTCTTAATTAAAAGTATTTGACCAATTGAGTTCTCGGGAACCCAGATGCAGCTGACTGCATGGCTCTGCCACTGCTTCTAGGGATTCATATTCAATTGTCTACAACCAGAATCAAAATCACTCTTTATCAATAGATAAATGCATAATCCGATAAAAAAATAACTCGTAAATCATAATTCAATTAACCCAATTCTATAACCCGCACAAACATACCTATAATATATTTACAAAGCAGATATTTGTATGTTTTATCGTGGATCTATATTACCTGTTCAATTGTGTCTTGGTCTCTTTATGTTTTCTTTTTGTGATACACATTAGGATACATTATAGTTCATTCATATATTATAACTAATTAAACTAAGTAATTAATTAGGCAACACAGCAAGAGCCAGGCAACACATTACCACTTTAATCCTTGTCCTACGCTAATTGTACTCTATGTACCTTCCTTAATTAAACACGTCTTAATTTTGTTTCATTTGTTGCTTTGATCTGTTCTTTGATCCCATCGTTCCCCCCCTAGGGGAACATGTAATACGTACGACAACGGGAAATAAACATATATGAAAGTTCATACAAAACCGGTATATCAGGTATATTGAAGAATTCATCGTTATTATTAATAATTAGTCAGCAAAAATTTGTTTAATACTCGTATATAAAAATGTTTTTGTCATATAATTGTAGGGCCATTTAATTTTTCAACGTTTGATTGATGCTTCACATACTAAACACATATAAAAGACGTATTACACGTTTAATACACGTATGTTAAGGAATTGATCAAACATTTTAATCTATATTGATTGATGCTGAACTTTTAAACATACTGCTATGTTGAAATGACGTACGAAACTCCAAACATATTATTATCGTACTACACCCGTGCTGTACTTTACTAACTGAGGATAACAACCAATGAAATAAACAAATAAATACGTATAGTTTGGGAAGAATAAGTCAAATGAAATAACTAGCTGGAATTGAGCGATTTGAATTACGTTGTTATGTACCCGTCTTAATCGCAAATTTAATGATGAAGCGTAAATTACAGTTGGCCGTAGCTAATTACTCCAGCTAGCTGAATATATATGATATGCACGTCGAGAAAACAAGATTACTAATGCGATCTAGCTGGAGATTATGGTTTTTTTGTTAGATCATGTGAACGCTTTCAATTACTTGTGTTTGGTCAGAATTAATCAGGTGAGTTCTTGAAACAGGCAGTACTGGGATTGATTTGAAAGGGCCAATCACAGAAGAAGAATGAAGAATGCGACATTTTGCCATTTTGCTGATGGGAAATTAGATTTCCGCGTCAAAAATTTATTATATATCACTTTATCCTGCATTTCGATTTTATTTATAGTGCAATGTCCCAAATTGGATATCTAATCTAGGAGTCGGTTTGGTTTTCTAGTAATTTATTATATTTGGTTGGTTAATTATGAGCAGATAGAAAATAGTTTAATTATAATAAAGATATTAAAGTAGGTTGGTTAAGATCGATTTTTTGTTAAATTAGATATAAAGAAGGATAGACTCGGTTAGTAGTTACCAAAATCTCAAAGCTTTTATCGATTCATCAACCTAATAATTATAGGTTAGTGAATAATATAAGTATCAATCAAAATTCTCTTTCAATAATTCCAATTATTGGGATGCAACGGTTCTTGACATGGTATCAGGGACTTAAATGATCGAGAGGCCTCCGTTTCGAATCCCGGTAGCTCTCAGTCCGTGCACATGACTTACCGAAATTGTGCAAACTAAACTCTTATGAGAGCTTCCGTTTGATGAGGGTGTGTTAAGTGAATAATATAAAGCATCAATTAGAATCTTTTTTCAACAACTCAAATTATTGGGATGCAACGGTTCTTGACAGAGGCTCAACCACCATACTTTGTGAGTCATAGGCCCAGCTCTATCTTGGCCCTTCATCATAAACTTAACGGTCTGGATTCTCACATATTAAATGAAGTCATCAACCGCATTCTGTCGCTATCACATGGCAACCCGACCAATATCTCAAAAATACTATATAAGGTGCAGTGAGCTAATATCCACTGCATTTATGGCATGTCGTCATCTACCCTAACCGCATACACATAACCTAATACGTTGATATGGGCTAGCTATATGTCTACGGGTGGTCATATGCCTTTGGACACACCCGTGTACTTTTTGGTCTCCCTGATATTCTTTTTACTACTCTTTCTAATGTACCTCTTGTGAGGCCACTTGTAAAGACTCCTAGGTGTTTCGTAAGGAAAGCTCATAATTATACTCAACCAAATCAATTTTATAAATCAAATAACTCATCGGTCTACCGATTAAATGTGAAAAGAAATGGAAAACCATAGAATTCAGATGGGGAGATTAGTCTGACTATGGTGCTCATAAGGGGAGTTTGGGGGAGGCAATGCCAAACTAAGGAAATGAAAGCTAAAGACACAAATTCCAACGTGGGAAAACATCGGCTGCTGGTCTTTAATTCATGTAACCTTGGTACGACCGTTGTTGATTTTCAGTTTGTGTTTAGGATCGAACATTCTGGTCTTATCATCATTGTTGTTATGAATTAAGTGGGGGCACATTGCTTTACATAATATTTGTCCCTTGTTTTGATCGAGGATTAGAGCTACAGAATCATCGGTCAATAAAGATGTTTGGCTTCAACTTTTGGACCCCAACTAATTTCAAGTCTGGAGGGTCTTAAAAGCTAGTTTGGTCACTCAGTGGAATAGCTTTGGAGTTAGGTGTGTCCTTACCCTTTTAACACAAATTTTAAAAATTTATTCGACTGGTAATAAACTTTCTGGGTTCGAATCCACACGTTTTATTCATAAATGAACGTGTAATCTTTATTTATTTTCATCTTATTATCTTCTTGTCTTGACCTGGCTTAGATTTCTTTATATATAATATAGTTTGTTTTTCCATAGTTCACGTATCGCGACCGCATAGCGCAGTGGATTAGCGCGTTTGACTTCGGATCAAAAGGTCGTGGGTTCGACTCCCACTGTGGTCGATCTTTTTGCTTGAAGCAGCTTGGTAGCAGGAGCTTTTAGCCCAATGTGCTATATATTATATGGGCCATTAATCAGTTTTGATTTGTTTTCCTGGATTTGGGGAGGTGCGTTTGCTCATTTTGGACTCATTAATGGGCTTAGCCCAAGTTCCATTCCTCGTATCTCGTCATGATAATTATGTTGTCTATTGTGTAGTTCGAAAGGCCGACTTATCGTGCTTCGTCTGGTTGGGTTTTGGACCTACATTATTGGGTTAGTTATGTCTAATTGTTCCTTTTGTTTTCTATCTTCCTTGTGTATATATCATGATTTGATACTTGCTGACCAAAAAAGAAAGTTTCGGATAATATTGTCCAAATAGAGTTGTTTTAGTGGTTGAGTTGTGTGTTGGTGACCCGGAGATTTCAGATTCAAATCTAATATGCCCCATGAACGGACACCATTGTAATGTACGTTTATTTCACTTTCTATCATGTATTGATCGAATAATCTATTTTGGCAAACAAATAATATTCGCTAATTGAAAATTTATCGAGAAAAAAATCTTTTATGCAAGCACACTTAGTTTACTCAGCTTTAAGAAGTTTAGTGGACTATCAGAATTCGAAATCAAAATCTTATAATCATCAAATGCTCGGACACCATATTAAAAATTATTACATCTCAATAATTCAAATTAACCAAAAACTTTATAATCAACATTACTAAAGTAGCTAGCTTCTTATTATCCAAAGTTGTAATTAATTAAAGGGATCGAGATTTCACTTTTTATCCACATTATATACGTGTTGCATGTTCATCAAGTTAATCTTGCTTTAGTAATCCTTTTGTCATAAGGATTTGGTTTCGTACTGTTGTTTGACCTTTGTCTCTCTCTATCAGTTTTCTTTCTCAAACGCAAAGTGATCATGGCAGGCCGAAAGGTTTGATCCCCCTGTCTACAAACGCACAAAGTCGTAACAAAACGAGTACGCCAAGTATTTTTTTTCGACAGTAAATAAAGCTCCATCATCAACTCTTATTAATACTAGTTGAATAATCCAATTTAATTCTCTTAATAATTTACTAGCTGGAGGTTTCAGTTTTGATCAAATTTTCATTTGCTACACTTAATCTCGACTCACAACTATCGATCGTACGTATGTCCTCGGCCAATATTTTTTTAATTATCGTTCTAGACTGAGTGAAGTTATTTCGACAACACAAGTGTCGTATGTGTTCAAGGGTTTTTCTCATTATGCTTATACTCAAACTTAATAGCACGGTTTAGACTAAAATAATTGAGATTGGTTTCTAATTATACTACTAATTCAATTATCACTAATAATTAAAATAAAGAACTAGGTTTGAACAGAAGGAAAAGACAAGTTCTTGGAAGGGATGATTCATCAAGCTCAACTTCCTAATAATAGTCGGATCGAGCAATCGTTGGACTTGGATTGAATAATACGATTTCTCTTCTCACTCGTATGAATCCGCGACATGATCATGCACGTTGATTATCACTACTAGCTTCCCAATTAAGGTTGGAATAACCTCAATTAGGCTAACCAGTAATGAACACCGAGAAGTTCTACAAAGTGATAAGGTGTTCTTTAAGAATTAAAGAAAATCACAAGTAATTGGAATTAGTGTTAACTTGGTCTATCAATACCTAAGCTACTAATAACTACACCCAACTTGGTCCATTGGGTGCAAATCAGAGTGCCCGCCAATTACCCGATGAACAACCGTTAAAACCAAAAGAAGCACAAAAGGCAGAATCAAACTATTGGCTTATTCTACTGATAACTTTCTTCTATTTAGATTGTTAATCATATGAATTCCAGAATTGATCAAACAAAGGATTTCATAGATTTGACCTAATTCAAGTCGTAACAAGAACAAGGTTGAAAAACCAACAATCAGAGCAATCTTTCATTCAATTCTAAATATCTAACAATCGTCGACCCTATACTTTAAGGGAGAGTATCATGGCTCAAATCCTACATCACAATCAAAATCTCTAAGAATTTAGCTACTCATAACTCTAGAAGAAGAGAAAATAGAAAAAGACCTAACTACCATCTTGATGAAGAGACAATAAATCGGACTTGAATCAATCTTCACTTTTGATCTTCTAGTTTCAATCCTAACTTCAATCTTCAATGGGACTCCTTTAGATCTTCAATCGGACTTCTAGGGATGGAAATATGGTGTTTTTACAGAGGAAAGTAGGAAAAAAATTGAAGGAATTTCGTTGGGAAAGATGATCTCTCTCTTTCTTCAAATATCTTCTTTTATATGGAAATTGTTGGATCCAGGAGGTGCACGGCGTGCCCCTACGAGAGTGATTGCTGCCTGAGGGCCTGCACAGGGTGCAATCCTTCTTTTTCATCAATTCTTGCAACGTCCTTCCGTTCGAGCTCCAACTGTGCTCTATTCCGCGTCCATAGCCTCATAGCCAGACACCTGTCTCTAAAGTACATGTGGATAACAAATACTACAAAGAAACACATCAAATGGACCAAAACGGTCCAAATGAACGGGTCTAGACATACAATGCCAAAACGAAAAATCACATGAAATTGAAACACAAACAAACTAGTATTCACTAAAAAAACATACAGATAATGTAAAATAATCGCTATCAATCCCAGCACTATAAGGACTCTATTTGTTACATGTTCTTAATAGAAATTTACAGGCATGATTAGCAAATTGAATTATAAAGTAAGAATATAATAAGTAGTTTTATGTAAGGCTAGCTATTGGGTGCAAAAACTTGTATTTCTTCATCAAACGCGTGATGAGGAAAAGAAAGACAAATCAATAATTAAGATGTGGTTGGATACTTAGAATTCTTCATACTGAGGATTCTAACGATTATGTTTCTCTAATTATTGAGAGAGAAAAATGTATTAGAACAACTTCCTCTCTCGAAAACCAACCTATCGTCTAACCTTCAATTAAAATATGAAAAGATGCCTAGATGATAGAGTACACACGCCTCATTTTAGACTAGTTCGACTCTGTTATGAGACGGGTTTGGATATTGAGACATTCGTTTTGATCACACCATTGCACCTCATAACTAAGTTGATATAGACAATTACAAATCACACACAAAATTGATGAGAAATAAACCCCTCCCCCCACCAAAACAAAACAAAACCAAACGAGCAATGCATGCAACAACAAATGTGTAAAATCCAAGTATCAGACACAAGTTGCAACTATTTAGGGCCAAAGTGTAAACTCCAAGAGTGTCTTCATGAGACTGACCGGTATTCCCCAAGCAGCTAATCAGGATTTCATCTCGCAACGTAACTCTGCTTGCTTGAACCGAAAGAAATTTAACGAACTTGTCGTGAACGTTTCTGTCCGTAGCGCCGGTGATTTGATGGTTTTGAGTCGCCACCAATCTTTTTGAAGTGGATGGGACGCTTGAAGCTCGGTTCAGACTTTGGAACCTAAACCGGGCATGGTCTGCGTTTAGAGATTTGGGTACGGGGGATGGTTACGTGTAGGAAAGGATTAGCACCCCCCACAACGCCCGGTAAACCAGTACTACAAATATCGATAAGTTTGATGTGTTTTTTTATTAAATGCGCTCAATTTTTAATTGAGTGACTCGTCCATCCTCACTTTCGCGAGAACTAAAGCCGCCACTTTGGTTATATTTTTATAAAATATTTTAAAAAGGGCAGTCGATAAATTATTTTAAATTTAGAATGATTATAAATTGGTTTAAGGTTGGAAATAGAATGATAAATTGTTTTAAAATTGGAGAAAAGATGATAAATTGTTTAAATTTGGAAATAAAATGATAAAGTGTTTTAAAGTTGGAAATAAATGATAAATTATTTTAAAGTTGGAAATAAATGATAAATTGTTTTAAAGTTGGAAAGAAAATGATAAATTGTTTTAAAGTTGGAAATAAAATAATAAATTGTTTTAAAATTGAAAATAAAATGATAAATTGTTTTAAAGTCGGACTCGAGTCTCTTGACGGCCTACGTACCCGGGGTTCGGGATCAAAGTCCACGTAATACGATTTGAAAAAGTTGATTTGAGGTGCAACTGAATAGTTGCGATTTGTTTGGTAATTTCTAAAAGTTTTTATGAGTTTTATATTTCGAGAATTTCACGTGACTTTAATAGTGTAAAACCTAACGTTAATATTCTCATTTTATACTTATTTAAGAAAGAGTTTTGTGTTTTATAATTTCATTAGTTAAGAATGATTTGTTTGAAGATAGTGGAATACATACTTTCTTTCTTGAGAAAACTTACGCTACTATTCGGGGTTTTTCGCTCTTGCAAAAAATACGGTACTCGACCAATTATTTTTATGATAGTGATTTTTTATAGGTGGACTCGAGCCTTTCTCGGCTGCCTACGTACCCAATCTTTTGGGATCAAAGTCCGCGTAGTTCGGCTGGAATGGAACAGATTATGATATATGTATATTTTTTTAGGTGGACTCGAGTCTTTCTCGGTTATCTACATACCCAATTTTTTGGGATCAAAGCCCGCGTAGTTCGGGTTGAAAAATTGTCGAAGATTTCGTGTAATTTTGACTATTGTAAAAGTTATGTTTCTGTGCTTGTTTTTTCTTTTTTTACTTAAAAAAAGCGTCAAATGTTTCATAACGAGATTTTTGTAAAGAGTATTTTTGAATTTCGATATTCCGAATCCAACAGTACCAATCCAAGGATATATTGATCGAGGAAAAAAAGGGAAAGAAAAAGGTACAAGGTTCGATGAATTTACTTATGAACCTTTTGATTCGCAATTGGAATATTTGTTATTTTATAAAGCTGAAGGAAATAATAAATATTAGTAATGATTTATAATTTGGGCACTTATTTGTTGAAAGTTTGATTAGTTGATAACTTTGTAGGATCCGAAAGTCTTGTTCTGGACAAGGGATTCATACAATGTTGTTATAATGTTTTTTTGATGATTTACTATTTAGTGCATATTTGATTGTTTCAGTCTTTTGTTTAATGACAATGTAGTTGATTTTTATTAATTAATTTGATTTAAAAAAATCAGAAATATGCTATCGGGCGAGAAACAAACCTATATTCGGATACGTTTGACATAAATACATTTTGTCGATTCGATGATTTTGTTATCGATAATAAATATTACCTTGATTTAAGTATTTGGAGAGTTTGATTTTGGGTTTTACTTATTTAATTTCTGAATACCAAATAGAGCAAGGTTAAAATTTTAATTAAACTATTATCCTACACACCTTTTTTTAGCTCATTTCATTCTTGATCTAATTTAATTCAAACTAATTAACTTAACACTAAGGGTTAATTTGTTGGCTTGTTTGGGCCTCATCTCGAGCTGGGCCCAATTAAAATTTGGACCGAAATAAGAGGAGAGGAAGGCCAAAATCGCTGAGAGAGTTGACCGGTCCGACCACTCATTACCAGACTCAAGACTTGAAAGGACGAAAATGCCGTTAGATATTTTGTCTATCAAGAAGGAAAGTGAGGGGCAAAAAAAAGTAACTTACCTGACCAATATAAATAGTCTTCTTAAATCGAAATCAGTCATTTCCAACTCTAACTCTCTCTTTCTTCCTCCTCAAATCCTCTCCCTTCTTTCTACAGTTCTCCACAGACGACGACGGTGGCGACATCAACGCCGCCCCCGCTCCTTCTCCCCTATATTTCTCTCTTACCCCTCTCATTCTCCTCCACCTGCGTCCTTTTTTTTTCCAGCACGGCGGCCGCCACCTCTCTTTCTCTTTTTCCTCTTTTGTTTTTCTTCTCCTTCTTCGTTCTCTGTTTTTCTTCTTTTCTTTTCCATTTTTTTTTGTCTTTTCAGCGGCTGCCGCCTCTTCTCTCTTTTTTCTCTTTCTTTTCTCTCTTTTTTTCCTCTTTTTTTCTCTTTTTTTCCTTTTCATTTCTTCAGCGACGGCGACACTCTTTTCATTCTTTTTTCTCTTTTTCTTCCTCGGATTTTCCTTTTTTTTTCTTTTTCTATTCTCTTGTTCTGCCGCCTTTCCTTCCTTTTCACTCTGCTCACCCACAACGGCAGCACTCTACCGCCGCCACCATCCTCTCCCCTTGCAACGATGACGAAGAAAGGAAGAAAAGGTGAAAACGTCGAGCCCCACCTTCCTACTCCTTGTTTCTCTTGATTTAAACCACATGTCATCAGAGAATGCCTCCGATTTACAATCCGACGACATGCAAACCCCGGTCCATGAATTTATGATTTTTATTAATGTTTATTGCTTTCTCTGACTTTGGTTGTTTTCATTTTGTTTTCTTTCGTTCAGGTTGGGAATCAGTGGAGAGGGAAGGAGAAGGTGACCTCGCCACCGCTAACGTGGCCTGTGGAAGCAGCGAAGAAACAGACAGGGAGAAGAGAATTCAGGTAAAAACTCAATTTTTTTAGTTACTTTATTAAAACAAAAGGAAAGGAAAGAGACTAATTTTCTAGACTTATTTCAAGTAATGAAATCCGTTGCTGACTTGCTCGGGAAAGCAGGCCTACGAATGAGGACGATAAAATGGAGCTCGACGATGGTAAACTCAAAACTGAAAATTATTCCGGTTCTTTTAAGCCAACGAATGCAAAAAAACAAAGGCTTTTTTACCACCCTTTTTTGTATTGTCGAAATGTTATAAAACAGAACAACAATAATTTATTTCAATTACAAAGTAAATCTAGCAACTTTAACGCAATGGAAGCGGCTTATTCGTTTGAAAACCTTGATTATTTGACATTTTAATAAAATTTCAGCAACATGTTTTAAGAAGAGAACTCATATATTTGCATGATGGTGATGTCATATTCTAAGTCTTTGTATGATTTTCTGAATCCTTGTTGCTAATGCTGTTAAAAGAGTGAGATTTGGTCTTTTTTTAGTCTATCGTCAACATATTTCAGCAATCTTTCTTAAGCGAAGAAACTTCATTTTTTTTACTTGTGACTTTGTGAGTTCATCATTTACTTAAGTAGGTTATTTAGTTGATAGTTGTAGTAAATATTAGATTAGAGGCTGCGTAAATGGTAGTAAAATATACACTATAGCATAACAAGTATAGTGAGCATATTGACATGTATTGAAACATGATAGGAATGTTATGTGAATGATTGAGAATTAGGAAGAGGTTCGTTTAGAAATACCGACCTTTTTTTAAAGGAAGAAATTTGATTGTTGCTCTTCTTCCTTGACAGTGTGGACGAAATCTCATGTCCGCTTGCTCCAAGAGTTTGAGAATTTAGAAGCTTTGACGATGGATTCTCAAAATTTCTATTGGAATCACTTTGTATATTTTTACCCCTATTCTTTTGTAGTGGGATTGGGTGTAATGGAATTGGTGTGTAGTGAGATTGGGGTGTAGGAAGATTAGAGTAGAGTTTTTTCGTTGTAATGGTAGAAAACAGCTGTCATTTCTTCCTTGTTCTATCCTCTCCCTTTTGTTTGTGGTCTTGATTGTTCTTTTAAATGAAAAAAGGGTTGCCACCTCCCTCATCTTCTAATCAAAATTGAACACCCATTACTGACATCAAAAGGGAGGTGGCTGCTCCCTAGTGACTAACAGTAACAGGCCTGAAATTGGGCCGAAAGAAAAAAAATATCAAACGTCGCAAAGGTTGATTTTCGCTGAATTTCGAGATAGCGGTCTTGGGGTCCATCCGTTTCGGTCATTCCAGTTTAGAAAGACTTTAAATTATAATTAGTTTAGAACAATCAACATTGTAGGAATTACAATTTGAAGATGGCAACTAATTGCCAATATCTCCGTAACGTGCACTTTCAATCGATTTGCTAGCAACATCGTCACACAAAAGTTGATGGATAGATTGGCTCGAAACTAAATCCTGACTAGAGATGCTAGGGTTGTTTTAACGACATGATATTGATGCGAATTCTATACTCGGACAAAATTTGGTTACTACAGAGCTCACATACTTGAAATTAAACTAGCTATAGCTAGAACCTGGCTATATATACAAGTCAGGACCTTATCACACTATTCATTAATCTTGAATTCCATACTTGAAATGAAACTAGCTATAGCTAGAACCTGACTATATATATAAGTCTGGACCTTATCACACTATTCGTTAATGCTCCATTATTTCAATCTTTATGGTTGCAAATTGAAACTCACACAGTTAACATGTGTTGTGGCTGTACACATAATTGTACTCATGCTGAACAGTTCTCCCCACCTTAAAGCAAGTGAAAAAGCATGAATATTCATATTTTGCAACTTTTTCCAGGCAGAAATCCAGTGGAAGTTGCAAGGAAACTAGTTATAAATAAGTAAGATATATGGTTCCTCCAATAAGGAATGGCTGCTAATCATATGTTAATTAGTGTAGAAATTAGAGACTAGGGTTAATAGTTGTCCCACCTATGGGATTCCTAGTGGTAGTAATCATGATACATAAACCATGTTGATCAACACTTTCCCTCCACAAAATTTTATAGCCTGGCAAATCAATGAAGGATAGCCCTGCACTTTCGATAATCTACCTGTATTGCTCATGATTGTACAGAATTTCGCACTATAAAACATATTATTACACTTGGAGGACAAGGAAGAACATAAATGGACGTTAAGGTAGATGATTCTCTAACAATACATTTTTTGTGTACACTACATACATGATTACATCTTAATTTGTATTTGATGTGTGCAACTTTCCCCCCCAAATCATTTAAGAATAAAACAAAAATATTATGAAGGAGGTGTACAATCTAGTGATAATTTTATCGTTTTTTAATATAAAGATTTTAAATTTGAATTTCAAAGAACTTGCTCCTCACTATTTTTATATAATACTTTTGATATATTTAAATAAAATTTTTTAATCAATAATTTCAAAATTTACCTAACTACGGTTATAAAACATGGTTATGAGAACCAACAAAATTACATAAAAAGACATGAAAAAAATTTCTTTACCAAAAATTAAAGATCTCTTCATATTTATTTGTATTTGCTCTCCGTATTTTTTCTAGAAAACTAATAAAAAATACATGAAGAAACACACTTATAAGTTATAACTATATCCGACTTCCATCAAATAAAACTCAAACAAATAGAGTGCGACACATTGTTAAAGGTTACATCTTGGAGGAGATCTACGACCACCAGATTTGGTTCGGAAATTAAGGCCTTAAACTCTCAACTAAGAAGGAAGGAGGTATAACCATGATACTACCCTTATGGTGTTTCCAATGAGAACTTTTAAGCGTCCATTACTAGTATTTTGCTTCTTTTAGTCGTGTCTATGCACTTTTGCTTATTGTTCTCTGGTGATTCTATTTTTTTATCGTTTTCTGTTAGTTAGTGAGCAAGGACCGAAGTTAATGGTTATTGGCAGAGACCCGCGGCCCATACAATTCCGTTTATAGAGTCTGTACCTTCAGTGGACACTATATACGCTCTTTTAAACATTTTAGAGAAATGACAATTCGGGGTTGGCATTCGGGTGGGTCGGAACCGGATTTATATGAATCTATTACCCACCCGTTGAATTGTCGGATACGGGGATTCCCCGCCCGATGATAGCAATCGGATTTAGATTTGATATCGTCCCCGCCCATCATCGAATTTCGGGTTGGTCGGAGCTCTGAATTTGATCTGAAACATAATAAACCAAGACTGAAAATCGAGTTTAAACAAAAAAAATCAACCACAGCTATGAAATTATCCAAAATACTAAATTTAATAAACAACAAGTCAACCATCAATCCATCATCAACAATAACCAACACAATAAACCATCCAACACCATTACAAAAATATATACCAGTGAATTCGATCCCACCCATCGCCCGTCATTTTCGGATTCAGATTAATCCGAATCCGATTCACCATCCGGTCAAACTGAATTATACCCACGATGACCGAATTGAATTCGAATGATTTTTCAGATTTTCGGGCCAAAATGTCAATCCTAAATAACATCCCTTTCAGAAAAAAACTATATTTAACTTCCATCAAATAAAATTGGAACAAAGAGAGTGTGACACATTGTTAAAGTCACATCTTTGATTGATTATTAAAGTAAGATCCAGATTCATCATCATTCAAAATCACACCTTCTTCCTCCAAACCCCCTAACATAAATAAATAACCCCATTCATCCATCTCTTTCTTACTATTAAACCTTTCCACCCACCACTCTCTGTTTTTCCCTCTGTTCCAAGACTCCATTACCCCACCAACATTACAATCTTTCCATTCTTCTTCTCCTCCAACAATGAAGAAAATGGAGATCTTCTGCAAATCCCCCTCTTCCACCGCCATCTGCTCCAGCCTCGACCACCGCTCCATGGTTCGCCACCATTACCACTCCGCACCTTCCACTCCCAAGCTTACACCCATCTTCGCCCCCTGTTCTTCTTCTCACAATCTCATTCCCGCCGATAACCTCCGCCGCCGGAGCACTTCCGCCGTCGCTATTACCGACCTCTACAAGAAACCCTCCTCTGCCTCCGATAAGCCAAAACAGAGCACCTCCTCCTCCGACCTCCTGCTGCGCAGGAGGAGCTCCGCCGACGTCGCAGACCTTCTCCGCCTACGCCACCGCCGCCACCACTCCCGCTCCGAATCCTCCGCTCATCTCCTCACCCACGATGCACCGGCGGCGGCTGGCGGTCATCAAAACCGCAACAAAATCAAGCTGAATAGCTCCGTCTATGATTACGCTCCCGTCCGTGAAAACGAACGCCGCCATTCCTCCGCCGTTGCTGCCTCCGGTGACTACCTCCCGAAACGAACCGAATTGATCGGTTGGGTGAGATCTGAGTCGTCATACAAAAACGACGCAGTTTTGGAAATCACTCCGGCAGCACAAGCAGAGAATAATAATAATACTCAGTTAGTCAAATCCCAAGATTTCCCTCCGGTCTGGAAATCTTCTTCCCCCACCCGTCCTCCCGACGTTCAGGTACACGATTAAAAAAAAACAGAGCAATCCAAATTACTACATTTTCACTCAGAATCTTACGATTTTACTATTTGATGTTACGATTACGATTAGGTGGTGGAGTTGAGGGTGTCGATCCATTGCAAAGGATGCGAAGGGAAAGTGAGGAAGCACATCTCCAAAATGGAAGGTGAGTCGATGAGTCATTAGTACGGTACGAACGTCGTCGACGAACAGTCATTTTCATTCTTCACATTAATTACACCATGCAGTAATGAAAAGTAAATATCGACGTTTCCATTTTCACCTTCATAGATCACAACGTTTACCTATAAATGGGAATATGCAACAAACACAGAAGCTAACGGACAAAAATCTTTTAAACATTGAATTGAATGGTGGTAGATTGATTGGTCCCTATCAATTAACCAATATCTGTAAAAAAAATGGGTTACAGGGGTCACGTCGTTCAGCATTGATGTGGCGACGAAGAAGGTTACAGTGAAGGGGAACGTGACAGCCATGGGTGTACTGTCCAGCATCTCCAAAGTGAAGAGTGCACAGCTCTGGTCCACGTCGGATTTGCCGCCGCGGCCGCCGCCGGCGAGATGCTAATAAGGATGATGGTAGTTAGTCAGGTTTTGAGTGTGAAACTTTTGGTGTTGTTGGATTTGGTAGGAAGCAAGTTGAAGGATGGTTGTTGGGTTGATTATAAAAAGGTGAGGATTGTCGCACTTGCTTTGCTGATCATGCTCTCTGATCAAGAAGGGATTTTGTTTAAAGTAGAATAGTTTATCATCGGGACGAAGATGGAGTGACAGAGATCAACTGAATATATGTTTTGATGACGATCCCTTTTGTTCTTGTTTAAAAATTTTGTGGTGTTCAGTGTACGTTGTCTGAGTTTTCACCTATAAAAGTCGAGATTTGGTTCTCACGGATTTGCTTTCGAGGAGTACGAACGATGATTTTTCGAAAGATTGTCGATATCTGTTTGATGTCTGGTTGAGCACATTTAACTTAAGTTTTTACAAGAACATTTTTGTTATGATTGAAAATGCATCTTGTCAGTTTGGTATAATTTGTTCTTTATAGTTTGTGAATCTCTCCTTCGTACTCTATCGATATGAAATTTTGTTTCAATTTTTAGACTTCTTAAGAATTGCATTGTTTGATATTAGATTGCATTGTTTGATATTTGTATCTTATGATAAAGAAGAGTTGAGGCAAATAGTGTAACCCTAGATAGCAACTTAAATTAGATATTTAGCCAAGTGGAGTTTTGAAATACAACATATATATCTATATATAGCACACGGAAGCACTTCGATATATCGGATAAACGGAAGAATTCACAATTATTACTACATCACAATCTAATTTATACAAATCATCATACAACGATTGTTTACGTTCTAGCAATATCATCATTGAATAGCACCGGAATGAAGATTACACTGCATCGCTAGCATAGTTCAATCTCTCTTAAACTCAAACTCAACTCAAATTACTTGTCCTTACCTCAACTTAACTTTTCCGAAAATGATTGCCATATAGTTTTTTTATTAACAAATTACTCTACCAAATTACACCTAATTTTGAAAATGTGGACAGCTGGCTGACATATTTTGAAGTCTTGTCAGCCGTGGTGTCACTTGAAATAGTGCTGCACCCTGTCTGTAATTGCATGTGATACTGTATCTGAATATGCTTACTTTTGGAACTCAATTTCTGACATACATTTGTTATGATAAAATGGAATAACGTTAAATGCACAAACATTTATGAAAGACATATGTTTAAACCGAAGCCAGTGCAATTCTTCACAAACACTATGCAAGGTACTATCAATCAAACTCTGGATGACTATTGTTCCACCCGCAAGTCCGGGTGGATTACTATTATATGCTCTGGTTCGGTTTGGAGAAACAGACAGATCGGTCTAGTTGAGCGGACCGCATGACTCCCCAAGGATTGCCTATACCCTATGGGGATACCTTGCAATACATGTAACATGAGAAGCAACGGAAGCGGAACCCCTTAAGGCGTTGTAGGGTAGTTGACACATATACTCAATGCCGCTAAATAGTATTTGCGTATTTGATAGTGCAATCAGGATCTCGGCCGATAGCCGCATGTCGAGCTCCTAATTTGTGGCTCATGCTCGGATATCAAAAGTAGAGATCTTCATGCTGGAACACTAGGCTTATGCTGTGAGACAGAACTCAATGTCTCACTACCATAGCGAGACACCGAGTTTTGTCTCACTATAACACAAGAAACCTTTTCCATCATATGCGGTTGGACTTAAACCTTTTCGATCATGGATTACGGCTGTGGTGCTGCTGCTTGAAGCCACACTAGGATCACAGAGATGCATATATAGATAGATAGATAACATCGACAAAAGCATGGCCTGGCCAGAAATGCAAAGCCACGATAGCTGCCTCTCGATCCATGTCCAGAAACCCACCTTATTAGTTTGTTTGTTTTATCCTTTGTCGCCGTACGCCCGCCACCATGAGTGCCTCGTGCTCTCTCACATTTTGACGTCTACTTGTCCTCATCATGAATGTTACTTTTTTGTTGTAATGGAATTCCATTCTGATAAAAAAAACAGAGGACCCCTGAATTCCATGATTCTGACAATTTTTCCAGCACATGATCTCTGGCAACATCGGCACGCCCCCAAAACAGTGCAGAATGCACAACAAAACTTGGGAACTTGGCTTTCTATACACGTTGTTGATTGTTCTTGTTGTTCGTCAAATATCAACCGTTTTCGAGTTAGCTTGTTCTGGGGTGTAGTTGATAGTTAAGTTGACCGGTCGATGTTATGTTGTTTGATACTCGATTTTGAGCTGACATGAGCAATTAGTAGTACGATCAAATTTGAAATAGGTGGGGGCTAATGGTATGAATTATGATGACTCTTTTTATCTTGACTTATTGTGAATGGAGATGTGGGCACATCCATTTACTTACTATATGGTGGAAAGTTTCAATGATGAGAAAAAACATTCTTTCCAAGAGTTAGTTGGGGATCTCTCCCCCACTGTACTACTGAATGATGGTTTGGATGAATGCCCGTGACATCCAAGTATACTCACTGTGAGTGTTCTTGTCTATTGAGTTTTTGTCGAAAAATAAATAAAACAATCATTGAAAATCTTTTGACCTTCAAACGATAAAATTCTACGTCAAATTTTCAAAACCAAACTCAGCCAAGTTTCCTTCTTTTGCTTTGTTTTTGTGTTCTTTCTGGTTGTTTTTTTGACCGTGGGATAAAGGTTTGGAAATAGGGGGAAATGGGTCCAAGAAAAGCAAGCAAGATGGATTAATTAGTATATGATTGGCAACTTTTTTGGAACCAGAGGCATTTTACTTTCAGTTTTCCAAGCTTTCAAGTTTGGTTGTTGAAGGCTGTTCTTGGTCGACGAACCACCTGTGCTTTAATATCGTCTTTTTAGGATGAAGATAAAATGTTTTAAAAGGTTGTGTCAAATTGCTTCTTTATGTAGACTGAGTTATAATGTTTGTCTGTCTGATGAACGTGAGGTTCGAGCATTCGAATCTTCACCAGATATATCGAACTGGATAAGTGAGAGGTTCAATCGAGATCAGACCTCTAGAAATCCGTTCGAAGATCCAGATACGTTGTTGCTATATGAAAATCAAACAGTAGATAAGTATCATGTTTAACATTAGTTCATAATAACATACAATTACATAAATGATTATTCACATTCATAGGTATACGACAAATCACTATTTTATTTTGAATTTAATTAGGGGGGAAAGATCAGACTACAAAACTTGAGAAGAAATCCGTTGTGGATTTGGATTGGATTATGTCCTTTTGTTCTGTTTCTCTGCTTTTGTACTAATAACCATAAGGAGAAAGATTACAGGATCACAAATTTCACCAACTTAACCGTTCTGCTAAGTTCTATTCATAGGGACCAGGCCATGGATCATTGATGTATATGAAACAGAATCGTCAATCGAGCCAGGGCCAATCGTCCCCTTAAGTTAGCTCATCATCG
Source organism: Linum usitatissimum (assembly GCA_030674075.2). Lineage (NCBI taxonomy): Eukaryota > Viridiplantae > Streptophyta > Magnoliopsida > Malpighiales > Linaceae > Linum > Linum usitatissimum. The sequence continues at coordinate 7,088,538 of JAUJYP020000264.1, read as the reverse complement.
AATTCGGTTACACTCTGCCGTCTCAGAAGCACGAGCTTCTGGAGAGGAGCTAAGTTAATCAATCCCACATTGGTATAGAAACCATCATTCGCATCCCTCAATCACTCGATTCACAAGTTCACCCGAATGTTCGTCACTCCGACACGAATCCTTCACTAGATCCTCCCATCCATCCCATTCCAATCCCAGTTTCCTCTTACTCATCTCCTCCAACACAAACCCAGCTCCTCCAACATTCCCAGACTTCAGCAATCCTCTAACCATACACACAAACGTCTCGGTTCTTGGGAAATGCTTACTACTCAACATCGCAGTCAACACTCTCAACCCACCTTCGAAATCCCCCTCCCTGCAAAATCCATCAACCACCATCCTATACGTCGCCGCATTCGCCTTGCACCCTCCCACCTCCATCTCCAGCAACACATTATAAGCTTCATCCACTGTCCCTTCTTTACACAGACAGTTCACCAATATATTATACGTTACAACATCCGGCTTCAACTTCCTCTTCTTCTTCATTTCGACAAGCAAAGCCTTCGCTTCCTTGATCTTGCCTCGCTTCCCTAGATCGCTCATCAAGATCCCAAAGTTCAAAACTTTCGGCTTACACCCTCGATATTCCATATCGAACATCAACTTCCTCGCCTCCTTATGATCGCCAATGGAGCACAATCCTTCCATTAATAAAGCATATGTCACCTCGTTCGGTCGCTTCCCTTTCGAAATCATTTCGTCGAAGAGCTCTCTCGCCTTGCCAACTTCGCTGTTTCGAGATAGATAGCCGATGAGGCTGTTGTAAGTCACAACGCTCGGTTCGATTTTTCTCTCGAGCATTTCGTCGAACACCTGGCGTGCGCGATCCCAGTCTTTTTTTCCCAGCCATCCTTTGATCATTATATTGAACGGCACTGAATTCATACGGATCCGAAACTTGTTTGACTTTTCAAACAGCTTGTTCGCCTCCTCCAAACGGTCGCTGTCGACGAGAACGTTCAACAGAGCGTTAAAAGACTGTGACGTTCTTTCGCAGTTAAACTTTGGCATTTTCTCGAACAGCTTGACTGCATTAGCGGACAACCCGGATTTCCCGTAATGATCGAATAGAGCAATGAAGATTTTCTCACTCCCACATCGAATGTTACTAGCTTGCAATTGACCAAGAACATCCTCGACAGCTTTGAAGTTGCGAGAGCGAGCGAGCTTGTAGATGATAGCCGAGTAAGAAGGGTAGTCGTGTTTGATCCCCATTTGAGTGTACTCGCTAAAGAGCGCCAATGCGTCTTCTGGGTCTTCGGTTTCCTTCACGGCAGTGACGAATGGTATGTTTTTCCGGTGCCGCCGCTGCCGCCGGCTCTGTGAATGGTCAGGATTTTGAGTTTTGGATTTTGCTTTCTGGGAATGGAAAGTTCTGTACAATCTAACACCACGGGAAGAGTGGGATTGGGTGTGCCATTTGATTGCTCTTGAAATTGGAAGCATCGTAGATTACTTTCCCGCTGAAATCGATAGAATAAAGAAGTGTAGCTTCTTCTTCGTGTCTTGGCACGGTCATCGGAAGAAGGAATAAAAATTTGTGAGGCGACCGCCGGTGAGGATATTCCAAAGAACAGACTACTGGGCTTTCTACAAAGCGCAATAAATGGACGGTTTGTATCTTTCTTCTCGGGGGAGGCCCAATTAATAGCTGGCAGGTTAGGATCCAGGAGAGATTGTGGTTTGAGTTCAGCTCAGAAAACGATCGTTCGTGACTCGGCTCGATTTCAAATGAGCTATATTTGCGCAAGGATACACTCGGATCGTTAGGCTCATGAGTTGGCTCGAACTCAAAAATCAAAATCAATAAATGATTCACCAATAGACTCAATAATGTAACCTATATAATAAAATGATATGTAACATATATAATAAGTCAGCATGAATAGATGGTTAGTGAGCCTAGTAGTCAGTAGATAGAACTTTCTCTTCTTTTCAATTTTTCGATTTATGATTTTTTTAACTAGACCTCTCACCCAGTAAAAAAAATGAAAATTATTAAGTGTTTATGACAATAACGGAACTAAAACGGTTAGAGATTCTGAGTAAAATTTCAAATCTAAAATTTAATTGATATAAAAAATTAACTATGTTAATGTTTTTCATTAATACTTTAATTTTTTAAATAATCTTTTGTGTATCGAATAGTCCAAAAATACATTTGTTTTCTTGTAACTAGCAATGAATACATCTTTTATGTTATGAATATTATAATTATGTGTATGAATGCCCATTTGTAACTCCTACATTTGTAACTCCTATACAATGAACATGAGAATGAATATCCTATTTAAGTGTAGTTATACTAGTCATGTATAGGTTATGAATTTTAGAGCCTATAAATAGTGCTCTCTTGTACCATCTTTACACCTCAATAAGAATGATTCTCCTCCCTTTCTTTCTTGTCTTATTCTCGTTAATTAGTTTTATAACACGTTATCGACGAAGCTCGCCTCCTAATACTTCCTCGAAGATTCACGAAAATCGCTATATCCTTTTATTATTATTACAATCATTATCATTTTTACGTCATTTGAGTTTCTATCCATAATACATTTTCTTATGTTTTTTGCTATTTACATATTTGAAGGATTTGCTACAAATAGTCAAATACTAATGTTAGTTGGATTTGTTACTTTGCTGGATTGGATTCATTATCTTTAACATTCGCTACTATTATCATTGTTTAATTTTTTTTTAGATGTTGTTAATCTTAAATGGTTTGTGAATACTAACCGAGGTTGGTTACTGCTCCTTTTTACTTGTAGCAATCGGCTTTGAACATCCGGTTTGCGGTGGTTTTTGAAAACTTATTCCTAGTTCAACGCTTATGTTTCTTTTTAAAACATAAATTGAGTTAAATTTCTCGATCATGATATTATGTTGAGTCATAATTGATTTATCGGTTGTTTATTGGTCATAATTGAGATGTATTTATCCATTTGATATTATATTTTAATTTTCTCGGTCATTATTTGTTTCTTATATAATATATGAAATTATTGTGTTATCATCCACAAAAATATTCTGTTAAATTTTCTACTCTTATACATTTGCTACTGTTTTGATATTATTGTTTAATTTCATAAATTATGGATACTAGTCATACATTTCCTATTCATGATTTTATGGGTCAAAAGTCAATTTATATTATTGGTAAATTCTTTTGCCATTGTATTGATGCTACCGTTACAAATGGATTAGTTAATTATTACCATTTATCTTCACCATTCTGATTATTTTTCATTGATAACATTATGTTGATTTTTGTATTCTTCATATGTTTATTGTTGGACTCATTATTTATTTATTACTAAATATTTATCTAGTATGTTAATTATAAAATTCGTGTTTGTGGTATTTGATGTTTCGGTAAAATTTTATCTTTATGGGCCGGCACGAGAAGTTAAAACCCACTTATAGTGGTATTATGAAATCATCAAAGATGATACCGTAACATGTTATCATGACAAAGTCATAACTTTGTTCTTATTCGCCATCACCTCCATGAATGGTTGAAAAATGAGCAACGACTCATATGTGCTTTATGGCATAATGTCAAAGTCATGTATGACCACCACAAGTGGAAACTTTTATTAAAGTAGGATACGATTGAAGTACCAGGAGATACATATTTTGAGGAAAAGATCGAATATCTTATGAGTCTCAAATGTTTGGTGGTCCAATGAGATACCATATCAGTCCCTGAAGTGAATTCTTATATTCATATGTCCATACACTGACAAATACACATACATTCCCACACGTGTAAACACCAATATATGATTGTGGAGGAAAAGACCTATTATTTCATATGGTCATGAATTTTGAGACATACATCTTTTTCATATGAAAGAGAGTTGTGAATTGATGTTGAAAAATTCCAATCACATCAAGGGTCATACAACCATCAACTTTATTTTGATGATCATAGTTCATATGATATTTTAACCATTTAAGTGAAGTGTAAAACCCCATATGTCACATTATCTTAAAGCGCATTGTCCCTATAAGGAACCCTTTTATTCGGATGGACATAACAATTGTGGTTATACGAGAATTATTGTTCCATTAATTTATGACATAGATGATTGAGAAATATCTCTATTTATCATTTAAACTATGTACCATTCTCATAACAAAAATGAGTATTTTATGATAAGAATCACCATAATTAATTGTGATATACATCACATTGATAGTGCACCAAGATATATGGTGTAGTACAACATTTCTCTCAAGCTCTAAATCGAGCTATTATATTGTTCACAAAGGAACAAAATCTTTATCCCAATTTGTTTAGGATCAAGAGAGGAATAATAATATGGTCTATGGTTATACAATTATTGAATCAATAATATTATCCTCCAATTTGTACTACACATGTTATTGTGATTGAGATACATATATATAAATGTAAACTATAAGTTTACTCGTCCTGACAACTATTATTTGGCATAACCGGTGAGACCATCCCGGTTCAATCATGATGCGAATCGATAAGTAACTTTATGGTCAATTTTGATGATTCCATAATATAAAGAGTATGTTCTCTTGAACATTGTTATGCATGATGGTTTCAACTTGGGTATTCTAAAGAAATGATTCCTAAGGTTATAGGGATTTAAGTAGTCCTTGTGACTCCCCTACTTCCTGGGAACACAAACAATTTTGTGTTCTGTCAACAAGCTTTCATTTCTAGGGGAGTCTCATCGCCTCTCCATTACCCATTGTTGAGTGAAATCTCCAACAAACCTTAACTAATATTTGGGTTGCTTGTTCTTAAGCAGAGTAGATTGTTGGATAATCATCAACTAAAGTAAGATTATTTCTCCTCCACACAACAAAACAAAGGTGATATTTGTGGATCCATACACCCAACATGTGATCCAATTATTTTTATTGATGCATCAACTAGATAGTCACATGTGTATATCACGACAAACTTTAATTTGGGAGATTACTAGCTCAACCATTTGGTTATGAGCATATTTTCATGATTATCCAATAACGAAAATGTGTCATTGAGACCGAACATTTTCCATTTATATTATTGTGAACATGTCATTTACATGAACAACACAAATTCGCATTACGCCAAAAAAATTGTTATGAATTCCTCCATTATATGTGGTTTTTGGGTCAAAACCTTATACTTCCCATCTATTGATATATGGATGTGATATACACATCTGAATTGCTCCACCACCATTTATTAGGATGGGTTCTCAATGCAGATTGAGAAATTATTGTGATTACGAGTTCATCGATGGTAAAATATCAAATTATTGTCGGAAGTATTTTGATGACCGGTTTGGAGGTTTATATTTAAACTTCCCAACATTAGGGGAGAAAACAAAAGTTGGCCAAGAGATTAGATGAATGATCATATTATTTTGATCCTCGCACTAAGTAATATGAGCTTGAAGTTCAAAAGTATATAATTCATCATTTGCCGACACTTTACTAACTCAAACAGTAAAACTCTCATGTGCCAACTCGCAATGCTCCAGTGAAAATGATGTTGACATTGTGCAATCTGACATCACAACTGAGTCTAAAACCCGTATAAAATATGGTAGACCACACGGTTCCAAAGAAAAACAAATTCCTCAAAAGTGAAATGGAGCTATATATCTAGATGGTCAAATTGAGGTTAAGATTATTTAAATAAAGCCACCAAGAGAAACAAATAATGTGCTCAAGAAGAGTATCATGTACCTGAAAAATATGAATATATATCTCAATTATCTATATCTTGGATGGAAAATATTGGAATCCCAATGAAGTCAACGTCGACAAAATTTTCGCGTATAGTGCAAAGCTAAATATGATAGTTGAAAATGAGGATCATTAGCCAAAATGCATGCAAAGATAGAAATGATTGGCTGAAAAATTTCAATTTGAGGCAAATTCACATTCCCAAGAGAAATGAAAAGTTTTAAGACATCAAGTCTTTATACATTGAGATGTAAAGTATGAGTATGAGAAGTTATGAAACATCTCATTTTTGAAAGGTTTTGTACAACAAACCTATAACATTTTGATTATGAGAAAATATATTCTCATGTGGTGGATGCAACTACTTTTTATTATTCGATTAGTCTGGCAATTTGTGAAGGGAAAGAGTTTGTCCCTAATGGATGTCCTTGCAACCTATATGTATGGTTTGTATAATTAGAATACACATGTGTATATGAAATTCCCTCGAGGATTTATTTTGCTATAAGCAAACAATTCAAGTTCGCGTGAACGATATTCAATTATATCCAATTGACGTCATATGAATTGAAAGATTGAGAGACATGGTACATTTAGCATATCATACATTTCTTTATGCATATAATTTCTTCTTCATTTCAAGTTGATTTTTTGAAAAATCATCTTTGTCATATTTTATGGTTTCAAAATTCTTACCAAAATTTTCTTAATTTAATTTTATATTTTAAAATGTGTTTCTTTTATTTTGACATAATTGGATGTGATCATCTTTTGTTACATAGATGACATACACTTTATTGAGCTCGTAAAGAGTTTCTCAAAGCAATCAACTATTGATTAGCTATACAGTTCGAGATGAAAGATGTGGAATATTACCACTAACTTGCCAATTGTGCATCTCTCTCGAACATGATTTTCGTATATCATCAATGGTATCTAATTATATCCAACAAAAAGTTATATGGATATGACATGGCTATCAATGCATGGATGGTAGTAAGATCACCATGTGACTCTATGTCGATTTTAATCGACCTTTATTCAAACACAAGAACTACTCGGTTTTGAAGTAGTAATCTTGGTCATATTTGTGTTGGTTGACCATAAATTGGTCTCATGTGGTAATTTTACCACTTGGTGGGCTGTGAAACCAACTTATAAAGCTACACCACCATTTCACGAGATGATTTTATAAATCATGTATAATATTTATTTTGCATATATCCTTGAATTGCAAGAAAATGATGCAACGTGATGTGATGATTATGTACTCTTTTTCCTTCACTAGGTTTTTATCCCATAGGGTTTTCCTAGTAAGGTTTTAATGATGCATATTCTCATCTAATGGTCATCCTATGTGAAGTGTCATGTGAATTATGGATGACCATCGATTATATTGATGCATACATTATATGCACAAACTCCAATAAGTTAAAATATTCGCACTACAAGTGCCTTCAAGCGATAACTTGGTTTAATCACCAAGACTCTCCATACATCAACTTTTGGGAACCTAGTCCACTAATTTGAAGATCGGCGACTAAATGATCTCGGAATGATATAATGATGAGATCTAGTTGATATCCTCATTAGGGGGAGTCGATATGAAGGATCCCAACCGATATCATCATCAGGGGGAGTCGATACGCACTGCACTCTTTTTCCCTTAACCATGGTTTTTCCCAATGGGTTTTCCTGGTAAGGTTTTTAACGAGGCGGTATCAAAAGCGTATTCGAAGAATAATGAATATTTTTAACCAATGGTCATTCAAGGGGGAGTGTTATGAATATTATAATTATGTGTATGAATGCCCATTTGTAACTCCTACATTTGTAACTCCTATACAATGAACATGAGAATGAATATCCTATTTAAGTGTAGTTATACTAGTCATGTATAGGTTATGAATTCTAGAGCCTATAAATAGTGCTCTCTTGTACCATCTTTACACCTCAATAAGAATGATTCTCCTCCCTTTCTTTCTTGTCTTATTCTCGTTAATTAGTTTTATAACATTTTAAATGTAGTTGTTCGGTTGTTGGTAAAATAAATTTGAATGTGTTATTGGTAAATTTTTTCCTAAAGTGTTAAAAATTTATGAGTATTACATATTAGTAGGTTTGTTAACAATTTTAATTGGATTAATTATTTTGATACTCGAGACAAAAAATATAATAGTTAAAATTCTTTAATTTAAAATAACCATATATAATGATTGTGTTTGAAATAATAGTTTAACATTAGGCTATTTGGAGATATATTGAATAAGATTCGGAAACACAATGAACAATATTAAAAAACTTGCTAGTTTTATATAAAGATTCGGAACTCTGGGAGTTTTACATAACCTTACAAACCTTGACAATCTCATCCAAGTTGTCGTTCTACACCAACTGGAAATGCTTGAAAGCCTTGTCAAAGCATTCAGACACGTCCTTCTTGTCTCACGCCGAAGTCGCGTTGCGGACGAGCCTCTTCGGCCCGTTGTAGCACCCCGGCACAACATTGCTCGCCACCCCCGTAGCGTAATTGCGAAACGGCTTTGTGTGCTTGGACACGTAGCTGCATTGCACCGATGCATAGACCGCAGCGACGATAATCGCCAAAAGGGTGACGAAGATCGCGACAGAGGATAGAGTACTCCTCGTGTTCTTCATCGTCGACCGAGATTGTAAGTATCTATTAACTCGTGCGTTTCGATAAGGTTAGAGGTGGTTGATGTTTTTGGTGAGGGATTGTGGAGTGGAGGGGTTTTTTTATATGCGAAGTCAAAAATGCAATTGTTTTACTTTGATAATTTTTTGATATTAACGGGTGTTTTTGAAAATTTTAAAAAATTTGGCAATATTTTTAGTATGTATGCTGGTAAAGGCTAGATATTTTTAGTATGTTAAATCATCAAATCTGAGCAAAATGAAGTGAAAATGCAACTTTTATTTTTTGACGTGTTTTCGTCAATTTTTAAAGGGGTATCTATGCGGATTTCGATGAAAATTGGTAAAAAAAATTGGCTAATTTTTTAAATGTGCTTGAAAATGGTTAGAAAATCAAGTTTCACTGTGCTAGATCCTCCAATTTTAGTCAAATGAAGTCAAATATATATTTCGTGTGTTTTTACGAGTTTTTATATGTATATTATGCATTAGCTATATTGACCTTAATTAACTTTTTTATATATTGGGTATACAACAAATTGACAAATTCTTCAATTTCAAATTTAATTTCCCATCCATACAAAAAAATTATAATGCAAAGCAACATGATCTTAAACTCATAAACTCCCTTGATATAGCCAATCATTAGGAATTTTTACAAACATAACCATTACATTAGAGAGATGCCCGATTTAATACTAGAGCCTTTTAATAAAAAAACCTCTTCATATTGTAAAAGATGTTACATTCTAATAACTCAAAAACAATTAAAAATAATAAAACAAATGCATATATGATGTCAAAAGGATATTTACTGACCACCGTGACGGCAACGAAGACTTCAATTATGCAAATATCTTATGCTGCCATGCACTAGCTAGTTGACGCTCAAATATATAAATAGTATCCACATTAAAAATTAAAAAATGTAACAAAAAATTAGATGTGAATATAAATATATAATAGCCGAAAAAATTCGTCTCAAGCATATTACATTTCGATAATTAAAATTGTTATATATATAATCCTCAAACTCTATGTATGGAGTATAATTAGATTTGAACATCATACGTTACTAATCGGCAACATAAAACTTTAAAACAGAGCAACTCCACTCAAAATTATCCCGATCTATGACAAGCTATTACTACCTTTTAGTTTGGCGGTTAGTAGGTTTGCATTTAAATGGTGATAACGGGAAAAATGCTTTTCGTGGACGTGAAATTACAGCGACGTCGGACGACTTAGCTTGCTGCAAGTAGCCGGAGAGCTAGCAGGATATTTTGAAGTTTTGTCGTAGGGAGTGAAAATTTCCAACCACTCAATCTACCAATTTTTTTTAACGGTATACATTCACTATTTGACGAATAGATCAAAGATATAATTAATGCGAAAGAATGGGTAGTAGGTGCGAGTTCATTAGCTATACTCGATTGCTATATGTGTGATGGGTGTTGAAAGATATCGAAATCGAATCCATCACACGTTATAAATGAACGTTAATATAGCAAGGCTTAAGGAGTGCAAATTAATAAGTATGATAAGTTCAAATTTAAGATGAAGGAGATATAAAGCTGGTTAGCTCCTATTTTTTACAACGGAGTACTTAATACATTTTAAAAGTGTCATCATTGTAGAAATTTTAAAAATAAAATTTTTTCATTATAATTCAAATGGAGTTACCTATTTAATAACGAAAAAATTCTTTTATATCCCAACTACAACCGATTTTATGTATTTAATAAATCTTTAAAAAATTGTAAGATGCTTTCGAAGAAAAAAAATTAAAACCAACTTTATCTTTATTGAGTGAGCAGTGGAGGTTAGACCGCGTGGACTTCCGACAACGTCGTATTACTTCTTCACAAAACATGGAACACAATAATTGAAAAATCCAAAAAAAAAATTAACCAGATGACGACAACAAACTCTCCAGATTAATCCCGTCACGCGCCATCGGCACGCACACCAGATCCGTCGCTTTCGGCACTGTCAACCCTTGCCGCTCCGACATATCAACCGGCATCTCCCCCTTCACAGTCTCTCCCCCAGGGCCCACCACCTCGAAATCGAAGCACTGGATCACCGCCGCGAGCGCCGCCGGAAGCTCCTGCAGCGCCAACGCCATCCCGGCGCAGATCCGCCTCCCGCTCCCGAACGGCAGCAGCTCGTAGTGCTGCCCTTTCATGTCAACCTGGCTGTCCAAAAACCGCTCGGGTCGGAACTCCATCGGGTCGTCCCAGTACTTCGGGTTCCGCCCGATTGACCACATGTTGACGAACAGCATCGAGTTGAGCGGGATCCGGTACCCACCGATCTCGCACTCTTGCACGCATTTCCTAGTGATCATCGGAATCGACGGGTGGAGTCGGAACGCCTCCTTGATCACGGCATGGATGTATATTAGGTTCGGCCCGTCGGATTCCTCCACCAGCCGGGTCGGCCCGACCACCCGGTCTATCTCCTCCCGAGCCTTTCGGAGAACCTTTGGATGGTTTATTAGCTCCGATAGGGCCCACTCTAGCGACGCCGCTGACGTGTCCGTCCCTGCTGTGAAGAAATCCTAGACAGTAAAAAAAATTGCGAAATTAGTATACGTGGTAAATAGTAAAATTCATGAATTATTGATGGCATGTCACGTGAACATGTACCGTACGATAAACAGAAGGAAAAAAACAAAAACAGTTAAGGTTTCGAAATGAGTGGATTATAGATATTCAGTTACGATTCACAATTAATATATATATATATATCAATTTTGATTGATTAATTAATTAGTTAAGGATTTAAAATTTTTAAATATGGATTATTTATGTTGTTATTAACTGATCATCACTATATCAGTTGATTTATTAATTAATTTACATTTTTTATAATCGAAATAAATTGGTTAAAGGTGATTAATTATTAACCGTATCGACTGACCTACTCATCGATTATTTTTTTCTTTTTTATATAAAAATATTGTTGCAAAATCGTGTTATTACCAGGACCAATGCTTTAACGTGATCTCTAGTCAACTTGATCTCCGCATCCTCATCCTCAATGACGTCCAACATCAGATCCAAGAAATCCACCGCTTCCCTCTTGTTGCCGCCGGCGTCACTCCTCCGCCGCTCGTCCGCCCTCACTTTCTCCCTCTCCGCCACAATCCCTTCCAACAAGTTATCAAACCTCCGCCGTATATCCTCCGACCTCCTCTTAAACCCTTGGACGTCCCATTTTTTAAGGAACCACACGAAATCCGACACGTTGAACTCTCCGAATATCTGTGTCACATCACGGGCCAGCCCCCTCGCCACCTCAGCCTGCCCTTCCGTGCCCGAGGCACGCATTCCCAACATCATCTGGCAGATAACGTTGTTGGCAAACCTCAACAGTTCCTGGCTGAGGTTGACTTTTCCACGGCTTTGGGACTTTTGTCCTAGAAGTTCCAGCAGGCTGTGGAGCTCCTCGGTCCGGATGGGACGGAACTGGTTCAGCATCCGGTTACCGAGGAGCTCGAACGTGCTTATCTTCTTGATGAACTTCCAGTAAGCTCCGTAGGGTGCGAAGGCAAAGGAGATGTTGTTGTAGGTGAGGTAGTCGATGGCGATGGTGCTGGCCCGCATCGAGAAGTTGATCTCGTGGGTTTTGAGGAACTCGCGAGCCAGGTCCGGAGAGGAGACAACGATGGCCGAGATGGATCCGAGCTTGATGTTCATGAGCGGGCCATAGCGCGAGGCGAGGTCGTGGAAGGTGTGGTGAATTAGTGGTCCGATGAGGTGGAGATGGCCGATGACCGGAAGGGACATGGGTCCTGGAGGGAGGTTCTTGTCTTTTCGAGCATTTCGAGCTAGGTTTAGGGCGAAGAAGGAAAGTACGGCTAGTAGGGAGAGGAGCTCGACGATCATGGTGAGTTTCTTTGGGGTGAAGAAAGATGAAATGATGAAGAAATCAATGGTTTTGTGTGTATAAGTATGGAGCTCTCTGGTGGTAGGTAGCAACTACCAATTTAGTTATGGGATATTCAATATTCATAATGGTGGCCATCAAAATCTTAAAAGTGGGTAAAATTCGAAACTTATCCAGGTATATTTATTTTAAAACATGTCAAAGTTGGATTTCGGGTGAGTACGGGTAAACCCATAAAATCGATTTAATGGGTATGAGTCGGGGATGGATACTGCATTATCCTCCCCGTACCCACCCGTATACACATACGACTTCGTTTATATTTTTCAGAGATAGGGTTAAATATGTTAATTTGTGACATTTGGATGATTTTTGAAAATTTGGATGATGTTTTGTTACTTGGTTTGCGATTTGTGACACTTGAATTTCATTATTTTGTACTCAGTTTGATATTTTGGTATTTGGATGAATGGAAGTCATCTGTTTAATTCGATATTTTCTTTAGAATGGTCTTTACATTTATTTTTAAAAATTCTTTATATTTATTTAATTGGTCAAATTGCTTCAATCGAATAAAATCCGTCCAACCGGGTAATGTCCAAATCCAATTCAAAACGGAATTAATAGTGACATAATATCCATTATACCAATCCAAACGAATATGAGTAACTGTTTAGTGGCCGATGAATATATAAAACCAGTATCCATACCCACGAGTTACCATACTTAAATATTCATCCAAAACTGTAATTAGGTATCTCAGCCTGTATTTTACGTAAAAGAAGTTGAGGGGTCTTCTAATTACGTACGTCAAGTGAATCAGCATGGCATCTGGTGCACACTAACATGTTACATTGTTTGTTAAGCATCAATTATATATTAGCATTTGCGGAACGGCGGGGTGGGCCAACTATAGGGCACCGTATGGGGTATTAGGATTTGATAACGTTGAAATTCAATGAAAATTTTTTGAAATGAAAATTTATATCGAGTTTTTAATTAGACCTTTAAATACGGATGCATATATTCAAGAGGGAGTTGGGGTGACTTACCACACCCAATATTTTGAATTCGATTTAATCATAAATCGTGTTGAAATTAGAAAGAAGATAGGGAAAGTCCCAATTTTCGTTTTTCATATACCATCTTATCACATCATCATGTCATTACGTACGTGTCAACTACTATTCCAAACACGAATATAAGTTTAGTGACCATTACGTACATTTTTTTTATCTCACAGTGATGTGGTATGTGGTTAGTTATCTATCACTCGTCAGTAATTGTCACCCATTATTTCCCCAATCGACGTCAAACTGAAAACGACAACTAAGACTAAATAGCAAGTTCTTTACCAAAAAATGATATACAAAGCTAGCTAATTAATTTGGTTGGCATGCATATATATACTATAAGAGGACATCTCATGAAAATTGTGTGATCGCATATATATATAGATATTCTCTTTTTTATCACCTCTAATCTGCTTAAATAAAAGCTTAAGTTGATAATCAACATCTCTAAAATTTACCCAATTTCATTTCAGCGTCACAAAGTACTTTGGAAAACATTTTTCGTTATAGAAAAAAGACGAGACCCAAATTGTATATGTATATTACAAAACACATAGTGAGTGTCTTCGTGGACGTTCCTAATTACAACGAACGTTGTGAAATTTTTCGTCGCGATTAGGAACAGGTGACGATCAACCAATCAGCGATGGTGAATGGTCTTTTAAAATAGATATTTATATGATATATGAGCGTAGAACTTAAAAATTTGCGACTGCGCGCAAATGAACATTTTTTGTGACACCAAATTAAATTAAAAATTAAAAATTGGTTCCAACTTTCTAGAAGTGGTAGGTGCGAGTAGTTGCCCTTTTTAATTTCTCCTGGTACTGATGTGTAGTGTAGTTATATCACTTGGCCCCTCATTTTTGCACACCACAAGAAAACGAAAGCAGAATCTCATTACAAGTTTTATATAATAATACCACATACGAAATCATATGGTATTTTTTTTTGTAAAAGACGGGGAAGACCCCCAAATTATATTAACGGAACATTACGAGATAAACATACCTCAATAGTGTTATAGTGTAATCTATCAGTAGGATAGATTTCGATCTGGTATTGAAAAGAGATGTAAACTAAATGAAAGAGAGTGACCAAAACCAACAAGGTAATCCGCTGCACAATTTGCTTCACGGTATATGTGAGAGGTAGAGATAACCCAATTACGGGCACACAATTCCAGAAACTCAAGTACTGCAATAGCATGTTGGTGATCTAAATAGCCAGGCTTAGAGAGAATAGAGAGAGTTGTTTTGGAGTCCGACTGTATCCTCAGTTTGTTAATATCCAACGACCAAGCCAATTTCATACAATCGAGAATGCCCCCGATTTGGGCACGGGTAATCGAACAGCTGCCAAGGTTATGATTGAAGCACGAACAAAGCCACCTCTGTCTTTCCTAATAATCCCACCTGCGGCTGCTTTTGATCCCGCCTGACGAAGCGATCCCTCAGTGTTCAAGGTATACCAACCCTCATCTCCCGGCCGCCATTCGATCATCTGAGCCTGCCGAGCTATACTCGGCGCTTCTCGACCCAGTTGACCAGTCTTCCAACTCGAAATGATGAGGTCTATCCAATAACCACACTGACTAATCGCTTCCTGGACTGTAGAATGTTTAGTCTGGAAAATTTGGTTGTTGCGGGGCTCGTCATAGGAGGCACAACATCACACCAGCAAGCAACTTGTCTTGCGAAGAGCTAATCTAGCTTAAGAGCCAGTCTTCGAAGCTTTTAGATCGTTCAACATGAGTAACTGCTTGCGGTAGCACTTTTGATCATAACTGAAAAGTAAAATTGCAATCACGAAGGACATGAGAGATAGATTCAGAATGGGAATGGTAAAGGGAACAGTCAACCTGATTGGTAAGATGTCTTCTTCCTCGTTCAACATTAGTAATGAGACGTTGCTGCATTGTAAGCCACAAGAAATGTTTAATTTTATTGGGCCCCTTCCATTTCCAAACTGTAGACCATTTCGAGAGAGGTGGAACATTATGTAGATCCTTAAGGAGGCAGGTAGTTTTGATAGAGAATTTGCCATTGGATTCAAGACCCTAAACTGTAGTATCATCTCCAATATCATCTCTGGGAGGGCACGTTCCAAGGACCTGTGGGATAGCTGAATCAAGAAGATAAAAAGTGAGTAGATGAATATCACAGATACCATAAGAGAAGTGTAATCAGAAACCAAAGCGTTAGAGTCTATTCCCTGTAAGTTCCGAGCATAGTCAAGAAGAAGAATGCCATTATGGAGCCATCTACCAGTCCAGAATTTTGTTTGATGACCGCTGCAAACACTCCAATGGATACCCTTATCAATAGCATTCCACACCTTCATCATACCCCCTCCAAGTTGTAGAGAAACCGGAGGTACGGGACAAGATAAAACCATTGGGAGACTTCTTAAGATATTCGGTAATTAACACTTGAGCCCATAGCTCCTCTGGCCACTTCATGACACCCCAAACAACTTTCATCAAGAAAGCCTTGTTCAAATGTTGAGCACTACGAAGGCCAACACAACCCAAATCCTTCGGTTTGCAAACCATCTCCCAGTTGACATTGTGAAGTTTTCGAACACCATTGGCGGCTCCCCAAATAAAATTCCAAATCTTCTTATCAACAGATTCCCAGGTCTCCACAGGCATGAAAGCTGTTTGCATAACATACAAGGGGAGAGAGTTAAGAACATTTATTGTAAGGGTCACACGTCTGGAAGAGAGAGGGTATTAGCCTTCCATCCCGCCAACTTGGCATCCATACGATCGAGAAGAAAGTCATAAGTAGAGTTGAGTACACGACCATGAAGAACGGGGACTCCTAGGTATCGACTAAGGTTCTGAGTAGCTTGAATGCCCATATTTGGCACAATTTCGGATGATAGGGCCCTGCTGATTTTCTTCGAGAAGTACATGCACGATTTTTTCTTACTAACACTTTGACCGGAAGCCGCACAAAATTGGTCCAAAATATCAAGGATAATAGTAGCTTGAGCAATATAGGCCTCATTGAACAGAACGAGATTGTATGCGAAGAAGATATGGGAAAGCGGCGTGCCATGCTTAACAAGCCTAATGGGTTTCCATCTGTCATATTTAACTGTAGAGGTGATCATTCTACTCAACCTTTCGATGCACAAAGTGAACAGATACGAAGATAATGGACAGCCTTGCCGCAAACCTCTTGAAGGAGTGAAACTAGGGGAGCAACCACCATTCCAAAGGATCTGAAAGGATGTGGTAGAGATGCAACTCATAATAACAACTTGAAAATGAGGAGAAAATCCAGCATGAACAAGAGTGTCTTGGATGAAGGACCATTCAATTTTATCATAAACTTTGGCAAGGTCCAGTTTGATGACCATGGACGGTTTTCTCAGCTTCCAGCTATACATGGAGTGCATCACCTCCTGAAGGATGAGGATATTATTAGTGATATGTCTACCGGGAACAAAAATGATTTGAGAAGGATGTGTGAGGCCACCCATAAAACCCTTAATGCGATTGGAAATGCATTTGGTGAGAGTTTTATAAGCAACATTACAAAGACTGATAGGTCGTAGGTCCATCATCGTAGCGGGATTAGACTTCTTAGGGAAGAGAGTGATAAGCGTAGTGTTGATGCTGGCAATGTGAGCTGGATCTCTGAAACAATCAGTAATGAAGCTTACTATATCATCCCCCACAATACCCCAACAACGCTGAAAAAAGATGGGTTGAAATCCATCTTTGCCCGAAACTTTAAGACCTCCCATATCCTTCACAACCAACCAGATTTCATTAGCAAACAAAGGGTGAGAAAAATCCATTCCGTACAAAGCCGGGAGAGTAGCATAGAAGCCCTGAAGGCTGCTTCATTGCGGCCCAGAAGAAAGGTACATGTTGGTGAAGAACTCTGTAGCCATAGCTTGAAGGAGATCCTGATCATGGATCCAAATACCCTGATCATTCTTAAGGCGAGTAACCCAATTGAAAGCCCGTCGTTTCAAAGTTTCCAGATGCAAAATTTTTGTATTTCTGTCATCCTCGGTCGCCCATTTCGAACAAGATTTCTTGAGCCAGAGAGTTTCCTCTTGCCAGAGTGTGAGCTCCAACTGTTAACGAATACGTTGTTCTGACTGAACATTGTCAGGCGAAGAAGCAAGAGACGATCTGGATTCTGTGAGTTCAAGCTGCTTAATTAACTTGACTTTCCTGCGAAAAATATTATGAAAGACATTCTTATTCCAAGAGACAAGATCTTTAGATAAACTTTCAATAGCAGCAGGAAAGTCATGGCCAGACAACCACTTTCTAGCCACAACGTGATTAAAACTAGCATGAGAAAACCAAGCAGAAAGAAATCGAAAGGATTTAATATTGGAGGGAGACACCTGGTTATGAAGTTTAAGAACCATGGGCATGTGGTTGGACTTCAATTTATGAAGGTGGAGAAGAGAAGAATCCGAAAAGACCTGAGACCAGCTATTTTGTTAACCAAGGCACGGTCGAGATGAACCAACACTTGGTTACGAGCCCAAGTAAACGAGGGCCATAGAAGGGAAGATCCGACAGACGGCAAAGCTCCACCGTATCGATAAATAATTTGCTCCTATCCCGATTGAATGGTTCACCTCCTTTCTTGTCGGCCGCCGAGAGAGTAGAATTGAAATTCTCGAACAACACCCACAGAATTGCGATATTTAACATCATACGTTTAAGAGCATCACAAAGAAGCACACGAGAGGTATCTTGCAGGCTCACAGAAATGGTCGTGAATAAGAACTCTTCCCCAGTAACAAGGCAAGCAGAACAATGGATAAATTGCTTGTCGAAGTCCAAAATATTCACGGTATCCGCCGTTAGATTCCAAAGCAGCCAAATGCCACCCCTAAAGCCATTAGCATCAGACCGGAAATAATCAGTGAAACCCATTTTGTTGATAACAACTGCGGCTTTGTCTCCATTTATCTTAGGCTCCATAACAGCAACAATCGAAACACGATGCTTCTGCAAATAGGATTTAAAACAAGGTAAGAAAGACTTATCTGCCGCATCACGACAATTCCAAAAAAAATGTAATAGACATAAAGAAAATGGGAAAGGAAGACTCCCTGAGACAAAAGGGAAGATCAAACACACGGAAGACTCGTGCTTCCCCCTTCTCTTCCTACCTGGGCCGAATCAGTAGAAACGACCATATCTCCAGGCGTTTGACCGATAAAGAAACCCAACTCCTCGTCACTATTATTGTCCTGATCCTCCATGGGGCTCTCGGTCATACCATTCATAGTCTCATTGTCGGGTGGAGTAGAAGAGACATTCAAAGCTTTGAATTGAGGAGCTAGGCTTTCGAGGTCGATAATTTTAGAGATGTGCTCCTTCTTCTTCAAATTATCCAGGATCGATCGAACCCTGTTTCTTTCTCAAAGTCACACCCACTCGATTTTTAATCCTTAATTATGAAGTTTAGGTTTGGGACCAGAAGCCCTTTTCCTTTGCTTAGAGGTCATAGTTGCAGAAGGTGGTAGAGAAACATCTGGCAAAGGAGAAGGCAACGGAGATGAGTTTATGGTTGGGCGTGGATGACGTGGTGGGAGGCGGTGAGGGATAAGATCCGTCGATGGCAAAATTCCCGTAGTGGGTCGGGTACCCGAAGGGGCTAACTGAGCAGATGAAGCCAACGAGACTATGCGATTGCTAAAGATGTCATGAGGGATCTGTCGGGCTTTAGGACACGATCCATGAGACGCAATTGAACCCATAGTAGGGACAGACTTTCAGTGAGCCTGAAACCCACTGGTAGAACCATCTTTTAAATTATTTTGGCCACCCTTAGGATCCCTAGCCGCCTGCATTTGCCAGCTTGGTTTTAGGAATCAACTTCTTTTGGAAAGAAATATCTCTATAGCTTCCGCATGAGGAACCCAATAATGACTTTCCTTTTTCCAACTCCCGTTAATTTGGCATAGCCGTTAGAAGGAGGTTGGCTTTCCTTTCTTGAGAGATGGTTTTTTCTTTCGATCGTGTGCCATGGTCCATCCGGTTCGACCGTGTTATCGACGGTGGCTAAACCTCCTGCTCGAACTGGTGCAATTCCGATGGTGGTAAGAACGGCGGCGGGCGGTGGGGCAATGATAAAGTTGCCACAAGTTCAACTTACAATGACCAAAACGTCCACATTCCCGTGCAGAATGACGGGAGATTCTCATACTCGACCAATTTCCAGAAGCCATCAACGAAGACGCCCTTAGGCGCTTGTTCCTCCAAATTCAGTTCGACGGCAATTCGGCCAAATTTCCCCCGAACAGAATGTTGAGTATGCGGGTCAACACGCACAGTACAACCCACCAAATCACCCAACCCATGAAGAACATCAGTATGGTAGTATTGATCCAAGGCGAAAACCACCTGATAATGCACTAAGATAGTCCAAGGGCCACCTGTAAGAGCATGTAAGTAGTCTATCGAGGTTTCAAAAATTACCAGAACAATCTCAGAGTCAAGGTCGACCATCCTAAGCAACCGCACGGTTTCCACATTGATCGAAGTCAATCCTAAAGATATTGGATACCAACATGTTTGCCAACAAGTCGTATCACCAGGGTAAGCTTGAAAGGAGCACAAAGTTTTTTACGAAAAGGAAGAGATGTAGTGAGACTCTGGACACCCTGCAAAACTTCCAACTTAATATCTCCTTCTCGCAGCCAGATTTGGTCGAGCAATACCCGCACCCGCCACCATGGCCGCATATGATATAGGCAACCAGGGAACAACCAACGAATTCGGAGCTTGGCTCATCTCCACATCAGAGATGGCTCCCTCGGCCGTCTTCAAGGAAGGATCTGGGACCGATTCCGGAGGACGATCTGCCGGGATCACTCCCGAAATAGGAAGAGGTCGCGGAGGAGGGTATGGCGTCATAGAGAGCTCAACGGTTTCAGCTAGCTACAGTATAGAGACAATCGGAGATGAAGTGCAAGAAAGGTGATCGGCCGAGAACTAGTGAGAAGAAATCATAAACATAAACATAAGTAATCACCCCCTTAAGCTATCTTGATCATCTCTGACTCTGCGGAAGTTGTTCGTCTATTCAAGGACACAGTTGTGGATATCCGTGTAGGTCAAGTTATTCACGATTGTCGTTCCTTGCTTTCTTCATTGACTTCAGTTTCACTTTTACATGTCTCTCGTACGGATAATTACGTCACTCCTAATCATATTGTATTTAGTTAGACACGTAATCACAACTACATAGGCTTTTGATTCTAGTGTTTATGTTGGCCTATTTTGATCCATCTATGTTGACCTTTACGCAGGCAGGACTCTAATACCAATTATAACAATCGTTGGATGTAAAAGCTAGCTTGTCAGGAAATTAAATAATATACGAATTTAGCAATGTGATACTCAGTTAGACATGTAATGCAAGTTAGTTTTTGTGGTGATATGTCAGTTTTTTATATTTCTTTTTCGCCTTTTTTGCTTGTATACCACGGTTATTTCTTCAGAAGTACAGTGACCGGTGATATGTCAGTTTTAATTTTCAAAGTTCATCGACTCAGTGATTTACCGGTTAAAATGTTAAAGTTCAGTAGCCTTTAGTGTAAAGAAGAAGAAATGAAAGAACTATAAACAGGTTGTGGTATTAATACAGTATATACACAAGTATACGGTTGTATCGTCCACAGTCCACACATATACATACGCAGCTGTAAACTAAACTCCACATAAAAAGGGTAAATAAGAACAAGAAAAAAATATTCAGAGCCAAAGTTGTAAAATCCTTGTGAAAACAACGATTGAATCAACAGCACAAGTCTCTCACCAAACTCACTTACATGGCGGTGGGAAGAAAATCTCGTCGGAAACCCTTTTATTTCTGAACATATTCTCAACCTCAGACGACACATTGAACGACGCCTCCAGCACCGCCGGCGACAATGTCTTCCACACCGAGGTCCTTCCTGCCAAGTGAGTGAATAGTGGGCTGCCCGGCCCACCAAAATGATCAAATACAACAAGAGAAATAAGTTCATGGCATTAGAGACAATCAGTATTCAATCTACCGTCCCAGTTTCTAACATATGGCCTAAACTCTCGCGCTTTTAACCTCGCTACGTAACTAGTTGTTTAGACTACGTTATCGCTTTATGAGATCTAAAGCCTAGACGGTACTTGATTTTTATAGTTTTAAAACTGTTCCTACGACAGACTAACCTAACTAGCCCTCTCACTTTAGCCCTCTCAAAAGTGATACTGATCCAATCCAACCATGAAATAGCTAAGACTTACTCAGGGGTGGTGAGGATGGAGAACCACGACATCCCGCCAGGACCCCCGATCTTCGAAACGACAAAGAATCTCGGAACCACGAACAACTGCCCCGCCTCAACAGTTGTGTCCAACACCCTCTTCCCATCCACACCCACAATTTGAATCCTGCCGCTCCCGCTCACAACGTAAGTCACCTGCAATGCAGAGTCGCTCGAAAAACCAGGGGAGCACATCGCCCCACCGTCAAGTTTCACCAAATCAGCACCGATCCCAATCTCGGCAACCAAGGGCAAGTTCTTGGTGGTCAACACAACCACCCTTCCTCCTCTATTGATGTCGACATCCAGCGGCGCTTCCTCGCAGTTAGACACCAGTCTATCGCGATCCGCCTTCACTGGATCGGGGAACTTGATGCTGCCATCCAGCATCATTATTCTCTCCGATTGAGATCTTACGAGGGAAGTAACGGAGGTATCGTCTAGATTCCACGCTCGGGATACGAATTCGGCCGAGAAGCCGGTGAAGATGCCGTTGGAGCCGGTTAGGTAGAAATCGGTGAAGGAACCTGCATTGTGTCCCTTCGAGGTGTCTCCTAAGAAGAGAATTTCTAGCTCGATGTCTTCATCGTTGTACCACCACGTCACCGTGCCGAATGGGAGCGCGATTGCGTCGCCCTTCTTGATTCCGACCACCTTCTCGTCCTTCTCCGGTAGAACAAGCCCTGCCACACCGTTTCCTGTAGACACGTGGCAACCAAAAGCTCAAAGTTCAATACCTCTGTTCCATAATAATCAAGCGATCAGAGGAGGAAATCCGCAGTCGTGTAAATCAAAATCCAGAACTAATTGTGACGGACCTTGGAGAACGTAGACGACCTTGGAGGAATCGGAGTAATGAGGGAGGGATAAGCCGTGCTTGTGGAGGGAGAGCTTGGCGGCTCCGATGTTTCCGCGGCGGAGCATGACGAGGTCGTCGGGGGACCAGGAGTGGTAGGAGCCGCTGTCGCCTGCGTACACATTCTTCGGCCACTTTGGTGACAGATCAACATCCATATTTCGCCGCGGGGGGGGGGGGGGGTGGTGTTCTGGTTTAGCTAAACAGCACAGCTATAGCAAAGAAACGGCGGTGGGAGGTGACAGACACGTGTGCTAATACGAGAGAGACAGAAATGGGAAAGCGGATAACGAATCTATTAGAGTTCTCAAGAGAGTAGTAACATGTCCACGTAATTCTGTGACGGTGACGAAGGGAATCTCTCCGCCGAGGTTTCCGGGGGCTTTATAGTCACAAGCAAAGAACATTCCACCGTTTAGTGGGACCCAGGGTGACACATGGCGGCCGGGGAAAGCATCGGGGCAGTGGTTCATGAATTTGTTTTTTTTTCCTTCCGTTAACGAACGCCGATTTAGAAACTTTGACAAGTTCAAGAAAGGAAATAGTGTAATTTGACCGGATTATACATCTAACTCAACAGCCTCCATTAATGGAGAACATCGCCCCTTTTTGCATCTGCGTGGTATCATCAGTTACTTTGCCTGGCGGCAGGAAAACTGGGGCTTAACACGTCCCTGACAATCTTGAGACGAAATAACGAGAATTGTCTTTTGAGTGTCAGCTTGTCAGTCATTGCTTTGGGGGAATCAAAGCGCCTTCTTCTTCTAATACTTCACAAGGTTGAGGTGGAGCCTTTGGAGGTGCGTTTCTCCACAAGCTCTTTGCGTATAGAGATCCGAAGACGATAACCTGGAGAAAATTGCAGTAACATAATTAGTTCAGTGGTGTGGGGGGGGGGGGGGGGAGGGGAGACCGGCAGTGACGACGGAATTGAAACAGGGAGGACTTACAGCTCCAATCCATTGCTCCCAGCTGAGAGGATGGGAAAACCAGACGCAGGATAGCAAGATGCTCACCAACTTGAGGGAAGAGGAGACAATAAGAAGCAGCAAAATCAGTCAGAGAGAACATCAACAGCATTCGTATTTGGTATCTGTGTATGAGATTCTAATTTACCTGTCTAGTTGTCATTATCGCGGCAAAAGTCAGAGCGCCGAATGTGCGGATTGTATATGAAATAAAAAATTGACTAGCTGTTGCGACCTGAAAGCAAAGTTGTCGATCTTAACTGCTTCAGCAACAACACTAGAAGATCGTGATCATATAACAATGGCATCGAGATGTGAACTGTTAGGCGAAACTAAGAAAATATACGCTGGAAAGTTGAGACATTACGAATGTGTTGATATCATACAGGTAAAGAAATACAAGGACAAAAAGAGAATACTCACTGCAGAGAGCAATGCAACGTCAAGGAAGCAATCGTGATGCCGAGAAATGAAGTCTATTGCTAGTAGCAGATGTCCTTGTAGTATCATACCTACAGAAAAAATCACCAGATCGTTGGATATTTTACCACGCAGAAGATGTTGAGACCAATACAGAAAGTTATACAGCAGATCACTGAAAAGATTTTCAAGGTTAAGGACAGGGGAATGCAAGTGTGGTAAGGTCACCTGTGAAACTAAGAAAGCACGAACACAAAGTTGTGTAGAAAATTTGGTTATGTATTTCCATATCGTATCCTTTGAATAGTTTGTCCTGGAATGTGCTTGTAAACCCATCAAACCTGCAG
Source organism: Linum usitatissimum (assembly GCA_030674075.2). Taxonomy (NCBI): domain Eukaryota; kingdom Viridiplantae; phylum Streptophyta; class Magnoliopsida; order Malpighiales; family Linaceae; genus Linum; species Linum usitatissimum. The sequence continues at coordinate 7,064,270 of JAUJYP020000264.1, read as the reverse complement.
CAATGGAAATGAGAAGCTTAGCTTGATCACACAAACAAAAAATTTCATGCTATTTTCTAAGGACTGCTGCAAATATGTTTTGTCCACACTGTAGTTCACATAAACAAAACGAAATAGGCAACCATTTCATCATTCTGAAAGAACAATTGGAAACCCGAGTAAGCAGTAACATAAGCCAACTAGTGTGATTTAAGCATCCAACATATGGCCTTCAAAGCACACACCATCTAGACGTCATCACGAGCATAAATTCAATTAAAAAGTGTTTGTTTTAAGCTATTATAATGATATACAAGTTACAAGCATGAAGGTTTTAAACAGTACCCGAGATAACCTGCCATCAAAGAAACTCCCCAAACAGTATTTTCCCTTCCTCTGCTGTATGGACTTAGATCACTACCTGCCTACAATCAAGCCAGAAACTCATCAGTCCTCTAGTACTCAGCATAATGATTATGCAAAAATTTATTAATGAATTCGTCGGGAACAAAAAGTTAAGGAGTTTGCTCAGAAAGTAAATATATTTCGACAATGGGGTTCACTTTTAAGACGCAAGTCACCAATAGATCAACAATAGAGCCCAAGTCAAGAGAGGAGACGAAAGGAGGCACTGCTTCCAGAAGAGAGAAAAAAAAACCGAGTAAAGCCAGGGCCATTGCTTACCGGGAACAGAATGAAGACTGAACAACCAATGGTCACCAGAAAGGCCAACAAGTAATCTTTTCCCTTGTATTTCTTTTGCATGATGAAAGTTCCCCATATCTGTGGAAGAGATAACCAACAAAAGATTCAACAAAATAATCCTGACAACAAACGAAATGTTGAAACACTGAAGAAAACATATGATTTATTCAATAATAAGTTCATACCGAAGTCTTTGCATATGAATTCAGTTCCCACTACTATACTAAAAACAAAGTCATCCCGTTGGTAATACCACTTATTCATAGAAGCTCAGTTACCCAAACAGAAGGCATAATGAGGAAGAGATCCAAAGCATCAACACCATTGATGATCAGTGACCAGGATAAGATTCTAATAGAGTATATGAATCTGTCTCATTTTGTCAGAAGGAGGAGAACCTCCAAAAGGTGGGAAATTATCAGCAAAGACTACAAACTGGCTGTCTGGCTCTTTGAACAAATGGATTGAGCACACTGCCCAACAATTACACTAACGACTGGGCTGAACTTACCATAACAGGAATCATCTTGGCACACTTTGCAAGTGTCTGGACGGGGAAACTAACATATTTGAGGGCCTGGCTTAGGAAAAATAGGCAGAAACCATATTAGTTGCAGCAAGAATTAAAAAACAAACAGTTTTAAATGATAGCCCGATGCATATGTATAAAATAAAATATATTGCCCTAAATGGATCGTGAGAAATGTCAAGACAAGGAAATATTATACCTCATACTGGCATGTAGTGGTCAATATGTTTGAGATTGATATGAGGCAATACTTGTAAACTGGAGCAACAGGATCCAAGGCCTTCTTACTTGCCTAGAAAATAAGATTTCGAAGAGATGAAATCAATGGAATCGTATCTACCATATCATCAGATCAAAGTGGAAATCAGCCATTGCTGTCTCCTTACCACCAGAGAAATAGCCGATATAGCAGATGTCGTAACTCGATTGCAGAATACAAGGAAAAGAGAGTACTTAAAATACTCGTTATTAACCCCGTATGGAACTCTCATGATCTTCTCCTGCACAACAATAAGATTGCATTCAGAATCAGTACTTACAGAGCAGAGTTATACATCCAAACAACAGACATTCCCTAGCTATCCAGACTCTAGAAAGAAAACGCATCTGTAGAACAATGTGTTGAATGAAAAATCTATTCCAAATCTCACACTCCCTTAGCAATCGATGATTCTACAGCGGCGCATAATCTCATGACCTAAAATCCTTCGAGCTAAAGTACGTCCTTCGAGCAGTGAATAACTAGCTGAACGCATCACACAACGCATGAACAGGGAAACAAAACGTGCGAACCGTGAAAATCACCTGTAGAACACCGTAGATCACGAGAGTGATCATGATTCCTCCAACGGCAAAGACGCCTTTCCATAGCTTGTTCTCCTTAACAGCACTTAACGACGCCGAATCAGCCATACCTCCATTCAAAACCATAACCCCGCCGGCCGCATTCTAATAACAAAAATGAATTGAACACCTACGATACAATTGCGACAAAGCAAAGCACCTTGGCTTGGGACACTCCGTCGGGAAGACTGCCGGAGAATCAGGGACGGAGAAATGAGCGAACGGCGAATGACCGGGAAAATGCAGCTGGGGCGGGGGGGACTGAGAGAGAGAAGTCCTGGGGGTTTGGTTTCTTTCGTCTTTGCTCCTTTTCCGTTTCGGTGGCCGTTTTGAGTTTTGTTCGTATTGGAGTTGCATTTTGGGGATCGTGTAGTCTGCCTTAATGGCCCTGTTTATTGGGCCTGAGTGCTCCTTCTTTCGCTGACCAAATAAGTCCAATTAATGAAGTAATTATTCAAATAATTCAGGATTTCGATGACTCTTAACTGGACATTAATGACCTCTTAATCTTGTACAAACCAGATGACTTGTGACATATATAATTTATAGTAGCTCCGTTGTTAGCATAACTGTTACAGATTCGGAGCAATCGAGTTCGAATTTAATAGTATTCCATTCCACAAATTTTAAACATATGTAATATTTATGTTCTTATATTTTATATTTTTATTTTGGGAAAAAGAATTACACACTACGTTTTGTAAATCATATTAAAGGTAAACAATTCTACCCAAAAAAGGTAAAAACTATGAGGGGTTATTTTTTTAAAGACATGGAGGGGTGATTTAGATTTATTTAGAGATTTTATTCTAAAACATTACCCGTTTAAACTAGAGATTTTGAAGCAAATTAAAATAACTTTGTAGGTCTATAAAAAAATTATATGTGATATAATATTCTTAGATAGAGATTTCAGAACATGGCAAGAAATTTGAAATTTTACACTTTTTTTTATTGGATAGACAGGACGAAATTATCCTTCCAAGAAAGAAAAAAAATAAATATAACATAAATATTTATAAATGAAATGTAATTAAAATCGAATCCAATACTTCCAAAATCTAAAATCACACAATACACCCATCAACCAATTACATTACTCCATCCCATATAGTTTTACACTCTTTACAATAATTACACTTTGTGTAATCTCAAATCACTATTTTTTTAACAAAAAAAGTCAATTTTATTAATAATTTATCGAAAAATATGAGATAGAAATTTCATCGATAAGTCAATTTCGAATACAACATAAAAAATAGAGGATGTATAAAAAATAAATTATCAAGCCAATTTATGAGTAACCAATCAAATCAGTTCACTCCATTTATCCATTTCGGATAATGCCACCGCCTTAAAATAACAATGGAAAAGCACAAAATCCAGAACCAGAGGCTCGCATTTTTCCTTCCCCCACCGTATGCCCATGGCATCGTCCATAAACAATCCACAATTTCCATTAACAAATCCGATTCACCGATGGATTCATCCGCCTTACTTCCCCGAGCTACCAACTTCCCCCGCCAAGTCTTCCCGCGCAACTCCCTCCATCCTCCTCCTTCCTATGGCGGAGGATCAGGAGCAACTCACTGCAAATGTAAAACAACCCAACCCAGAAACAGAGCCAGCAGCTGGACCGCCTCCGCCGCCGGTACTCAAAACGGCGCCGCATTCGACGACACCAATCCAACTCCGTTTGGAACAGTCAACGCCGAAATCACAACCGACACAATCGATTTCTTCGTCAGCGACGCCGAAGGGGACCCGGATCGCCCCACACCAGGATACTCCTCGATTGATCTGGCACTTAGCACCCTTCACCAAGGAAAGGTCAGAATTTCTACACATTGCTTCCCACCATTGAATATTTGAATTGAATGATTGAATTCATGGGTTTTTTTAAATTTGTTTGCTCCAGTTTGTGATTGTTGTGGACGATGAGGACGAGGCCGGAGTCGAAGGGAATTTAGTCATGGCGGCTTCGTTTACAACTGCGAAGAATGTAGCGTTCATGATGAAACATGGGTCGGGGATCGTCTCCGTGGGAATGAAAGAAGATGATCTCGTCAGGCTGAATCTTCCATTGATGTCCCCTGAAACTGAAGATGAGGACTCCTCTGCTCCTACTTTCACCATCACAGTAGTAAGTTATTTACTCAAGTACCGCTTTGTTCCGGTACCATACCGGAACGGTCATCCGGTGCTAAAGTGACGAAATTTGGTGTCAAATTTTCAAATTTGAATTTTTCTTGCTTTCAATCTCACCTCAAGCTTAGAATTTTGCCTCAGGTCTCCGACCATTGTGTTTGGTTATTGTTCTGGTACATTGATGAAATTTCTGGTACCGTCGATTGATTCATTGTCGTTGATGAATTAGGACGCCAAAGCAGGGACAATGACGGGAGTGTCGGCGGCGGACAGAGCAAAGACGGTACTTGCTCTAGCAACTTCAAATTCCAGACCTGAAGATTTCAGGAAACCAGGGCATGTGTTTCCACTCAAGTATCGAAACGGAGGCGTTTTAAGAAGGGCTGGTCACACTGAAGCTTCGGTTGATTTAGTCATGCTGGCCGGCTTGCGGCCAGTTTCAGTCCTTTCAGCCGTGGTCGACCCTGACGACAGCTCCATTGCTTCCTTGGCAAGTCTCAGGAATTTGGCCGCAGAACATAATATACCAATTGTCTCGATTACCGACTTGATAAGGTACCCAACATACTAAAATTGTTGTAATGTAGTTGTGGTTTGGGTTACATTTTCGTTTTTGTAACTTTTTTTTTCATTAGGTACCGACGGAAGAGGGAGAAATTGGTGGAGAGGACGGGCATTTCTCGTCTACCAACAAAATTCGGTTTATTCGATGCTTATAGCTACAGGTCGAAACTAGATGGTACGGAACACATAGCCGTTGTCAAGGTATAGTAATAAACAACCCACCAAATTGGCCTATTGGGATCGAAATGTTACGAGCGGTATTTGTGTACACAGGGAGACATAGGAAATGGGGAGGATGTACTAGTGAGAGTGCACTCAGAGTGCTTAACGGGTGACATTTTCGGGTCGGGAAGATGCGACTGCGGAAACCAATTGGACATGGCGATGCGATTGATCGAGCAAGAAGGTCGAGGCGTGATGGTGTACCTTAGAGGACATGAAGGGAGAGGGATTGGCCTTGGTCATAAGCTACAAGCCTATAACTTGCAGGACATGGGGCATGATACAGTCGAAGCAAATATCGAGCTTGGTTTGGCCGTAGATTCAAGGGAGTATGGCATTGGCGCACAGGTCAGCGAATTTTGGTAAAATTGAATTTGTATAGCAGAGGACTAATGGGGTGTCTTTGTAAAGTTTACAGATATTAAGGGACATAGGGGTGAGGACAATGAGGCTGATGACGAACAATCCGGCTAAGTTCGTGGGGCTGAAAGGATACGGGTTGGCGGTGGTGGGGAGAGTTCCGGTGATGACTCCGATCACCGAGGAGAACAAGAGGTACTTGGAGACGAAACGGGTTAAGATGGGTCACATTTATGGGTCGGACCTTGAAGGGCCTTTGACTGGAGGCTTTGACCAGGGAATGCATAGAGATTCCATAGATGTATAGGGATTCCAGGGAGGGTCTGTAATTGAGAGACCAGAGTACATGATGGTATTTTGAATCCAAATTGTGACTTATGAAATACAATACATATCTGTAAATAATATATGACAACACGAGGTAGGATGGATATTTCTGTAAATCCAATACTTCTATAAATTCGTCTTATTAACATTGTGCGGAAAGACACGAATGTTTGAATAGCATTGACAAATTAAGTAGGAGGTGCATGTATGGAAAATCAAACGCCACACTAATACATGAGTGCCCTGTTCGTTTCTCTTCTAACAAATTAAAAACTAAATTCCACATAATCAGACCTTACATATTGAATAATCTCACCGAACTCGATAGTGTCGTCATCCGCTGCTCCCAAAACGTGTTGAACCGTTTACGAATCCCCTTCAAAAATTAGCTTGCGAGTACATCCACAAATTCAAAATGAGGTATTTAGTATTTTCAAGTA